>JAAWXA010000002.1:19606234-19671756 GCA_038090715.1 Florisuga fusca
GGGCCGGGGGTGTCTGCTGGGGACGGGCTGCAGCCCCCAGCCCCGGGCGGGCGCAGCGGCCTCTGGCGGTGGAGCGGTGCTGCACTGATCCCGAGGCCGCCCCGGAGCGACCGATTGGGACGCCTCAGTCTGGACTTTAGCAGGGCGAGCGCTGCGTCCGGTGTTGCTCAGCGGTCAGGTTCGGTCGCCTCTGCGCTCTGCCTCCTTCCCCTGAAGCACCGCTCATCCCCCAGGGGTGAGGGCAGCTGCCTGGTGCCACCGCCCTGGGGTGGAAACACGGGTGGGGGAGACACCCAGGCGGTGTGACACACCTGGCTATAGGCGTGTGTGGGGGGCAAGCATGGCAGCCCCGTGTTGAGTTCATCCCTCACACGCAACACTGCCGGCTGGGGGAGGAGCGGCTGGAAAGCTGCTGCAGAAGAGGACCTGGGGGTGTTGGTTGAAAGCTGCCTGAACATGAGCAGTGTGCCCGGTGACCAAGAAGGCCAACAGCATCCTGGCTTGTGTGAGGAATGGTGTGGCCAGCAGGACAAGGGAAGTGATAGTTCCCCTGTACTAAGCACTGGTGAGGCCACACCTTGAATCGTCTGTCTGGTTTTGTGTCCTTCACTAAAAGAAGGGCAATGAGGTATTGAAGCACGTCCAGAAGGGCGACGAAGATAGTGAAGGGTCTGGAGAACCAGTCTTACAGAGGCAATGGAGCAGCCGAGAGGAACTGGGGTTGTTTAGTCTGGAGAAAAGGCTGAAGGGAGACCTTATCCCTCTCTGCAATTACCTGACTGAAGGTTGTAGTGAGGGGAGTTGCTCTCCTCCAAGTAGCAAGTGACAGGATGAGTGAATATGGCCTCAAGTTGCACCAGGGGAGGTTTAGATTGGATATTAGGAAAAGTTTCTTCCCCAAAAGGGTTCTCAAGCACTGGAACCAGCCACCCAGAGAAGGGGTAGAGTCACCATCCCTGAAGCTTACCTAAAAGACCTGCACCCCCAGTGCTTAGGGCCATGGTTTTTTGGTGGTTTGGGCAGTGCTGGGTTAATGGTTGGGCTTGATGATCTTAAAGGTCATCAAGCAAAGGCTTGATCTTTTCCAGCCTAAGCAATTGTATGATTCTACATGTTTGCTCCATGAGTCTCTGTATAAGGTAACATGCATTGGTAGAAACTTGCATGGAAAGAACACGCGTGGGTTGAACTCACTTTGGGGTGAATACACATGGATGTGGACGCGCATGGGTATGAACTCACATGGGAGAACCCTGAGTGTATGAACTAATGGGGACAAACAACACATGAAATAAACTCACCTGTGGAGAATCACAAGTGGGTATGAGCTTATGTGAGGATAAATACACATGGGTATGAACTCACGGGGATAAATGTGAGAAATATGACTACTAATACATTGGTGTAAAAGAAGCCAAATTTCTTATGGTGTAACAGCAGTACATGGAAAAGCCTTCCTCTGGGACACCACTGCTGGCATGCCATACATTTCATTCTCACACCCAAGTAAACTAGTTTTGTAAGGCTGCACAAGCATGCAGAAAATTAGGACAGTTTATTTTTGTTTAACTCTAGATTCTCCAAATGTTTAATGTCAGAAATTCAAGATACTATTTCTGAAGTAGACTTACCACTAAGGCTTAAGGGCCTAACATCAAATAGTGGGACACAATGCATTTTGAAACAGAGAGCTTAATATTGCTGAAGTCAGCTTTGGTTATACATATACAACTTTTTAATTCAAGAGGAATGTCTTAATGCTTTTCCAGAAAACTGTTTTGGAGATGTATTTTAAATGTGATACTTCCGTCATCCAAGGAGTCCAGATGGTTTCAACTTAAAGAAAACTCCTTTAAGAGTTTAAGTCTGAGAATATTAGCAGAAAAGCAGGAATAGTTGGTTATTACGTAAAATGATATTTCAATATGGTCAAAGAACCTCCAGTTTGTTATCATCAAGTCTGAGTACCTTTAAAAGCAGATCATCTGGAAAAGCTGCACAGGCAAAAACATAAACTTGTTCTTATTAACTGAAAACTGTTGTAGTTTCTTAAACTACTATCCTTTGGTAAACTTTCAGTCAAGATCTCACACATGCCAAGTTTTACTAGATGAGAAAGGTAGAAGAGAATCTGAGAATATCGAGAAGCTACTAGCATCAATGTTGAGTATCTTCAAATTTTTCATGTATCTAGTCAAGTTTTTAGCTCGTTGCCTGCAAGCTCATTAGTTTCAAGGCTTTCCAATATGAAAGGAAATTTATCTGTGTTGCAGTGATGAGTTTGGTTTTCAAAAGCAAGCAGAATCATGCTCCCTAGTCCTTTATAATTTTATTACGTGTTAATTTCTTCTCTTTTTCTTCAGCCAACAGGTATGTGCCATGGCTCACAATCTGGCACCCGCCTCCTCCCATGGCTCACTACTGGAAGAATTATTGTGGAAACTCCTACACACCCAGGTGCCAGAAGCCTCAGGACTGAGCTCTTACTACATAACAACTCAGCTCACACCCAGTCTGTTGACTGTCTGCAGACTTCTGGTTTTCCATGACTGACAGTTTCCAGCTTTCCTGATGGATTCCCCAGTCATTTATAGACAGCATACAACCCTCCCTATGATCCTCCCTGAAGGAAGATCATCCTTCATACCTTGTAAAGATGAGCCTGCTATAAAATACTGCTATTTGGAAATAACACCCGCTTGGTAAGACACTTGATGGCACTTTCATGGTGGCTGCAGTAATAAAAACAACAAACATCATTTGCTGCAAACAATTTATTAGGTAGTAATAAATAAGAATTTAGCAGAAAGAACTATACAGCAATAAGGCATATTAATACTGTTGTTAAATATGTAACTGACAACACATTTTAACATTTTCCCTCTAGTTTTATAACAAAGTGCTATGTAGATAAGTGTATTTCTGATACCAGTGCCAGTGACAGCAAGGATGCACTATGAAGGACCTGACTGTTGCCTTTTTATCTTAAATAAAATGAAACAATCCATGAAGATTTACTGTTATTTATGCCAGTGAAGTAGAAAAGTATAGCTTGCTAGGAAGATTACAAAATATAAGTCTCCTCTTCACTTTTTTTAACAGCTTACTACTTTAATTTCTTTAACTGTGCTTACTCGTAGTAATTTATGCATAAAGTTACTACACAACTGCACAGATCCTAACATTCATTTTAATTTTTCTTTGAAAACTTAGAGGCAAGTGTTAATTTTTATTTTTTTTAAAAAACTTTTTTACAAAATATTGCACACTGGTTTAGCATGCAGTTTACACAGAAGAAATAGTCAAGTGCACTTAAAACCCTGAAATACAATGAGAAATTTTAAAGATTTATATTATGGATACTATTTTGTCATAGAAGACTATGTTTCAGACTGCACAGGGTCCCACCTTACAGTTGGGACCCAACTTGTTGCAACCCAGTCCTGACTTTGCAAAGAGCAGGCAGAATGCTTACAAACTGTATTTGAGTCTCTTGCATTATACATCTTCATTCCTGCATATCTTGTCCTGCTTTTATGGAAGTAATGCAGCAGGGAAAAAACATTGAAGTAATGAGTAGGAAAAAAATTTTAGCAGAAATAATTTGGCACCTCCTATATGAGTTTTCATTACTGCAGATGCGTTGCAATCCAGGGTAAAATTTATTAAACTTTCCAAAGTCCTCTGAGTAAGATTCATTTGTAAATCTGTATCTCCCCCTCCTTATACACATTTGATATTGCACAGCAAAAGTAAAAATCCATTTTTTTAAAAAACAAGCATGCTAAACACTTAATATGGCTTCTGAATGACTTAAAGTATTTCCCTTTTGAGATCCTCATGCAATATTTTAGAATAAATATGAAACAACATAAAAATGACTACAAAGTATGAGAAAGTTAAGAGTAAAAATAAAGCCAACTATAATATTTATCAGAAACCAAATAATAGACAAGAGTTTATCAAAAGTAGTTGCTCAAAGGTTTAACTGGTCTTTTAAGCATCCTTATCAACAGTATCTTAAAAATAAAGTGTGTGTCTACAAAATACTGTAACATACAACCACCTTGATATTCCACTGAATGACACAAGAGGTAAATAGGTTAACTGAGACTTGCTTAATGGCACTGCTAGTCCCTCAGTCCTCTGGGAACAAAAGCATTACTTGATTCATGCTCATCCAACTCAGTAAACCATTTACATTTCATTAGCTTTATTGGTTAAGCTGAAGCCCTATAATAGTTTATATATGAAACACAAAAATACTTATAAAAATAAGGTATGTTGTATAGTTGGTTTTTTATATATATATATAAAAATAAACCATGCAGCTTCTGTACAAAGTTAAAATCTGTACAAATTTACTTTTCTATTGTGTAAAATTCACGTACATGGAAGTCTTCCGTTACGATGAGAAGTTGTTTTTTGCTTGACCACAAGATGCTGTTTTGTAACTATTGTTCATTTCCATCATTCATTTCTTTCATTTGGCATTAACTGGCCATTTAATTTCATCAGAAGTTTCACGACAAGACCTGCCTATATAATGGTATACAATTAAATTCTATCAGCATTTCAGAACTGTTACACAATGAGCTTAAGCATGTGACAAATGCAAATAGGTAACAATAATTAAGTTAGAAGTTGCATCACTTTAGAAGGAAAATAAAATGTAGATTTTTCTCAGATACCAGAAAGTGTTTTTCAAAATATTCACTTTCCTTATAACCACCTTAATGTATAAGAATCAAAAGCAGCTACTGTCAAAGTATGCAAGAAACTCAAAGCTGCAATTTTATCACAACACATTTTAACATGGCATATTACCACTGCTGCAGACTATGGGCAAAACAAGCATTTTCCATCAGACATCCACAAACACTATCAAAAGTTGCTGGTAGCAATTCAGTGAATTTGCTTAACAGCACCTTCACAGATCCTCAGTTTTATCTGATCTCAAACTCTTCTAGTATTTATAACAAAGTTACCAGCTCTAACTCTGTGATTCTCATCAAAAGAATTATCCTTAGAGTGCAAGGTTCTGGGCACATGCAACAAAGTTTAAAAAAAAAACAAAAACAAACAAAACCAAAACCAGTTTGCCCTAGTGGTTGAAATTGCATTTTATATATCTTGAAATCTAAAAGCTTCATATGCTAGGAAACCAAGCAAGCAAACATTCTGAAATAGTAAAGAAATTTTTAAGATAATTTTTGTGAGATCTTGACTTGGACTTCTCTTTTACTGTACAACAGTGGTCAAACTCAAGGGAGAAGAGGCACATACCTACTTCAGGAAAAATAACTGAATATAAAAAATGGAAAACTTACCTGTTTGGTATGCACAATAAAGCTCATTTTGTTTTCCAGACTGTGAATTTGAAAACACGTATCTCCATCTCCTAACTGCCACATAAAGCAACCATACTTTAGGCTGAGGAGTAAAGCCTACAACAAAATGTAGGAAATTCACTCAGAAAATATTTACAGAAAATACTTACAAAGTGAATTCTCTTTAGTTCACTTAGAACAGTATGTTCCTTAATCTAGTTTTAGCTGATAAAGTAGTTAAGTAGAAAAAGACAAGGCTTTCTACTAGTAGTGCCTTATACAAATCTCAACATTTTGGAAGTCTTTACAGTCAAGCTTAACCAAACAGTCAGATACAAAATGACTACTAGCACAAAGATCTTAAAAGAATTAAACTTAAAAAGAGTTATTATTGGCAGTTCACTTTAGCTGACCTTTGTTTCCATGTTGAGAAGGTGCAGCCCTTTTACATTTACTCCTACATACACTTTGATGACTTTATGGCTACTTGAGCTTGCTTTGGTGAATATCTGTCCTGTGAAAAAAGCTGCTCCATAAGTAGGAATTTCCCAGCAATTCTGCAAGAACATACGCTGAAGGTGATGCATCTCCTTGCTTACACCTTCACTGGTGCTGAGATTCTAGAAACAAAGGAATAGTGGTCATCAACAAATCTTCCCAAATACTTGTGGCTATTTGAAGAAAAGACACTACGGAATTATGGAATTCCCACTAAACAAATATTCTTAAAGTCCTTTCCCAGCAGTCATCTTCCCACATCTTAATTAAACTCTAAAGCCACAGAAAAGCTTAAATGCCTGAAGTGACAGTGGCAGAAGGCTTGTACCTGTACAAGCCCGGAAATCTGAGCCACAGACACCTAACCTCTGAAGGGCCCCATAATTTTGCCTCTCTCAGAAGTATGTCAAGGCTCATCAGGGATAAGCAGCTATGCATTCAGCTGACACTAAATGCATCACAATCTTTAAAACTAAGCATTCTTTCTCCCTCAAGGGGCCCAATGCAGCAAGGCATGGTGAGATGAGCAAGCATCCCCTGAAAAAAACCAAGAGCAACAGTCAAATAAGCTGTGCTCATTCTTAGGTATTACCTGACACAGGACAGACCAGTGAATAATCTGCTATACTGTAGTCTTAGAATGACCCCCATCATCTCCTCCATTATCTGTATTAGAAAGTGCACCAATAGTCTGCTGGCTTCTGACAAAGAGCTGTAGGCACCAAGTGGAAGCTTATGATTGAGGCCAGCATTCCAACAATCCATCCCAGCAATTCAGAGCATATATATTTGTAGCTTTTTATATCAGTGCTTTTGTTCATTAACTGACTACCAATCAATTAAAAAATGCTTAAGACAAGACTTTCTATTATTTGATTATTTATCTCACCTTGTATTCATGCAGTATCCTGTTTGTCCAGTGAGGAGCTTTACTTTTTAGTTTAGTGATTGGTACTATAGATTTAAGATTTTCTTCACTAAGAGAAAAAGCAGAAAAAAAGGTTTTCTTCACTAAACAAAGTAAGGAGAAAGAACAAGTTTGTATTTTCAAAGAACAGTAACTATATATAAGACAGTTTGTATTTCCAATTCAGATACTGAGCTAGACAGACAGCTCCTACTCTATTTTGCTTCATCTGGTGAGAAGATTTCCTAAGCCCTAAGCCTTCCTAAGTTATAGCATAATTCTCAACTAATTGAGATCCAGCTTTGTGTCAAACACCTTGTCTCATGCATCACGGACACAGCAGGGGGAGGAAGTGCTGGCAGCACAACCCCTGACTCTTATTTCTTTACAGGCCAGTCTGGTGAATCCCAGTTTGGAAGCCTAAATTACACATGAACTGACACTTACATCAGAACATCACGTACTCAGAAAAGATGACAGCTTACAGATGCTCTTCCCTTAACTGCTGTACTCAGATTTTTTTGTCAAAAAACTAGTGATGCAACCTATTTAGTTATTTTTAAATGCATTTGTCAGTACCTTTATATGTGATCTGCCAAGCAAAAACCCTGCACAGATCAATGCATACAGATCTTTAAAGTCAAGGACACCTTTATACTAACAACAGCCTGCATATACTTGTTAAATTACCAATCTTTTAATAAAAATTCATGTCAACTACAAAAAAAATGCAGTATATAAATCTCATCATCTGTTTGAAGAAGACCAAAGTGAGGTATTTTCCAACTTCTTTGTTTCAGTATGGATGCAAAGCATGCCCAAGTGACAATGAGGGTCTTTATTTGTCCCAAACTATCTTTCCATGTAGTCCTGTCTATTAAGTCAAACACTTCCACCAAGCAGGATCAGCTCAGAACCACATTGTTGAATTGCCTGTGTGGAAAGGAACACCAACCTGCAGCTCCTGGGATTCAGCTAGGGTAGTTTCATATTAAACCCCTGCAGGTAGGTGTTCCCACTTAAACCCAATTCTCCTTATGTTCCATCTACCAGCTGTGTAAATGCATGACAAGATGGGTCAACAGCTGAACCTACTGAAACAGCCCACCTGTATCACAGAGCAGCTCAGCCACCACAGTGCTGGCAAGCAGAGAGGAGGGGAGAGAAGAGCACCATCTGACAGAGCCCTCCTGGTAATATATTTCTGACCATTTACTACAGCAGTTCACATACAAATATAAGAAAACTGAATTAATATGTCTGCATAGTCTGTCCTTTCCAAAGAGCAAGGAAAGCCAATCCCAGAAGTTGGTCTAATTGAACATATTAAGAGGTTTCTTCAGCACTGTCCAGTCTCACTCTTGTCAAAACCCTTCATCCACATGAACACTGTTACTCACTCAGTACTTCTGTATCTCAGTATAGATTTACAGATACAGAACTTACACCCCTTTGCCTGAGACTGCAACAATTAATGTTTTTTAGACCCCATGTCCAGCTTCTATTAATGTTATGGGAATTACGAGATTGTTCTGGACTAGAGCTCAGGTATGGAGAAAAATAAGAAATACACCTAAACTTTGAGAGTTTCATAGTAAATGTTACCTAAAAATACATAATCTCAAGCTGTAATTTTAAATTTTAAACATATATACTTACTTTAGAAAGCCCTGTTTGTGTTTCTTGCTCTCATAATTTCCATATACTATTTGGAGAAGCAGACTTGCCAGTGTGATCAGCTTGGCATCAGGTGATGTGTAGAAACCTTTCAGTAAATTATATCTGGCTTCATCAAAAAGGATAAGAATAGCCAATGGATCCTCAATCTGTTAAAAAGATTTAAATAATGTGATTCCTTTGGAAAAGGAAAGGAGTTCAGAAACTACAAATACAATTTCTCACTGATTCAGAGACAGAAAACAAAGGTGTGATCCTGACTGAAGTGTACATTTTAGTAATGCTTTGTAACAGAAAAAGTCAGATATTTTCATTGACTCATTCAACACTTAAAAATAAAGGTAACTAGCAAACCAGGCCCAATCAGAAGATTCACAGAAATACTGTTATCTATGTTTTTCTCCCCATTAATCCATTTTGAATAGTTTGATTAATCCCATTGAAACTGAATAATTAAATTCCTAAAAAATCACAGCACAAGGAAGAGAAAAAAATTGGGCAGGCTGTGCTGTTTTTAGCTGTATGACAGACAGATAGAGACTGAAGAGCATAGATTTACAATAAACAAAACCTTGGGAAGGTGAGAGAGAGGAGAGGGAATGGGAAGGCAAGAGAAGGGTTGGGGAAAAGAACAAAAGGACTCAAACTATTACAGAAAAGGAGAGGTCTGGTTTAAAGAAGTTTGGAAATTACTACAGTCATTAAACACATGGAGTGTTGATGGAGAAAGTGTTCTGACTCTGACCATAGCTTTATGCTATCAGTTCTCAGACCTTTTTTTCTATTTCCAGTGGAAGTCTCACATCTCTTCTCAGGAAAAGCTGTGAAGTTTCCCTTTGAGGATCCAAGTTTGTCAGTTCAGTGAATATTTCTGGCCAGTCTCGAATATGCTGCAAAGGTTTGTGATATGGCTTCAGTTGGAGGCCTGAAAAATAAGGTTTTGTTTATAAACAAACAGAATAACCCAGCACACACAGACACATATACACATATATGGTTAAATGCTTCACCAAAACCAGAGCATCTGAAGATCCATTAACATTTTTTCTTACATTTTCTAAACTGCTACATATGAAAGGTTTTGAATACACAGATTTGTTGACAAGACTCTCAGCATCAAATCTATGTACTATATCAATGCACTAGTGCTTAACCTTTTTTTAGTTTCAGGTTTCCAAGAGTGAAGTAGTACTAAAAAAATTATTAAACACCAAGATGCACAGTAATAAAATATTAGAGACTGTAATGTCAGTTATTATGGGAGAAATAAAGTCCAATATTCTTATTTATGACAGAAAAATACAGATGTAGCTTATCTTATAAATGTATTTGCCATTTTTAGATATATATAAAACACAAACTTTTCAGATCATGCTTTTATTTAATCTGTAAAATGTCTTCATTCTGAACAGGTAATTCAATGTTTCATATTCTGTACATATGAGAAATTAATACAGAGATTTTTACTACAGTCCTACTATGTTTTGGAGTCCATACCTTCAGTTATGCTCATTCACTTACCCTGCCTGTCCTTGTGATTATTGCTTGGCTGTTTTCTACTAGTGAGGAACTAGAAGGCTGTATCTGCCTCATCCTCACTGCTCTGGTCTTTACATAGTTACATGTCACATTTTATGAAAACCTGTTTATCAAAAATCATTTTGGTGCAAGACACATGAAATTTCATATGCTTAAAGAATCTACCGAGGAAAAAATTAATCAGCTTTACTTTAATGACTTATTTTAAATAGATTTAACACTGCTTTAAAAAAAGCTACGTGTGTCCAATTGCAGATATTCTGGGAAGAAACCACTAAAATCAGAGTGAGTTATCAGTTAGGACTATGACAAGCACAGGTGCCCTATAGCAGAAAAGGCAATCTTGAGTACTCTCAGCTTCCTGGATGAAACACACTCTAGATGCCACAGTGATAAAGGGTCAGACCTACTGAGGGTACCCAAAAATGACTGCTAAAACAGAGAATCTCTCTACAGCTCTGAAAGCACAGTTTGGTGACAGCAGACTGTAAAGGCTGGGGAGTTGATCTACGGGAGGAAAACTTAGGCAGAGGAAATGGAAAAACTGGTTTTACTCCCTATGCAAAAAATATAAAGAACGAGACCTACAGGGATTACAGAGCTCTGGTAGGGGCAAAGTGTATTAAAAGACAACCTATGTACAATTCTTTCCTAAAGGACAGCTTGAAAAATCTGATAGAAAGAGAAAGCGTGTTTCCTGTTTTCATAAGGAAGCATTATTTTTTCTAGAGGTAAGCAAAAATTTAAAGAAAATATTACAAACTCTCAAGTATAATGATCTTTCTTGTAGCTTACTGAGGTTCTCAGAACAGATCCAGATAGTGAAGTACTGCTGAGTTTCTTGAGACAAACGCATTCCCTCCATGATCTGCTGTACAGTAGTATTGTTCCCATGTTTCAGCTCAACTGAGCGATACGACCCATCCATACGATAAATTCGTGCCTTTTCATACTACATAAAAATGTAAACATATTAAACAAAGAAGTTGTTAAAATCCTTTCTGTTGGTGCTTCTGAAGAGGACAGTAATTTTACCACAATTCAGCAACATCTACACTGTTCAGAAAAAGAACTCTGCAGAACTTCCATATATTAACCATCAAAACTGATTATTTCATGTTCTATGCACATTCCTTTGCTGTACTTTTTCCTACAGTAACTCCATGAAAGATCATAAGATGATATTTTGAGGACTTCACTTCTGTTGAACTCTAAGACAAGTAAGCATTTAAAAGTTCCCTGAAGGATTAGGGCTCAGCTATCTGTGCAGACCCTGAAATGTCCACCTCATTACTACTGGCAGGTAATGAATTAATCCCCTCATTAGTGCACACTAAAGGACATATTTTTCAGAGGGAAGCACACCCTTTACACATATCCCAGTAAAGTAAGACTATAATCTTGCTCAGTTTTTTAGGAAATCTATAATGTTACTACTAATAAATAATTTTCCCCTTCAGAACTCCTGTAGCTTTCAATGAACTGAGACCCAAAGTATGCCCCCTGAAAGATGTAGTTAAATGGAAATAAGGTGCTTAACACCTGTACACACAGATCATAAATCAGTGAAACTTAAAAGAGTTTTCATCTCTCTAAAAGGTTAAATATTTCAGCTACTTGAACAAAAAAGTTGCAGGAATTTGTTGTTATCTTCCTTCTTCCAATCTACTTCATCACCAAGAACTGAATTCCTGAAAACCTCCAGGAAAAAAAATATTAATGCCTTGGAAAATTATAGCTGACTGAAAATGAGGCTGGGACAGGAGTCCCTGTGACTCCTATTGAAGTAATTTCTATATATTTTTTAAAATTTTTATTTTAATGTACTAATTTAAAAGCAGTAAGTGTCAACATTATATCACCTATTACACTGTGAAAATTAAGTAAAAAGTGTGTATTAGTCTTTTACAGTAATCAGACACACATTTGCCATTTGATCAACTGCCTAACAAGATCTATAAAATAAAGGCAGACAATTCCTTCACTAATTATTTTGGAAGACGCACACATATAAAATGAAATTAAGATCACTTACAACAGCTTGAAAAAACTGACAGGTTTACTGCCACCTACCTATAGAGATCCAAGTTACATCTGAAGTCAAAGAAAAGAAACAAGTGGGGTTTATGATCTGGCTAATTTCAAATCTACTGCAGGATTACAGGAATAAATTGTAAATTTTGTTTATTATCCTGGTTAGATCTACACTGTCTGCCAAGGAAGCCTACACTGACTAACTGATGTAAAGCCTGTTCTGTAGGAGCCTACATTTAGCTAACTTGAATGCTCCTGTTCATTGAGATACAAGGCAGCAATGTGTAAAGAAAGCTGATGCTTGTGTGATTTAAATTAGGCATAAAATCAGTAGCTGATGTGATGCTCTTACAAATAAACCAAAACATCATGTTTAGAGACTTATATATATTTCTTGAATAATAAATATAGAAACATTTAAAGAGATAAAATGTGTTTGTCAATATTTACACTAACAATTTCAGTATACTGCACATTTCCAGTAACACCTATAAGTGAGTTTAGCTCTTTTGCAAGTTTATATGTAAATTAAATATAAATTTTAAACTACTTAGGAAATAAACTCATACCGGTTTATTTATAGCTTCCTTCAGCAATTTTGCAGATTCTTCCCACTCATTTTGCTTGTTCTCTTCACAAACATTTAGTGGAGATCTTCCTTGTTGATCAGTTATGTGCTATAAACACAAAAAGAAACACTGATTATACCTTGTTTTCACTGGAGATAAGTAAACTTTTTTTTGAGATACACGAGAACATTTTTTGAGATATTAAAATCCTTGACCCTGGGGTTCAAACATTTAATTGAAATACATTGGGAGAAGTGGAGGTAATGAAAAATTGTGTTTGCACATTATGATCTGGACACAAAATACTTCACATACACAAACTAGAAAATGTTGCTAAACTTGCTATTTCTCTACACAAACAGAACTTACCCTATCAATTTCTGGATGATTTAGTAGAATTTGTACAATTTCAGCATGGCCACCTCCAGCAGCAAAGTGAAGAGGAGAACTAAGTTGGCCGTTCAAAAGATTTGGATTGCATTTCCCTTTCTCCAACAACATTCGAGTGGCTTCAACTTTTCCATACCTGCAAGACAGGTTAATGCAGAACAGACCAGCAAATGTAAAGTAAAATCTTTTTTCAGACAGTCCTAAATATGTGAAGTGTATTTCTGTGCTGAAAAAATTTAGCTGTGAAATTACATCAAAGGCAATGGAACATTAATAAGTTTGTAGAAATCAGTATCAGTTCTGTTCCCCTTTGGTAACCATTGGTCTAATAACCATTTACTGGTTTAACTACAGACAAACCAAAAAACAAACTTTGCTTTAAACTAGCTAAATTTGAATAGTTGTAGCAATTAAGTCATGGCAAAACAGAGTTCAGCCTTGTCTAAAAAAAAAAATTAAAAATCTCTGTGATAATGAGAGTAAAGCTTGTGATTGTCATGAGGAGGGTCCTGCAGACTCTTAAGCCTCACACTGGTAACTGGTAAATCCCACGTACATTGTTTATACAAAGTTTCTGACAAACAGTAAAAAACAAGTTCTTTTTTGATCACCAAGTCTGATTTCCATGTCATCAGACAGTACTATAAAAACAGAAGGCGAACTTGCATAATGAAAAAAAAAGCATTTTTACAACAGAGGAAAGCTCCCAAGCCCTTACAGATTAAATCATCACAGAATTAGACAAGTGGACCTCTGTAGATCACCTAGTCCAGCTTCCCAATTAAAGCTTGACCATCATCAGCACGTGCTCAGCTCAGATACTGCTGTGCTCCAGAACCGCTCACTGCCTTTACCTAAAGACTGTAAAAGTCACCACAATAAACTGGAGCCAGTATCCCCAGTAAGAATTAGAACAGAAGCTGCAGGACAGATATAAGAGGCAATGGATGATACAATCTCCATGCCTGATCTCCTCTGAAACCTTTCAGAGTGGAGTTAACTCAAAACCTGAAGCAATGTTTTTCTTCAAATGGTTAACACTAAAAAATATTAGTGACAAAGTGTAAAAAGTTGACTTTTTTTTTCATTTCTCATTTTTGAGTCTAATGGTAGACAAATGGTTAGTGCCAGAGAATCATGAAAACAAGAACTCATTTGAGTGGCAAAACTGTATCAATCTGACTCACCAGCATGCATAATGGATAGGTGCCCAGTGGTCACTATCTAACTGATTAACAGAAAACTTTTTATCCAGAAGGTGGCTTAGTAAATCAGAGTCACCTTCGCAAGCACTGCGGTGAAGAGGGAAATCATCAACCCACTGGTGCTCCCTATGGATGAAAAGGAGGAAACAGAAGGAAAACACATTTCAGAAGCATCTCAATAGTTAAGAAGATCAACTTTTTTTTTACTTTACTAACATAGCACTAACTATAGATTTACATGAAGAAAAAAAATGAAGCTCAAGCAGCTAAAATGTGCCAGTATTCACATAAGTACTTTCATCATGCAGTAGTCAATCCACAGCTGCATTCATTATGCTAAGAAATGCTTCTCTAGTGTTTATGATTTAAACCTTTCTTGATCTGTCCTTTAATTGTTGTGTCTCAGTACTTTGAGCATTCAAACTGATTTATTAAAAAACATGTATTTATACAGCAAAGCCCTAAAGTAACAGGAATCTCATTCTGACCAAGTCTACCACATGCTACTGTAATATAACAAAAGTATCTGTTAATGAAAAAGGAATGTAACATAATACTTGTCCTCTGTGACACTGCTCATGCTACGTTGCCATTTTTCTCTTTTAGGAATCTGTATCTTTGAATAGTCTGGGGCTCCAAGGCCAAAGTATGGATTTATTACCACTTTGTCAACCTGTGGAGACATAATTTAATCACAACTGAAAAAATATCTTATTGAGATTTGTCGAAACAACGCCCCATTTAGACTGGGGGCTCTTCAAATTTAGACTCTTCAAACCAAAGTTATGTTATGCTATAGTAACATTTTATAATTAGAGTAAATTATGTTCAAATGTGAGGATTTGAAAAACCATTTAGCAGTTAGGTGTGCAGTAAAGAAATCTGATTACATTAAACATAAAGCACACACTCTTAACAAGCAAGCAAATAACTGCAAAAATGAAAATATTTTTATGTTTCACAAATACAAAATTAAAATATAGTTCTTACCCTATTGGTATACTGAAGGTCGGATCCAAACAAAGGATTGTAGATACACATATCTGCTTTCTCCAGTGCCAGCATTTTACTCTTTATTTCCAGGGCAGTATAACCCATGTGTAACGAGCTCTCTGTTTGACCAGGTTCTGTAGCATAGGCAGGGTTTATTACATTTGTTTTAATTCTCTCAAGAGGAGATGGTCTGAATAAAGCTGGGATGGAGTGAGACTGGGTGTGCCGTTCATCCAGCCACCTGCAGGAGAGAGGGCAAATAATTCAGTTTCAGGTATAACAGGACTCTTTTGGTCATGCTTGTTCATTATTTTGTTGATTTATGATAATTACAAAATTTAATTGAAAAAAATAGGTCATTGTAATGTGCACAGCCAATTTTATAGCACTAAATAACTCCCCAAATGTGATATAACCAAACATAGTTAAAAGCAAATAGACTTGCTCAAACACATTTCCTGTAGATGCACACTCTCACAGAAAAGGAAACTGTACAGCAAAGCCCTAAAGTAACAGGAATCTCATTCTGACCAAGTCTACCACATGCTACTGTAATATAACAAAAGTATCTGTTAATGAAAAAGGAATGTAACATAATACCTGTCTCTTATNAAGGCAGCAATGTGTAAAGAAAGCTGATGCTTGTGTGATTTAAATTAGGCATAAAATCAGTAGCTGATGTGATGCTCTTACAAATAAACCAAAACATCATGTTTAGAGACTTATATATATTTCTTGAATAATAAATATAGAAACATTTAAAGAGATAAAATGTGTTTGTCAATATTTACACTAACAATTTCAGTATACTGCACATTTCCAGTAACACCTATAAGTGAGTTTAGCTCTTTTGCAAGTTTATATGTAAATTAAATATAAATTTTAAACTACTTAGGAAATAAACTCATACCGGTTTATTTATAGCTTCCTTCAGCAATTTTGCAGATTCTTCCCACTCATTTTGCTTGTTCTCTTCACAAACATTTAGTGGAGATCTTCCTTGTTGATCAGTTATGTGCTATAAACACAAAAAGAAACACTGATTATACCTTGTTTTCACTGGAGATAAGTAAACTTTTTTTTGAGATACACGAGAACATTTTTTGAGATATTAAAATCCTTGACCCTGGGGTTCAAACATTTAATTGAAATACATTGGGAGAAGTGGAGGTAATGAAAAATTGTGTTTGCACATTATGATCTGGACACAAAATACTTCACATACACAAACTAGAAAATGTTGCTAAACTTGCTATTTCTCTACACAAACAGAACTTACCCTATCAATTTCTGGATGATTTAGTAGAATTTGTACAATTTCAGCATGGCCACCTCCAGCAGCAAAGTGAAGAGGAGAACTAAGTTGGCCGTTCAAAAGATTTGGATTGCATTTCCCTTTCTCCAACAACATTCGAGTGGCTTCAACTTTTCCATACCTGCAAGACAGGTTAATGCAGAACAGACCAGCAAATGTAAAGTAAAATCTTTTTTCAGACAGTCCTAAATATGTAAAGTGTATTTCTGTGCTGAAAAAATTTAGCTGTGAAATTACATCAAAGGCAATGGAACATTAATAAGTTTGTAGAAATCAGTATCAGTTCTGTTCCCCTTTGGTAACCATTGGTCTAATAACCATTTACTGGTTTAACTACAGACAAACCAAAAAACAAACTTTGCTTTAAACTAGCTAAATTTGAATAGTTGTAGCAATTAAGTCATGGCAAAACAGAGTTCAGCCTTGTCTAAAAAAAAAAATTAAAAATTTCTGTGATAATGAGAGTAAAGCTTGTGATTGTCACGAGGAGGGTCCTGCAGACTCTTAAGCCTCACACTGGTAACTGGTAAATCCCGTGTACATTGTTTATACAAAGTTTCTGACAAACAGTAAGTAACAAGTTCTTTTTTGATCACCAAGTCTGATTTCCATGTCATCAGACAGTACTATAAAAACAGAAGGTGAACTTGCATAATGAAAAAAAAGCATTTTTACAACAGATGAAAGCTCCCAAGCCCTTACAGATTAAATCATCACAGAATTAGACAAGTGGACCTCTGCAGATCACCTAGTCCAACTTCCCACCATCATCATCTCAGATACTGCTGTGCTCTAGAACTGCTCACTGCCTTTACCTAAGACTGTAAAAGTCACCACACTAAACTGGAGCCAGTATCCCCAGTAAGAATTAGAACAGAGGCTGCAGGACAGATATAAGAGGCAATGGATGATACGATCTCCACACCTGGTCTCCTCTGAAACCTTTCAGATTGGAATTATCTCAAAATCTGAAGCAATGTTTTTCTTCAAATGGTTAACATTAAAAAATATTAGTGTAAAAAGTTGACTTTTTTTTTCATTTCTCATTTTTGAGTCTAATGGTAGACAAATGGTTAGTGCCAGAGAATCATGAAAACAAGAACTCATTTGAGTGGCAAAACTGTATCAATCTGACAACTTTTTTTTTACTTTACTAACATAGCACTAACTATAGATTTACATGAAGAAAAAAAATGAAGCTCAAGCAGCTAAAATGTGCCAGTATTCACATAAGTACTTTCATCATGCAATAGTCAAGCCACAGCTGCATTCATTATGCTAAGAAATGCTTCTCCAGTGTTTATAATTTCAACCTTTCTTGACCTGTCCTTTAATTGTTGTGTCTCAGTACTTTGAGCATTCAAACTGATTTATTAAAAAACATGTATTTATACAGCAAAGCCCTAAAGTAACAGGAATCTCATTCTGACCAAGTCTACCACATGCTACTGTAATATAACAAAAGTATCTGTTAATGAAAAAGGAATGTAACATAATACTTGTCCTCTGTGACACTGCTCATGCTACGTTGCCATTTTTCTCTTTTAGGAATCTGTATCTTTGAATAGTCTGGGGCTCCAAGGCCAAAGTATGGATTTATTACCACTTTGTCAACCTGTGGAGACATAATTTAATCACAACTGAAAAAATATCTTATTGAGATTTGTCGAAACAATGCCCCATTTAGACTGGGGGCTCTTCAAATTTAGACTCTTCAAACCAAAGTTATGTTATGCTATAGTAACATTTTATAATTAGAGTAAATTATGTTCAAATGTGAGGATTTGAAAAACCATTTAGCAGTTAGGTGTGCAGTAAAGAAATCTGATTACATTAAACATAAAGCACACACTCTTAACAAGCAAGCAAATAACTGCAAAAATGAAAATATTTTTATGTTTCACAAATACAAAATTAAAATATAGTTCTTACCCTATTGGTATACTGAAGGTCGGATCCAAACAAAGGATTGTAGATACACATATCTGCTTTCTCCAGTGCCAGCATTTTACTCTTTATTTCCAGGGCAGTATAACCCATGTGTAACGAGCTCTCTGTTTGACCAGGTTCTGTAGCATAGGCAGGGTTTATTACATTTGTTTTAATTCTCTCAAGAGGAGATGGTCTGAATAAAGCTGGGATGGAGTGAGACTGGGTGTGCCGTTCATCCAGCCACCTGCAGGAGAGAGGGCAAATAATTCAGTTTCAGGTATAACAGGACTCTTTTGGTCATGCTTGTTCATTATTTTGTTGATTTATGATAATTACAAAATTTAATTGAAAAAAATAGGTCATTGTAATGTGCACAGCCAATTTTATAGCACTAAATAACTCCCCAAATGTGATATAACCAAACATAGTTAAAAGCAAATAGACTTGCTCAAACACATTTCCTGTAGATGCACACTCTCACAGAAAAGGAAACTGTACAGCAAGGGTAAGAACAGTATTAGTTATAGCCAATACTTAACCACCAACATGTAAGCATTTTGTTTACCTTCAGTTTATCAGTATTAGTACTCTCAGCATACAAATTCTGAATCTTAAGAGCAGTTTGTTTAAGGTTAAGTGGAAGCTTCACTATCTGTGCTAACTTAAGCCTTTTAAGCCATGTGTTTCATTACTGAGAGGCAGGAAAAAGTAAAAAGTCAGAAGGTCCTTAGGTAGTTTCCAAACTGCCAAGCCTCTTTCAGATAGGCTACTACCTACATTTTCACAAAGCTGTGCTGAAGGTTATTCTCTTCTAACTGCACTCCTACAGACAGTATAGAAGAGCTTGAGGGACTTTTTACTCTGAACTATTGGGGAAAGTCAGCACTGTACATACATCTACTTCATTTTTTCCAGCTACATATGCAATGGAACACAGGGCTCGGGATTTTTTGATAAATACATTTTCACTGAACCGCTAAATTCCTTTAGTGCTACATTGAATGGGACACATTTTAACCAAGAGTATAAAGCAGGTTTGTATGAAGGTGGTTGTACTTTGCTGGAATACAATAAATTCCATTTAGTGATTTAGACTGGAAATACAGAAGAAAGAGAAGTCCAGGCTTTGGAAAGATGGATTTACTGACTGTTTGGATGTTGTCTGTGCCAGAACCATCTGAAAGGATGTCAGAACATGAGTGCAGTTCAATGCATATGCTTACTCCTGGATTTTTAAGTCCTAGATCTAAGCTATCATGTTCTGCAGGAACTGTGTTCTCTTCACTTACAGCCCCACTGGAGGCTGCATAACTCTGATCACTGCACTATAAACATCCTCATTTCTCTCTGGGGTATTTTCAGGCATTTTCTCTAAACAGCTGGCAGATAAATTAATTATGGTAGTTTGAACCTTGGAAAAGTATTGTTTCAGACTACGTTTATAAAGACAGTCAATATAAATTATTTTCCACTATACTTCTAAGGTGACTCTCTCAACTCTAAGGCTGGTATAACACCTAAGGAAGAGCTTAGTCTCAATGCACTAGGGAAGTTGCAAAGAAACATAACAACTAGGACAGAGATATAGTTAGAAATACTATGCCTCTACTAATAAAGTGTAAAATCCCTACACTTTTTAAGTAATAGCCTGTAACTTACAACTTTTCATGTTAGCCAAGAGTTTCACCTAATTTTATTCATACAAACAAATTTATACATAAGTAGGTCTGGCATTTCTTTGTTAAGGGTAAACAAAAAAAAGACAAAAAAAGTACTCACAAAGTCAGTGTTCCAAGTAATATAAATACAGCTAAACAACTAATCACCTTTCAGAAAAGTTAATTCCTTACTGCAAATAAATTCATATTGTTGATGATATGTAAACTCCCTTTGTAAACTAGGGGTTAATTAAAATGAAAATCATAGTGGTATACAATTAATAGGATATTACTATTACACTCTGGCAAATACTCTTACAGGTGACTACTAAATCAATTATAGAGGATTAATCAATAATATTTTATATGACTTCACAAAACCCTCACTATGAGCAAGCACTTCCAAAAAGCCACTTGGATTTACGTAAGCAGACCATTCTTCAGTTTGAAAAGATTTGAAAAAACCTTTAGAAATACATTGTAAAGGTTTCAGTTTCTGATAAACACAAAGAAAATAACATGGTATCACAGTGATTTCCTTCTTTTTTACAAGAATGCAATAAAACCGACATGCTACATCTACAAATTTTCTTGTTTAACCTATTTTGAATGTATTTTTACTGATGGCATTTCTTACTTATCCAAGGCAATTAACATTCTTGCAGTAAGTGTAGCAAAGTGGGTGCTGGATTCACTGCAGACCCTCATGATATCTTGTAAACAGTAGAACACAGGGCATCCAGGACTGTATGCATATTTCGTATTATCTAAAAAGGAAACATACTCTGAAGACACAAAAGAATCTTACTTTCCCTTCTGCAACTTCTGTTAGTTACATATTCCCAACTAATTGACAGCATACTCTAATTTTATACCTGAGAAATTTTTTTCCAAATGCTAATTGCTGGAAACTCTATACAGTCCTTATGTAACAATTCAAAATTCAGCAGGATAGCCTGAAAAACCTTCAAGTGTTCAGTTACTATTCTGCCACTCTGATCAGCTTCATCGTAGGAATTAATATTAAATATAGACTGTTTAAAAGAGGCATTTATTTCTATTGATAAGTCCTCAATTGCTTTATTTAATAGTCTTTATACTTGAGGCTTATCAGTAAGGCAAAAATCAAAGAGGCTTCCTCAAAAGCACGCATTTACTTTGTTTAAAAAACAAAACAAAAACTTTTCTAACAATTTACTTTACCTTTGAAATACTTTATTCACCATTCCTTATTCAAGCAAAACCACGTACAGACTTCAATATAAGCATTCTTCTCCAAGTAAACAACACTGAACTGGTATCTTATTTACACTTGTGTTCAGTAAATTCTATGCAAGTGAATGCCTATGTTTTGAAATACAATCAAATTTAAAAATACAGCTTAAATCAGAAATGTGCTACTGTTACAGAAACAGAGGTAATACATTCGAAACAAGATTTTCCTTAATTTTAAGTAATTTTTTCAAGTATACAGGGAGAGGTTTCCACTTCTTATTCCACCAGAATGCAACTTTTAATGCTTAAATACAGAAAAAGCCATGTAGCACATTCATAAAAATTCTCCATTATCAACTGCTAATATGGGTGCAACTTCAAAATTATGCTCAACGTTACCTTTCACAACAGTTGGAACAATGTAAAGTGATGTCTCCTGGCCTGCCTTTTCTCCATCAAGAGGAAACTTCTTCATTAACACTACACGCTTACCTAGTGCAGTTAAAATGAATGAATAAATAAATAAATAAACAAACAACATAAACAAACAAACAAGAAAAGCCTAATATAAACACATATGAAAAAACTAAAGAACAGAAAAATTTATATATCCATTAACATGAAAAATAACATGACTTTATCCCTTTTTTCATAGTAACTTTTTAATACCCTTGACTTTTTTCACAGCATTAACCCTGCAGACCACCTACTCTTAAAGTGAAAAAGATTCTTTTTTAAACTGGAAAGCATGGCTGCATGCTATATTCCACATTATCGTGAACATTCAGGTTGTGGTATGACAGTATTTTCTATGTTATCCTCCTTCCAATTTAGGATTTTTTTTGTTTTTCTGACCTTAGCTGCATCTTTCAGTAGTGGCCACACTAGGCTGTGCATATTAATGCTCAGGCCCTTTGTCTGAGTCAACTTGAAACTCTAAACTGTGTAAAAAACACAGTTTTTTGTTTTCACTAGGCATTCCTCAGTGTGCACTAATGCTGGTGCTGCTGAACTAGCTTTAAGTCCATCCAACTGCAGTTACTGCCACTCCCAAAATTTTACCATGTAACTATTTCTTTTCTAAATTGTTAGCACTGCATTGTCTCATCCAGACTGACAGCCTTCTTGATATAACCTTAGCTACAAAGCAGAGATGAGGTACACAGCACAAAAAGTACTTTGGTCAATCTGAAAGTCAAATATCCTGGCTAAAATAATTTTTGTCAGCACAAATGGGACTGTTTGTTAGACCAGCTACTCAACAAAAAATGAAAATGTACAATCAAATTATATCTGTAAGAGATACAGAAATATTTTCACATAGATAATACCTAATGAACAATGCTGGCTTTAGAAGAGACTTTAGAAACAATCAATTCACTAGTTCAAGTCAAGTTTTACCTGAAACTAAGCATAAAGCCTCTGTGATCTGGTTTATCGTAAGTTTAGCTATCACTCACAATTTGAGGTTACAATGTGTACAGACAGGCAAAGTTTCACTTATTAAAAAACTTCTAGTAAGTGTTTTACAGAGCTCGAAGGTAAAAGGTAACAAAGGTAAATCAAATATTTTAGCTGTAGACTTGGCTTGGGGTATTTTTTATGAGCCTCAAGAGATTATCTTCTTTTTTTAAACTAATTTCATTATTTTGCACAACCTTTACATGCCTATTTCATTTTTAAAACACTTTTATATTAACAATAAATCAGACTAAAGTGTGGGGGTTTTTTACCTTTAATCCCCTGGTTAGCTGGTGAAATTGGTTTGGTGGCTTCTAATACATAATCCAAGATGCTCTGCGTGATCTCAGTGCCTCCCTGCAGTTTAGTTTCCAGCAAAACTTTTTTTCTTTTTTTTTTTTGGCCTTCAATGGGAACTTCAAGCAACAAAATCTTTCAAGCAATGATGAAACAAAGAGAGTTTAACCACAACTGAAACAAGTACAGATATTTTATATGTATATATATATATAGTACCACTGTAAAAGTAGTAATAAAATTCACAAAGTATTGAACATGGAGGAAGAGGATGGTGAAGAATGCTCTCCATAACAGTAAGGTTAAGAGAAAAAAACAAGGCTGCACCCTTGAATTGAGCAGCCCACAGGGCAAAAGGCCCTGAAATGACATGAAACACAGATACACTGCAAAACTGTGAAGTGTTCAAATACTACAAGGATGGGGCAATGCACAGCAGATATATGTACAGATATATGACGTTATTTAAGCCATGCTATTGCCATCTATTCTCTTCTGTTTTGTTATTATATATTTACTATGATTAGCTATTTTAAAAATTTTAATAAAGAAAGAATTAAAGCTCTTTACTTCATAGGATTTAGCTCGATATTCCCGAGAATTCAGGCTAGCAGTATTTTTTGGACGAATCACAGCAACATAAGCATCTCCAATGTTTTCTGGATTTCCCATCTCTCCTTCTTATTTTATCACTGGAAATATGAATAAAAAGCAAGTAAGGGTTCAGTGGGAAAAAAGAAAAAAAACCCAACAGCACACTAACTTCAGGATGCAATAATCATATACCCAGATTCTTTGCACTGCTAATTTATTGTCTTTTAGCTGGAGAAATACCAATGGCTGATATAGTTCCTTCCTTTTCATGAAAGGGGAAAATCCTATGTCACGTAGATTTAATACAAATAATCTTGTTTTCTAATCCACTTTAAAAATAAAAATAATGTGTATTTTTTTCCACTTTGTAATGACCTTCTCTATTTTTCAAGCCAGACAAAAGGCCAAAGAACTTCAGGACTCTGAAAAACACACGAAATTGAAAAAGGAAACCATTTTAAAGTGACAAGCACCTTAATTTATAAAACGTGCTATGACAAAGTACTGCATTTCTATGAGTTTCACAGGGATATCAAGAAAATACCTGATTTTTGTCCCTGCCTCAGGAAGTAGAACATGGTCCTACAGTCCAGGTAACAAAGCTAATAAACTATAATATGGACTGATTTACTTGGTTTTACTTTCGTAGGCTGCAAAATGGTGCACAATTCATTCAGACACCAGGCTTCTGAAAGGAACATATCTTCAGTTTTTGCAAAAAGTGAAAGAGGCTTTTAGATTTAAGGTAAAACTTTGCTTACCCTTCTGTTTAACCCACAGTGACAATTCCTATAAAGTGTTATAAAAATGACAGGAAAAACCTCCTAAGGCTAATCACTTCATATATCAGATTTGAGAAGGTCATGTCTGGCACCTTCCAGATGATTATTTTCTTCATCTGCAAATGAACCCCCTTTTACTCCATAACATCAGTAAGCACATGGTTTTTTGCAGATTAATTCCTCCTCCAAGATTTTGAATGTTACTGTTTCTAGCTTCTTCACCTCTTCTAGGAGAAAGAGATCTTCAGATTCCCATGGCCTTAGTCCAGTTTTTTTGCTGGAATCAGACTACCTAAAAATGCATCAAAAGACCTAACATAAATAACTATACACATTTTCATCTTCAGTTACAATAAATACATTAGACTATTTAATTGTGGGAATTGGACAGTAATATCTGAACAGAAACATCTATTGATTTGCATTACTGGATCACTTTAAAACACTAAATAAGTAATGTGCTGACTTTTGAGAGTTCATGCTTTGAGCTGTTAAGAGCTTTTAAAGGAACGAGAACACCCATCCCCTATGAGCAGCTCAAAAAGGAAGAGTCCCGGAGTTTCCTTGCGTGTATCAGGACATACTGGGTTTGGGTCACGGGCTTGTGTGGAGGGAACCTGCACAGGCTGAGCTGGGCCACCTGGGTGGCAGGTGAATGAGCAGCGGGGTAACCTCTCTTTCCCAGTGCTCTGAACTAAATCCAGACTGGGGTGTGAATGTCTGGGAAGCAGCCCGAGCGCCGAGACACGACTCCATCAAACAAAACCAGAAGATAAAGAAGAATGGGGCTGTAAAGACCTAACAGGAACAATGACCCACTTCAGAAGTGATTGATCCCCACCAAGTTCAGGTGCCAACCAACAATGCGTCTCCATCCCAACGGATGCAGATTCTAGAGGACATGCCCCGGCCGGGCTTCTCCCAGCACCGCCCGATGGCAGCCCGGGACCACTCCCTCCGCCCTCCAGCCCGGGACATGTCCTCTAGAATCTGCATCCGTTGGGATGGAGACGCATTGTTGGTTGGCACCTGAACTTGGTGGGGATCAATCACTTCTGAAGTGGGTCATTGTTCCTGTTAGGTCTTTACAGCCCCATTCTTCTTTATCTTCTGGTTTTGTTTGATGGAGTCGTGTCTCGGCGCTCGGGCTGCTTCCCAGACATTCACACCCCAGTCTGGATTTAGTTCAGAGCACTGGGAAAGAGAGGTTACCCCGCTGCTCATTCACCTGCCACCCAGGTGGCCCAGCNGGAAGCGAAACCGGGCTGCGGGTCGGGCCGGGCGGAGCCGAGCCGGGAGCATGAGGCGCTGCTGAGAGGCAGGGAGGTGCTGGGGCGAAGCGGCCGCACGGGCCTGGGGAGCGCCGTCGGCAGCTGTCAGTGTCTCCACGACCCGCCGCCGAACAAAGGGGCAGCGACACGGCGACAGCCGCAACGCCCTGACGGCGCGGAGGGCGCCTCGGCGCCGGGCGGGCACTGCCCAGTGCTTCAGTCACCGAGTGACGGCTGCCCGCGGGCCGGAGTCTCGGCAGAGCGGACACTCCAGAGGGCGCCGTAAACGGAGCGGAGCGGGGAGGAGAGAAGCGGCCGCTGAGCTAATGGAGGCTCTGGGTGGCGAGCGCGGTGGAGCCGGGAAGGGCCGGGGAGAGCCCCTGTGAGGAGCCGGTGAGTGCTCCGCTGCCCTGGCGGCCATCCCCGCGCTGCCTGGGGAGGCTCGGGCGGGGTTCGAGGGGCTGCGAGAGGGCGAGACGAGACGAGACGAGTCCGACCGCGGGTGCAGCCGAGAGACTTTCCACGCCTGGGCGTTAGNATAAGAGACAGGAGGTAAACAATCCGCAGGTTATCGAGGCTGGACGCCCCCCGGCGCGGCGGCACCGCCGTTCTGGAGACGTCCCCCGGCAGCGTGGGCCCCGGCGGGCAGGGGGCTGTGGGGAAGCGTAATGGCGGGAGGCGGCAAGCCGGGCTGGGTTGCTCATGGGGGGCAGAGAGGCCGCCTCCGGCCCAGGCTCTCGGCGGGCGCCGTAGTGACGGCGGGATGAGGGTCTTGCCCAGAAAGCCTCCGGGTTGGGCGGCGGGGAGATGGGCGGTAGCAGCGGCCCCGGGGAACCGTCGGAAAGTTTGGAGCTGCCCGGTGGGCTGGCGTCTGCCTGCTGCCGCTGTTGAACAGCCCATGCCCGCCTCGTTTGTAGCCTGTAAACCTTTCCTTGAAGGCGAAAGGGGGAAAGAGCGAGCGGCCGGAGCGGCAGCGTGTGCCGCAGGCTGAGCTGTGGGCGCGGAACCTGCTGGCAGGCGGGCAGCGCCGTCCCGAGCCGTCCGTCTGTCCGTCCGGCGGGAATGAAATGCCCGCTCCCCAGCTCGGGGTTTGGTTTTGTTGTTGTTGGGTTTGGGTGTGTTTTTTTTTTTAATTCTCATATTAAAATTGGTACTTGGTACTGTTGCAGTTGTATGTAAGTATTAGAATCGCTCTCCTAGGAATGTCTAAACACATCCTGGAAATCGAGAGGCTTTTAAAAATTTAAGAAGAGCTTTGGTAATTGTCTGCTCAGTTGGTCTTTTATTTACAGTTGAGGTAGTGTGCAGAGGAAATACGGGCTCACAAATCACCCTCTGCAGAGCGAGGCACTAATACCACAGTTGAATTTTTTTGCATGAACCACTCCATCATTACTGTCATCTGTTGCTTTTTTTTTTTTTAGTGCATTTCTTCACTCGCCACTTTCAGAAATAAAATTTTTAGCTGTAGACATAACACCAGGCCATCGCCTGAACAGAGAAACCGCTTTTGAAACAACTATTAGCTTTAGATTTAGAGGTAAGCAATGAGGAGAGACCATAGGGGTATTTTATTCTTACTTTCATCTCTTTAGTTTTCCATGTGAAGTGGGGTGGGTTAATTACTCCGTAACACGGAAAAAAATATTTTTCTTCCTTGGGGGGCTAGGGGGAAGCCTTTCATCATATGGAAAGCAACAGCATTTCATAACATGTGGCTTATTTAGTTGAAGTGTCTACACAGAGGTGAAGCAGTAGAATTTATAGGGTTTTGGGTTTTTTTTTCTTCTTCTTCTGGAAAAGAGTGGAAGAGTGATGGCTGTCCTTTAAGTTAGAAACCACATTACAAAAGAGGCTTCTGGGAACGTGAATCCCAAGACTTCCCATAGTTCTGTAATGAAGCAATTTCTTCTTAACAGATTTTAGTTTAGTTCTTAAAAAAAAACCAAAACACCCATATATTATTCCTGAACAAACATATTACTAGTAAAATACTTAAAACCTAAGAAGTGTCGGTGGTGCCCTTTCTTCATATATATATATATGTGTCAGCAATCTATTATGAAAATTAATTTAAACCCAACCAAACACAAAAGAACAGTGGCACTATTATAATAAAAACTGTGCCCAAAAATTAAGTAAATTTTACATAGCCCCTCAGGTTTTTACATGTGCCATGCAGGTCTAGATAGGACTAGGTATGTATGTATCTAAGTGTGTGACTATGCTTACTGAAAGAACATGGAGTTTCCTTTACATTATTATATCTTGTGTGTAGGTTTACCTGCATCTGCTTGTTATATCTGTGTGTCAGGCATACACATGCTGGAAAACTAAAGGAAACTAAACATGTATTTAAAAGGGGATGCATTCTACAGCTGTCAGCCTTTGTTCAAGGCAATAACATGGTTTTAGAAAAAGTTATGTCTTTGTTCACTGTGTAAGACTTTGTTGACACTATGGCTGTTTAATTTGTCCTGAACAGTTTCTCACCTGTTGTTCTGTGACACCTCTGATATGATAGCTTGGCACCAAGTGGTGGAGTTTTTTTGGGCTTTGGTTTTGGTTTTGTTTTTTGGGGGGTGGGGGAGGGCTAGGTGTTTTTTGTGGGTTTGTTTTGGTTTCGTATTGCTTCAGCTTTGCTGAAGATGTCATATAGTTAACCACTAGCTGACTAGTTAATTAACTTCACCTTGGAATATGAAATTTTGAAATTGTTGCTGTTGAATTTTTGTTGCCTTTGCTAAGGTGACTCATGCCAGTAAGACAGAAAATTGAGGGGGAAAAAAAACTGAGAAACTGGAGGTCGCAAATTCATGTGCTGAACCTGCTATGTTTCTAATCACATTACTGTATTTCATAATTGATAATCAAATCTCTGAGAGATCTGTTCTGCTTGAAGGCAGGGAAGGTTGTGTTTTCAACACTATCATCATCAGATCTAGGGGGGTTTCCACCACCCCCCTAGAAATAGCTGCCACATGTGTTTTTGAAATCACACTTATGTGTACATTTCAGGAGAAAAAGTTATTTTGTGTAAATTACATTAAGAGTTTAAGAGGGAGAAGTCTAGCTAGTATTTTCAAACTACTGTTTTTTCAGAACCTCTGAATGTCTTCCAGATTTAAATGGACCTGTAAAAATAGTATTTGTTTGCCATAGCAGAAGGTCAAGCCCAGAAAGCTAACAGTATCTTGATCCACGTAAAAAGAAGTGTGGCCACGAGGTCGAGAGAGGTGATTTTTCCCCACTAATCCATGCTCATGAGTCTTTCTTGGAGAGGACATGCACTGGTTAGAGCTGGTCCAGAGGAAGGCTACAGAAGTGGTCAGGGGGGTGGAACACCTCTCTTACAAAGAAAGGTTGAGAGCTGGGGTTGTTCAGCCTGGAAAATAGAAGGCTCCAGGCAGGCCTGATTTCAGCTTTTCAGTGCTGAGACACTGGACCAGGTTGCCCAGGGAAGCTGTGTATGCCCCATCATTGGAAGTGTCCAGGGCATGGGGCTTTGAGCAACCTGATCTAGTGAAAGATCTCCCTGCCTGTGGTTGGAGGGTTGGACATGATGATCTTTAAAGGTCCCTTCCAGCCTAAGAAGTTCTGTGATTCTGTCTTTTTTTTTTTTTTCTTTTTTCTTTTTTTTTTCCTGAGAAATAGTCTTCTTTAATATCAGTAAAATAGTATGGCTTGCATTCTTAATTTGTTTTTATTTAAAAATACTTGAAATGGAGCACTGCAAAAATAAGCATAGCAAGAGCAGAATAGCTTCAGCTTATTACTCCAAAAATCACTTTGGAGAAAAATAAATACTAGACACTTCTTTTTTGTCTTCCTTTCTTTAATTTTTTTTAAATATTTTATGAATTTCATTTACCCTCTATGCTCAGTTAGCAGTTTTTTCTTTGTTTTGTCTCACATATCTTAAATTGTACTGTGAAAAGAAAAAAAAATGTCTGAGAAAAGTTAGCCAGGGTTTTCTGTTATTGGTGTGCAGAGGTAGTCTGAGGGAGTTCTTATTTCTCTGGCCCTCTTCCTGGTTTTCTGTTTTTATTAATTGAAAGTAATATTCAGAAGTTGAGAACAACATATATAGATTAACATCTCAAAGTCACATTTATGTGTATCCTTAACTCTCCTGTTTTCCAAAGGAGAGGATCACCCTGTTTTTGCATAAGACAAACACTTCTTTGGGCCTAAAGCTAATTTGTAGTACTGCTAGTATCCTTGAATGTTCTGTAAGGGTTTTGTTGAAGCTGCTTAAGAGACATATTCATTCAGTGTTTTTTCTTTGATTTATATTTTAAAGTACATAAATTCTGGACTCTGATTGTTGAAGGGTAATTGCAGTAAAAATATATGAACAGTCTGTAAATGGATTACTGCAGGGAAATAGAAAGTTCTGTGTGCTGGATGCCTGGAATCCTTCCTGGCTTGGATGGCTTTAAAGTAGAGTTGCTCGTGTAACTTTTCTCATTCAGTTCTGTACTGACAAGAAAAAAATGTGTTCTCTAAAAGTAAGTTTTATCTTAGTGCATGAACTTGCACCTAGGAATCAATATTTGCACCCAGTCTGCAGTGTAGTAACATTATTCTTTGACAATAAGTGAGTGTAGTTTAAATAGTACATCATGACAACTGATGCAGTGTGTTATAAATTACTTACAAAATAGTTCTTATGCGCAAGCTTCTGTGATGGAGAAAACTTTAATAAATTTCTTGGGGATTTTCCATACTTACGGGTGTTTCCCAGTGGTTTGTGCTTACCATTTCAACATACCTGAAGAATTTAGAGGACCCTGGATATGGAGGATTCCATATCCTCTCTCCACCTAACTGAACACAATGACTTAAGGGACGGGGGGCAATGGCAACAAGTTCCTGCCCAGTGCAGCAGACACATCTCCTCTGTGCCTACTCCACTTTACAATAGGTGTGAGGCTCTGCAAGTGGAGATAAAGACTGATGAGGACAATGGCTCATCAAGCTTGGAGGTGTCACTGAGGTAATGTTGGTCTATGCTCAAAAGTGCTCATAAAGAAAGACGGATGCGTCGTTGTTGTAGGAGAGTCCTTTCTGAAGGGAGCAGAAAGTCCCACAGCAGATGGGGCCCACTTCTTAGGAAAGCCTGTGGACTCCCTGTGTACTCCCTGTGGATTCCCTATGGACTCCCTGTGGCCTGGGTTAAAGATGTGAAGAGAAAGCTTGATGCTCAAGTATGGCCTTCAGATTATTATCCGTTATTGTTTTTTCAGGTAGACAGCAATGAAATTGCAGCAAGAATTCTGAGGGCAATCAAGAGAGACTTCAGGGGCTTGGCACAACTGGTAAGGGGTCTGGACCTCAAGGATAGTGTTCTCTATCCTTGTGGTTAAAGGCAATGATAAGGAAAGAAACTTGAAGGGGCAGGAGATCAATACCTGGCTCTGAGCCTGATATCACCATCAGAATTTTGTGGGTTTTGATACACGACAGCAGTCCTGCTTGCAGCAGACAGGGTCTCAAAGTGGGAAACAGATCTTTGCACAGGAGTTCGTAGCACTCACTGAAAGAGCCTTTAAAATAGATTTGAAGGGAGAAAGAGATCAAGCTAGGCTCACTAGAAGTAAGCCTGGAGGTGGCATCCCGGTGGTACAGTTTACTGGTGAGGTCCTTCAGCCTGCCATCTCAGTGGAGGTAGGAGAGGGAGATCCATGCAGCAGCAAAGACACAAGGCTTATTGATGTGTTACAAATTGCAGTTGCTAGCCCTTGTTCTTGTGGGGGATGTCAGCTTACCAGATGTCTGCTGAAAATACAATACAGTGGAAAGGAAACAGTCTAGGAGGTTCCTGGAGCGTGAGGAAGAGAACTTCCCGACTCAACTGGCAAGTGAGCCAGCAAGGGAAAGCACCCCACTGCACCTATTGTTTGTGAACAGACAAGGACTTTTGAGTGATGTGATGGTTGGAGGCCATCTTGGACATAATGATCACACAATGGTGGTGGGGGTTTTTTTGATTCTTGGAGAAGAAAGGAGTGTGGCCAGCAGAACTGCTACCTTGGACTTCTGGAGGGCAGACTTTGGCCTGTTTAGGCATTTGATGAGAGTCCCTTGAGAGGCAGTCTTGAAGGGCAGAGGAGTCCAGGAAGGCTTGAACAATCTTGAAGAAGGAAATCTTAAGGCACAGGAGTGGGCTGTCCCCACATGCTGAAAGATGAGCCGGTGGGGAAGGTCAGTCTGGCAGAACAGAGACCTTTGGCTGAAACTCAGGAGAAAAGAGAGTTTATGACCTTTCAAAGTAAGGGCAGGCAACTAAGGAGGACTTCATGGATGTTTTGAGGTTATGAAGGGAGAAAATTAGAATGGTCAAAGCCCACCTAGAACTTCATCTTGCTAATTCCATAAAAGACAATAGAAATGTTTCTATAAATAGATTAACAAGAAAAGGAGGGCTAAGGAGAATCCTGTATTGGATGCAGGGAGAAACATAATGACAAAGCATGAGATGTTTAATGTCTCATTCTTTAATAGTAAGACTTGTGCTCTGGGTGCCCAGAGTACTGCACTGGAAGACAGGGACAGGGAGCAGAAAGGAGAGCCTCTAATCCAAGGGGAAATGGTTAGTAACCTGCTACACCACTTAGGTACAAACAATTCTGTGAGGCTGGATGTGATCCACCCAGGGGGGCTGAGTGAGCTGACAGAAGTGCTCAGCAAGCCACTTTTCATCATTTATTAACGGTCCTGGCTAACAGGAGAGGCCCCATTTGACTGAAGTTTAGCAAACATGTTGCCTATCTATAAGAAGGGACAGATCTAGGGAACTACAGGCCTGCAAGTTTGAGCTTGATGCTGGGGAAGGTTATGGAGCAAATCATCTTGAGTACCCTCATGTGGTGCATACAGGATAACCAGGTCATCATGTCAGTCAGCATGGTTTATGAAAGGCAGGTCCTGCTTGACTAACCTGATCTGTGACAAGATGACACGCTTAGTGGAAGAGGAAAAGGCTGTGGATTTTGCTTACCTAGATTTTAGTAGAGCCTTTGGACACAGTTTACCTCAGCATTCTCCAGGAGAAACTGTCTGCTCATGGCTTGGATGGGTGTATGCTCTGCTGGGTAAAAAAACCTGACTCTGTGGTCAGGCCCAAAGAGTTGTTCATGGAGTTAAATCCAGTTGGTGGCCAGTGAAATGTGATATTCCCTGTGGCTCAGTATTGAGGACACCTCTGTTTATTTTCTGTCAATGGTCTGGATGGAGGGGATCAAGTGCACCCTCAGTAAGTTTGCAGACAACACCAAGTGGAGTGTCAGGCTGAGTTGACAGACCAGGGCCAGTTGTGTGAGATTCAACAAAGGTGAAGTGTTGGGTCCTGCTCTTGGGTCACAGCAACCCCATGCAACACTATAGGCTTGGGGAGGGGAGGCTGGAAGCCTGCCCAGCAGAAAAGGACCTAGGGGTGTTGGTTGAAAGCTGGCTAAATATGAACCAGCATTGAGCGCAGGTGGCCAAGAAGGCCAATACCATCCTGGCTTGTATTAGAAACAGTGTGGCCAGCAGGACTAGGTGAGTGATTCTTCCCATGTACTCGGCACTGGTGAGGCTGCATATTGAGTCCTGTGTTCAGTTTTGGGCCCCTCACTAAAAGAAGGACACTGAGGTGCTGGAGCATGTCTAGAGAAGGGCAGTGGAGCTGGTGAAGGGTCTGAAGAACAAGTCTTATGAGGAGCAGCTGAGGGAACTGGGGTTGTTTAGACTGAAGAAAAGGAGGCTGGGTGGAGATGTTACCACTCTCTACAACTACCTGAAAGGTTGTAGTGAGGTGGGGGTTTGTAGCTTTTTCCAAGTAGAAAGTGACAGGACAAGAGAATGGTCTCAAGTTGCACCAGGGGAGATATAGATAGGATATTAGGAAAACATTCTTCACCAAAAGGCTTTTCAGACTGCCTAGGGAAGTGGTGGAGTCACCATCTCTGTCAGAATTTAAAAGATGTGTAGATGTAGTGCTTAGGGACATGGTTTAGTGGTGGACTTGGCCTTGCTGGTGGGCCTGATGAGCCTAAAGGTCTTTTCCAGCCTAAATGATTCTGTGATTCTGACTTCTGTGGTGTAGTTTGCCATGTGATGTGGCGTTCTGCTACCTCTGTATCTTTGCTGCATTTAGGTTTTCCTGTTCTCTCTAGCAAAAATGACAACAAAAAATAGACATTCTATTTTGATAGATGCTTTTGTTGTGAAAATAGCACCCTAGAAGTAAATAAATGAAAAAAACTTCTGAAAATGCTGTAGTTGCCAAGTTTGATGGAGTAAGGACTGTCATGTTGGAGTCAAAAGGGCTATATTCATTTTAAAGGAGTATTTTTAAACTGCTGTGAACCATGTGGTCCTTGCTTTAGAATAAAGGCTGTGGTCAAAACTACGGTCTGGGCATTTCCAAGTCACTGTGGTATTTTGAGTGAATCCTTAAGTTTGCTGAAATTATTTTAACTACTCCAATTGTATTTACAGCTGACAGTCTGTAAAGCATAGGCATCACCCTCTCTCACTTTAGTATTCTGAAACAAAGTACAGTTTAGAGGAAATGACCAAAAATTACTGATTTCTGAACCATCTGCAAGATTGTATACAAGCAGTTTAAGGACTTTGGCTTCTAGGTGACTGGACAATACGCTTTGAAAACCAAAAGTAAACCTGAAGATTTACTTTGCTATCAGAGACTAATTGGTTGTAGGTTATTCTCTCAAACAAGAAACTAAATCACCACTTGTATACCTCCTACATATAACTTTAAGAAATGCTTGCAATTGGGGGCCGTTTTTCTGTAATGTAATGTAAATATAAGCAAAAGTGGGTATTTTTTTCAGTAGTCATTATCAGAGGTAGGAAGATAATAAATGCTCAATAAAGAATAGGTGTATTGCTTGTTTTCAAGGTCTAGATTAATTTAAAATCATGAATACATTTCATGGAGGGAGATTTTTTTTCTTCTTCAGGTACAATCTTTAAATCTGATCCTTTTAAGTTCTTTTCCATTTTTGCAAGTTAACAAAAGTATAACTTACCTATCAGGGGGTTATTTAAGTCCTTGAACCACTATTGCAACTACTAAAGAGATTTATGTTATTTCCTACACTGTGTCTCTGCTGTATCTTGTAGTAGCTGTTCTCAGTCTTATGTTGGTGTTTTCTCTGTATTCATCTGGTGTTCCAGTTCTGAATATTTTTTCTCTTTTTACTGCTTTTATTCTTTCTATATTTCCCTCCTTATTTTTCTGATTCTTGGTGGGTTTTTTTTTCATTGCTGTCTTTTACCTCTTGAAGCAAAGGTTTGTTTGTTCTGTTGACAGCATGAAGGGCTTGTACCTTTGATCTGATCCTGCAGAACATTTTTATGGAGTCAGGATTGTCTTCAGCATGATGTGCTGTGATAATTGCTGGTAAACTGTGTTGTACTTACTTGATGCATCTGTCTCACAAAGTTAATTGGATGGGTGACACCTTTTTAGACACACTGTGGTGTTGGGTTTTTTCTTTTGTGATTTGGCACTTCTGTGTGAGTAAAAATTCTTAACGTCTTGGCAGATGGAAACAGAGACAGACACTGTCTTGCACAGGCTGTGAAGCAAAGCACTAGGGGAAGAAGATCAACTAGTGGAAAATTAAGTCAAATAGGCAAGTTTTTATGTGAATACCAGCCTGAATTAAGATTTAACTGTAATTCACATAGAATTAAAGGCTGTAGGGAGAAAACAGAATTTTGGTTTGACATGGTTTGACTTACACTCCCAACAGATGATGTTAGCTAGGGGTAACCTTTGAGTCAGGTTATTCCAAAAGTGGTGAAAGGATGATTGTAGCTAACTGCCAAATTCTTCTGAAGTTTAATTCTGTGTTAATTGTCTTAAAGAGTTAAGGTACTGACTTATCAAAAATGTGCTCGAAGAATGTTGGTGATCTCTCTCCTCCTCCTCATCCCCACCCTTTTTTTTTTATTAAAGATGAGGAAGGGTAGAGGTTTGGAGGTTTCAAAGCTATATTTGGGAAAATACATTTAAAATATAACAAAATCATGTAATTATGTGTGTACTATTGGCATATTTGTTGACTATTTTATATACTCTGTATCCAGTTGCAGTTAAATGTAAACATAAGCTGGAAATCGATGATTCTCTTCCCCAAGTGTCTCACCTGATGATCAGTCTTCTTGGAATTTAGCACAGAAAATAAGGAATTTTATTTTTTTTTTTATAAATATAATCCTCCTTTAAAAACAGGCCCTGCTCATTCTTATAGCAAGTAATTTAAGGGTCTGTAGGAACATCGTGTCCTTTTTCTATGCATCTGGTTTTGGTCCCAATTGTAAATTACTGCAAATTAAATAATTCATTGGAGAAAATTGTATTTGTCATATTTATTAGTTTGAGCTGTGTTTAGAGTCCATTTAAGAACTCTTCTTCAAGGAGCTTTCACAGATGTTAATTGGGTTAGTAATACCTTTCCTCCCCTTTTATTTCAAATGGATTTCTAATAGGACTTTTGAAGTAAATTTTGGTGTATGTCTGTGAAACTTGTGCAGAAACTGAGCATTTTTAGGTTGCAGAGATGAAGCACCAGTGATGATAATGGAGATATTTCCTGTTATGAACCAGCCCTTGGAGAAATAGCTGCACAATTATGAGAAAAGTTGATAATACATACTTGTATGTGTTTTTTCACTACCATTGTATTAAATAGTGGTTCCATTAAAATGTATCTATCCTGTTCTTAAGAATAGGAATTTTAGAACTGTTATGATTTTCTAATGAACTCTTCTCTCTACTATGGGTTTGCTTTTTACTGTACTGCTGTGGTATGCTGTTGTGTATTTTTTCTTTATAATGTTATTAGCTAATAGGTGTGTAAGGTATAAAAATATATGCAAGGCTGGCTGCACATCAGGACATTTTCAGCAGTAGCAACCTGTAAATGCTGTTGCAATAGAATTTTCCTTTGAAGTGTTCTTTTTCTTATTACCTTGCCTGTGTAAATTATTTGTGGAATTCTTAATTTTTTAAAGATTTTCTTTAAATCCAGGTGGCTCTGCCGTGTTCTAGATCTCTAAGCAGCTGGAGTACAAGCAAATGTATTACTCTCCAGTTAACTCTGTTAGTTTGAAAGACTGCAGATAGACATGTAGAAATGTAGGGCCCAAAAAATTTCTTCAGCGTATCTGAAGGGTGAATTTCATCAGTCTCTTGAAGAAACTGCTAAATTATGAGGACCAGATGTCCTAATAATGCAATTTAGTTTTAAAGAACTGTTGCACTTTTGTTCTCATCTGCTAAGTAGTTGAAGTTCTCTTTGTACCCATGAGGTGAGGTTTTTGATATTTCAAATCTCATACCTTAAGGCACAGCTATATAGGCACAGACTTCATGGCAGCAGAACATGAGGTTCGTCAGCAATGATCTGAGACATTCATTCTGTGAAAACAGTTGTAAAAAATTGTAATGCCAAATAATCTAAGTCTATACAGCACTGTTACATATAATTCTAAGATGAAGTGTTTGTTCTTCATGAAAAAAACTCGAGTTCCATACATTCTCTGAAAGTTTGTATGTGGAGGTATATATGTATATGGCCTGCAGTGCTGAGACATTACTAAGAGCTCCAGCTTATTGCAGTACAGATACACAATGGCTCTTAATTAAGGCCATTTTTGCCTTCCTTGCTTCTTGAGAGCCACGAACACAGATACTTTATGTGTTTAGTTCTCCATATTTAGAAGGATGTGTTGAAGAGAAATCTTCCATTGGAGGTATTCCAGTGAGTCACCAAGCACAAATTTCCCATTATAAAACTGATGAAAACCTGATGGGATTGATTTTTTTTGTGATTTGTGTCTTGAAACACAAGTTCTTTGTACTGTCCCACTTATCAACCTGTTCATTAGTTAAAACGAAACTACCTGGTAGTCCTTTATCCTTTTCAGGACATGACAATTAGTATTCAGTAAGATTAAACAGTGCAGTTTTGCATTTATCATCTTCATTAACTGCCTGGATGCTGCGATCTAATGCACCATCAGCCACCTTGTTGATGACAGCAGGCTGTGTGTCCTGGAGGGCAGGGCTGCTCTTCTGAGGGACCTCAACAGACTGGAGAAAGGGGCTGAGAAGAACCTCCTCGTGTTCAACAAAGAGTCTGAGAACTGAAACAAAATAAACCCTACAGAGTAGTGCAGGCTGGGTACCAGTGACTAGAAAGCAACATAGCAGCAAATGCTTTCCTGGTGGACACCACACTGAATAAGGCAGCACCGTGCCTTTAGGCAGCAAGAATGTAGCTGACAGAAGTTGTTTCAGTCAGTTTGGCATTTGTGTGACTGCATCTGGAACAGTCTAGTTTTGCAGTCCCTGGTGTAGGAGGGATGCAGCCATACTGGAGCACATCTAGAGGAAGACCACAAAGATAATTAAGGGGCAGGAGCACATAGGGTAAAAAGAGAAGCTTCAAGAGCTGAGTGTCCTCTGTGTTCAGAGAAGATGAAGAGGAGGATCATGTTTTCAGTTAATGAGAGGGTACAGAAAAGACCAGACTGTTCTTAGAGGAGCTGGGTGACAGGGCTTAGAGGCAGCAGCAAAGGTTCCAACAGTGATTGTTTCAGTTAGACATTAGGAAAAGATTTACAATGAGAGTGGTCAAATGCTGGGACAGGTAGCCCAGAGAGACAGAAGGATCTCCATCCTTGGAGGTACTCAGAATTTAGTTGAGAATGGCTTTGAGCAGCCTTTGTAGGTTGCTCTGGGTAGGGGGTTATGCAGTTGACCTCCACAGGTTCTTTCCAATATAAATAAGGATCCATCAGTTTTCTTCTCTCTGCATAGAATGGTTTGGCTGAGCTGAAGTGTTTGGCCCAAAGGCTGTGAAGCTTCATAGAGGAGAATAATATGATTGTCTTTTACAAATTCTTCTATATGGTTCAAACCAAGTTTTTTGACCTGACTTATGCGTAGTCAAAGATCTGAATATATTAGGCTAGTTATATGTCTATGCAGTGAAACAGACTCATCTGGATCTTTTTTTCCCAGTGTTTTGTATTTTTAAATAGCATTGGGTTGAGTGTTTTTAAAGTAGTATGACTTTTTAAAATGTCCTGTTAAATAAATTTATAACTCTAATTGGAATATGGACTTATTATGGTTTTATTTGTTTGTTGAGGTTGGTTTTGTAGTTTTTTTTCAAACTCATAAAGCTAGGCTTTCTTATAAGCAAGCTGCCAGAAGTTTTTACTTATTTACTTAGTAAAGGAATAGGAAGTTAAATTCATTTGTCTGGAATGGGAATTTACCTAAAAAGACACAATTTGGAAGTTTTAGTCTCCATTACCCTGGATGTTATTGTAATATAAAATAAGCAAACCTGAATAAAATGATCACATAATTTTACTGTAAAGGCAAATTTGCTCTTTATTTCATAGAAGTACCTTTTTATGTTCTGTCTCACTGAACTCATTTCAGAAATCCTCTTGATTATTTTTTCATACATTTCTTTTATATTTACAATGAGTCAGGAATCAATCAGAGTTTTAAAATCTGGTGGTTATTTGTTTATCCCACCCCCATCGTGCACACTTCTGTTTTTAGTTATTTGTATGGTTTTCTATGAAAAGAGTGAAAAGAAAATAGCCTTTCTCCTATACTAGTCACAAGCCTTGAAGGTACACTGAGTTAACTTCAGTTTTGTAGGTCGTGGTATCGGGATGGCCATGAGGAGTTACTAATAACTATGTCTGTCATTTTTTTGTAAATATACAAAGGTTGTTAATTTTAGCATCTACTTTTAAGTGCAAGGGAAGGAATCCTAAGCCCCAAATTTGTGTGTTTCCTGGGAATAACTTTGGTGTGAATTAGACAATTTATAGCAAAACCAGACAGTATTTTCTGGGTGTCTTCATCACGTTTTATCTCCTTCAAAGTAATGACGACATTTTGAGCAAAGCAGACTGGGTTAGTGCTAAATGGAGTTGTTAAAAAAAGTTTGACATTTGAAAACTTAATGTGAACTTTGAACAACAGGAACATTCTTGAATCAGTGTGCGCATGGTTACTGTTAAAATAAATCTTCCCTCATTCCTAAAGCCATGCAGTCTACTCTAATCATACCTTGCTTTCACTATTGTATACTTTATTTTCCCCAGTACTGCCTAGCTCTGTCTTATTCCTGTTCTTTCCAAACTTTCCACTTAGCTGCTGTATCCAAAAAGCTGTAACCAAGGACACCCAAGAAATGTTCATATGCAGTAATTTTATGTTGTAGCTCTGATTTGCTATAATTTGGGATGCTTCTGATAAAGAATCATTTCTCTATTTAAATATGTTACATTCTTGAAAATAGAAGTGACTTCAAAATTTGTCCACATAGCATTGAAGACCTGAGAGCAGTATTCTGATTTCCAAATGGATTAAATGGGACAGAAGGCTATAAAATGCAGGTTTGGTGGGGTTGTTTTGTTTTGTTTTGTTTTAATACAGTTTGCTGTCATAATTGATTAAGTAAAGATGATTTACATGTTACACTAACACTTGATTAAATCCTGGAAATGAGCAAGCTATTGTACAGGTGGATTATGTGTCTTTTAGAGTAGGTGGTTCCAGCATTCCTGATTCCTGGAACATTCCAGCCTTGTGCCTTTCTGCTTCAGTATGATACATTTTCCTAGAAACCACCATTTTGAAAGGGAATATTTTAGCTCTATATCACTTCTTTATAAAGGTATTTTTTTATATATTTATATTGTTAGTCATGGCTGTTCTGTAAGCTGATAGGTGCTTCAGAGATGCTTCTTACTTTTACTGTAATACAAATACTGTTCCATTATCCTCATTTTTTGTCTATTGTTCTTTTTCCCCTTTTGAATCTTCTAGAGAGTAGTTTGATGCAGTTAGAACATGCATCTTGCTATACAGGATGCTTTAGGAGTACATAGGGTGACACCAGAGTAGGTATTTAAAGCTGTTTGTGCGTGTTGAAATTTTCAGAAGACTTCAAGACTTAAATCCTCTAAGGAATATATCCACCTTGTTGATAAAGTATTGTTTCTACATGTCCACCAGCAGCTGAAATGTGGTCCATGGATTGTTACCTATCAATTTTCATTACAAAACATGATGTAATAAAGGAGGCAAGGAAGGGATGACTGTGCATTGTTAAATATCACCTTTGCCCAAAGTGTGAGTGGGTGGGGACTGAAAAAGACATAATTCTCACCTCCCCCACCACTGACACACACACCCCCCCCTTCAAGATTGTGTTTGTTAAAAAAGCTTTGTGCCAATTAAGTAGAGTTTGTTCTCTTCAGAGTTCTTCTGGGCCTCCTGCAGATAAACCAACACCTTTCACCAGTACCTTATTGTCCAGCTCTGCTTTTTGGCTGACAGGGCCAAGGTCAAGTATCAGTTCCTCAGTGAGAGTTTGCATCCTGGTATAGTTTGATACTCCTTGTGTGTATGTGAGTTTGGGGAGTGTATGTGTATGTGTATGGGGAGTTTGATACTCCCCATGTGATGTGGCTCAGCGTGGGTGCAGTGTACAGCAACCTGTGCTGCCTCTGGTGCTCTGACACCTGTTCTGTATCTGCAGACTTATACTCCACCCAGCTACCTTCTCCAGTCCATGCTGCATCCACCACCCCCTTTTGAATGCACTGCCACTGCTGTAGTGGTAGCAGATAAAATAATGCTGGACTATGAGAGAAATTTCCTGAAAACTGTTTTGACTTTATTGCAGTGGTGCTGATGCACTCCTGCCTTGCCTCCAGCACCCAAACAACTGTGGGCTTTGCACATTTTGCACATTGCTGGTGTTTCTGCTTCTGTCTGCACTTCAGTTCCAACAAATGCTGTTTTGAAAGTATGTCCACTCTTTGCAGTATGCACTGGTACAAATAATCCTGCTTCCCAGTGACTGCTGCCATGCTCAGGCCATTTGGACCATCAACATCCAGGAAAAAAAAGAAAGGAGGGAACTGATCTTAATTGTAATTATTGAGCTTCTCTTTGCAGTTGCAAAGATACATGCCAGTACAAAACAATAGAAAGTGCTGGAATATGGATGAACAGAAGGGATGGATCAGAAACAGAAAGGGCAAAGTCAGTTCTGGTGTCACCTAAAACCACTTTAGAAACTACAGTCTTAAGTTTCTTACCATTAGTGTCATAAGAAGATAATGGAGGCAGATGTCCAGCTTGCTAAGTTCATGCTTCATAGTAACTATAGTATTTATATTTATAACTCTCCTATATCTATAACCTTATATTTAATTTCTGAAGTCTGGTAGAAGTAATGCACTAATTTAGGCAGCAATAACAGGGAACTGGACCTGGGAGAGGAGAACCACCCAGGACAGGAACGAGAACTGTAGGAGGAAAAGAAGTGCACTTGTGACGTGGGAATTTTTTGGGATGGGGAGGTTCTCTTGTGGTGCCTGGTACTTTACAAGCAGGAAGAACTATTCTTAAGTACCTGTGTGATACACTGGAGCAGGTTTTTCCTAAAGAGGTCACCAGGAGATTCCTGAGCATCACAACACTGCAGGCTGCTGAAACAAATGGCTGGTTCTCCCAGCTTAGGTCTCACCTACCACAGCTTGCCTTTGCTCCCACAGAAGTGGGCAGTGAAACTGGCAGTGGGATTCTTCTTCTAAAAACCTCTGTATTCTTGGGCCTTACCTCACCATCTCACTTTTAGGCAGCCAAATAGAAGTTCTGCCAGTATCTTGCAAATGCTGAATTGGTAATTGAACTTTTCCTAGTGATGGGTCAGGTTGTTGAAGAACAGCATTACCAGTCATGGCAGGGGAAGGCTAATAGGCTTGCCAGGCTGAAGGAGAGCCATGGTGACTTGATTGACAGCAGTTAAGTCTGCTTTTTTTAAATAAGCAGGCTGGATTTCATAGTCTCAGGTGGTTATGGGCCTTCTTTGGCTGTGTGTCTGCTGTCATTGCTTTGCAGCCGGGTTTGGTAGACACTGACGTAGGAATCTTCCCTTATGTGAGGAGGCAGGCAAGCCTCACATGGAGGTGGCAGGAAGGGATTGCATGTCCTAGTCACAGCACTGCCACCACGGTGGGGAAAGCCCATGTGAGGGTGTCCTCTCTGACTTTGTGAGCAGAGTTCAGAAATAGCACTGGCTAAGAACCTCCTGTGTGGTGTCACTGACACCTCCCGAGTCAGGAGGATGACCTGGATCTTTCTGTTCCTCTGCAGGACGTGTCTCACTAATGTAGTAGCAAATAAGGGACATAGAGGTCCTAAAAGTCACCTTGCCTAACTAGAAGTACCAGACTCACTGGTAAGCTGGCTTATGTTTGCAGCAAAGTCAGCCATTCTTTTCACATGACTCTGAGAACTGTATGAAGCAGATGTGTAAGGAACAGAGCCAGTGAGGAACACAGCCCAGGCTGTATTAACTCGACATTATATATTTTGATACTATATGGGCTCATGGACAAGCAGTATTAGAAACAAAGGGTATATAAGAATAATAAATGCTGCTTTTCAGAACACATGCTTGGTGGTACATTAACAGGGTGTATAAAGAGGTAAGTCAGCAGCTTTTAATCAAAAGCCAAAAACCGCAAAAAAAACCCCCTAACAACTCCAATATCCCACAAAAACTTGGGCCAGTGCACAAAGGTGAATCAGTAGAAGAGGAGTGAGATGATCTTGGCTACTGGATAGCAAACCAAAGGCTGAGGGGACAGGTGAGTATTACCATATGACCATTAACAATCTGACATTAAACAGGGTTAAATCTGGTACCTCAGGTGATCTCGTTTTACAAGGATCCAACATAACTGTCAAATTACAGTCTAAATCTTTTTATATTGATTCCCTTTTATTAAACTGCAGGGTTCTGGTTTTAAAGCATAAAAAGTAAAGTATTTCCTGACTGGTATGCTTAAATTTGTTTCTGGATGGGAGAATTTTCTTCTCCATATTGGGAAGGCCAGTGAAATTTTTCAGGTATGCTTTGGTTATTCATGTGTTTTATCCAAGGAGGTGTCATCTTGTTCTTGCACAGTCAAAACAAAGTGGAGAAGATCTAAAGTAACTAGACTGACAAAGCTTACAGACTACAGGAGAGCACTGAAAGAGGGAAATTGTGGGGAGAGGGGCAATTTTGTTTTGCATGTTTCCTTTTATTTGCTGCTTTGAAGAAAGAAGAGTAAGGAGAAGCAAGGTCTGAGTATACAATGCTGTGACTTAACCAGAGTGGAGTTTTCTTGTGGAAAAGCTGTGGAGACTCTTGTTTCAGGTTATTTTTCCTCAATGCACATGTGGTTTTCCTTAGTGCACTTTCTGATAATTAAAATTGTGTGAAACCCCTGCATTTTATCATGCTTAACTTCTCTTTCAAGAACTAGCATGGTCCTGGATTATTGGGAGTGAGTTAACGTGATGCAATTTAAAAAAAAAATAAATTCCAAGGCAGGCTGTGGAACAGCAGATGTGTAAGTGTGTTGACTACTCATGGAATGTTAGTAGAAAAGATGTAAAAATGGACCAAATTAGCAGACGTGGATAAATGTGGTGTCTGGGGGAAGAGTAACATACCATTGTAAATGCAAGTCTGCTCTCATGAACTTAATTGAATTCTTTTAAGAAGTTAGCAGGGTAAATGCATTTGTTATAATCTGCTTGGATTTTTCAAAGGGCATTTCATGTGATCTCTTGCTTAGAAATCTTAAAGAGTACAAACAGCTTTAGGAAAGAGGGAGGGTCTGTTGCATGCAGAAGTCACTGGTTAAAAATCAGAAAATAAATAGGTATAGAGAGTTTTAATGGTATTTGAAGGTTACAGATAGAGTCACAGTCACAGTGCTAGGACCTGTGCTGTTTAATGTGAGAATCAATGATGGTAAGTAGTGAGAAGATAATCTCTAGACAATACTAAAAACACAGTGTTAACTGCAAAAATGTTTTATGAGACACGTTAGTAGCATATAAAAATCAAAAGAGCTAAAAGTAAAAGATTCATGTGGTTGGGAGAAAAAAAAAAGAAAAAGCAACCTAAATTTCAGATGTTATTCTCTTAGTTACTACTTTTTAGGAAAAAGATCTTGAGGTTATAATAAAAACTCTGAAGAAATGAGCTTAGTCCTTAGGAGCAAGTAAATCAAATGTTGAAAGAATAGAGAGCATGCTACCACCATGTAAATCCATGCATTCTGTATGTTGTACACAGCCCCTTGTCTGTGAACTCAAAACAATATTAATGGCATTGGAAATAGATCGGAAGAAAGCAGAGAGGATCCTAAAAGTTGCACAGAATCCATTCCTTAAGAATTAGGGGGGGGGGGCTTACAGATTGCTCAATCTGTAAAATCACATGTAAAAGAAGGAAGATCACGTGTAAAAGGTGATATGATAGAAGTCTCCAAAATCACAAGTGGAATGCAGAGGGTATGAAGGGAAAGTGTTCTGCTGTCTACCTCTCGGTTGTAGGCAGTGAAAATGAAATTTAAGAAGTGGCAGGTTAAAAACAGATGTTTCTTCACAGTGAATAATTAAGCTGTGAAATTTCAGGATGCTGTGTCTGTTAAATTTTTCCATAGATTCTGGGCATTTTTTTACAAATTATTGGAGGAAAAATGTATTGCAGGTTATTAAGAAAAACAGCACATCTAGCTCAAAAATCCGTCAAGTGTTAAAATGCTGAAGACTGGGAGAGTGTTGTGGAGAAGTATCAGTTCAGGGTTGCCCAATGTTTGTACATTTAACTGGTATACTCTGCTGGCAACTCTCTGGGCAAGGTATTAGATGAGAAGTGTCTGATCTAGTATGGCCATTATTGTAATAATTTGGAAACAAAGTTGAAATGAAAAAGCATATATTGGTAACAGCAAGCTTTTAACAAAAGTTGTATATAATATGTATTTGAAGTCTTAAAACCAATGAAAATTTTGCTGCAACACAGACACAATGCTTTTTCATGAAGGCACACAATAAGTTGTGTTAATAAAATGTTGACATATGAACAGTAGAAGTGGTAAACAACATTGTTAGAATTGAAGAAATAATATACTTGTCATTAATAATATTTGAGTATATATAATAAAAGTCATCCTCAGCTTGCTTTAAGCTAATGTCCTGAAATAGAATTGCTCTTAGGGAATAGAATTCTTTCAAGGTAGTAATAAGCTGATTTTTCTCCCATTTAGATTATTGGTATTTATTCCTAAGAAAAATTCACTTTTTTTTTTTTTTTTTTTTTTTTTTTCAGTCATTCTGAAATAACTTCCAAAACAGCAAAGGTCTCTTACCAGCCCTTGTCAGACCTACAGTATTTTAAAATTTATACACTAGCCCTTCCAAACCTACAGAACTGAAAAAAACCTGTGGGTTTTGCTATCTTATGTTTGAAGACTTTTCTAATTTTTTTAGATTCTCTTTTTTTGTCTTAGTGTTGTAGCTACAAAGAGCTCATTCACATTTTTGCTTTCTTAGTCTGCTGTAGAAGCCCAGTAATTTTTCAGGTTTCCCAACAATACCAGTTGATGCAGTTATCTCAAGAACACATTGGTTCCAAGAATCTATTATAATTTGGAGTGTTGGACACTGTGGATACAAGCAATAATGACTCTCATGAGTAAATATTGAATGGTGACAGATTGTGATTTCAGGACATGGTCAGTCATTTAGTTGCTGCACTGAAGGAATCCTTCCCGTAGCACATTCCTCATTGGCTAATTAAGCTTTTTACAGCTCTCTGTAATATATAGGACTGTTAGCAGGAAAGATAATGGATTATGTCAATTTCTGAGGTTGCATTCCAGGAAAACAGTTTCTCTGTAGCATGTAGAAAGTGGTAAACAGAGCTGAGGAATGCAACTCCTGCAGTAGCCCTTACTGTCATCAAAGATCCTTCATTTCTCAGTACCCAAAAGCTTGCTCTCTTTCTTCTGAGAAAAATCATGTATTCTTTCATTAATTGAGGCAGTAGTTTTCATCCAGGAATTGTTGCTCTACACCTTTATCTTTTGCTGTACCAGCTAGGTCAAACATTTCTTTGATCTAATAGTTTCAGATCAAATTTCACTGAGATTGTATCGTGCCCCAGATACCTTTGAACAGCCTTTTTGTCTGCCTCCTCTGAGCTTTTAGCACAACTCTAGGATGATGTCCAAAGAGATATCTTGATGTTGTTTTACTCCAAAATCATGGAATTGCCGTAAAATTATTGCATTGGGGATAAAGAAAAGTTTTTAAAGATTTTGTGTGAAGAAAGAATAATTTGATTATATTGGCCTGTTAGTGAAGTGTGGTGTGATGTAGCCTGTATGTTAAACCATTCCTGGCTTTCTGCAACAGTATTACAGTAATTTAAAACAAAAAACCTACTGCAAACTGGTTAGCCTTAGTCAGTACAAATGCCATTTGATTCGTTAGATAAAAGCACAGATGTGCTTTTATTGTTATGACATGAACAGAGATTTTTTTGTTTTCACGCGTAATAAGAAATTGAAACAGTGGATGCAATAGTGAAATGTTCCAGCTACACAAGATGTAAGAACTACTGACCTGAATGTTGTGGCTTAGAATACAAATAATGAGTTTTATATCAAACTTTTGCTGTTCCAGAAAGACCACCAGAGAAAAATGTAACAGGACTTTTAAAAGAACGATTAAAAAAAAAAAAAAAAAAAAAAAAAAAAGATCTGTTTTCACTAATGTTCTTTTGGCATGTGAGCTGAAGTGTATGCTAGGCAGGAGTGAGCAGAAAACTCCCTGGTTCATGATCCCAAACCTCTCAGCAATATTATCTGTGAAAAAAATATTGAAAAAGTTTAAAAGTAAGAAAATGTTTTATTTATGTCATATAATAGAACATGTGCGTTCTTAACTTATGGCTCAGTTTCTTAATATAAATACTAACTTTTAAAAAAACGGTAACATGTTTTTCTTAAGCTTGGATGTCAGAAAGGTTAGTAATTTTAATCATCTGTTCATGCTTCACTGTTTCTGAAGGAAGCTTCATTGTCCTCACTAGAGCATTATATTGACAGGTATCCTAAGTATACACTTGTGAAAGTTTCAGTGGAAAAAAATTATTATTAATTACACAGTCTTGATTGTTTTCTAGAAATAAAAAAAAGCCAGACTAAGCAATGTTTGTTCAGGACAACCACAATTTACCTTCTTGCATAGGCCCTTTATTAAATTGTCCTTTCTCCTTCCTGTTTTCACTCAACTTACCACCCACTGACTACTGCAAACTGTTTTTGGATGTTTCCTACATTTTTCTTGCTCCTGGCAATCCAGCTAGGCTTCTTACTTCTGCTGCTCTTTTTCCATTCCCTTATCTGGTTGCCAGCAGGAACAGTGAGAGCGTAGGAGAAATGGCATAGCTGCTCTTACTGTCTTCTCTGGCTAACCTTTGGCCTGAGCCCTACATGTGATCCCAGAGAAAGTTCCACTAACCATCAAGCACTGAGAGCTAAATTATGATCCCAGTGCCTCTACAGTTATTTCTGGTGGAAGCTTCAAGTAAATAGCTGAAGACCTGATCAATTAAAGTCATAAAGATTCTATTACTTGGGTAAAACGGGGTACTTTTTTTAGACTGGTTCTTGAAAATCTTTGTAACATTAAGCCTGTATAGTCTGTTCAGTTTCATGCAATTTTGATGCCAAATGGCTCAGATTTTGCAAAATAAGGGACTCTGGTAACTCGTATTTGTCTTTACTCTGTTCCTTGTCCTACACAGAAAAGGTCAGCAATAGCATTTTTAAAAAGAGCAGCAATCATTTGTATTGTGTTGTGATGGTTGTCTACATCAGTCACCGGGTATGCTAATAGGAGAACTGATAGAATTCTTCCATCAGTTCCACAGTAGGACAACTGTGTGGCCAGGACACAGTTAATGATGATGATTCTCTCCTGCTCTCCTCTTGCAAGAGCTCCCCTAGAGCACTGGGTCCAGCTGCTCTGGGATCCCCAGTAGAAGATGGACATAGATAGGTTTGAGCCAGTCCAGAGGAGGGCCACAGAAATTATCATAGTGGTGGAATACCTCTCTAGTGGAGAAAGGCTGAGAGTTGGGGTTCTTCAGCCTGGAGTAGAGAAAGCTCCAGGAAGACCTTGTTGCAGCATTTCAGTATTTGAAGGAGGCTTCACAAGAAAGACAGAGAGAGACTTTTTTACCAAGGCCTGTAGTGGCAAGAGAAGGGGTAATGGTTTTAAATTCAAAGAGGGTATATTTGAATTGGACATCAGGAACAAATTTTTTATCATGAGGGTGGTGAGACACTGGAGCAGGTTGCCCAGAGAATTTGTGGATATTCACCGTTGGTAAGAATGTTGGTCATGGTGATGTCCAAGGTACCTTCCAACATAAACCGTTCTGTGACTGAAGCTGAGGCTGTTTTGGATTTTTTTAATAAGCTTTATTCTTTCTTGCTATGTTTTCTTGCACTTGATATTTATCTTGAGACAAAAAATCATTGTCATGCAACAAGGTTGCAATTGTAATTATACTAGAGGCAAGAATAATCTTTGTAAATACAAACTGCAAGTGGCATACTGTAATTAAATTTTGTTATCCACAGCCTTATGTGGATGATAAAACAGTTTGTACTCAACCCAGTATTTCAGCAGTGGTGTTTTCACAAAAGGTAAAAATAGTTCTTCAGGTCATATGTTTGTGTAAATTGATGTTTTATTAGGTCCAGCGCATTTTTTTGCCATTTGTCTGCCAAAGTCAGAATTTTGCCAGTGGGTACACTAAGTATTTTGTCAGAAGTGCAGCAGTTGCAGTTCTGTTAATTTTCTGTTGTGTGCAAGGTGCAAGTGATGATCCTTGTCTCTGCAGCAACCTGAAAAGGCTCAGTCTTAGCAATGGTGACTCCTGAGATTTTGGGAACTTAGCACCATGACAAGCAGGATATGTACCTCTGCCTGGAAAGATTTGAGTATTTCCTAAAGCTGTCTGTCAAAAGGTATCATAAAACGCTTGTGAAATATTGTGTGGAAAATATATTTTTCCGTGGGAATCTATCTCATTTTAGGCATAACAATATCCTGAATTCTGTGTTCAGACTTTAAATGAGTATGTTGCCTTGAAGGAGTGCTGACCAGTTGAAGTACCTCTTTGTTAAAAGGAAACAGATTTGTTCATTCATCTGAAAAAAATCAAGATCTCTTTGAAAGATCAGTGAGGTCACATTGTCTTTCAGCTTTATGGAGAACAGAACCAGCACGTAAGAATGCTTCCAGGAAGCAATAAAAGTATGTGCGTGTTTGTTTCTAGTCCGGTTGGTTTGTGAGTGTTGTTCATCATCTTTGTCTGACAGTTGAATGTGCTTTCCTCACCTCCCACTTGGATAGCATTGAAACTGATACTTCTTTAATGTAAGAAGAGTAGATTGTACAAAGTTTCAGCCCATAGATACTTGTGAAATAACGATAATGCACCAACTTGAGATGTACTCCACCACTCACGAAAGCATAGCTTGCTTAAGGGAAAAGGGGGAACTCTACATACATTGCATGTTCTTGAAAACTGTGTAATATTCTTTTTGGTGCTTTCAGTTATTTAGGTAATAGTAGAGACATTAGCAGTGGATTGTACTTAGTTTATTCAGAAAGTGCAACCGTGGAGTACCAGCAGTCTATAGATGAAGCACTGGTCCTCTCAGCTACTGTAGAGTCAGGAGTCAGCAGTGGGATGCAGTGACTGTTGCTCTCCTCTGACAATTTGAAATACAGCGTGGTATCTTGGGAGAGTCTACATTGAAAAATTTCGATTTATTTGTTTCCTTTTATTTTCACCTCATTAAAAATACATTGCTGTTTATAAAACAGCAGGTTTTGTGCTGAAATACACGGTGGCTTTCCATGTTAATTATTTCTAAGTACAACTATTCTTTTAGAAAGTGGTGGACTTTCTAACTATGTAGAGTCAGACTGTGTATGGTCTGATTGGAATCAGCTGACCTTATGTACTAGTGATCCTTAATTTTTAAAATCCACCATGTAGACCTCTTTCATATTTACAAGATCCAGTGGCAGTGTGACCATGCCAACTCATAATTCTTTCCTATGAAAAAGCTTCCTCAAACCGAGAGACTTCTGCTTCTAAATGTATAAGAGATTTTTAGATTTTACCATGGAGGAGTGTGCTCCTGTATTTCCATCCTCTTTATTTTTGCTTTCTGTGGATATGCCTTGGCTTTGTTTTCGATTGTGTTACTTTAATGTCACTGAAACTAAGGTTAACATTAAGCTTTTGACTGGCTTGGTTCTAGCAGAGGCTTTCCAGAGAGATGGCTTTAGGCTTCAGTGCAGTTTGAAACTTGTTCACTTGTCTTTACCATGGCCTTTAAATTGTTTTAAGTGAACAAACATACTTGTAAAATACATTCTGGACTCAGTGAAGGCCAGGTTCAAGGCACATTGGGCCTTATTTACATTGGTCAGTCAAATTCCATGGAGGGTTTTCTATAGCTGTGTTTCCATCTTCATTGCTGCTTCCTGTCCTAGCGCTGCTCTCCAGTACTGCTTCTCTTTACCTTCAGTTTCTTAAGCAGATCAGTCTGACAGGAGCAGACTTCATGGCAGTTTCACTGTGTTCTGTCTATTGATACTGATTCTGGAGAGGACACACATTTGTCTTTAGCTGAACTGAGCTGGGCTGTTTCTTATCTTACGGTTTAACAAAGTATGTTTGAGCCTTTTTTGCAAAGAGCCTCCGTCCCATTCCAGTAGACGTGTTGGGGTTCCATCAACACGCTGGGGTTGATTGTGTGACGATAAGAAAAAAACAATCAGAGAACCACCACGCTAGCTGAACAGGGCATCCTGCTGCCAACATGAGAGAGATTGCACTGGGTAAGAACATTACCAGTCTCTTGTTCATACTCCTTGGCTTATCATTGATGCTCCCAGTCCTGAGTCACCACCTGATGGTACTTCTTTCTATAGGGCCTAGGAGATTCTTGCTCACTTTTGCTTGATGAAAACATGGTGCTCTCAGCACTGACCTGTGGTAGAGAAGTCACTTTTATAGACAGTTAATTCAATAATAGTTTTATGTACTTTATCAAACATGTACTGAGTTACTTTAGTCAGTGTAACACTCTACAGTGAGCTTTTTATACTAAAACAATGTGCTTGAGATAAAATGCCAGAACTATCAAGCATGCCTGTGTTTAGCATGTCTTAATGTAATAAAATGTCAATCATTTCTTTTTGTGCTGCTTTGCCTTCTGATCTAGATAAGGGAGGTCTTAGCATGGTAGTGTTGGTATTTTACTAGGCACAGATATTTCATATTATTTTGGATTCAGTTAGTTTACTTATCCTGAAGAGTGAAGAGCTAGCCCTGAAACAGTTCTGCTGTATTTTATTACTGGACCCTAATAAGACCACATTTCATTTACATGATGAATGGAAGTACTACAGACAACATCATCAAAATTAGTGTAGCAATTACTTTAACTACACCTTTGCAGAATTTTCCCCTTAAAGTGGTAACTGCTTCTAGTCTCTGCTGCAGCTGTCCTGTTGCATCCCTGTAAGAAAACCAAAGCCATGCTTAAAATTCTTTTTTCTCTGCAAACTGGAGCTGTGAAAGAATTATATCTGAAAGAAAATACTCCACCTGCATTAAGGTCTTTATTCCTGAATCAGTGAAACAAAGTCTGAGTTGTATAGTACCTTTAAGCCTCTATTTGTATGTTTGTATGCCAGCAACACTGTAATGTAAGTTGCTAGACTCTCTGCCCAACAAATATATAAATGAGAAAATAATTCTCTCAAAATAATGTCTTTCACGTGACACTGTTTTATTCAATTCAATTCTCAACATTATTACTGCTTTTTAACCTTAGCACTTAAAACACAGAATGTTACACTGGTGAATCATTCTACAAAGGCTGAGATACTGGCACATCAGTTATTTTTTTGGTTTGTACTTTGTCTTGTAAAATGTAACACTGAACTTGATAATGTCAAGCTTCATCCATGAGTTAAAGTGTCAGTGATGCTTTCATGGTTTACCATTGATGACTTCAGAACTTTTGGCACAAACCTTAGAATATTTCACGCTATATAAAGAAAACAACACCAAAACAAAAAAGCCTCTCCAGCACCCCTTTTCTGTAACTCAATTCTCAAGCTTTGCTAGTGTGTTTGTTAATTAAAATTTTGCAGTAATGTTCCTCCAGATGCAGATATTCAGCAAGAGCAATTTTCCCCCATCTCTGCCAGCCATACATAATGTAGGTATACACATTTGAAAGTTCTGTTTTAAAGTTTGTTCTTTTAGTAAAGAGAGAAATTTTGTCACGGTGGTGCTCTTTACTTTGTAGAGAGGGGGCAAGAGAAGAAGAGGAACACTAAACGGGGCCTTTTCCTGCTATGTTTGGGAGAGATCTTCGTATCTTGAGAGTTCTGGAATACAACTTCTCACTTGCTTCCTTTGTGCTGGTTCATCCCAGTACTGAGGATTAAAATTACTGACATCACGACGTAACACTCCCCCTAAGTATACCAGGTTACTAGGCTTTCTTCTAAACCACAAACTGTTCATAATTCCCTTTTGGTATATAATTTGTGACAGACTCTGCAGTAAGTATTTTAGACACTCAGCTTTTAAAAATGAGCTGTTTAACTGCAGTATCCAAAGCAAATAAAATAGTTACCTTTTGAGCTAACTGTGCTTGAAACATAAGATGCTCTTAGAATGCAGTACAGCATTTTATACTTTTGTCAAATGCCAGGTACTTTTGAAAAACAAGTAATTTGGTATTTTTTTTTTACTTTATCCTTTTTGTGCAAGCAGTTCATTATCACTTCTTTTTCCAAGGGTGCAGGAACCATGTAATGTACACAAATTTTAGTCAATCAAGTATTTTATTTTAAAAATGTTAAGAATTAAGTATGAGGAGCTTACTTCTTTGAGCTTAACTCACTTTGCTATTCCACAATAATGTTCTTACAGTTTACATGAAAAAACTATTTTTGTCAAATAAGAAGTACACTTTTTTTAAGCTGCAAATTGTATTCAAACTTTTTAAGGAGTTGCAAACTGTAGAGTTGCGTAGTGCTACACTGTAAAATAGCAGTTGCAAATAACAATTAGATCAATTGATGATTTTTTTAATTTTTTTTTTCCATTATATGGATAATAGATTTTTGGTGCAAGAATTATTTTTTTTTTAAACCTGGCAGTTGTTTTTACTGATTTTTGTGTATTTCCTAAGCAGTACGGTGTGGTACAGTATGTCTCTCTTCCTTTTCTTCATGCCCCAAGACACTGAGTGGCTGCGGTGTGGTCACGTGGAATTGCTACAGTCAGTGAGAAATTCTGCTTCAATATTAAAGCAATTCAAATGTAAATTGAGAGAGGCATGTGATCTCATGAAAGACTTGAGTGTTCAATACGTGATTTCTAAATGAGGGTTAGAAAGCAGGATGTTTGAAAAACACTTATCTGATCACACTTTGACAATATTTTATCATTGACTGTGCATTTCCAGCAAGCACCCTGGAAGTATTCCAAAGGAGGAACTCCTCCTAAAATCCTGTTAGGCCATTGCAGTTGTCCTTCTTCAGACTCACTTCTATAATGATGATCATAGAAATACCAAAAATAACCAGGCAGCTGGTGCAAGTGTTCTCAGAGGCTCATTGTTACCTGCCCATGTCTTTCAGCATCCACCCTTTTTTCATTTTGTAGTGAGTCTTTAGGCTCCTATGATAGTGGCTATCTCTTAGATAATATTTATAGAGCTATCAATCAAAATGTTGCTTTTATTAGTGTTGCTAATAAGCCCATAGAAGTTTTACTGTTCGTTGCCAAAGCACAGAAGTGTGGTATCCCTTGCTGAGTCTGTAGGAATCCCTCCTTAGACATAAATGTGGGTTGTATAGTAAGAACTGGAACTTCGATTTGGCAACAGGAGAGTACTAAATACAGTTTCCAATTTTGGATGAGATAGTTGATGTCTAGAATTCTGAAACAGTACAGGGTATAATCGGGAACATTGCATTTAGTTTTTCCCCTGTTCTTTGGTGTAAAAATATGAAATATGCCGTTTTGATAAATATTATAAGGTTATGGTGAAGGTTATGATACAGCCTTTATGTTATCACAGAAATTGAAAATTTAGGAAAGAGGTCTGCCTACCAATCAAATATCTCATCTTTTTCCTGTAAAATTCTGTCAAAGTATCATTTTATTAAGATAAAATACTTCAAAATTGTCTTTTTTTGTGTTGTCATTTTTTTGTTCCACTGTGATGTTTTAGTAATACGGTACATTAAAAAATACTGTAAGGATTTTAAATGCTGCAACACTGAGACATAGAACACTTTCACTACCCGTGAAAGCCTCAGAGCTGCTGAAACAGCTTTAGCAACCCATGTATTCAGCCCACAGCAGCTCTCCCTGTCCCTGATGTTGTAGGCTGGCTGGACCTTCCTTGCCACCCGTTTCCCCCCTTTCAGGAGGAAATATATGTATTGTATGCACAGAGATTTTGTTGGGTTTGTACCATCTCTCTTTAAAGCCCGAAACTTTCCAGCATTTAGAGTAATGCATCTGTGTCCACATCTGAAAACATCTACATCACTGCCTTTTGTGACATGGCAATGTGAACGTGCAGTAGCTTTCTTGAAGAATATATGTATTATATTTACATAGTGTCTGTATGTTTATATTTTAAATTAGAGAGATGATGGAAAGGTACGAAATGCTGCAGAGTCCTTAATGTGGTTGAATAATCTGAATTTGGGTTTGTGTCTATAACTAGACATCTGAAGAGTGTGCATTTGCTTTTAGATGCCCACTTGCTGGAAGTGTTCAAGGCCAGGTTGGATGGGGCTTTGAGCAACCTGGTCTAATGGGAGGTGTCCCTGCCCATGGCATGGTGGTTGGAACTAGGTGATCTTTAAGGTCCCTTCCAACCCAACCCATTCTGTGATTCTACAGTTCTTGTATTTTTATGAGAAACTTTTGGCTTCTTAACACAGTTGCTTGTCAGATAACTGGTCACAGAGGAGAACATGGGCAACATGTTTAGCATGTTGAGTCAGCTGTTACAGCAGTGTCGTGTTTTCTCACACAATGACATCAAAAGGTAGAACACAACTCCAAAATAAGGGTTGTCTCACCAGAGATTTGTAGGAAAAGGAGATGAAAATAGAGACCACCGGGGCCACTGCTCTTTTCTGACAGCCCTGGAAGCACTGGTGAGATTAGAATGAAAGTGGTCTTTTCCCTTCCCTTCATGAAATGCCCTTTCAGAGGAACTGCATAGAGATAGTGCAGGACTCCAGCTGGTAGGATCTCATGCAGAATGGGTTCTAAGCAAAGGAATGTGACACATAAGTTCACAACAGCACCTGAAAGCAGGTCATGAAACGATGAGTCCATAGAAGCAAAAAGTCTTATTACAGCTCTTCCCCAGGTTTCACCAAATACTTTAATGTGAGCTGCATTCTCATCTTGATTCTCTTGGATTTCTGCACTTCTGGACCCCTTGGATTGTTGTATGTCTATAAGGCTGTCTGGGCACCAGTAACTATGTTGGGAAGACAGTGTAGAGGTAGAAGTTTTGAGGTGGTCCCAACAAGTTGAATAGAAGGTACTGAGCAATGAAGCAGCTCCTGCCCTGCCTGGTTGTATGTGCCCAACATATCAAATCTCCATTTCCAAAGCTGCTGTGCCTGGCATATTTAGATCCCAGCGTGTGCTTTGTGGGCTGAAAGGTCTGGCATGGAGCAGTCTGAATGGGATGACTCATGCACAAAAGGGACCTCCTAGAAGGTTCACTGTGCTACCAGCTGCAGCCTGGTGCTGAGTCCCCTGTCTGTCCCTCTGACATAAACCAACATGTGCTCTTTCTGAATGCATAACCTGTTAAGCTTCTCTTGTCCCATCTCATGAGCAGAGGTGTTCCATGTGCCCTGTCTGTATGCAGCTTGATCTGCTGGTTCTCAAAAAGGTGAGAGGATGAAGAGCAGAGAACCTGGAAAGTACTTCAAAGTGCTTGTCAGGTGCAGTTGGTTTGTGCCAGTATAATGCCTGATGCTGTATGGACCAAGTTTGTTGATCCCTAGGTGTGATTTTAAAAATGGGTTTAGATGTTTGAAAGAGTCTGCTTAGAAGAACTGTTAAGGTGAGGCCATGGTAATATCCTGTGCTCATGTGTGTTAGTTTTGCTGGCACACAAAAGGTGCCATTTACACCCACCTTCACAAGCACAGGTGCTTCAAGCACATTTTACATGATCTTCTTTAAGAAAAAGTTAAACTGCTGTCTGCGTTCTTGCATGCTTTTGAAGAATTTTCCCACCTTGTTTAGGAATTTTGCCTTGGATCTACTGTGTTTTGAAATCACTTCTAATTTTAATTTACTTCTCATTCATGGAAATTCAGTGTTTATCCCTGTCTTCCAATACAGGTGGATATTGTCGGGTTTTTTTCCTTTTCTGTATGTTCAAAGAGAGTGGTAGTGAAGATGTTTGCACAGTGAGATGGCACAATTTATTAGGGAAAAGATCTGTGAAGAGTTTGGAATTTGTGTGCATTTGCCTAGAAAGACTTCAATAATTCCTGCATAGATTTTACAGGGCCTGTGTATATGTTTTCCTGACTTCTTACAGTGCTGTAGGTGTGGGTGAATTCATCTAGGGAACTGTATTTTACAAAATAACTGAGATACTCTTTCTCTTTTTAGCCTGTGAAGCATGGTACAGAACCATACAACAAGTGGATGAAGGGGAAAGGAAAAGGTGTCCTTGCTAGCTAGGATAGCAACATGGGAAATACAACCACCAAATTCCGCAAAGCTCTTATAAATGGAGATGAGAACTTGGCCTGCCAAATCTATGAGAGCAACCCTCAACTAAAAGAAACTCTTGACCCAAATACTTCTTATGGAGAAACATACCAGCACAATACTCCACTCCATTATGCTGCTAGGCATGGAATGAACCGTATACTGGGGTAAGTGTGAAGTTTTGCTTAGGTGTGAATAACTTTGTGTGTGCATATGTATCTGTGTGTTGCAGACAGAATTTGTAACATGTTCAAAGAGTAACAGAGAAATTAATTTAAAATCACAGATGGTATAATAGTCTTTAATTTTGTTTTTAGTATCTTTATTCCTTTTTTGTAACATCAGCCCTGGACAGTTCAAGCTTGCTTTGTGAAGACTCTTACACCATGGTTCTTTGAAAACAGTGATTGTTACACCATTCTTGATGTGTTTTCTTGACTTTATCTGTTTGTAAAGCCATACCTATATGGACACCATACTGATTGTATCTGCTTCCAGGTAGATGCTTATTCTTGTGTTATTCAGGCACAAGATTCAGGTATTCAGTTATTCAGGTTTTCATTTTCATTTTCATTTTGGGTAGTAACAGTGGACTCCAATACCTTGATAAAGTTTATTATTGCTGCAGTCAACATAAACAGATAGTGTTAGCTGCTTCCATTCTTCTTTATTTTTGTCAGTGCTCTAAGATCAGTTAAAGATTAACATCTTATCCACATCCAGACATTGCAGGTACAAGCTGTTCTGGTCTAGCTGTTCTGGTTTCATAAAGCAGAATGGAAGTATATAATGAACTGTATTATTGTTAATATTCTTTTTAATTTTTCCTCAGTGTCTTAGATTCACCTAACAGTATTTTATACTTTATAATTTCTCTTCTTGATTTTTGTTTAATATTTTTCTCCATGTATTCTGTATCTCTCTTTTTAATTGATGTTTTCATTTCATCACTGAATCCGTTTGTTTATTAACATCCCCCATTCTTGATTTTTGAATTATAGGAAAAATGTATCTAAACCTAATTTAAAATAGCATCTGTTTTTTCTTTGTATATTCTGTGTGGGGTTTTTTGTTTGTTTGTGGGGGTTTTTTGGTGGTTTTTTTGTTTGTTTTTATTTTGGTTTGGTTTGGTTTGGGGTTTTTTTGTCTGAGGTTTTCATCTTATTTCTCAAAAAAATACCTCTTAAGGAAATACAGCCTCACTGAGAGAAGGACACATGAAATTCTTTATACATATGGAAAGAAATTGAGTCATAATTACCGACTTCTCAGCTGTTCACTAATTAAATCATATTGCACTGTTAGGATGATCTCAGATTATTGGTTTGTGTTAGAAAAAAAAAGGTAATTTAGAAATGACATTTAACTACTAGCTGTAGGAGACCTTTAGCATCGAAGTATCACAGGACAACTGAGTTTTATTTTGCACACATTGGAAGCAATGATCAAAAAATTGCTTTTTTTTCTAGTTTGAGTCCAAGGTTTGCAGTATTTTTTTTTGCCAGTAAACATAGTGAAGTGCTATCATTTGCTGGAGTCTGCTTCTGAAAAGCTGGCCTGTTAAAATTGTCACTGTTGCTACCAGTCAGTAATTTGCTGAGGTTCTTTTTACTATCTTGTTCTCTGCTCTTTAGTTTTTTTGTTCAGAACTCCTCTCTAAGACATTCTTCACAAATCTGTAGCCTTTTTATCTAGAAGTAGTAAGTGAATAGAGACATATAGTGTGCCTGCTTGCAAAGTTGGTAGTAGAGAGGACACAGATGGTTTCCAGTTATGCCTCTTCTTTTTGACACAGAAAGTCTTTGATATGGCAGAGATTAATAAATTCAATGTTAAAATGAATGTTTTGATTTTTGATGAAGTACAGTAGCTAGAAATTAATTTTAATCGTACTGTATTTTTAGAGAGATTTTACAGTTATTAGATGTCTATAATACTCATTTATATTTATCTCTTCATTTAAATTTTCAAATATTTGGGAATCTGTAGCTATAATAATTTGTAGTTCAAGCTCTAGATGTTACTTTGATATCTAGCATATCATTCAAATTGTCTTTATAGGCATGTATTAGACTTGTATTATTGTAGGTGGGTATGAACTGACGTGTGTTTTAAAATTCACTGTGTAAAATTTTCTCAAAATACAGTAGTTCAATGCAGTTGTCAATACACCTTTTGCATAACAGAATACATGGAGAGAGATTATTCTGGGATCTTCTGAAATAACCTATCTGACAATGCTGTTTCCAAATACTGAGGGAAAGGACCAAACTCCCTGTTACCAGGTGGCTGGTAGTGACTGCCCAAAGACACAGTGAAAGCACAGGCACTGAGTCTGCAGTGAAAGGGAGTTGGAGAGATCCTGGTACAGCAATCCCAGAAGTGAAGAAACAAGAAACCGGAGAAGATGTGAAAGGGTCATAAAGCCAAACTCCTGACCTGGACAAATTTTGTATAATCCAACAAGAATTCTGACAGAAACTTAAGCCAACAAAACTTTCTCAACAATTTTGAACTGCACAGTTGTTCTGTAGCAGGTGTCTGAGTCACCCAGCTGCTGTGCTTTTCATTTTGTATTTACAGCCCAGAAACTGGATTTAGTATATAATTAAGCTGTAGCCTCATAATCATTGATAAACCTATAAAAATTTGCTGTTAATTTCTTTTCACAAGACTCAGCAAAAGAGTGTTAAAATACTGGGATTTTTTTCTATGATAAATTTTCATGAGTATCATATAAAGTTTCAGTAATTAGACATGTTGAAATAAAAAATGGAAGCTAGGTATTCGGTTAATAGGTAACTTTTGTTTGGTCTGCAGTCCTAAATAATGTTTGCCTGACAAGTCATTATGTTATAACAGAGCATTTAATGTTTAAAAACCAAAAATTGCTGGTCACAGCTAATTAGCACACACAAGAGTTTTCAAAGCACTGCTTGAAGTTGCCAGAAGTTACTCCCTAGTGCTCAGCAGTTCCCTGTAATGCTGTCCCAGTTCCTCTGTCCAGTCAGTAGGGTTATGGAGTTAGAGTTTGGCTGAGGTTGTGTGATAGGAGGGCTTGCTTCCCAGAACACAGGGGTGCCCAGACTCAGGGTGGCAGAGGTGGGCATGACCCAGGAAACTTATCAGAGGGAGATGCTCTCAGCCCCAGGGCTGTCACAGGAGAGCCATCCACTCCATGTCCCAGCCAAAGCTGAGCCAGTCCATGGTGTCCATGGCACCTCCATGGTATCTTCTGGCTGTACAGAGGAGCTGTAGTTGCTTATTTTCTGAAAAGGTTGAAGCTGCTCTGAATCTCATGTTTATTTATTTTTCAGAGTTGCAGGCAAAAAAGAGGCTACTTCACTTTCTAGTCTCTTGACGGATACAGAAGTTCTGTAAATGTTGAAACTTTGAGAATCAAGTTGACTTAAGTATTTCATGCTGAAATATTCAGAAAAATACAAGATCTATTATTTCTTTATCAAATTTATGAAAATCTATTCAATGCTTTGCCTGTAAAACTGGTTTTCCCTTTTAACTTGCTCTCCTGGCCTGGTGTAAATACAAAAAATAAGAATGATATTAATAGCAGCTCTTTCTCTAGTAAGGGTAAATGGGGAAAACATGCAGTTATTGGCCAAAACAACAGGGCTCCACCATAAGAAAATTTGTTTTTCTGCACCCTTTAGAAAAGCAGAACCTTACGATGCTCTTCCATGCACATGTTTGGAGAATGTTTAAGTGCTTTTACTAAAACAATCATCTATTTCCCTCATTATTCTTTTGTTTCCTTGGAAATCACATACTGTATACTAAGATGGCTTCATTAGTGACTGGTGAGATGAGAGGTATTAATGCAGTACATTATTTAAGATTTCTGGTTCTCTGTTGTCTGTTCTTCTCAGTAGAACTCGTGTGAACATTTTACCACAGGCAAAGTAAAATTGTATTTGGATTGTAGAAGAGTACAGCTTTTGTCCTCGCTTGCCAGGATGACTAAATCTTTATTTCAACAAATTTTATTACCAGGTAGAGTTTGTGACTCTGTCAAGTTGACTGGGAACTGCTGAGTCACTGTGTCATGTTGGCTCAGTAGTAACTTGGAATAATGACTGTCTGACTTGCAGTTGTTGATAAACAGAAGTACATTTATCAGAAATAACTGATTAACATTTATAGCTAAATGCAATGTCCAGCTAAAACATTAAGTGGTATTGCATATAAACCCAGTTTTCCTTTTGGCTGAAGTATAGAATGGGGGTTATTAGATTTTTTTTTTTAATTTGACATTTTTTTCAGTTTGAATGTTATTAAATCACTTCATTGAGACATTTAAGGAAAATAAACTTTAATATCATTAAAGATTGAGCAGTATACAGATTGAAAGGATTTTTCTAGAGGGAGAGAGAGAGGAAGATGAGACCTCTCTGTAATGCACTCATAGTTTCTAAGAAATTTAAATAATATAAATTATGCAAAGATTGTTAGATTTTGCTGTGTTATTTCATCATTATTGCTATATAAAAAATGTCTGACACTAGATGTCATGTACTCTGAGGTGATTTACTAGCTGATGTGTAGATAATGGTCCCTGAACAGAAATACAAAGCTGTGTGTTTAAGCAGTGAAAATGAATCCACTCATTGCTAGTTTCATGCTTATTATTTCATAGTACATTTGTTCATAACCAATCTAAAATAATAGTCTCACAGTCATTTCAGAAGAGAATTCTGTGTGGATAGTCTTTTCAGAAAAAGATGTGTTTAAAGAAAGGACTGGGAGAGAAGTCTGGAAGGATGGCACCCAAGTTTGAGTATTGGTTCTACCTGTATAGAACGTATAGAAGAAAGGGCCGGAGTCAGAGATGAAAATCACACAGATTTTGCATTACAGAAGAGATTTAGTCACATAAGGTGCTGGTAAGCGGCCAGCTCCAGTGGAAACCACTTCTAATTTGGCAGCCATCTCTTTTTCTTTTGAAATCTCACTTAAAATATTGAATTAAAAGCCGGAAGTGGCAAGGGATCACGGAAAAAGTATTCCTGATTGTCCAAGGGAAGGACAAGCTTCATAAATAAATGCATTAGATTTCTGGTTAAGGATAACTTAAGGATGTTGTTGATACCTTTTTTTTTTGCATCAGGAGTGGTTTAATTCTGTGTTTTAGTGCAGCTGTTCCTTCTGACAGGCATATTATATTCCATTAACACATATATAAAGCACAAGTTTTTTGGCTCACAGTGTAGCAAATGGAAGGATTAATCAAGTTTTGTGTTCCTCCCTTTTAGTGTACGTTATCTTTGGATCTGTGCTCCACAGTTCAATTGTATCCCTTTGCCACTCCTGCACATTGTCCCTCTTGGTTTTTTTTTTATTGTACCAAGCTAATGATTACTATCAAACTACTGAAGGGCATAATTATATCAGCTGACACAAAACCACTAAACCAGAGAAACTTTTCAACCAAGCTCCATCTTCTTAGTGAAGAGACTAGCAAGTTCTGTATTGATGCATGTTCGTGTCAGACCTTTCTTTGATGTCTGCTATGTAAACATGAATCAGTCCAGAACTGGAACTCAGCTCCAGGTGCTGACCTACCTTTAATCACTATAATAGTCCTTTGGAAACAAGCTATTTAGGGAAACTATAGGTGAAATGACAGTGAAAAAGATTTTAGGGCTTTTTGGAACCAGTTTAGGAAAAGGTAAAGATGGTGCTTGCATTCTAGGCAGTATTTTTTACTGAACAGTACATGAAGTCTTTAAGGAAAATAGGCCCAGAAGACCATATGCTGGCAAAGTCAAAAATTTCCACTTGAACCTTAGATTATGTTAAGTAAAAGACATGATTCATGTAGGCCATAGATTGGACTTAGTTTTCACATTGATGTTTTTCTCTGAAAATCTGTGGAAATTATTTGAGTACTCAGGAAACTGATTTAATCCAAATTGCCAGATGTACGACACTTGGTAGGCATCATATGAATGGGAGCATATGAGTGGCATTTCTGTTCAGGAAAAATGCAGAATTGGAGGCCAGAGTGGAGTACTTGACATAAGGGATTTTGAAATGTCTATGAAGACTTCGAACTTAGGATGGAAGCTTTCACAGACTCCATCAGCAGTGGAGACAGAAGCATTTACAGCCTCTCAGATGTGGTTTTCTTTGGTGTCAGCCCAAATCATCACTGGTATAACTTCACTCCTTACCATAGCAGGATATTGCTGGTGTTTATGGGAATTCTGGTAGTGTTAGTAACAGTTCATATGTAAGGGTCCAATTGATGTTAAGGCTTACTAAAAGTCAAGTCTGTGTTTTTTCTTTGATAAATTGTTAATGATACGTCAGCAGATACTTGATCTTAGAATAGTAGTCACAGTCTCCTGCCCAGGTTTTAACTGCATGCAGGAGTTTCCTGGGCTGTAAGGGAAGCTTAAGAATCTTAAAAGGAATAAAATAAAATATTAAAAGGAATAATATATTTTTTCTAGCACTGTATAATGATAAAAAATATCAATAACTACTTTTACTAGATGTGGCTTTCAACATCAAGTAACTAATAATTCTCTTCACAAAATAATTTAAACCAGTTTCTACTTCTATATAGCTGTCAGTAATCACGAAGATTTCATCATGTGCTTGCTAATACACTGTGTTTGGTTTGTTATGGTATATATGGGGGGAAAAGTACTCAGAGTTAATGAAATAACCATGATTTTTCAAGGTTTAATGCATCAGTATTGCCCTACTATGTTAGGAGCTGAATGATTCAATAATTGTTTGAGTTTATGCATTGTATGTAAGTTTTAAATTACTGGGTAACAAGGCTTGGCTCTTCTCTATGTTGCTGTAACTCATGGCTTGCCCATACTTCTCTGAACGCTCAGAAAGCTGTGAGCTTTAGGTTTATGCCTGCACTGGAGTTTGCAGTGTAATCTTTTTAATAGCAAGCTGGATTTACATGGTCTAACCCAGGGACCAGAGGAGCTGTTGTGAAAGGCAATCCTGTGCAGATTAGTTTACCTTTTTGCTGCAGCTCACCCTTTTCTAGTACCTTGTCTTTCTTAAAGCAACACAGCAATTTGCTGTAGAATTTATATAGCATGCAAGAGTGCTTTGCATTTTCACTGTTTTTTTCACAGTGAAAATAAGTACATTTCACTGTTTTTGAACAGATTCAGGCTTGCTGTCGTCTGCACCTGTCAGAACTATCTTTGTGATTTCATTTTACACTAGTTTGTTTGGGGGGGGAGGGTTATGTACATGGGTACATTTCCATATTTTTTATATGCAAACATATTTATATGTATTCATATATTCATATTATAGCACATACAATGATCTAGCATTAGAGATTTTTTAGATATTATAGAGACTATAAATATAATGGGTTTCATGCCCTGAACACGGAAGATTTTATTAAAACCTGAAGATGTTGGTTTCCCAGAGTGAGGGAATGTGCCAGCTGTTTGTTATTCAAGTTCACAGCCTTGTGATCTTGAGTCTCTTGCTGCTTTTTTGCAAATGCAGATAGTAGTAGGTGTGAGTGTTACAGTCTTTTTCTTTTTTTGTCACTTTTTTCCACACTTTTTAAATGCTTTTATCACCCCAGGTTTGGATTCTGCAAAGAGCTACATCTTGAAGAAAAATCTGGAAACTGCAACTAGATTAACGTCTGGCTGCCTTGTGGTTAAATGCTATTTCCTACAGGCAATATTTCCTACAGGCAATGCCTATTTTCACTCTTATCAGTACATTTTCATGCAAAATTTAGCTTTTTATACCTCTGAAATTGTGAGACAAATTGTAGGGTTCTATACCACTTCTCTGTGAAAGTCTTACACACCAAATAACACCAGTAAAAAGGGATCCCTGTCAAATAATGAATTTGTGGATGTCAAACACTATTTTACAGGGTTTTGGAAAGTAATCATCATCTCTGAATTTCCAGTTGTGGGTTCAGCTGGGCTTTGCTGCTTCATTGGTTTGACTTTCCCTTACACTAAAGAGCTGATCCACTGAATTTTGCAAGAGATGAAGAAGAGAAAAAGGAGGGGCGGGGGGGGGG
>JAAWXA010000002.1:19671768-19719660 GCA_038090715.1 Florisuga fusca
GGGGGGAATGCTGTTACACTTTGAAGTCCATTTATGTGCCTGGAGACAGGTGCTGGTTGCCTTTGGCAGCTCTGGTATTTGTCATACCCTCTTGTGAGATGCAGAAGTTGAGCAGCAAGCAAGGACAACAAGTAATAAAACCTAATTTTTCCACCAGCCCAAGAGCATTTTTTACAAATGCTTTAAAATTGTTGTAAAAGATTTGCATATGGTTCTTACTGAAGTTTTCAACATGTTTAGAAACAGTTGGATGAATTTTTAGCTGCTAACTTTGACAGCAGGGAAGGCACTGAACTTCGACAAGTGAATAGCCTCCTAGGCTATTTGAAACTAGCCTCACTAGTTTTTTTTAATTTCTGTCTTGGAAAAAATTATCTCCTGCATAAGTTAGAAATCTACCTTCCTAATAGATTTGTTTGCATAGGGATATTCTTTGTGCGACTGTAAATAAGCAAAATGACACTTGAAAAGCTCTAGGTTGGATTTAAATCTTTTAATCATTTGGTTAATGCAGAAAATTGCCTTTTTATTTGTTTAAGAGCAGAAAATCTGCAAGCAGGCAGGATGTAAGCACTTCTTGGTTCAAATTAGAATGTATATACACATAACTTCTTAAAAAAAGAGTTTTATTGTTTTCTTCCCAAAAGTTTAATTGCATTGTGGAAAAGATTATATTAGTAGTTGCTCACTAATAAAGCTATCTTTAAAAGTATTCAGAGGGAGATTTTGGGTTTAAAAAGGGGCACTGATTTGACAGCCTTCAAATTCTACTTTCATGCACATTTTGAGCCTGGGGCAGAATTTATCACTGAACTGCTAAGAATAAGGTGAAATACCTACCTCAACCTGTGGCAGAGCATTTGTATCCATTCAGCATTTTTGTCTTCAACACAAATTAAAAACTTACAGGTTACAGCATGTACTCTGTCAGACAGGGATGAAATCCCCATAGCTTGAGATTATTGAAAAGAATTTCAGCTGAGTTCTTGAGAAAAATATGTTTGCTTTAAAAAATAAAAGGAGGTGATAAAGGCAGGATTCTCTCTTTAACTGATATGATTCAGTAAACTTTACTATCATGGTAGCAGAGGCTATGAATATTCATTTCTCTGTGTGAAATACTGTTTTGTAAGAAAGTGTCTAATTTATGGCTTTCGCTGTTCTCAACAGAAACGTTGTGCTATTCTGAAATCAGAGGCACTGTAACCTGACTCAGGAGTGAATCACATGCTTTAAAATACCACAGCATGGAATTCCAGTCATGATAAAGAGCTCAATCTTGAAAACAGAAATGTACATTATAATACTAGGAAGCCTAGAAGGTAATGATTAGATAACTAATGATAGTAGAGAAACATCTTGTCATTCTTGAAAGTAAAAAAAAAACCCAAGCCTTGGTTCAGTGTTAAACAGAATCCATGGTTATTCCCCAGATTTTAAAGTAACATTTTACTTGAATTAGGCACGTAGCAGGAATCAGTACATTCAATATTAAGCAACTCATAGTGGGAGGGGAAGGTGTCAGTAATAGATACCCAAAGGACACTCCCTGAAATTCAAATTATGCAGGTCTAATTAGTGCAGCCATTCAGCATGATATACATCTAAGGGTAAACTTTGAGATAGGCTTTGGGTACCTGATGTGAAAGACAAAGTCCACCCACTTTGTGGTACTGATTGTTTCTGCCAACTCCCTACTGCCAGCTTGGTGCTACGCCTTCGGGACGCTTGATGCCTTTGATGCTTCCTCTGTTGTGTGTCCTCAGGAATTCCTGCAGAATGCTTCTGTGTTGGAAATACTGGTACTTTTTGCTACAGTACTGCAGTCCACTGTAGTGATTGCAGAAGGGATCTGGCGCCTTCTTTATCACCCTTTCTTCTCTGCTCGTTTCACAGACTTGAAGACAATAGATATCTGCTGCTGCCTTTACAAACTTTTATTTACGTGTGTCAGGTAACACTAGCTAAGCCTACAGACTTGACATCAGTGTTGTCTCGTTATAAAAACTACTGAAAAAGGAGCCACACATGAAATCTTTTACAGTCTTGATCCCCTGTCTCTTCCTTCTCAGTGCTGCAGTCCCTATTTTTTTTATTTTCTTAAGAAGGATGCAGGAGTTTTGGGATGGCACATTAGGAGACCTAGGGACAGTAAACACCATGGGTAAGGAGAGGAGGAATAATAATTTTTTTAAAATCAAACTTTTTAAATTCTTGACTTACGGACTCTGAATTGAAAAATTAGCAACTTTCCATTTTTCTCTTCAAAATGCAATGTATAAATGCATTGAAGACCAAATTGGTGGTGATCTTTACTAGAAGTAAAATTGTAACATGAAATTGTGAAAGATAGTCTACAGAGGACAAGATACTTGTGTACCATGAAACAGATGTTATTAGAAAAGCAGAGAAACTTAGGTTATAGTGAGTTTCCAAAGTTAGATCTCACAGAAACCAATATGACTTAGATTTAACCTTGTATTTTCTTTATCCAGCTTTTGCAGTGAGTACCTGCAAAACCTCATAACTAAGACATCTAGCATTATCAGATCAAACTGCCTCTGTAGAATTCATCTTGTCCCCTGATGAGTTGGATTTGTCCTCTCTCCCTTCCTTCCCCTTGCTCTCCCTCCCTTTCACACCCCTTGCCTCCCTCTCCATTCCCTCTTTCTGCCTTTCTGTTCTTTCCCTCCCTCCTTCCCTCAGTTGAAACAGAAATTCATTTTGGATAGGGTTTGATACTGGTTTGTCTTACCTTTTCACATAATAGGCTGAGAAACATTTTGCTTGTTTTGCTAAATCCTTTTCCTCTGAAAATAACACCAAAAGCACAAGCAAACAAATGTGTTATCACTTCTTTGGCAACATGTTTCATCTCAAGTTTGGTGTAGTAATATTTCCTAACAAATACATTTTTCATGTCACCTGGCATGGAATGAGAAACATTTCTCTAAGGAACTTGTTTGCTGCCAATATAGGGAACATAGAGGAGACTGTTCTGTTTTTATCTTCTCCTCTAAATACTTAGTTACCATTTACTTAAAATAATAATATTTTGGTAATAAGTTTCATTTTGAAATCTGAAGAGATTTTCAGAGGGTAGAAGGGACATAAGTCCAGCTGACCAAATGGCTATGATCAAGACATCCTTCCAGACCAGATCAACTGCACCTAATTTTTTTATATACTGGAACACTTGTCTGGTCTGTTTGAATAATATCTGAAAGGGAAATTCCACACCCACTGTACAGTCTCTTCCTTTATTAATAAAATGGTCTCAGGGTTATTCTTTGTTCTGAACAAAGCATGAGAGAACTCAGAGAGAGAGAGATAGGGCTTCTGGTGGGATTTATTCAGGGACAAGGGAAAGGGGAGGTGGCATTTAGACATGGAGCCATGGTGCAAGGCAGTAAAGTGGGGTTTTGTTTGTTTTTTGTTGTTGTTGTGGTTTTTTGTTGTTGTTGTTTGGTTGGTTGTTTTTTTGTTTAGGTACCATGATCTTCTGCTCTCTGCTGTTCACCAAAAGCAAAATGGAGTGATTTTGTGTTTAGGTAATGCCTTCCTTCAAGTGGCTGAACTGCCTGTTTCAGACTGAAAGTGATTGGAATTGTTTGTAATTAGTCTTATGGGTAAGAGAGAGGGTAGAAGCTGGTCCTCTTTATTGACTTAATGAGTAATCCACAATAACTGATTTTTTCATTCCTGCAAACTGTTAAGAGTCAGGGAACAGCCTGAAGAGGGGATGAACAGTGACTTCATCTGGTTTTATGAGAACAGTGCAAGTGTTTCTGCAGTGACTTCTTGAATGTATGTCCTGTACTTCTGATCTAGCTTGGTATTACCTTTCTGGAAACTGTCCTTCCTACCTACATATGAGCTTTTTTTACCATTGCTGTCTTTCTGACCCAAGTCCTTTGAAGAGTCGATCTTCATCTCTGCTGTTTCCTCCCTTAAGAAAAAAACTGTTATTTTAGTATAGCTCAAAAGGCTAAAGCAAATTTGGATTCACAGGGTTTGTATGATATGTGTCAGTTCTTCCATTTCAGGACTGGATTATAACTTCTGTAATTTCTTGATGGCAAGAAGCAGCAGGAAGCTGTGTTATCCTTGGAGCTGTCAGGAAGCAGAGTTGTGATTCTGGGAGTCAGTCTATTGTTTCCCTTTCACTGCTCAGCTGATCTTTTTTACTGGTATAATGTACTACCCACTTTGAACTGCTTCTAAAGCATTCAGGACAAGACTTCTTGCCAGCCTCTGCCATCTGCATAGCTGAGGGTTTGCACTACATTGCACTTACATATATTACAGAGTGAGAAAGCAAATAGAGTCTCTCCTCAGTCCTAAAGATACAGGGTAGAAGAATGAATTTTTAAGAAGTTGCTCTGACATTATCTATTTACAGACTGCCAAGTGTACTACTATTCAAGGCATAGTGCAGAAAAACAAGAAATTATCTATTTCATTTATCTTGTGTCTTACAACATTTACTACAATAAAACACAGAATTGTAGAATAAACTCTGCCAACTAAAATTTGTTGCACATTGACAGAGTAATTATATATAATGCGTAATGATATTTGAGTGGTTCATCCTGATCCTGGCTGTTGACTCCTGAGAGAAATGGAGGAGAGCTGTCCGGTAGTAATTATCTATTAAGAATGTTTATCACTCACATGGCTAATGAAAATCCCAGCAAGAAAAGAGAGCTGTTGTGACAGACCATTCCAAATGAGTAGAACTGTGTGATAATTATTTTTCTTTTATTTTTCCCCCTTGCAGAACTTTTCTTTTTGTTAGAGATGGTAACCCAAATAAACGGAATGTGCACAATGAGACATCTATGCACTTACTGTGTATGGGACCTCAGATCATGATCTCAGAAGGAGCTCTTCATCCTCGCCTGACACGACCCTCCGAAGACGATTGCAGAAGAGCAGATTGTCTGCAAATGATCCTGAAGTGGAAGGGAGCAAAGTTGGATGAAGGACAGTATGAACGAGCAGCCATTGATGCTGTTGATAACAAAAAAAATACACCTTTGCACTATGCTGCTGCCTCAGGGATGAAAACCTGTGTGGAGGTAAAAGTTGATATGTACTCACAAGTCTGTATGCTGCTATTAGTAAATGACATACTCAGTGTTCCACAAGGCTGCCTCAGGTGAAAAAAAATTGTATATAGCATATTTAATTAACTTTCTAATTCCATTTTACATTAATTATGAAGGCTACAAAGGTAAGCAGCCCAAAACATGCAGTGGCTGTGGGGAATGATGGAAAAAAATTGTTACATATATGTTAACTTCATGGCTTAATCTCCTCAGCACAAAGACACATACAGGCTTATGAAAATTGGAAATAATTATGAGACTGTAACACTGGAGAAAAAGCTGTGAAGGTAAACATAGGTGTACCTCTATGTGTAAAGAGAGTGAAGTAACTCCCTGCAAAAAATTAGAGCTTTTTATTCTGCTCTGTAGCTGAGACTGAGAAATACTGTCCATGTTTTAAGAACAGGTTTGATGTCTTTAATTTACAGTGCACAGCTTTTTTAGAGGATGCCATACATATATGCTAATGTTCTTCAATATAATTACCTTTTTACTACCCATAGAACGTGTTGGGTTGGAAGGGTTGGTTGGTTATCTAGTTCAGCCCCCCTGTAGTGAGCAGGGACATCTTTAACTAGAAAAAGTTGCTCAGAGCTCCCTCAAGCCTGACCTTGAATGTCTTCAGGGATGAGGCCTCCACCACCTCTCTAGGCAGCTTTTCACTCACCAGTACCCCCAAATCCCTCACTGCAGAGCTGCTCTTCATCACATCATCCCCAGCCTGTATTGATAATGAGAACTGCCTCTGTCCAGATGCAGGAGTTGACACTTGGCTTTCTTGAACTTCATGAAGTTCATAAAAAATTAATGTTTGTGAATGTAGCAGTTAATAATGTGTAATTGAGAGTCACAATGGCATTGAAAGTCTCCTGTCAAATTTATTTTAAAACTATACCAAGTAATGTTGGATAGTATTTAATTATGCTGGTAATATAATTTAAAGAACACAAGAGCAGACGTAATATTTTTAAAACAGATGACACTTTTGTAAGATTGTCTCTTACAACATCAAGATTTGTATTTTTAGTAGTAATTATTAGTTCAGAGTTCAGCATTTAGGTATAAAATGTGGGTTATTTTTCTACTGTGTTATTCACCTGCTTTTCAAGATAACTTCTGCTTGTTAATTATTCTACATTAACCTTCAGCTAGGTCCCAGCACTTGTGGGACTTCTGTTGACCACTCTGCAGTAAAAACTGATGGTCTCCCAATACTTTCCTGATTTTCTCTGATGCTATTGTTAGTGTTACTTTTACCACCTTCTAATCTTGTATCATGACAGACTTCGGCAATAAATTGCATATTGTAGTAAGTAGTTGAGAAATGTCATTGTTGAGTTCCACTAGGACTCATGAGTAGATACCATCTGGTGCAGGGTATTTATATTAGTATTTGATTTGTTGGAGATTCTAGAACCTGTTATGCTGAGACCTCTATTTGAAACAGACTTTAATTTTTGTCATTCATAAGACAGGTGGGGTATGTACTCAGACAATCTGCATTCCAATTACGGATATCACTTTTCTGCTTTATGTTGAGATTGCTTTTGCACTTTTTCCAGTAACCAACTTTACAAACACATTGACAGACCTACTGTGTGATGTTTTAATGATTTGTTCTAAGTCAGTAATCACTTGGCATACTGTTTAAAAAAAAATACTCGGAGCCTTCTTTATTGTGATTTTATATTTATTTTCCAGACTTTGTTCTTTACGTTTTCTTCATCTGGATCCAACTTTAGAAAGAAAACTTCCTGTTTCCTGTCCTGTTGTTCTACCTTCACAGATTCTTCTGATGTTTCTAGATTTTTTTCCCATGCTTTTATGAAATACCACTTTTTGAAAGTAGGCAGTGGATTATTTGTCTTTCTTCTGCTTCTGCAAGGATATTGAATCTAAATACACTTTGGGAATTGTTAGTGAACATTTTTTCAGTGGTAACACTCTGAATTAGGTCTTGCACAATTGTACCAATTGTACTGAATTAGGTCTTGTTCTCTGGACAACGTTGTTTCTCCTCTCGTGCTTGCTAACTAGTTTTTCTTTTATTCAGTCACTTACATAATCTGAATTTTTAATTTAAACATTATGTATTAGCATAGCATTTTCTCAATATACTGGGGAGATGAAGTGACTGAAGTTCCCTTTATTTTTGTCATTTCTGCCCTTGCAGCAGTTCTGTTCTTTGTTGGCATCTCTCACTTTTATTGTTACTGTTTTGAGTTGCACTTGCTTTATCTGGTATTGGCTGGTAGAGTTAGTTTATTTATCTATGAGTTTGGGGTTTTTTAAAGATAAAAAAAGGTAAATAGCACCACCCTTCCAGTACTGTGAACTTCTCTGAGATTCTCACATGATACATTCTGTGGTCTCACTATGTTACACTGCTAACATTCTGTCATGTTCCAAAAGACTGTCTGAAAATTCTCATCTAAAATTTGTCATTTCAGTTCCTCAACCTTAGCTGTGCACCATCTTCAACTGGATGGTCGTCTTTATTTTCTGGTTATTCATTAGTCCCTTCTTGAAAAGCTCAGGTAGTGTCTTTATTTCCAGCGCATCATTCTCTTAGAATAAACATCATCCTCTCTAGTTTTCTGATCTTCTACTGAATGGAAACTCAGCTTCCTTACATCACTTTCTGTGCTATAATTTAAGCCTCTCGAGCTGGTCTGCAGCTTTTACCTGCAGACTGTAAAATCAATTAGTTTTAAATTATCATAATAGTTCATGGTTTGTGTTTCTTCACAAATACTGTTTCTCACTGTCTGTGAAATGGTTCATTAGATGAACCCAGCTCCTAGACTGCTACATTCACATTTAATTAAGTAAACTGGGCTATTTTATCATGACAACACATGCTGTTCAATTGACTAAAACATTTTTGACTCTAATTTGCTTTCGGTTTGTCTTTGAAGAAGAATTTAAAGACTGATCCTCATGGATTGCTACTTGTCAGGGTCTGGAAATGGTGACATAATCTAGCTAGTCATGATTTCTACTTAAAGACATATAGTACACCTCTAAGTTCTAACTTCTTTGTGTGTCCTACCATAGGGTAATAGACCTCAGTTTCTAAGTAAGTATTTGAGATATCTTAAGTGAGTAATCCTAACTCCTTCAATAGGAACAGGATTATGAACAGGAAAAAAAAAGCCCAAAAAAAGATTGATAAAGTAGTTTAACACTTATCTCTTCATTCATGAAAGTGTTGGAGCATTGAAAGTCTAAACACAGTGAAGAAGAGAGAAAAAATGGAATTGCCTAACACTCAAGTCACATTCACTCCAAAATGAACATTTCTTAGAACCCCAGGAGCACCTTTTGCCAAGCTTTGTGGTTGTTACTCTCACGTTGTAGCAGCATTTCTCCTTACTCGTCTCCTTCTTTGTCTCATACAAAGTTTGTCTCCTGTAAGTTGCGGAAGACTCCGGCCTCATATTTCCTGCTGTCCCCACCACACACACATAAAGAAAGACAGGAACAAGCCTGTGGGTGAGCCACCTACCAATTGATTCAGAGTTCATAGTCAAATGTGCAGTATTGATATTGTAGAGCAACCTGAAAGGAGGGTGTAGCCAGGTGGGGGTTGGTCTCTTTTCCCAGGCACCTCTCAGCAAGACAAGAGGACACGGTCTTAAGTTGTGCCAGGGGATGTTTAGGTTGGATATTAGAAAGAATTTCTTCACTGAGAGTGTGATCAGGCATTGGAATGGGCTGCCCAGGGAAGTAGTGGATTCTCTGTCCCTGGAGATATTTAAAAAGAGACTGGATGTGGCACTCAGTGCCATGGTCTGTAACTACAGCGGTACCCTGGATCAAGGGTTGGACTTGATGATCTCTGAGGTCCTTTCCAACCCAGACAATTCTATGATTCTGTGATTCTATGATAACTACTTCATTCACACCTGTTAAAGTTCTCTGAGCAGAACAACTGTGTGGGTCCCGTAGCTAAAGGAAGTGTGGGCAAATATGTGCTTACCTCAAAATAATGGAAAAACAAACAAACAAACAAACCTTTCATGCTGAATAAATTTGATTTTCTGCAGATATATTGTACTCTATCTCAGCATATTTGGTATATTAAGGTGCCTTTTTGCAGTTGTTTAAATTAATAATGTCATTATTCAAATTATGAATCTCCCTTTTCAATTACTTAAGAAACACAAGTCTTTTTAACAGTGCTTCCAGGGAAATATGGCATTATTATTAAAGACTTGTTGATTTGCATATTCTTCAGCTTGCAAATTAGGTTTTGAGCTGCACAGGTCTATGGAGTATTCTTTCATTTTTATTTTTCTTCTTCAGGTGTCTTAGTTGCCTCAGTTGGATTTCTGTTAGAGGTTAAAATGTACAGACAGAATATGATACTCCAGTTACAGTTTTGTCAGTATTGAGAAGTTTAGATAGAACGAGGTATCTGTAGCCTGGGTATCTTGATAATTATCCTAATATTAGCTGTATTTCTGCCTGATAATTTGCCATGAAAATAAAAAATGGTGTCATACTTAACGATACTAATATTTTCTGAACTAATTCTTGTTATTGCAGAGGTTTGTGGTATTTTGGGGTTTTCATTTCTTTTTATTTTGGAGATTATGGAAAAAAATTTCAAAGAATCTACAAGATGGATTGCAGGTTTGTAAAATACATTTTGTATTTTACGGTGACAGATGAATGAAATACAGTCTGCTGAAGAAAAAAGTAGGAAGTGAGTGCTGATGGGCTAAAAGGTTTATGTGGAGAACAGATCATTTGAGGGATTTTTTTTTTTAGAAGTATAAAAATTAGAAGCTAAGTTTTGAAATACAAGATAGTGTTGTTACAGCTGTCATGATCTGAAGACATCATGATAATTAATTTGAAATGTTTATAGATTTTAGTTTTCCTTAGAAATAAGATAAATCATTTTAGTAGTGAATGATTTTCTTGAGTGCTTCATCATTAGAAGTTTAGCACATGTTATAAAGAACTTATAATAAATCAGCAAAATCCTTCACTGTAGGGCCTTAAAATCTGTGATATTTGTTGTCCTTACTTACATCAGATCAATTTATAGCAGGAGGCAAGGTTGGCAAGGTAAGGAGAGCAGCACAATTGCTGTTTATTAGCTCGAATTTCTGGGTGTTTACTTGCAAGAGACAAGGTTGGTGAAATGCCACAGTGCTAGACTGTAACAGAATTATGTATTTCACTTTTATCATGTCCTCAAATACAAGGAAGAGCTACCAGTAGTATTTTGTGCTGTCTGTGAGTTGGTACCCCTTCTTCTCTTGTACCCAACCAGTGTCCCCATTTTCTGTCACCACCAGTGTCCAAGTGTTAGGAAGAGTGTTGGATTTATACCCTTACATAAAGAGGATTTAAAGGTGTTTCAGGCTCCATCTTTCCAGGTGCTTGATGACTTCAGACCCCTCATATTCTGTGGAATGCAGACCTTATGAGTAGAGCAGAACTTTAGTGTTAAAACCTAGCTGAGACCTATTGTACAGCATTGCTTTGTAACATGTCTGAGATTTTTTGGTTCCATGGAATTACAGTGAGTATAGGTATAATTATGTATGAAATCAAACAGTAATTTATTTAATAATGATCTCTTTTTGTTTCCTTGTTCATATGCTTTTTTTGTTCTCTTCTTAACTGACCTCTGTTTTTTTCAGGGTGTTGTCAGAGTTGGTTATTAGTAACTGTTTACTTTGCCATTTTACTTTTCAGCTTCTAGTAAAACATGGTGGAGACTTGTTTGCAGAAAATGAAAATAAAGATACCCCGTGTGACTGTGCAGAGAAACAGCACCACAAAGAGCTGGCTCTTAACTTGGAATCTCGAATGGTATTTTCACGTGATCCTGAAGCTGAAAGCATTGAAGCTGAATATGCTGCTTTAGACAAAAAAGAGGTCAGCGGATACTTCAAATTTGGGATATTTTACAGATTTGTATTTGTATCAGTTACCTTATCACAAAATTCTGCAAAATATTTCAGTAGGTACTGTATTTTGTACTGTGTATTTGTAAAGCATTTTATTTTAACATAGCTCAGTATAGCTTTCACATTAACTTCAGAAAATTTAACAAATACATTGTCAGAACTAAAGGCAAAGTTTATTCATATACTTCATTACATGGACTGGTTTGAAAGTGCTGCAGGCTGTGAGTCTGGAGGAAATACAGCAAGGAGAGTAAGCTGATAAAATGCCTTTCTGTCTAAAAGTGAGGGCAGGAGAAATTCTGAAAAAGAGAAGAACAGTGGATAGAGTAGGGAAAATGTACTGGTAGATACTCCTAGACTAAGACTGGGTTGAATGTCACCAAAAAACAGCTGAGAAGTGCAGGATTTCAAAACAATGCATTTACTTTCTTGTTTTATAACACGATGCCTGAAGCTGTCACATACCAGAACTAGTATGAAAAACAGATAATAACAGGTGTTGTTATTTTGAAGTCTGTTTTGAGAGAGACAATTCACTGACACAAATCTGCTTGAATTTTGGTATGCCTTACAGAAGACTGTCATATGATAAGGATAATTTGATGAAAAAGATTCTGAGCAAAATTGTCCTTCCCCCACGCATTATCAGATTTTAGTAAAGTAAAATTCTAAAGAAGATTACATGGCTAAACTATATGGCTCAGTAAACGTTATACAGTCATTCTGTGTAAATTAAAGGACAATAGATTTCCTTATAGCTACTCCCTTCAAAAGTGGCTTGTCCTTGCCTTTTACTAGCTTAGCCCACATATGACCTAATGACACTTTAAAAAAAATTAATTCAGATTTAGATGTGAGTAGTCTTATATCACGTCAGCCTTTTCTCTGCAAAATGTCACACATGGTCACTTTTATTTGTAAGTAAGTCGATCTTTGCACTGTTCAATTAATTTTCTCACTAGTATTCTTGAATAAATTAAAAAATCAGTTCAAATTCAAATCAAATATAAACAAGCCTAATTAGATTGTTTATTCCTAAACAAGAAGTTTTGAGTTGAGCATTAATATACTTTAATAGCACATTGAAATAACAAATGTAATTAACTCGTTTAGTTCCTCCCATATGGAGATACTTAAATTGTTTTGAGTATATAATCTGAAATTATTTTTTCTCAGTTGGCAAAGCCACTTTAAAAGACTGCTGCTATTTCCTACCATGATTGCAGTTTACTACCCCTTCAGTTGCACAAGTAGAACTATTTAGATGGTTACACTGTTGACTGGATCATTCCAATGATTTTGCTCTGAGGAAAAAGCTTTAAGGTGTGGTAATATGTAATTGGTTTATTTAACCTGAATAATTTTTATCATTATATTTATGCCATGATTTTGCTGGCATACACACCAGCACAGCTAAGAGAATAATGGACTTAATAACATGGGTGGGGAAAATCAAGGGACACTTTGACAGACTTTTAGAAAATAATGTCTCGTTACTCTTTAAGGTGGATGCTCAGAGCAAAATCAGCTTAGTACTTGATAGTTAGAAGGTACTCTAGAGAAGACAATTATGTTAATTTGTGGTCACTTCACTAAGACTGTTAAAAGATACAGTTCTGTTCCTCATTTGACTTCTCTTTAGCAAATTTGGTGATTGTGAGAGGTGAAATTCAGGCAGGCCTGCTGACATGTTCTAAAGATCCACAAGCTAAAAAAATGTCAGTCTGAAATTTGATACGCTGATTGGTCTTGGGGCTTCACATAGAGCAGTTCTGGCTTCATGTGCTCCTTTGTTTTTCTTTCCCCCTTCTTTGTGACTTCTCACAAGTTCTCTGAATTCTTGTGTAACAAGAGCGAGCACAAAAGAGGTGCCAAGGCTGTGTAGCCAAGGAAAGTTAATTTTTCAGTCTTAGCCCTCAGAGTAGCCAAAACCATTTAAAAAAGAAAGAAAGCTCTAGAAAGACTAGTACTGAACAGCATTCCAAATGACTACATGTCCTCATCCTCCAGGTCTGTGGCCAGATGTCTGGGATGGGCAGTGAATGCTACACCTGCTGCTGGCTATGGTGATGCCTCCAGACATTATCTTAATAGGGCAGGAGAAGTGATCCAAAAGCTCTCCCCATAATACATATCCTTCACTGAAATTGCCTGACAAAGACAATTCTCTACCATTTTTTCTCTGAATTTTATTTTTTTTAATTATTAAACACTGAGGGAAGTGAGTGTGCTTGTTTAGCATAGTACTTAATTGTTTGGTGACGCCCTTTAGCATTCTTCCAAAGCACAATAAATTAATTTATAACTCTGGAACACCAAGGAATGCATTTGCCAAGTAATTCAATCTCTTGAATGAAGCTTAGAGGAAAATATAAAACATTTGAAAACTATGAATAGGTTTTCTTCCCAGGCAAAGGAGCAGAACAGATTTAACCACAGGGCTTACAATATGCACAGTAGTGTATGAAGTTGTAGTACCAAATACCTCCCCTTCCAGACCTGCCATTTTTACAGCAGAAAATAATCATCTTTTTCATAGAGAACAGAAGATCTTTGTAGTGCTATGGGCAGTGTCATTGAATTAAATATGTATGCTCTGAGTAATAACAAAGTTTTCATCTGAGGTTGAGAACCACTTCATGTTGTTCTTCACATTAAAGTATTACCAATGACTTATGCAAGTGCACGTGTTTAGAATTAAATCACATGTAATAATGGACAAAATAACTTCCAAACACCTTTCTTGCATTACAGGGGCTCTCAAGCTGTTAAGGAATACAGATTACTAAGTAGAGCCATGATGCAAGTTTGAGAGCCCAGGAGCAAAGAGCTGTCAATCTTCCAGCAGTTCAGCTTACTTCTTCCATGAGGGTTTTTGAATAAAGTCCATTTCCATCATACAGTTACCCAGCCTTTTAAAATTCAATTTTACTGCATCACTCTTTGAAGCATATTTTTAAAGCAGCATTTCTATTTTACTTTGTTTTTAGTACATCTCAGACATTTTTAGTGATCAAATTAGAGACTGCAGTTAAAGATGGCTAGTGAACAGACCCTAATGGTTTCGAAACACAAACATAATTGTTAGATCTGTTTCCACAAAATGCAGTTGGGAGGAAAACAATGTACCAACACACATATAATCTGTATTTCCCTATATAAAATGGAAATGTTAAATATTTTAAGAATGGAGCATAAAGTTAACTCTCTTAACACTAGTTTGCTACAATTACAGTTGGAGCAAAAGAAGATCCATCTATGATGTGTGAGCAGTGATAAGGGTATTAAAAAATGAGCCAGGAGATTACTTCAGGTGATGTATTAAAAGTAATTTCAGGAGAAAAACAGTTCCATGATTTATGATACCTACAAATCAGTGGTAAAAAATTGAGAAACCAATTGTTAAAATACAGACTCATGAGAATACAACAGTGTTGCAATCTGTAGTGAGAACCTTATTAGTAGATTGTAATAATTCAAATAGAAAATACCGAAAGGATTCCAGAGATAAATGATGCTAAGATTGATCAATGTCCTTTTCACAGCAAGTATCAACGAAGAACTCCTCCATAAATGAGTACTAAGGAAGGTCTCTGAACATCATGAGCTGTGATCAGAATCCTTTGTATTACATGGCAGTGTAGAGATATGTTATCAATGTTTGAAGTAGTTAAAAACAAACCCCTGTGACTTCACATAAAGGATATACATCCTTATCAATAAAAACTGTGTCTTTGCATGTCTCTACAGGATTGTGTCTTGTACACATGAACATTTTTAAGGCTTCGTATTGTATGAAGTCATCACTCTGGAATTTCTAGAGTAATCTACTTAATAGTGCCAGTCCAAAATTTCCTTTCTTTCAGCTTCTTCTGTGGGGTCATATAGTATTTTATGTAAAAAAAGTCTGAAGTTTCAAATACATTCTTAGGAAATATTTCCTTCATTACTTAAAAAGATAAAATTAGGATTCCTGAAAATCACAGGATCCAGAAATCCCTACTGATTTTGTGGAGTGCTTCAGCTGAGATGATCTTATGGTTTGTTATTCAAGGAAGATAATTTCCAGTGTTTGACTTAGAACCAATCAGTTAAATATAATTATGAGCATATCTGTTCTTCAGGATAAAATACTAGGTCCTAAAATATACATCCAAGGTGCAGGTTTAACAGAAAAGTTCTTTCTTTTTATCATTTATCTGGTCTTCAGGAATTGAGTACTATTGTGCTGACAAAGCTACTTGTTTTACAACTGCAATTCAAAATGCAGTTCAGATTCAGTCAATATGACTTACTCTTTGCTTCAATTTTTTGTAGCATACTTGTGCAATTACAATAATGCAGACACCCAGCTGTTTGTATCCCTGTCTCTCTGACATGTTTTTATAAATGATCTCTTCTGTAAGAAATTAAATAGGTCAGTGAAATCCCAGCATACTGTGAATCAAGTAGCTCAGATTTATTTCAGTTCAAACCATTAAAGTTCAGATTGTCCTTTACTGAGTCATGCATGATCAGCAATGGAAGGATGTACAGAAACTCCCTGAACTTGGGCAATCAATATAAAGGTCAGGACAATCAAATTCCATTTCTCTTCTGTTTTTCTTGCCTTCTCAAAAAGGACAAAATACCCAATTCAGAGTTGTAGCACCATTACTCTTGGCAAGCATGAAGCTTCTAATACTGGAAAGCTCTTGTTTATTTTACTGACTAGCTAACAGAAGAGGTCCTTGTGGGAGTCAGTTACGGTTTTGGATGCATTTTATGGAGTTTATTATGATATCTAGAATGTAGGAAGTATAGTATATTTTTCGAGTAGGTGTCTCGAAAGAATAAAATAATTTAGAAACACGGGCTATTCAGTCTCCCCCTCTCTTCTGCTTGCTATCCTCAAAGGATTGTGCACACAGTAGGTTTAGATCTCAAATTTTCAAGGACATAACCGGTGTTTTGCTTTGTATTTATGTATGTAGGCATGCACGTGTGTATATTATCTCTCACTGGAGGGTCCTGGATTATGTACTCCATATAAAATCAAAATACAGGTAGTAAATAATTGTGATATATGATCTTAATGGTGGTTATCTGTTGCCTCTGCTGTTCTGTGTTGTTCTCCAGATTTCTGAAGACAACTGCCATTTGGAGGACAGGTCCCTAATTATTCCTGAGCACATACCAGTTTTACCTCAAATACTTTAAAACTTATGTTATCTACCCTTTATACAAATAAAACCATGTGAGAAGATTTTTTTCTACAATCTTTCTGTATCCATTCGCCATACATATCTTCCCACTTGTTTTTCTCTTTCTACATTTTTGGCATTTTCTCTGTGCAACAGTAAAAAATATATTATTTGCTGCCATGTTCTCCCTGTCTGAGTTTTTACAAGTCTGCAAAACATATGTAGGCATCTCCAGTATCTTCCTTGGAGCTAATTCTGAATTCTAAAATGACTTTTTTTTTTCTTTTTTTTTTTTTTTTACCTAATTTGAACATTTTTTAATGATATAATAAGGGGGTGAAGCTCCAGACTAGGAAGACAGATGGGTCATCTGCTCTGTGTAGGGCTATCAGTCAGCCTTTGATTCTCATCTGCATGTAAAATTAATCCCAGTCCATGGAGACCTTCAGAAGGCATCTGGGCATCTGACTGTAGGTGACGCTGCTTGAGCAAGGAGGGCTGGAAAAAATTACATATGCAGGTCCCTGTCAACCTCACCTGTTCTCCATTTCTGGGAACCTCTAAATGCGTATTTCATTTCTCCTATTCATGACTTTTCAATTTCTTTTCAATTTCTGTGAAGGTTGGTGTTGCCTCAGAAGACCTGCAGTCTGTTCTGTTCACAAATGTCTCTCTTCTTACTATCTTATGTCTCGATGTATCCTCCTCCAGTTGAATTCAAAGTTAATAGATCTCAGTTGGTGTATAAAGTTAGCCTCAGAGGATCTATATGCAATCTATGGTTACCTGTCCTTTCTCTCTCTCCCCTGAAATCCTCAAGTCTAGGCTTGTGTTCTTATACCCCTGCCACAATATTTAATCAGTTACAAATTCATCTGGGTTCTGTGAAAATCTAGCTTTTTTGAGAGAGAGAGTGGGTGAATGTTAGGCTAGATCATCATCTGAACAAGGCCTCCAACTAAAACAGAGACTCTAGAGATAATGTCTTTCAGATTTTGGAATGTACAGGGTTCATATTATAAATACCACAAAATGACAGTGTCTCCAATTTAACTTTGCATGTGCATTGGTTTGTACAGTGAATAAATTCTGTCACATCTTGCCTCACAGTTAAGATGATGGTCAGCAACAGTGTTTTGAATATTTTCATTTTAATGTGGAATTAGAGGCTAACTGGAAACTACTGCTAGACCTAAATTGTCTTTCTTCTTCTTCTCAAAGCCCTATGAGGGTCTAAGACTGCAGGACCTGCGAAGGCTTAAGGATATGCTGATTGTGGAATCTGCTGACATGCTCCAAGCCCCACTCTTTACTGCAGAAGCTCTACTTCGGGCACATGGTAATTCAAAACCTTAAAGAAACTTTTTACAGCAAAATTCAGATTGCAGGTTTATGTTTATTTTTTACTTTGAAGTAAAAGAGACTTGTAAAATGGTTAATCGGATGCTAGGAAACAGCTCACACAGTACTTCAGGAAAGACAGACAGCTGCAGTATGTCAGAGAGCATTGAGGGAGACAGAGAAGCTGATAGGAAAGTGACTCAAACTAGGAATTACATTGGAAGATATTTTAAGTTATCTAACTTAAGATTTCCTATTTTAGTGAGGGGCCCAGAAGCAGCACTTCATGAATTTACCTATCAAAAAAGTCAAATTTATTGTACCTGGTTTTGTCAGACAATTGGTTTTCTGCCACTGTATATTTGTGTATAAAATGTGCTAAAATTTTATTTATTTAATTGTTTGTTGTTGCAATAAAAGCTATCTGACCATTGTAATAAATGGTTGGAAATTTCTTTTAGGGGTTAAAGCATATGAGTGAAGGACTTTCACAGTACCCTTTTAATACAGGGTGTACTTTTCCATGTGTATATCAGAAGTTAGTTTAATTTCACTAAAATCAGTCTTTGCTCTTGTCATGTAGTTTAAACTGGAGCATTTAGAATGGGGATAAACTGAATTCAGTGTGTTCACTCCAGACAAAAGTATCTCTCTGAATTCAGTGGAAGCCTTAGGATTTGTTTCAGTGGTTCAAAACTTGTGCTTACTGAAGCATCTACATTGTTACTATGTGCAAAGAAACAACTACTCAGGCAGTTAATGGTTTGCAGGCTCATCACCATATTGCTGAATTAAGCTTTCATATCCTATTATTTCTGTGGCCTCCCTGTGAAAATAAAAGAGGGAAGATTGAAATAGGAGAATATTATTTTAAACCCACAATGTTTGGCAGCTTTCCTGAGGAGTTGTGGTACCTGAAACTCATCTCGTTTATATCCTTTTCAATTTTTGTCGTTTGTGTTCCTTTTAACACTGAATTAAGGCAACATGAACTTGTGTCAGTCTGATGATATTTAAGATACAGTCTTTGCACATGTTTTTTTTTAAGTTGATGATTTGTTTAATTATTATATTTATAATATGTGAAATATTTTAATTCTATTTTGGATTCTCAGAGTACTCTCATTAAAATTATTACAAAATATTTGACTAGGTGGGTAGGCAAATTCTATGATCTTTGCAGATATTTGGAACAAAATGATGGCAATACTGTTCAAACCTGCAGCACAGTCCATAAAAAGCACAGGAGTGGTGAAGTTGATGTAAACTGTGGAGGAATGTCTGCCAGCATCTAGCAAGCTGGAACTGAAGGTTGAGAAGAAATCAGTCTGTGCTGGAAAGGTCATTCTACTGGTGTTGCCTTAGTGATGTGGCAGTGACTTAATGCAATAGGCCAGTTCAGTGAAAGCAGCAGACAATCTGGGAGTCATGAGGAAGTAAACTCTTTGGCCTGTAGCTGTAGTCATACACTGGAAATTATTCAAACAGAATTTATTTTATTTGAAATGAAGGCATAAAGTTGGTTCAGCCTCATAAAGGGAGTAAGTGAGCTACCAAGGCTTTACTAAGGCAGTTGATTTTGGATAAAATACATGCAGTTCAGCAACTACAACTACATCATACTTTACTAAAGCTCATAAGTTAGTAAAGAAAGCACAGAGGAATACATTTAGTAGTGTGTCTTAATCCTGGGTGATTTTTAAAGATACAGTACAAACACAGGAATACAAGAAGGCCTTTAGCAGATTTTATCTGTACTTTATCATCAGTCAGTTCTCCTCTGTCAGATTATAAGCTCAGAGCAATTTGAAAAATAATGATAACATTGATCATTATTGAAGTGTAAATATGTTCAGGATCCATGTCTTCAATCAAATGAAATTAAACTAACCCGTTATATGTTTTAGCTTGGATAAGTAGGCACCTGATCAGTAAGTAATCTCTAGCTCAAAGGCTATTTCTCATTTTAGGAGGGAGCAGATTTTAGTATGAAAGCCATAAGGGACAGTACATTTATTAAGTTCAGTGCTTAGAACACGTATCTTTTTTTCCCAGGATTAATACAGTATAGATTACTATTTATCTTTTTCATATCAAATCTAAAATTCAGTTAAAATAGCACAGATCTTTTGGTTAATAATACTGAGTTTCCAGTGGGAGTACCTAACAATAATAATAATAAAAAAAACCCTTTAAAATATTTAATTAAAGCGATAGAAAAAAATTGGCAATTTTCACTTCCCTTCTGTAATTCTAGCTCATCTGATCTGTGCTGTGTTGATGATTTTAGATTCAAATCCATATAGGAATTGGATAGTTTTGTATCTAAATGAGATTTTTAAAGTATTTTTAATAGAAAAATCATGATTCTTCAGATATCTTTAGTATAACACTTAGGAGTCAGAAATGGAAAGCATTTCAAACAACGATTAAGAAATATTTTATTTAGTTTTAAGATCTTACATAATAATTTGTTTCACTAGTTCTTATTTGCATATAAATGGGAAGTGTTAATTATGAATTAAAGTGAAGTATTAAGGAACACTTTATTATACACTAAAAATGCAGTAAGGATACATTAAATATTTTTTGCCATCAGGCAGGATTTTTTCTGTTCTTTCCCTCTTACATGCAGATATGAAGAGTAGTAACACATAAGGTTGCAAATCTTTTTGTATTCCAGTCAAATCTTCGTTTGTAGCACTTGGCTTCATCTTCCAAAAAAAAAACCAGGAGTTGGATCCACATTGATCAATCACTTTTTTTATAGAAAGGGAAAGCACTGAAAATTCTATGGTGCAAGGGTGTTATGTTTGGATCTGTCTTTTCCAGTCACTGCAGTTCTAGTTTCTCATTAAGTCTCCTAGCTACTACAGGTGCTGTAAATAAATAATAAAAAATATTTTGTCTTGAAACTGGTATTACAAGGAAAGGAGATACTTGTGATGCAATTGTTTACATAAATAAATTGTGTTATGTATTATCTTGGAACTTACACTGTAAAATTTAGTGTCTGAAGTTCCCTTCACTTACACTTCATCGTATTTATTGATTTCTAAATTTTTTAGCTTGGTGTTTATATATTCGTTTGAGGGTGCAGTTACAAAATACATTTGAAACACTGTCAGCTGCTTAATTTCCTGTATCTGTGTACTTATTGGAGACTGGGACCGGGAGAAGTTGCTTGAAGCATGGATGTCTAACCCAGAGAACTGCTGCCAGCGGTCAGGGGTCCAGATGCCGACTCCCCCCCCAAGCGGGTACAATGCCTGGGACACGCTCCCCTCCCCTCGGACTCCGCGCACCACTCGCTCTTCCGTAACTTCCCCTGATGAAATCAGCCCCTCACCAGGAGACATTGAGACAGCTCTGGTAAGTTTATAAATAGATCTGAAACTAGCAGGGCAAAAGAGCTTATTCCTGTCCATCCAACTGCGCTGTCATCCCATTCTGACCGTGCGCTTGTAAAAGTGTTTCTCATTCCAAAGCTGGTGAATAGGGAAGATGACTCCCTGAAGATTCTATATAGAAACACAATCAAGCATCTGGCTGATAGAAAGCACTCTGTTTTCACCTTGGCTGTTGCTCACAATGTAGCATTTTAGCCAGCTACAGTCACATCACTGCATTTGTCTCTTTTGAGCTTCTCTTCCCATAATGTACCTAACAAGATGTTCACTTTCATTGTATCCATTTCCCCAAATGTGCTCGATGCTGTGAACCCTGCCTTTTGAAATTTTTTTCTTGAGAAAACAAAATTCTCTTTCTCTGCATTTTGAAATGTCAGCCCTCAAGTGTACTGTAAGTTTATAATTACTTTCACTATGTGTGGGCTGCTTCAAGCAGTTTACAAGGCTATTGCAGATTTGAAATATGAAAGCGCCTTTCATTAAAATCAGTTTGGTTCTGTTGGAAGACAGAGTTCTCTTTTTAATAATCTGCAGCTGCAGCATTATAAAACTTTTGCTCCATGACCTAAGCATTTTTCTGGAATGCTACATGCAGTCTCACAAATGGATCATCCCTAGATCTCAAATTCAGGTCAAGATTTTGCGTTCCTGCACAGAAATCTTTTATTTCTTTAACTGTAAAACGTTGAAAAATAAACTATATAGACAGAATAATATTGTTGTACATTTATGTTTCCAGTTAAATATGGTCTTGGAATGTTTCCTAATTTAAATGGGTAACAAAAAAATACAGTCTTTTGTTTTACATTGTGCTTTGGGTTTTATTGATGGTCCACAGGCCAGGAATGCAGGATTATTGCCATTCTAGAGTTAGTGTATCTAAATCCAAATCCAGAGTTAATTTTTTAGTATTTGTTAGCTTAAAAGACCTATCAAATAGTATTTTTTTATATTATGTTTATCAAATAGTACAGGTTTTCTCCCATTTTGGTAGAAAAATGAAAACTAAAAGGAATAGATAAAATAAAACCAGAAGCTATGAAGCTTCTTTTCAGATTTTGCATTTACATTTGATATTATAATTAAAACTATTCGAGTAAATGTTCTGTACTTGGTATTTTGAGCAGAGGACTTAAATTCTTTATTTTAGAGTTACATTGTAAACAAAATTTTAAACTCGTAAGTTTAATAATGAACATTTTTTATATAACGTCAACTTCTAAAATACCTAATTTTGGCAAGACAATAAGCTGACAATTTGGCTGAAACAACAATAAACGCCTTCACTGAGTTTTGCCCTTTAAATGCCACCTTTTTTGGTTTGTTTTTTGTTTTAGCTGTAACACAATTACATTTAAAAAGTGGCATACCATAGGCTAACTCTTTTTAAATGTTCTATTTGTGTATAATAAGTGGCGCATTGAAATTTGAAATTGAAGTAAGTTTTCATGGAATCTTGGTTCCAAAGAAATTAAAATCTGCTTGTACTCCTTGAAAATAGGAATATTTATTTTCATGCCTAATCACAAGGAATGAGTAGTTAAATCCTTGTACTTTAAAAGGTTATAGAATAAGGGTCTCAATGTTCAATATTAATTTTTCTGTGTTACCTAGTTCTATGAAATGCAGCAGTGATATCTTCTGTTGGAATATTTGCAGCCTAACTTATACTTTGTTTTGACTGAGAGCCTTGAAGTCTTTTTTAAAAAGTAGTATTTAAGTAGATTATTATTTAATAATAATCTTTCTGCTGTTGCACAGCCAAATTGCTTCTCCTTGATTTGTATCCAGTTGTGTGAGATGGTAAACATTTCCTGTAGCCTTTTGCCTTCTCCAAGCTCCATTTCTGATTGCTTGTGAAGCTGATGAAAAATTCAGGTCTCTTTTGTCCCTAGAACTCTTTGACTGCGAGGTCCTGGCACTTTACAGGGCAGAGCACTTACTGAGCTGGAGGACATGATGGAAGGCACCTAAACTTATGCTTGTTTGGACAGGGAGGTGTAGAAACAGAGACACCTAATCTTCACCATTTCTGTTTCTGTAGCTTAAATGACTTTTTTTCTGGCTAGTTAGATTTTTTTCTCCTGCTGAGCATGTGCTTAAATTTCTGCTGAGATTTTCCAATTTAACATCCCGTGTAACTGTGTGAAAGACTCTGGAGTAGTTCTTTATCAGTTTTTTTCCATCTACAGTGTGACATTTGTATGTGTAATATTTCTGTGTTTGAAGACCCAGTGGATATGCCTTGTGGACATGACTTCTGCAGAGCTTGCTGGGAGGCGTGAGTATATGTGCTTTTCTTATCTTTGGAGAAAATTTCAAAAATCTAATTTTGAAGAGGAGGGGGTGGATACCATAAACAGCTAATGTTAAAGTACTGTTTGTGTTCCGAGAACTTGATGGTTTGACCCTGTTGAAGTGGCCCAAAGGGTACATCAACTGTTTCAGGTTTACATAATGGGTTTTTTTGGTGCTGAATCAGCAAAACTGTTAAACAAATGTTTCAAGACTGCATGTAAATGGATGAGCCTACTTTGGATTTGCCCAGTGTTTGTGTGGTGTTGTTGCCATTAGGGTTTATGCTTTCTAAACTAAGCACATGCTTATTTCCATCTCTTAGTTCAACACACTACACTTCGGCATCATAAACTGATTTCTGGTCAGAAGAGCAATGAAAATGCTTTCTTATGTTGAAGATTAATAACCAAGGAGTAGACTTAGCTTAAAAGTTCTATTAATGTAATGCTGACTGCAGATTTTTTTTTTAATTCACAATAGTCATGCTGGTAAAAAAACCTCAGACATGGATAATTATGCTAGTGCAAATATTAGTCATACTTCCCAGGAATAACTGCAGTGCATTTATATTCCTCATTGTCCCCTTTCAGGAGATTGTACTACATCAACTGTACCACTACAGTGTCTTGTTATAGCATCATATCAGCTGCACATACCCTTCTGCAGCTGAGCCCAATTTATGTGAACCCAATCCTGCTGTGTTTAGAGAGAGCACTGTGTTAAGGAAGGCAGTTCTTTTCAGTGGCAAGAAAATTAATATTCATGCTTCTGTTGTCTGGCAAATTGTTATGTAGTGATGTGGAAGCTACCAAGAGATCACTGGCCTGACATGGTGCTTCTAATTTGGGTGCTGGACTATGTGTCCTGCAGTTTGTGCATGCACTTAGAGCTACAACTCAATGTCAAACAAGTGCTGGCAGTGCACATCCAGGGTGGGATTGTTCTTTCCGAGCCACTCGTTTCTAAGTTACTCGGAGCAAAGCCAGGACTGAGTTGTCCCATTTTAAGATACAAATCTAAGATTTGATGCATTGGCAAGTATCTCTACCTGAACTATTGTAGGATCCCAGATGACTAACTTAGAATATCTGCCTGTGCTTTAGATGATGAGTATCTTGATTGATACTTAAGTTACAGCTTTTGAACTAAGCGACACTGGGCTGTTGGTTAAGGTCCAGCTTTCAGCATATTTCCAAGCTTGTTCTGTCTTGCATTCTGCTCCTTAGAGACTATAAGGGTCTCCTTTTAGAAATTTGTTTCCAAGTGCAGACCTATTTTGACTATCACAGTTGTAAAAATTAATTGCATATGAAACTAATTATTTCCTGGAATAATTACACTTATATGTTCCTTTTCTGATTTAAGTCGGAAGTAATATTCAGTTTAATTAAATATTGCATAGCTGTCTCTGGTAATGGCAAGAACTGGAACGACAAACACACAGGGCTGATAGCATAGCTGATGGTGCTCACTTTTGAACCATGGTAGTGAGTTTTGTGGTTTTTTTTTTTTTTAAATTATAATGTTCATCAAATCGCTAGGCCTTTTGGTTAAAACTTGGTGAATGTGAATATCTGTGAACCTAGTATATTCAGTAGTGGTTTAATTCTTACTTTTATTCACAAATACTGACTGTCAAAATTCTGGCAGATTTTTGAATCTGAAAATTCAAGAGGGTGAAGCTCACAACATTTTTTGCCCAGCGTATGATTGTTTCCAGCTTGTGCCTGTAGACGTCATAGAAAGTGTGGTTTCCAAGGAGATGGACAAAAGATACCTTCAATTTGACATTAAGGTAAATTGTCAAACTGTTCTTGTAATCTTCAACTGTATTTCATTTTATAAAAACTTACAAGTTCTACATTAAATTCTGTAATATATTAGTAACTTTCCAAGTAGAAATTAATAAATTAGTATGTACACTGAATTATTTTCTGCTTACGTGCTGTATGTTTTATATAGCACTGAGAAAAAGGAAATAGCATTATCTTTATTAAGTACAAATGCAATACTTCCATAATGTGTAGCATAATGCAGTATCAATAAAATTATTTGATCAAATTAATGTTCATAACAAGTGATATGAAGCTTTTAATCAGTGAGACTTGTTTGTGTTGGCAATCAGAAGGTTTTACGAGTTTTTGGATTATTTTTATTACCAAGAGACTGTTTACATTCAGTAACAGTATGTTTCCATTTGTTTCCATTTGAAAAATTTATTGGTACAAGTGAATTACTTTTTTTTTTCCATCCATATGGATATGATTACTGTGTATAGGAAGAGAAATAGAAAAACTTTTTAAACTTTTATATTTTTTAGTGTATTTATTTCTATCATTGTAACTTGTTTTTAAAAGCAATCTTTTAATTTACCTTTTTTTTCTTCTGTGCCAGTGTTGTAATGAATCAGTCTTTGAGATAATATACTACTTTATCAGTGGTGGCAGGGCTAGAGAGAGTATAGAAATATTTTTTGCTTTCTAATAAAATACTTTCTCTGTGTGATGTCTCTTTAATACACAGCCTTACACAGTAAGACTTAAATGACCCAATCCAATTAATATTTTACATTTTCATATTTTAATTGGCTGATGATCAGTATAGATTTAAAGCATAGATTTACCTCCTCACTTACTAGATGTAAGTTTTACAAAGTAAGACAGGCTACATTAACCAAAAAAAAAAATTGGAGGTAAATAGCTGAATTAGTCTAGTTCTGATTTCAAGATTATTGCAGGTGGGATATATTATGGGACTTTTGTTTCAATCAATAAGGTTTTACTTCTTTTCAACTGCAAGAGTCAGTTCTGTATTGCCAGTGCTTAATGTAGTAGAAGTTTACAGTAAGCCATATCACAAAGGAATTGGCTTTCACACACTGAACATTTTGTTTGGGATATAAGACATTTACATTTTAGTATAAGTCTGGAATACTGTTGTTATTAAATAAAAACCCACATATTTTTAAGATGGAGATTAATTTATTCCCTTTTAAAAACTATTTTTAAAAGCTGGTCAAAGTAGCTACAAGATTGTCCTTAAGCTTTTTGGCTTTGTTCCTTCAAATGGAGATTATGAATAGATATTGTTTTATATCCATGGTGAATTCTGATCTTATATGGTAAAATATTTTCCTTTTTCCCCTCCAGGCCTTTGTTGAAAATAATCCTGCTATTAAATGGTGTCCTATACCAGGCTGTGAAAGAGCAGTGAGGCTAACAAGACAAGGATCAAATTCAACAGGATCAGATACACTTAGTTTCCCTATGCTAAAAGCCCCTGCTGTAGATTGTGGAAAAGGACATCTTTTCTGCTGGTTAGTACTGGAAACTACATCTACATAAACTCATACTCATGGCAGTTCCAAGGATTCATTAAAACATCCCATTTAGAACCAAGAGTGCAAAAAAAATTTTTATGGGATAGTGTATGACTGTAGTATCCTGTGTTCATTCACTAAATAACCTCAAGCACAAATATTGAAGTATTTGAGGCCACAGCAAAGATTTATTACACTGTTCCACAACTTCTACCAAGGTAATCTACAATTTAGTCACTGTAGTAGCAATCGATACTGCATCTAGTAAGATACTTCAGATTTTATGCATTAGGAAACCCCTAAGATAATAACTTGCTTTTTTTGGCAATATATTTTTTCTATAGCCTTCCTACTTATAAAAGAAGAAACTTTGCTGAGTCTATTGAGCAATTTCCTTTTTTTTTTTTTAATGTAATAATCTCTTGTGACAAACACAACATTCTATCCCCTTTCAGAAAAAACATTCAGAGATATTTAAATGTGTTAAAAATGAAAATGTGGACAAATTGTACTTCTGTTTATTAGTTATTGTGTTATTAGAATTAGATTGATATTATTTTTATATATTTATATTATTTTTATTAGTTATTATTATAGTTATTAGAATTATGGTGGGTTACGTGTCTTTAGAGGTTTAATGTTTATTATCAGATACATTCAACATACAAGAACTTCTTCATGCTGTTTCAGAGGCACAAGGAATAGTAGCAAGCAGACACTTCTGAAAAATGGTCATAGAAGGCAGTGGCCACTTAGTTGTGCATCATCAGTACTCCATCCTAGGCAAAGAGAAGGGGCAAGTGCTCATTCTAAAGGAGACATCTCTTCAGGTGCACTTGAGAAGCCAGTTTAAGTTGAAACAATTTTTTTGCTGGCTTGATTCACATTCATTGAATGATACAGACAGTATCATGAGAGGGAAGAAAATACAGAACTGCATTTTTCAGAGATGATGCTTTTAGCCCTTACATGACTTTTAACTTGTTTTAAATTGCTACATTTTTGTTAAGCATGTACTGCACCTTCAAATAAATCAGCAGCTTGAAGAAGCTGCCAGAGAGTCTATCCCAAATACAGTCTTTTCAGTAAAATTTCATGAAATTTAGGCTCAGTGCTCTTACTCTAGAAAATGACATTGCAGTGTGAAAATCCTTGTTTTGGACTGAGCTGAGGAAAGAACCTCTTCCAGGAGAAGTTTTGTTTGATGTGGCAGACGTCTGAGGCTGTTTGCTGTCATTCCAGTACAAAAGGGGGAAGTAATCACAAATCCGAAATCCATATTGACACATCTAGTTACTAGCTTTAAGTAGTAACTTCGAGAAAGCTTGAGGAACCAGTTTCTCCACTGCATCCATGTAGCTAAGTTTAAGCCCCCATTTTAGTGACTCCAGTGGAAAGGGTAAATATCCATAATGCTCCTGTTGAAGGTCTTGTATCTTTCTAGATTTAAAGCTTGACTCTAGTTAAAGAGTATTTCTTACAATAGAGTGGATGAAAGTAATTGTGCATAAAATGCATTTCAGCTATAGCAAACTACCTAGTTTTGGATAATTTCTTTATTCCGGTTTACCTGTATCACAGAAACTGTACTAGCAATTTTTGTGGCACTAAAATGACATCCAGGCATAACTCTAATTAACTGCAAATGAGATGATTTATTTCAGATGGTAATTTTTAAAAGCTCTTTTATTTTCTTGTAATTTAAATTCTTTCTAATCATAATAATGCTAATCTGTGCTTGTGAGCAAGTAGTCTTAAGAGTATTTTAAAATAATGTTACTTGGATGGCTTTTTATCTTCCTGACATAATTAAGCATGCCCTGAAAAGTTGCCATGGTTTTTAGCTTTAACCAGTTTTAACTTTCATTTTAAATGTCTAAGTGGTAAGTCATTGTGTACACACCTTCAATTTCAGGGAATGTCTTGGTGAAGCACACGAACCTTGTGACTGCCAAACTTGGAAGGACTGGCTACAGAAAATATCTGAAATGAAACCAGAAGAACGTAAGAGTCATGCAAGGGGGGATCATAACTTTTACTAAAAAAAATAATCATAGAATAATTTGTGATCTCTAAAGGTCTTCCTGTCCAATTCCCTTGCAGTAAGCAGGGACATCCTTACCTGAATCAGGTTGCTCAGAGCCTTTGTCAAGCCTCACCTTCAGTATCTCCAGGTTGGGATAATAAAGGTTGGGTTTACATAGGACAGGCATTTTCTTGGTCAACTGAAACCATGAAAATAATGATGAAGAGTATTTTGAACAAATACTAACTTAATTTGGTTTCCACAGTCAGCTTTTTCCATAATAAGTTAGAAAACCATAGAAAAGTTTATAAAAAGAGGCAAAATACACCATACTTGGTCAAATTTTGCCAATTGTTCTCATATATATTTGCTCATTCCTATATCATAAATGCTATATATAGGATTTTCTATAGAAATATATGTGGAAATATAGTTAAATAATACGTGATAATATATATGTATAAGTTAGAAGATGAATACATTTATATACGTGACAAATATGTAGTGAAGAATTACAGTATTCTGTCAAGAAAGAGCTGACACCTACTTACATTTACAATTTCACCTTCTCTGTTTTTGCATGGTTCCAATCCTCCTGACACCCTCAAAAAGTGGTGGGAGTGAGTGAGGCATATGAAGATGCTGCCAACTGCCTGTGGTTGCTGACGAACTCCAAACCATGCGCCAACTGCAAATCTCCAATTCAGAAGAATGAGGGCTGCAACCACATGCAATGTGCAAAAGTGAGAAAGACCCTTCGTGCAATTTGTTGTGAAACCATAATTCAGGTCGTGCATGTCATACCATACGTCTTAGGACATCCAAAGCCTCTTAATGTCAGGTGTGAGATCTAGTGGAACCTGTTGCAAGAATTATGGTGGGTTACGTGTCTTTAGAGAAGGTTTAATGTTTAGTCAAATCTGTTTGGCTGGCAGACAAGCACTGTAGTGATCAAAATTTCATAAACACCTATGAATTATTGGCAATGCAGTATGAAGCTGGAAAGGAAAAGGAAGTAATAGATGGTTTAATAATCATTAGTAATGTAGAAGAAAAAGAATGTTTTTAGTTGGCAGATGAAACATTTTGAGGGATGGTAAGCTCTAATGAAGGTTTTGCTGTGCTACATTTTTGTTTTGCATTATTTCTCTAACATAGTAACAAAATGAAAAACTGTAAACAGGAATTAATCAGTAGGAATGAAAAGACAGCAAAGAGTAATTCCAACAGAAACTTACTGGCGACAGCAGCCAAAATGTGAGTCATGAGTTTGCACTATGCTACCAAAATAGAAAAAATATTTTTTGACATGAGTTCTGTATCATTTGAGAATGCTTTTTTTTTTTCTCAAACTAGTTATGTAACTACAGCTTCTCCTTGAGAAGCACCACTAAACATAAGGAAGTAGCACACACTTCACCTAGATGGCCTCCAATGAAAAACTAAGATATTTAGGAAGTGTGGTATTAGGAAAAATTAGCTCTTTCTCATGAACAGTGTGCCACTTAAAAAATAGGACTGTTTTTTTAAAAAAACAAAAAAATGAGGCCTGATCATCTGTATTTATAATTTTTTTTTAATTTCACCCACTGAAAACTCGACTTGTATATCCAACACCATCTTGTGATCCAAGGAACAAAAATTATGACTGACATGGTTTGATAACCCAGATCTCCTGTAGGAGGTAAAGTAGGACAAAGGTTCCTCAGAAACTGTTTTGACCATAAGCACACTTAGAATGATGTTAATTCAGTTGTTCTAGGAAGAATAATGATGCATAACTGCAAATCTACAATGTGTCAACTTTTTTTTTTTTTTTTTGACTCATTCCTTTTTTTTCCCTAAGTGCAAATATGACTTTTGCTGGATATGCTTAGAAGAATGGAAGAAGCACAGTTCTTCCACTGGAGGCTACTACAGATGCACTCGCTATGAGGTTATTCAACATGTAGAGGAGCAGTCCAAGGAAATGACAGTGGAGGTAACCAATGTGTATGTTTGAAAAATAGCATGAAGGTTGCAATTTTCTATTTAGGATAATTTTCATCAAAATTCTTCCAAACCCACGTTCTAAATGGAAAAATGGAAAAATACAAGCTTAAATGTATGAGGTAGACAGAAAGGAAACACTGCTTACTTGTGAATAGAAACACAGGATTTGGTTCTGGTTTTTTGTTGGTTTGGGCTGGGATTTTTTGTATTGATAGCAAACACTGGTGAATTGACTCAAGTCACCCTTCTTCTCTGTGACTTAGATTCCTTTTGCGCATGCTGGTGCTGCAGTTAGCTGCTGTGCCCTACAGAAGACATGCCTTAATTTGGACATTTGCAAAGTCTGCTCTAATACCATGCACACAAAGTGCATCAGCTCTTTGTCTACACTATTTTTGCAGGTTTTTGTGTTTCAAGTATTACATTTGTCTCTTTACTTTCGTGGTACTCATCAGCAATGTGTACAGTAGTTCATGAATAGTGGGAATAGAAACAGTAGGTTATGTAGTTACATCTAATGGTGACTACTAAACTAAACCATAAGCTTTATCTTGGTTTCATTTCCCCATTGTTTTCCAGGCTGAAAAGAAGCATAGAAGATTTCAAGAACTTGATAGGTTTATGCACTATTACACAAGATTTAAGAACCATGAACTTAGCTACCAGGTATGGGTCAAGCCATTTTATTGACTTTTGTTTCTATTCTGCAAATTAAAAAATAATCATCTTACTGTATTTTATTTATTTCCTTTTTCTAGTTAGAACAGCGCCTTTTAAAAACAGCCAAAGAAAAGATGGAGCAGTTGAGTAGAGCTCTCAGTGGAAGTAAGTGTTTGCTGTGTTCTGTGAATTTGATTTGAAACCAAATCACTTCTGTTATGACTAAGCCTTTTTGGGGGGGATATTGCTCTCATCAGTCTGCTGTGTGATATGATCTCTCCAGTATTAGAATTCATAAGCAGTGGATAAAAGCTAAATGTACAGTAAATCTTAATATATCCCAAAGACTTTAGGAGAAAGTAGCATTAGCAAATGAGAAACTAATTTTCTGTGCTTACTTCCTGTAGTAAGAGCACTGAGTAGTCACTGTAGTCACTGAGTATTTGCTGCTGTTTGCTTGCAAAATTTTTAACTGACATGAACATCAATTTTATTATTTTGGAAGAAGACTTACAGTAAAAGGAATGCTAACATCAGCAGGAAAATATTTTCATAATGCTTCTATCATCTTGCAGCTGAGGGAGGCTGTCCTGATACCACATTCATTGAAGATGCAGTTCAGGAGCTTCTAAAAACTCGCCGCATTCTTAAGTGTTCTTATCCATATGGATTCTTTTTGGAGCCTAAAAGCACAAAGAAAGAAATATTTGAACTTATGCAGGTAATTTATGCATATATTTTACTTTTTTTGATATTACTCTTTTTTGTAATATTAGTTACCAGCATATTTTTGTGACTTTTTTATTGTAAAACTGATACACCTGGTTTTTATTTTTAATAGTTTGAAAATTAGTGCATTTTTATGGCTGGGTGACACAGTAGCTTTTAATTCAGCTTTAGAATGAATTAAAAAACCAACACTTTGCTGCACAATAAAAGGGATAAGGAAGGAAAAGGGCAAAAAAAGAATATTATTTACTGCTAATCTGCTTTTATGAAGGCAATATTTTTCCCTCAGCCCTCATATCCCTTTCTAGCTCCTGTTTCCTAACTTGCCCTACAGATGTGTCTGACAAGGGTGTGGGGACAAAACTGGGTGTACCTGGGTGGCAGTGGAATCAGCAGCAGGGTCTGCTGTCTCCTTTCCTTTCCTTCAGGGCCTTCAAAGATGTTTAGTATGTGCAAGCTGGAGCATGGCATATAGACTGGTAACAGGGTGGGACAGAAGGGCAGACATTTTGGGATATCTTGATATTCCAGGTGGTATTTCCAGGAAAAAATATATCATCCTGCTTAGTGTTCATGGTGTAGAGCTCTGCCCTGTTTTCATTTCACTGCAAAATTATTTTATTCTCTATCAACTGTTGCAGACAGACCTAGAAATGGTCACTGAAGACCTTGCACAGAAGGTGAACAGGCCTTACCTACGGACTCCTCGCCATAAAATCATCCGAGCAGCTTGTCTGGTACAGCAGAAGCGTCAGGAGTTCTTGGCCTCTGTGGCCCGTGGTGTTGCTCCTGCAGACTCACCAGAGGCACCCAGGCGCAGGTAATCCAAACAAAATATTCTACAAGCCAAAAAAGGTTTATTGGTAGCTGCCAAAGTGGGTGAATCTACCGCCAGTCTTTGACAGTGAGGTGAAGTGGAGCTGAAAAATGTGGTGGTTCTAAGTCACAGACAGTGACAATTTCTTGGACATTTGATCCTGAATAACAAACGTGGAATAGCAACTTTTCACTGAGGAAAAATGTGTTTGAGAATCACTGCTCTGCGTGTTGCAACCTAAATTTCTCCCCCATATGTAAAATATTAATGATTAGATGTCATGGTTTCCATTTTACTTTTTTTCCTTGAAGATAGTCACTGTATACCTGGTACTCTCCAAAAATATGTAAGTGTTTGCTAAAATTATTGAGCAGTTCTGGAATAGCCAACAGTTTGTGTGGTTTTCTAAATTAATTTTGAGGTAAGAATTAAAGCAGAAGATTTGTTAAGTTCAGAGAGTTACAGATGCACTATTTTTTACATGTTGATTGGTATTCAAGCTCTGGAGGTTGTTCATAGTTTCTTCTACTTTGAAATTTCATGGTATATCTCTTCATTTTGTAGCTTTGCTGGTGGAACATGGGATTGGGAATATTTAGGATTTGCATCCCCCGAGGTAAACTATTTCTTTTTCTTTTTTGACTTAGTTCTGCATATTCTAGAAACACAGGTATGATCACAGTCTGCATGAAGAGCTTCCTTATTTTCAATCAAAGCATTTCAAGTTGGTTTAAGCTTACCTTTTGTTTCACAATAGAAGGAAATATATGCATGGGAAATTACTTTTGAATGCAGCATCAGTTCAGCAGAATTTTACAAGAATTCTAAGAAATTTTCATTCTTCTCTAACAACCCAGCAAAACCATACAGGCATACACCTAAATATTGTTAGCGATTTGAAACATTTATTTTTATTTCTATGTATTGAAACAGGATGGAAATTACATATTCAAATGAGATGTGCTTCTACCACTTAACCAAGAATGAAAATTGTATTTTTTAAAGTAAATATTCCACTGTCTATAAAGGAGAAAGAGTAAATAATTTTCAAGACTCTGCACTAAAATACAAGAAGCTTCTGATAAATATTTCCTTTGTCATCTTAATTCTTATTTAATATTTTGAGAACATTAGATTAAAGAATTCAGTTAGGAAGAAAACTTGATTTCAGCATTTCCTTCGTGCTGTTTTCTTTCTAGCTAATCATTTTAAAGCATCCTGGAAAACTCCATGTATTTTTCTATATATTTCCTTTGCTATTGTTGGTGAGCATCACGCTAGTGGTAAAATAGCTCGCTTCTCCACAAAAGATCAGCTTGCTTCTCCTGTCTAGTACCTCTAGTCCTTTTTTGTTTGTTTGTTGTTGTTGGTTTTTTTTTAATAATTCTGCATTTGATGATATCAAACTTACTGGGATGTTACTGTATCATCAGTGGAACTGGTTATGAGAAGAAGCTGATCAGAGCTATGTTGATAAGCTGTTTAGCAGTAGGTGCCATTTCAGTTCTGCTCACATGATTGCTTATGAGTTTTTATGATTTGCCTACATGTGGCACTGTATGATGCAAGTTGGTTTCTTTGCTGCATAGCTACCAAGGATACTTGCAACCACCTGTGCTAAAGGAATGTTGTAGAATTAATAATGGTCATCTTTATTTCAGTGAATTTGACTAGAATTTTTTTTTACGTACAGCTGTACTTTTATTGACAAGTGGTGGTATGTCTGTGTATACCAGATTATTACAGAAAATAAAATCTTACTGGTTTCAGCAAGGAATGCTGCTTGTTTTAAGCCATTGTGTGAAACCATAATGTTCCTAACCTATAAAATTAAAACTCCTTTTTTTCACAAAAGGAGTAGAAAATCGTTCCCAGTAATGGGAAATAAAATTTTATCAGTAGTAATCAAGATATCTTTCTAAAGGGTAAAAAGCAACCAAAATTTCAATGGCTATTAGTAAAATATTTTTTTATTGCAAACAGATAACATCTGGCATGACTAATAAATCTTAGTGTTCAGTGATCACTTCTCATTATTCCTTGTTGATTTCATATTTTTAAAATAAATAATTACATAATTCTGTTATATTTTCTTCATAGTAAGATACGATTTTCTGTTGGTTTGGTTGTCTACTTCTGTTTAGGAAAACCATCAGCTCCCTATGAGCTGGAATAATATTTTAGGGAAGAATCATGTCATGTTTACCATAGATTTTTGCTGTTCCATAGGCTAATAAACATCTAATACTGTTGTTGAATAACTAACATATATTGTGTAAGAGAAATTATACTTCTGATTTTAAATTATAGATAATTCAGATGTTGAGATATTCTAGGAGGAAGAGTTAATCTAAGAAAGGAAAGCTAATGTTAATATTATCTTTCCCAATTCTTGTGGCCAAGTGAAGCCTTTGGATTACAGAAGAAAATCACAATATTAATTTCCAAGGAGTAGAGCTAGTACCTGTGTGTATATTTTTGTTGTCTTGTGTAAATGAATTAACTGAGATCACAAGAAATCCTATCTACAGAGTCAGATTCAGTGTCAGCTCTGTTAACCTTAAAGAATATCTGGAGATTTGCCTTCAGTCACAGAATTGGTCTCTTAGTATTAGGAAAGGTGTAGGAATCAAAGCATTTCTGACCACGTATAAAGATAATTTACCCTTGGGATATTAGCTTGGTGTGGCCACGAACGTTGTGTGCAGGTTTGCAGACTACATCAGACTGTGTGGTGAAGTCAACACACTGGAGGGAAGGGATGCCATCCAGAGGGACCTTGACAGGCTTGAGAAGTGGGCTCGTGCAAACTGCATGAAGTTCAACATGTCCAAGTGCATCTGGGTCAAGGCAATCCCATGCAGAAATACAGGCTGGGAGGAGAAAAGATGGAGGGCAGCCCTGAGGAGAAGGACTTGGGGGTGGTGGTGGACCAGAAGCTTGACATCAGCTGTCAGCGTGCACTTGCAGCCCAGAAAGCAAACCTGGGCTGTACCAAAAGAAGAACAGACAGCCAGCTGAGGGAGGTGATTCTGCCCCTCTGCTCTTGTGAGACCCCACCTGGAGTACTTGTCCAGTTCTGGAGTCTCCAGCACAGGAAGGACATAGAGCTCCTGTAATTTTTCCAGAGGAGAGCCACTAAAGGATCAGAGGGTTGGAGCACCTCCCCTGTGAGGACAGGCTGAGGAGGTTGGGGTTGTTCAGCTTGGAGAAGAGGAGGCTCCCAGGTGACCTTATAGCAACCTTCCAATGTCTGAAGGGGGACTACAAGAAGCTGGGGTGGGGCTTTTTACATGGGTGTGTAGTGAGAGGACAAGGGAAATGGTTTAGAACTTGAAGAGGGGAGACTTAGGTTAGACATTAGGAAGAAATTCTTTCTTGTGATAGTGGTGAGACACTGGCACAGGTTGCCCAGGGAAGTTGTGGCTGATCCATCCCTGGAATTGTTCAAGGCCAGGTTGGATGGGGCCTTGAGCAACCTGGTCTAGTGGTCAGTGTCCCTGCCCATGCTGGGGGGGTGGAACTGGATGATATTTAAGGTCCCTTCCAACCCAAACCATTCTATGAGTCTGTGATTCTGTTGTAAGAAATTGCAGGCTGCAGGAGTTAAATACATATGGTGTGGCTCTTTAGACTCTCAGGTTAGGCAGAAATAGAGAAGATTTGTAATTCATGGAATAAAAATCCATCAAAGACAGCTCATTAGAAGAGCATTAGCTGTGGCTTAAAAAGTTCCAGAGCTGTAGTGTCCTGCAGGTTGGGAAAAGTATTAACAAGTCCCAGTGTATGTCTGCCAGCTTTCTGTAGTCTTTCAAAGGTTATTTTCTACCAGCAATTTCTGGCAAAAGGGACTCTGAGACAATCTGTTGGTCTAATTCAGACTGTTTTGTGTTCTAAAATCACTAGGTGTATATACATATTTAAGTCTGTCAATGTGTGTGTGTCTAAAATTTGGCATCAAAACTTTTAAACAAAAAACGTGTACATGGAATTCTTTAGAAAGGGAGATTGCAAGTATTAAAATGTTGGCAATACATCAAGTATTTTTCTTTGCTAATTCATTATTTTATAGATTTAGGTTTACCCTGGAAATTTTTTGTTATTGTTTATGTTAAGCATTGCATGGTATAACTTGCAATTTATTTTTCTGAAAACAGGTGATTTTATAATAAATATATAAAATCACACATTTTTTTATAAAAATGTGGTGCTTGTTACATCAGAAAAATATTACTGCATGCTGCCCTGTATTTTGTAACCTTTGGTTTATGCAGGAATATGCTGAATTTCAGTATCGGAGGAGGCACAGGCAACGTCGGCGTGGAGACATACACAGCCTGCTGAGTAATACTCCAGATCCTGATGACCCCAGTGAGAGTACATTAGGTATGTTCCCACCTGGGGATGATTTTTTTCTGTCCCTACCTCATAAAATGATAGTAGTGACCGCAGTGTTTGTTCGTCTGTGGATGCACTTTAAAGAAGTTTTAAATACATTGCTGTGTTTTCCAGGGTACACATAAAGGCTTGGTTTTGTATGTGGCCTTAGAAGTGTTGCTGACTTCATTGTGGCAGCTTCTCTTTTTAAAGAGAAATATAATGAACTTCCCCCTAACAACTCTTGAGCTACCTAGAGCAGGTTTGCTTCTCTGAAGAAATATTGAAGGGCACGTATGTCATTTGACAGTCTTATCTATGTACCAGCTCTTCTATGCCAATTAAAAGGACTAGTTCCGCATGAAAAGTGTAGAAGAGGGTTTCCCTACTGCAGGCCTGGTTGTCACAAGGCTGTATTCCAAAACCCTGCTCAGAAACTCCTGAATTGGCAAAGACAGCCAGGAAACAAGTTGGCAAAGGCTACGACTTCCATCACGCTGCTCTTCTAAGCAGTGCTGTGACTGGTAGTGCAGTCCCGTAAGGTCACAGTAACTTGGCTTTCTGGGCTGTCTCTGTTCTGCCAGGGGCTTTTGTAAAGATAAAAACAGTAGCTTTGAAAACAGATCATACTCTGACACCATTTCTTCAGAGCTGCCAGTTGCATGCTTGGTCTCTAAGCCATGCTGCATAAACTCATGTCTCTGTCTTATGAATTTAAGTACTACATGTAGGTGGTCCTTGAAAAACTAAAGGAAAACACCTTTGCTTGGGAGAGAAAAACAAATGCATTCTTTATTTTAGAAACATTAAAAAGATTTTGGTGAGCACTGGTCCTTCCCTGTTATGAGTAAAATGCAAAACTGTCTTGTTAGTTCGATGACTAGAATTTGACTGAACACTTTTATGTTGTAATGGTGACCAGTGCATCCTGTTATAGCATGTAAGAGACCACGTTTGTCTCAGCTCAGCTCATTTTGAGTTTTGAAGTGGGAAATTCCGTTTTCCAAAGTCAAAAGAGTTACATTTATTTTTGCTATGGAGCAGTTTTTCTGAAAACAGCATTTTACTTTTTTGTTGGTGGTGGTTGTTTTAAGAAAACAGCAATGTCAGAGGTTGTTGAGGTATACACTATGACTTAATTTTGCTACAATTTTATGGTAAAAAGTAACATAATGTTAACATTAAAATTGAGTTGTCTTTGAAAGAGCAGAGAAATTACAAACTTTGGTTGTAATCCACCTGTAAACACATCCTGTTTTGTGTCCATGTGCAGTATTTTTCAGGACTTTCCATAAATCTTCTATGTGCCTTAAAACACTTTCCTCTCCTGCCAAAGGGCTGATGCACCTGATGGCATATCCCATCCTTTCAGAGAGACAAGAAGGGTATTGAGAGCAGAGAGGCCCAAATGAACTGGGTATTCACTCCTCAAACAATGAGACTGGTGCTTTGCCACTGCATGAGAGCTGGTCTGGAAGGAGTGTTTTGGAATATTTAGTGCAGAGTAAATAAAGGAGTAAAATTGCAGAGCTAGAATCCAAAAGGAAGTAAGAGATTCCATCAGTAAGTAACAGTGAAGGCTTCCTCTCTGGTGCTTCAGCCATTTTTGTTTTAATTGCCCAAACAGACACGCAGGAAGGTGGCAGTAGTAGAAGACATGGCACCTCCATGGTGAGTTCAGCTTCTATGGGTATTCTGCACAGCTCTTCGCTTCATGACTATACCCCTGTCAGTCGCTCTGAAAACCAGGATTCTCTTCAGGTATCTCCCCTAATCTCTTTTCCATTCCCCCTTTGCTTTGCCCACCTTCCTCTGCTCTGCTTTTCCGTGTCATTTTGTCTCTCTGCAAATTTTCTTAATTGCTCAATGAAAAAGGAAGAATCTGTGACAACAAATTATATCTTCACATCAGTAAGAATTTGCTAAACAATCACTAATGTAACAACAGACAGTCAAATTTGGTTGTCAGTAAAAATTAATGCTGATAAATGACATGTAGGAATAATGAATTAATTTGAGATTTGATCCCAAATTACTTTTAACCCAAAATATGTAACAAGATGTTTCAGACTTTTGTTCTGAAAACAACTTCATGTATTTCCACAGGCTCTGAGTTCTTTGGATGAAGATGACCCAAACATCCTGTTAGCTATTCAGTTATCTTTACAAGAATCTGGCTTGGCCATAGATGAAGAAACGAGAGACTTTCTAAATAATGAGGCATCTTTAGGAGCAATAGGTACCTCTTTACCAACAAGATTGGACCCTGCTCCCATAAGCATAGATAACCCAAGAGGTGCTTTGAGCAGCTCTGAGCTGTTAGAGCGTGGTGACAACTTGATGAGACTGGGTGGAGGCAGTGATCCTTTTTCAGCTGATCATTCACACCCCTGCAGTGATACAAGAAGTGGATTATACTCAACATCCAGTGATGCTGATTCCAGCAGTCAAGATCCCAATACCAATGAAAATCTACTTGGAAATATTATGGCCTGGTTTCATGACATGAACCCACAGAGTATTGCTCTGATCCCCTCAACAAGTACAGAAACAGATGAGGATTCACAGCAACCCAGTACTGAAGATGGGTCAGCAGGGCAAGCAAATCTCACAGACAAAGGGCTGGAGCCTCAGGAGGAGCATGCACTCTTTGAGGATGCACTCAAAAATGAAGGCAGAGGAACCCAAACAGAGGAAATCACTTCTGAAGAAAACATTATTCCAGGTGAAATGATATCATCAGGTGGTGATAATAACAGGGAGGTAACAAGTACCCTGGATGCTTCAGGAGATACTTCAAGTCAGACTCCTCAGACCTCAAGTGAGTGGATTGAACGTGTGCATCTGGTATGAACAAAAACTGAATCTGGAGTAAATGAATGGTGGTGACAGATGGTACAGTGTGTGGAGTAAGCATTATGGAGGCTTTGATCCACATAATTACAGCTCAGTTTTAACCACTGACGTAACAACGGATATTTAGGAGTTCTCTTGAATTGTAGTTCTTTGTAATAATGTGAACCTTTCAAGGAATATCCTTTGCATTTAATTAGGTAGTACTTGCCTTTTTGCTCTCAAGAAAAAGGAATAAGTAGGCTATATTCCACATTCCTAATATAATGCAGCATCTGTTTAGCCTTAGGTTGACGATCCTTAACTTGAAAGTACGGATTAAAGGCTTAACACTGATTATTTTGGTTGGTTTTCCTAAGAAACAGTTTATTCCATTTTTTTAGAACTCATTCTTTCACCAAAATAACATTTAGCAATTTAATTGGGTTTATTTTCTGTAACTTTTCCTTACTCATTTTTAATTTTTGTTAGCAGTGTGAACGGAGGTATTTAATGATTCTCTTTAGTACTGCTCCAGGAACAAGTTTTAGGGGATATTCTTTCCCATTAAAATCAAAGACTTTTTCATGTCTATTTCAGTCCAAATGTGCCAAACTGTGAATAGTTAGCTGGCAGTAGCCTAATGAAACAGTGCAGTGTTACTCTATCAAACTAATCCCACAAGTCTTAGCAGTGAAAGAAACCACTGGGTAGCATTGCTTCTCTAAATTTAAACTGGCATGTGTTGCCATGGTGACTGCATTTAAATAAATGTAGCCTGTATCTTAAGTTAATAAAACCTAATGCTGCTGTTAAACAGTTATTTTAAATACTAAAATACAGTGAGTTAGCAACAGCTATGCTGTATTTTAAGAGACACTTTAATGGAAGTGCAATCATAGTTCTTTGTTTCATAATTCTACAAAGCATTCTATGCACTAATAGTGCAATTACTTTTAATGATAGCATTTTATAAAAATATAGGAATACAGAATTTTCATATATTAGCCAGTCCCACAATTAAAGTTCATGTAACACGTTCTGCTCAACATGTTACGGTGCCTTTGCCTAACCCAACTGGATAGTTGCCACAAGTAAAGAAGTAATTCAAATTCAGTGTCTGTTCTGGAGTAACTATGCTATTAATTGCAAAAACCTCCATAAAACCACCCATGGCCTTGCCTTTACAGTAAATAACTAAATGTTCAGTCAGTGTTTTTGCATAAACAAAACACTGCTAGGTATTTGTTCAATTGCATAATATTCAGTTGCTGTGTGATTACTGTTTAGTGTAAAAAAAATTTAAAATAAAAAATAAATTAAAAAAAAAAAACAACCCAAACACAAAACCCCCTTTTCCTAGTTGTTGTACCGTGAAAAAAAAAAATACTGGTTTTAGATTTGCTTAAAAGCATCAATCTACAGTTAGTGAGATGCAATGGTACCGTATGTAATTACAACTAGAGTAAGTTGTTGAAATGGCTGTTTTAATTACGTATAATCAAAACGTGTCATAACATGAGCAAATTACATACACTCCACTTTAAGTTTTGCTTAACCGTTACCAGAGATTTGTTGATATGATATAAAAATTTATTACTACTGAGTGTGTATAGGCAAGTGTCATGATAGCAAAGTTTATGTATTGATTACTGTGAGTTCAAGTGAGTGTTTTGGTAACTGATTCATGCAAATCCAGCTTTTGAACCTTGCATTCACAAGGTTTGTATTAGTGAAAAAATAACTGAGAGTATTTTACCCCCTGAAAATGTAGTTCATTTTGCAAGCATCTTTAGACAGAATGGACTAGAACAGTCTCAAACCATTTTCAAACTTTTCCTCTAGCCACCTGACTCCTAACATAGTCATGAACATCTTTGGAAATAATTAACCTAATCATGGATATCTTTGGAAAATACCTATTTTAAATTTTTTCTGTGGTATAAAATCCTTCAACTGAAACGGTTCTTCATGAACTATCACCATTAATTGGTCTGAAAGTTGTTTAACTCACGTAACTTCCTTGAATTGTAATTTCTGAATAGAAAGATCCTTACAAACAGATTGTGTATTGCAATGAGATGTCTTGCAAAGTTACAGTAAGGTATGTAAGAGTGCTCTCTGTGAAGTTTGTGGGTTCTGGTTTTTTGTAATTTGGTTAGGTTGTGCAGTATATCCATTGTTTCTGTGTTACTCTTACGAGCATGAAATTAGCCTATTAAATTTGTATTTTCTTGGTACTTATTTTAACACCATAGTCATTGACTTTACAATTCAAAAATAAAGTTTGGCAAGACTATTTTGTAAACCTGTTAATTTTATAATGTAAAAAGATTATTCTAACCTTGAATTGTTATTTGCACTTTCATAGTCTATACTTGATACATTCCCACTTTATATACAAGTAGGATACTACAACCATGTAGATGTTTGGCCAAATGAATGCTGTTAATAATATGTAAAATTCTTTGATTAAACATTTATTACTTAAACTAATTCCATTCTGTCTCGTTACATCTTAGATTTACAGTAGCAGATTGTTAAGACTGATGATGGACATTTCTAGTACACACTGAGTCCTGTGCCAGATTGGCTGGGGACCATTATAGTAAGCTGAATGTTTTGATTTGTAAATATAAGGCACCTATACTCATTATGCTTCGAAACAAAATCTAAAACAGACTATTTTGTCTCAGTTGCTAAAGCCATATAGTGCAATTGTTTTTTGTAAAGAGTAATGCCTTGTTCCCTTGCTCTAAAGCTGGGGGGGAAGAGGGGGAACACAATTTTTGAGGAAGATCTTGTTAATTAGTGTTTCTTAAGTGCCACTTAATATCCAGTCCCCATTGTAACCAGGAAATTCCAGACTGCCTCTTACATTAACAGACACTAAACTATTCTGTTCATTGTTACAGTAACTTAATTAGCTTCCTCCAATAAGCATGCCAAGATGCTGGAATCTAATGTACAAGCATGGATTAGTCACTACAAGGCACTTCCCATACCTGCTGCTGTGGCATCACCACATATGCTGCAATTAGCAAGTACTGAGTTTTACTCAGATCATGAGTATCATCACATGAGAGATTTTTGGTTTTATGGCAGCTAGAATATAGGCAAATTTAAAATCTACTTTCTGTGCTGTTTAAAAGCATAATAATATGCTCTAAAATCAGACACCTTCAGAGCCCAGTTTCAGAGATCTGTTTATCAAAGCCAGTTTTGCTGATATCCATCTCTTCCCCTCTCCCAGCACACCCAAGGCATCCCATGGTAATACTCACAGAGGCTGGTAGGAATGGAAGCCAAATGCAGGTATAGTGCTAGCTAGTTTCTTTACTAAAAATTGTTTAGACAACCTACTCAGAAGGAGGCAATATACTGGTTAGCATCCTTATTACTCTTCTGCAGTTCCGTGATGTATGGAAACTTGAAAGATGTAGAGCAGCGAGTGATGATGAAAACTGAGTCTCATTTTTACCACCTTGTTCTTTTAATTAGAGTAAAGCACACACAGAAGTGTAAACTTTACTTTTGTCACTAATGCAAAGAGAGAGAATCGGAAAGTCACAAGTGAGGTTGTGCCCAAGGATCATCACACTGCATCAGCATCATACAGACTAAAACAAGCCTGGAGTATTTCTAGTGGCGTGCGCGTTAGCAGGGAGAACTAATTTAAATGCTGGTCAAAGACATGCTAAAACTGCTCCAAGCACTAGATCCTTGAGAATTGTCTCAAATGAAGCAGTAACCTACAAAGACAAGCTGTTAAGCAGAAAGCCTGTACTACAAGATCCCCATTTGTGACAGGATTTAATAGTGGAAAAACTCTCAAATGTTACAAAACTATGTCCCAAGAGCACAAACTGACAAAACATGACAAGTACAGAAATCTTGAGTTTTGTTAAAAGTTATATTTCTGCTGTTCTTGTATCACAGAAGCATTTTAGATGACAAATGAAGTGGCTTGAGATACAGCTTCAATGTGCTTTAAAAGAACCGCTTGTGGTTATGGTATGTTATCTCTGCCATTGCTTGCCCTAGCCACTTCCCACGAGGCCAAAAAACCTCACAAAACCTGAGGTTATTTCCTGGCTCTGCACAGTTAAATGAGTAATTAAGACCCAGAAGTTGCAAAGATAGATGCATGCTACTTATGCAAGTAATAATTATGCAATGTTTCACAACTAGCAGTGGTTTTAGCTATGGGAATTAAGAGAATAAAGCCTGCTTTTTTCACAAGACCAGGTGGAAATGCAAAGCGCATGAGTCAGTCAGATTCATACCAAATTACATGCATCACAGCACAAATATTTCTGGAGAAATACTCCAGGTGCATCCTCTGCAGCTGACTGTGGAACAGTGACACACAGAAAATTAGAATAAGGATTCTTCTGGTGGGAGCCACCAGACTATAGGGTAGCAGTAGGAAGCTACGAGGAAGCAATGCAGTTAAATCCACTGCAGAACAATTAATCTGCTTAAGCAGGAGATGCACAGAGTTTGTGTGGATGTGCATCACTCCCATAAATAACCAACAACTTCCCTGAAAGCTCCTCCCAAGAAGAAATGATTCTGCACTGAGAGCCAACGTGTCACCAACATTCACACTCCTGCTCCCCAGGAGGAGCCAGCGTTTGGTTTTCTCCACTTCACTGTCCTGTCTGTTTTACATTTGAAGTCCCTCAGAGCAGGGATGTGTTTTGATGATATTGAGGCAAAAAATAGTATCAAATTAAGTGGAAATTATGCATCAGTTGGAAGAAAATAGATTTTCTCCCCAGCTTTAGCCAAGCTTACACCATGCAAAATCCTTCTGCTAAATTTGGCATTTCCAGTTCCAGCCAGGCTACAGTCTTAACAGTTGCCTTTCAACTCCCTTCAGCTTCAAAGAGAATCTAGTTCTATTAAAGAGAATTATGAGACTGTAGAAGATGCTCAAAATTTAGAATCAACTTGGGATCCTCTAGAGAGCAACCTAAAAAGGGGTACTTCTTAGGAGTTCTGATCCCCAGCCCCTGCTACCCATAACTACCAGTTATTCAGCAACTCTGTAACATCAGAGTATTTCAGCTATTGCCTGTACTATTGTCTGCATAAAGAGTTAAGAAACAAAACAAAACAAAAAACCCAAAATAAAACAAAAAAAACACACCAAAAGCTGATTTTATTGGGCATAGCTAAAATACACAGTTGTATTGTTTACAACTTTTGACAAAACCTCCTAACACTGCTCTTCCTGTTACCTTTCAGGCTAGGTAGGGAGTGATCCAACAGCACTGGCAGCAGTCCCTGCCTGTCACATCCCAAAGGCTGGAAATGTGGAGATTCTTGCTGGATCCCACAAGGACAAAGCAAAGATAACACAGTATTGGGTGCAACTACAGAATTTTATTGAACACAAACAGAACTGGTAGGCTATAGTTGTTAGCCTAAACCTAGAGAGAAGAGAAAAGAAAGAAAGAAAGGGAAAATAAAGCATCAACCAAAGGTAGAGGGAGAGAGAAGAGAGGAAAGTCCACCACCCAAGGATCCATCAGCGTCCCGTTGGGTTCATGGCAAAGAAGTCGGGGGGGGGGGGGGGGGNGGGGGGGGGGGGGAGGGGAATGGTGGTCCCACCCCAGGAGAAGGGAAAGGGGTAGGAGTCTCTTCCTTTTATGCTATCCATGTCTTGTTGTGCCACAGCTGCTAGACAATTGTTGCTCATCCTGACTTGACCTGGAAAGTTGTGTCAAGTTGTGTCCCTTGTAGTTTGCTGTCTGCTGTGTCAGCAGAATTAACAGTTTTTGTCAAGCTGTTTTCCCCTAACTGTCTCTCCTAATCAATAGTATCCAACCTGGGCCTGTCAAGGAGCTGCTTTTTCTCAAACTTTATGACTTCCCTCTTACCTCTTCTCAGGCTGTCTCTTCTCAAGCTTTCAGACTGCTTGAGACAATACATCATTCATCCCACTCATTCAAGAGAAAGATAAGAGTATCACCACCTGCAGGTTTCCTCCTGGCTTGGGGTGGCAGAGCTCCAGGCCACATTTCTCTCCCCCTCTGCCCCATTGCATGCTGTTTGTGGGGGGGAGAAGAGCTTTCAGTTGCCAATTGTTTTTGAGGCAAAGCCTGACTGGACCCTCACACTGCCTCTCCATCACAGTAACACTAATGGCCTTCCAGAATGCCAACAGAATTATCATGCACTGTAATCCCAAGGAGTCATTTTCTGAGGTTCCATTGAAATGACAGTCACTTCATAAACCACAATTCGTCAAGAAGTACTGAATTAAAAATCTCTTCTGCCAATCTTATATGAACAATAAAACCACTGAATTAGCTTTATTTATCACCTCAAACTAGGTTTTATAAAGCTTGAGCATTGTTTTAAATTAAAGTTATTATTTTAAAGCAGAACAAAAACAGCGGGCAAGTTATCAGAACAATATACAGTAGCATATTTAATTAGAATATCCACATACATGTAAAACAGATGGATCCTACATTTGCAGCAGAAGAGAAGACTGCAGCATTGCTTTGGAAAAACCAAGAGGGGGGAAGAAGCTGGGAGATAGGATGATGGTAAAAAGGCTGCAGCAAAACTACAGCTAAAAAAAACAACCACTTGCAAATAAACACATTATCCATTAACACTCTATCTTATCAAATTCACAGAATAAAAAGCCTTCACAATGTATTAAGTACTTACCTAGGCAGAGATGGATAACATCATTTACTTCCACTCCATTTCTATGCATACCACTAATGCTATGCAACCGTGACTAACCCAGGCAACCCACAAGGACCAGTAACAACTGGGAACTGCTTTCTCCAGCCCCTGCCTACTGCAAGTAAGGCACCTGGAAACAGATCTCTGCAAATCATGTCTACCAGTTTTGTAGTTCCTACCATAGTATCACTGAATGAACTAGATATATTTTACATAAAAATATTTTTGCAGGAAGATTTTCCTCTATGTAAAATATTACTATTAAATAGTAATACTTAATTACGATAAATTACTTTAATACTATTCAAGAAGACAATTTTTGTTCACTGAGAACAAGACAAAAACTTGAACCAAAGGTTTAAACAAAACATGACAGCTAAGCATGGAAACTAAGGATGTAAATCTTTTTGCAGGAGCGGGCATTTCTTTCATAAGGGATGGTTTGGGACCAGAGTGTTAAAAACCTGGTTCCCGCATTGAGCTGGCAAAGCTTCACCACGAAATGCATTCCTCCCCCGGGCTGCTTGAACTGATCCGTGGCAGAGGGTCCATGCAAGAGGGGCTGATGGCTTGATGAAGGCCGACGCTGGCGTATGTCGAGGGTAAGAGTCACGGTCGCTGTGAGACCTTGAATTTGAGTCCCCCTCTTGCCCTCTAGTTTTCTGGTGAGTAGGAAGGGTGAGAGCTGTAAATCCTCGGATGAAGGAGTCGAGCATCCCCCTGCACTGGGGAACTCAGCAGGTGCCCGAGGCAGGTTCTGTGCTTTGCTGAACGCACCTGGGGTCCCCCTGACTGCCATTGCGGGGCACCGGGGGGCACGGACGCTGCTCTCTCTGCCGTGGTTTTCTCTCGGTTTTTCTCGAGGCAAGAGATGTGCCTTGCTCGGATCAGGGATTCCCTTGCTTTGGGGACCGAGAGCCAGCACTCGCTGTCATTTCCGAGGGAAAAGGCCTTTACACTGCCAGGATACGGACCCATGGAGCTCCTCTCTGCCCCCATAACCTCCCCGGCAAGCAGAGACCTCAGACCCTCCATACCGAGCCGGCCCGCAGCCTCCAGCCTAAGCCCGGCCACAAGCACAGCCGGCCCGGCCTCCGGCCCGAAGCGATGCCCCGCGGGGCGGTGTCGGCCGGCGTGAAGGAGAGGCGGCGGATGT
>JAAWXA010000002.1:19719680-19768334 GCA_038090715.1 Florisuga fusca
CCCCGGCGCCGCGCTCCCCCGTTTCGCTGCCCCGGGGCCGCGGGCCCCGCCCCCGCCCGCAATATGCCGCTGGGGCTGAAGCCCACCTGCAGCGTGTGCCGCAGCACCTCCTCCTCCATGTGGAAGAAGGGCGGCCAGGGGGAGATCCTGTGTAACAACTGCACGGCCCGCTCCGCGCCGCCCGGGCCCGCCGCCTTCGCCACCACCTCGGCCGCCGCCCAGCACAGCAACGGCGGAGGCGGTGGCGGCGGGAAGCAGGTGAGGCCGGCGGGGCCGAGCTCCCTGCTCTGCGCCGGGTCTCGGCGGGACGGGCAGAGACGGGCTGGCCGTGCCCTTCCCGTTTACTTACTCGGTCGTTTCCCTACCCCCAGAGTAAGCAGGAGATCCACCGGCGCTCAGCGCGGCTGAGGAACACCAAGTACAAGTCGGCGCCCGCCGCCGAGAAGAAGGTTTCCACGAAGGGCAAGGGGAGGAGGCACATCTTTAAGCTAAAAAACGTAAGGCGGTGCGTGGCTTTTGGCGGCTGGGAGGGGAAGTGTCGGGCTGCAGGGCCCCGCGGGCTCGGAAAACCCTGGCCCGGGGCGGGGTAGATCCTCAGCCGTGTCCCGGCACCTGGAGAAACGCCTGGGCCGGCCGTGCCCCGCCGGTACCGCCTGCCTGGACAGTGCGTTGGGCCTCAGGAGGGTGTTTTGCAGCTCCTGTCACAAAATCAGCCTGAAACCTGGGTAGGAAGTGGTTGTCGCCGATGCTAGTTTATCCCCAGTAGTAGGGGCACCCCTGCCTCCCTTCCTGCCTCCCTGCCTGGGTCACCGCCCCGCTCAGCATTCGGCCCTTGGGCTCATTCCGTGAGGAAAGGAGTTTTGTATAAATAGAAACCAGTCACCTCAATGTAGTACTCTCTTCTCTACTTAAAACCCTTAGAATAAAAAAGTTAACTTAGTTGTTTTTAAAATACAAATGTTTGGTATGTTTGCACCCCATTTCTTGTGTTTTCCAGTTTTCTAAGAAGATAACATATAACTGTGTTTCTCCTAAAAGGAAAAAAAAAAACAACAAACCAACTTGGGATTATATGATATGGGTGGTTTGTTTCAACTCTTTTGATTTTCCATTTCTGTGTTCTTTCCTTAGCCCATCAAGGCTCCTGAGTCTGTATCAACTATAATTACAGCAGAATCAATCTTCTATAAGGTAGGGTTTACACAATGGTGTTTACAAAAAAGTTCTGATTCTGTTTCCAATTTCAAAAATTACCACAGACAAAAGATCTAGGGATGAATATTATAGACACCGTTCTTCCTTGCTTAGCTTTTGTGAAGGGTTTTGCTGAGCCTTATGTTATTGCTGTTAAGTCTGCAAGGTAGATTACCACTGTAGTTTACATAGTTCCTTCTCATCATCCCATTTTTTTCTTCCAAGAAAAAGTTCCATCTGGTTTCCTTAGTAAATATTGCAATTGAGGGTTTTAAGCTTTAAACTTTCACCATGTAGAGCTCAAGCAAAAGTGACTGTAGTTGAATTTTTACAATATTGCTTATAGGTGGGGTGCACTGCCCTAACATCTAAACTGGCTCCTTGTTCAGAGCTGGGTGCAGGGAGTCTTGAACACCTGTAAACAAGATCTGTTGGCTGTTGAGATGAAAGCAGAAGCTGCCTTCACACAGCCATGCTTGAGAGCATTTTTACCAGCATGCCAAAGGTCTCTGTGTTTTGAAGTTTTGGAAGTTCTTCTTATTTCCTGATAGTACAAACAAACCATTTGAAATGTTTTTTCCCCCAAATAAAAGGACAGGGTAGCCACTGGGAGACTACATGGGCAGGAAGAGTGGTAGACTGGGTGTCTGTATGCTCTCTAGAGACCTGATGCTTTATGTCTGGCATTCTAGATGGATCTTCATTTGCTGTTGAATAGTTCAGAAAAGAGTTAATGTATTTTCTTGAATTTTTTTTGTTTGGTTGTTTTTTCAGAAATGTCTAAGAATTATGTCATAAGTTTTATTTAACCTGGTATCTATGCAAAATGTTTCTATTTTGATACTTTGCTTTTGAGGAGGGCGTTGGTTGGTTTATTTGTGTTCATGTTCTTTTTTTTAAACAAAACCCCTCTGGATGACATTTGGTAAACTCTGATATTGACACTGCAGGCACTGCATTGTGCTGTGTGACACTGTTGTAACACGGAGCTGCTTTGCTTGCCAGCCTCACAGGGTGCTGGGAATTAGATCTCTGTTTTGGAACTCCTTTGCACTAAAATGAGTGAACTTCCTCACACACTGAAAGCTGCTTTCCCTGCATACCCAGGGAAATTACTCCAGTTACTTTTGTAGAGGGTGGTGTCACACCCTCCCACTTCTGGGAGACTGAGACCATCACCAGTCTGCAGCTGGGAGGTGTAGCAGTCCTGGGAGAGGGGGTGCAGAGTGGCTGAGGGAGCTGTGTCTTTGAAGGCTGGTAAGGCCAGCTTGCTTCCCAGACATCTGGTTGCCAGAGACCACATGGATTTGCCAGATGGGATTCTGGGACTGCACTCAGGCTCCTGGGCACTGGGTGACTGCACAAGCAGTGCTGATGACTGGGAAAACTCCCTTCCCAGGAGCTATTTTCAGGTTTTTTTCAGGTTTTTTTTCAGTTTTTCAGCTTTAACTCTGCTCTGGAAAAACAACTTAGGCAAAGGGAGACTTGAATTACTATTTTTTTTTTAAATCTGATTTTTCCCAGGGGTTATTCCCCTTTTTTTTTCCCCCCACTCTCCCCACACTCGTGGCCATGTCCTGGCTCCTCTTGTTTTGTTCCACAGGGTTTGAATTTGCCTTCACTAAGTGCTGATGTGCTCATGGCTGGGTTCCACCTTCAGTCCAACACTTTTCTTGGGGAAGTTTCCTTTGATTTTTATAAATTTTTTTTTTTTCCTTTTGATTTTGATTTTGCCTAGGAGAGACAGCACACTTACTGTATATTCTTTTGCATGTGGCTGATTGAGGCTGTCTTTCAAGATTAAGGTAATTTGAGATAATTTAAGATACTGCTACTTTAGATACGAGTCTGAATCAGAGAGTGAAGCTTCTAAAGCCAGATTGCTAGGTGTAATTATCATTTGTATGTCTTCTAGGGTGTATACTATCAAATTGGAGATGTTGTTTCAGTGATTGATGAGCAGGATGGGAAAACATACTATGCTCAGATCCGTGGGTTTATTCAGGACCAATACTGTGAGAAGAGTGCTGCACTAACCTGGCTCATTCCTACACAGGCCAGCCCCAAAGATTGCTTTGACCCAGCATCCTATATCATAGGTGAGCTCTAAGCCTTCATTTTATAGAACTACTTCTATGTGCCAAGACTAGCACAGCATTGTATTTTTTAAATTAACTTTTTCTCTTGTCAAGATCATTTACGCAGTTTCCACATTTTAGACCCTACTCCTGTAAGCCTTCAAGAAACTTTTGTCTTTATCTTATGTGTATAATATGATCAGCACTACTGCAGTGAGTGTTTGTGCTCATGGGCACAGTTACAGTCTTGCAACTTTAAACATCAAATTATTCCTCAATAGATGGAATCACAGTTATTGCAGTGTAAACCTGATACACCAGTCCAAGTGACCTGAATGAGTTGATCTTCATCTTGGGTACTTAAAAGTATGCCACAAGCAGTGGCACAGAGTGTTCTGCTACTGATCATAAAATTATTAATAATTCAGATTATTAATAAGTCCTTTTGACAGGCAGGCTACAAATACTATCTATTTAAAATATGTTAGCTAAAGTACTTTCCTCAAACAACTGAATGATTCAAATGAAAATAAAAACTAAGAAAAAAGATCAGCCCAACAAAAGTCAAGGTTGAGATTTTTTTACCTAGTATTTGAGGTTACTTTGCCAGAAAAGTTATTGATTAAAAAGGTGTGCACTCTTTAAGGGGTGCTGGCTGTAGTTGTATATTTTTAAGTCCTGCATACCCTGATTTTATGCCTTTAAATTTTGTCTTTGAAGATTATTTATTTTTTTTCCTTAGGACCAGAAGAAGATCTCCCAAGGAAAATGGAGTATTTAGAATTTGTGTGTCATGCACCTTCAGAATATTTCAAATCTCGATCATCTCCATTCCCCACTGTTCCTACAAGACCAGAGAAGGGCTATATATGGACTCATGTGGGACCTACTCCTGCAATCTCCATTAAAGAAACTGTTACCAATAATTTATAATTTTTTAAAGAAATCCTTTGGACAAGTTATTTTGGGTGTATTCTCAGGTCTGGGAACCCCATACAAGAAATTTAAAGCATTATAAAATGTTCATTTTACTTTATGGATTATGGTATTTATTTATTTTAAATTATATCAGATCTTTTGAGTTTAAGTGTTTTTTCCATTTGATGCATTATTTCTGTGCTCTGTTCTTCAGACATTCTTGCTCCTCTCGAGACAAAACCACAAGTTTCAGGTTATCTTCAACCTTGGTGAGCAAAGTATTGAATTCTGAAAGTTATCTTTAGTGTTTTTCTTTTCCAGAGGAGGAGCAAAAATACATTCTCTTAATCATCCACTTTTAATTAACCATGACTCCATGTTTTCTTAACTTCTTAAATAGTTGAAGACTAGGGTCAAATGAACACTAAACTTGCATTTGAACAGTTTTCTGTTACACTGGAGAGGATTGATCTTCAGATTTCTCCTTCAGACTAAAACCTGTTATCCACAAGGCATGACTCTATGTAACAGTCGCCTTTGGAGGGGATTTTGTATAGCTGAATCTTAAATATATATGTAGCCTTCTGCTAATTTTAGCTTATATAAAGGGATAAATTTCTTATAAAGCTGGATGCAGTTATAAAAATCAGTGTTACTTGGCTTTGCCATGCTGGCATCCTCGTGGCAAAAAATGTAGTGTTATTCCTGAGCAAGCTAATGCTGATGTATGATTTGAGATTCACATTTTTACTATTATTGTGTTTGCTTGGTCTCTTAAAATTGATTTTAAGTTGTTTTTTTCAGTCTTTCCAATTAATGATGGTAGGAAAAATTCCTCAAGCAATTCAAATGAAAAAACCCTTGTTTTCTAAAGGAAATAAAGACTAATTTTATATATAACAGTTTCAATATACCAATGAAAATATGTAAACAGCAGAACAGGAAAAAATGCCACAAGCTAAAATGCCAGTGTTAAAGTTTTATGCACTACACGTTTTACATGCCAGTCAGCTCCAAACTCTGAGGTGCACTTATATGGCCTGAATTCCTTAGGCTTTGTATTTCCTGCTGGCAGCAAAGGATAAGAGCTGTAAGTGGCCTTAAATTAATGATTAAGATCTTTTTTGTTTGATTTGGGGGGGTTTTTTGGACGTATGTGACCATATCACCCGAAGCCCCAAATCAACTTTAGTATATTATATGAAAGTATGTAAAAGTTGCACTAGGCTGATGTTTAACTTCATGAAAAGCTTTGATTTAAAATTAAATGTATTTCAGAAGTGTTCTGTATTGACCACTTTCAATACAGTGGGACAGGTGACAGCAGGAATCAGGTATTTGTTTCAGTCTGCAGCCTCAGTTCTGTTTTCTTCCAACACATGGAAGAACAGTCAACATTATGGGAGAAGGTGCTGAATTTAAGGGCTACTGTCAGTAGTTCAGAATGCTCAGAAACTGGCAGTAGAGTCATATCTTAAGTAACTTAAGGTGCTACTTACATCTGTTAGCCTGCCCATGTTCACTCTGTTGCAGTAATTAATTCCAAGGTGACCTCACTCCTGACCTTCCTCTCATTTCCTCTGTATTTCTTTTTTACAGATTTACCTTAACTTGTAAACCTTAAAGTAAAAATAACAACTCTTGAAAGATATTTATAGTAGCCAGAGGTACTCCTTCCACTCAAATGTTGGCAGTCCCTGTGCTGCCTCAGCAGAATCCATGGAACTTTGCTCTTCTGTGGGCTGATTTTCAAGCTCAGCTGCTTTCCTTGTCAAATCCTTGTAGGAAGAGGGAAGAAAAAATGTTTACATTTAGTTCTGCTTTTTGAGTTTCTACAGTTTAGAGAAGTACTTGCTTACCATTTGCTTTCTTTGTCAATAAATTGTATTATAGAAGGAACAATTTAGAGAAATATCAGTGCATCTGATTTGAAATTTGTGTCACAGAATGACCAGATGCACAGGTCTTGGCACCCTCCTACATCAAAACAGCAGAGCATGCTGAGAGAGGGGAGCCTTGGAATTTGACACATGGTTTGAAAACTTAAGCAAAAGGAGAATGTGGAGAAAAGTAGTGTCTTAGTCTTATGAAAAATACCATGCTGCATAAATGTTTTACCTAACAGTAGCAAAGAGCAGAGGACAGATAACCTGGAAATTCTGTACACAAAAGAACAGACACACAAGCATTGCCACTGTGAAATGAATGAATGCCAGAATCCAAGTGTCATTCCTCACTGTGTCACCACCAGCAGCACTGAATTTAAGAAAGGTATATTCTGATTAGATTTAAAAAAGAACAGCAAAAAACTGCACAAGAAAAACAAAACTATCAAATTATGTAGCAGGTAATCTAAACTAAGTGTCAATCTGCTTCAGTTCTGTTACTTACAATCAGGACTTTTTGATAGTTTTGATTTTTTTTACTTACCTGTGGCAGATAATTATTTGGCTTTGGAAGATGCAAATTTTTATGAGACAACCCACTGGAACTTCAAATACCACTTTAGCTCTCCTGTCTTGCCATTCATCATGGAATAAAACAGGAAAAAAGAGACAAATCTACTTGTCAAATGACTAAACATAAAACTTGTCTTCTGAAATCTCTTGCTGGACTCCCTAATACAGTAAAGAACTCTGCATTTAAACATTTGTATTTTATGCTGTAGTGTGATATGGAGAAACTGGTACTATCCCTGACGGAGTGATAACAGGTACTGTGCAGTATGGGCTAACTCATGTGGTTATATCTAACAAGGACACATCAAGCAACCCTCTGAGCTCTGGTCATCTAAAGATACAGACAATTGCCCTGATAACCAGCAGACTGAGTGAGGTGGTTGATGTGGTCGGGCTTGTCAGAGTTTCTGCAGGTCACCAAGCACAGTCAGACTGTCTGAAGCTGCACTTCACCAACACGTTTTGAACCCCTCAAAACTGCATCTTGTTAGGGATGGTCATCAGTAAACTAACATCAGTGACACAAATAAGGATCAATTCTGAAATTCCAGCAGCTGAGCAAAGCTTTTGCTCCTTTTCCTGGTCTGTTAGTAAGATGAATAATTCCATAAAACCATTTCTAAATCTGTTTTTGTTAACTTTTTAAACTGACTTCAGCTTCTGCTGCCTTCCTATTGATGCCAGTGTTTCCAAGAGAAGCTCTAAGGACAGGACAGATAAATGGCAATATCTTAATGAGAAAAATGTTTTTTTGAAATACAGTACAATCCATTTACATGTTTTGGTTTCTTCTGACTTCAGTACAACAAAGCTGTGGACAGAAGAATGAAGCTGGGACAGATTAGTGGGAAAGCAGGATCAGTCAAAAAGATCAGTTTAAAGTTTTCAGCACTGCTCAATTTTATTTTTTTACTGAGAGCATGGCTAGTTTTGGAGGTGTAAGCAGAACTGGTAGAAATAGAGTAACTTGATAAAACAGATTAAAATCATGACAATTTAGATTATTTGTTATTACATAATCTATTAGTAATGTTTACTTTTGTCTTCAGGGCAAATAAAACCAGCAGCATTGCAGATGTAGTTATTTCTCCAACTGGCATTATAGTCTTTGTATTGTGGGACGTAAGGCCAAGTATGCTTCTATTGTCTAAGACAAAAAAAAAAACAACCTTTTTTTTTACATAGCTATGGTATGGCCTTTCTTAGTAAACACTCAAGTGTTTTTATTTAGTTTTTCATCAAGTTCCAAGAAAATAAAACTAACAGGCAAGGATTCTGATGGTAAGGTCCCTGAAGAGAGCAGATCCACAGACAATGTCTTATCACAGCAGCATAACTTGCTTTTTATAAGTATTTGAAAATTGCACTGTCCTTCTCTGTGTGTGTTCAGGACATCAAGCAGTAACATGGGAAGAATGGGTGACTCTCCAGGCAGCTTTTTATGGCCACAGATAGAAGAAAGGGACCTCCGCAGCTCTGAATCTGTGAAAAATTTTTAGGAAAATGAAGGGCAAAAAGAAAACCCACAAAAATGGACTTGACAGCTGAAAGGATATTATAGGACCTCATTGATCCCTGCAAGTGAAACAGCTGAGCTCACCCATTATTCTCTTTTCTTGCTTGGTATCTCCCATGTCAAACTTCAGGTAAGTTTTGTTCCTGCATTACTTGACTGTAGGTGGATACACAGCTACTGAATTTAAGGCCTTTGTTAAGCTGCAGAGCTTTGTGACCAGCCAAGAAGATGGTTTCATGAACATGAAAACATGTTTAAACAATTTTAAACGTTGTTTAAATAATTTTAGTTCTAAACATGGCACATGTAGCTAAGATACACAAAGCATATATCATATATTGAGCCATGCACAGGACATGCATGTATGGCAAGCAGGCTCCCACTACCTTTGGGGTGTAAAGCAGGACATCTTCCCCTTTTTAACCTGTTAGCCTAAGCTACCAAGTAATTGGGAACTGAAGCAAAATGGGAGGAATCCATGTAAGGAATTCTCATTTTCCTCTCCTTAAGGAGTCAGGAGATGGCAGAGTGAAAATGTTACCCTGATGGTTTAGAGGGGAATCACAGGAACAACTGTTTTTTTACATCCTGCATATGGAGGTAGGATCCCTGGAGATCTTCTCTCTGTCCCTTTTGAAGAGGTGCTTGCTGACTCATAATCTTCCATTGGACTGAACATAGTTCTGCACCAGGTTCTTTGTATCACATATTCTCACCTTCCAAAATGTCAGAAAACAATTAGTGACCATTAACTTTAAAATGAGAATCAACTGAAGACAGCATAACATGGACAAAGGGAAGCTTCATCAATGGTTCTCAAGAAAAAAGGACTTTATCTGTGAGATCTTGGTGATCACCTTGCACTTACTGTTCATCCATAAGCTACCTATAAACTCTAAGTACATGAAGTACACAAAGTTCAAGTGCACAAAGTAGTCTTGGCCTAAGTGTTGAAAAATTAAATATACCTCCAAAAAGACCATCATCAAAGATTATAAGCAAATATCAGGTAATAAAACTTAGTGATCCCTGTCTCCACACCTACACTCAGCAACTCACAGAAGAACCTGTGCACATGAAATACCACTTTTCTGTCTATCTTTTGAGTCATCTGGTCTTATAGAAGATTAACCCCTCCCTTAGACTTGCCTCACAAATTACAGAGCTTTTAAAGGGGGATCCAATGTTACACAACTTAGGTGGCAGACACATCTTTCAGTGCTTAAGGGGGAAAATTTGCAAACCAAATCTGCTTGCAGTGGGAGTGACAGAGCTGACAAATTACAATTCAGTGTCAGTGCAGAGCAGTCTGCACAGCAAAACGTCATCCCACACCTCTGATGCTGCCACCTCCTCTGGCTTTGCAGGCTGAGGAAAAGCCAGGCTGTCTCTAGAAGTGCCAGACTGGTCCTGTCTCTCCAATTGGACCTGGTTTACACTCTCAGATTTTTTTGATTGTTCCCTGTGAAATGTCTGTTCATCTATGTGAATAGCTGAAGCTTTACCTCACTGAAGAAGGGCCCATGAAGAACCACCCTATAGCCAAGGTTTGAATTTATGCTACCATAGTATTGAGCTGGAATAAGATACCCATCTAAAAACATTAAAAGAATTAAATTAATATTTCTCATGAGCAATTAATTCATTATACTCTAGTAGATTAAACTGACAGTCTAAGACTTCAAAATCTGATGTAATCTCAAGGCCTTCACTGTAGCCTAAACCCATATTAAAAAGAAAAAAAAAAAATCTAAAATTTAGCATAAATTAATCAACTTGAATTATTTCCCAATATTCTTCTTTAGCATTTACAATAGCACATTTGAAATGTCATATATATTGTCAGTTAAAGGGAATGAACCTAATCAACTACTTGCTTGCTTTGTTTATTTAAATAATAATGACAGAGAATGATCTTGCTCTCAATAGTTTGCTAATTCTCTCTTGCTTTGTTTATTTAAATAATAATGACAGAGAATGATCTTGCTCTCAATAGTTTGCTAATTCTCTCTTACTACCAGTTTTTCAGAGGGAATTGCTGCACCCCTCAGCTACTTCTTTCAGGGGCCAAGGTGCCAGGGAGCTGGCAGCACTGTGCACCTTGGTTCTTTCCTCATTTTTTTTGCTGTGAAGTAGCCCCAGGCTGGTGTTCTCCTGGAGATGCTGCAAAAGCCCTGCATGACAGGGCTTCAGGGGGGATGGAGAGGGCTCCTTACAGTAAACAAGGGTTAAAAAGGGCCCTTCCAGCTTTCAAGGGGAAGAGCTCCTGTTAAAACTGTGCAAATACAATGAAATCTGAACATACTAAAACAGAGATGGGTATAAGCAGCCTCCAGTAAACATTCTCATTTAAAGCTAAACAAAACTCCTTGGTTTCACAGCACTTTTGCCACCCACTCCTGCACTGGAGGCCATGTAAAACATCCCATTCACTTTCCTTCCCTGGCAGGGCTCTGCTCTGCTGCTTTCCTCATTCCACACCAGAGGAAACCATTTTCCCTTGCTGAGCTCTCTTTTTCCTCCTACTGGATACCTCTGCTGGGAGCAGATTGTTTCCTGGGACTCCACTTTTTCAGCTTTGTATTCCCACTTCTTGGTCTTCCTTGCCACCACCTGTGGTTGACTGGGGATCCCTCTTTTGTTCCAGCTCCATTCCCCTGTCCCAGATTCCTTCTACTTGTTTTCCTTACCCAGTTACCCAGATTTTCTCTGGATTGCAGATTTCACCCTAGTTCACCTTCCTTCCCCCGGTTCCAAAATGGTTCCTCTCTCTTTTCTCTCACAACTTTTCAAAATACACTGTATTCACTTGATACCTTCTCCTCTTCCTGCAATGCTCTTAAAAAAAACACCAAACCTATAGATTGCATTCCAGAAAGCAAGTGGGCCTGCTGATACCTCAGTTATTTTCCACTATTCTAGAAGAAAAGGCATTATTTCCAAGACCCTCTGCCAGTGACAAGGAAATAGAATGTCTTGCTTCACTGAGGCTGTCAGACGAACAGCAGACAATCAGAAGCCATGATACAGTAATATTCACTGCTAACAAATATCTTTAAGTAAAATAATCAATTTTTTACTCACCACCAAGGATGCATAATACAGTTGACAGTGTAGCAAAACCAGCACAACAGCCATTCATAACAGTTACCTGAAAAACATACTACAAACTTTCATTTAGCAACGAAATATGTAGCAGAAATACCAGCACTTGTCTAGTTTAAATTAAAACAAAACAAAACACAAAAAAACAGTGAAATACTACATCTATAACCCCAAGTCCTTGGATATTATATGTTGCCTAATTTTTCCGAATGAAAACTTAGCACTGCTTAAGACTTTTGCAAATCTGGCATATATCCCACCTCTAACTAATATCTTGCTGTCATTTGTGCTCAGATTTACTTGTCTTTATCAGTTTAAGAAAAATAAGATACAAAACTAAAGCACTTGTCTTTCTTACATGTTCTGGATTCAGTGCTTTTGCAGCTGACTGGCATAGCCAGTTAGAAATTTGGCAATTTCTTCTCTGAAACTAAAACACAGAATTACAGTCAACTGTACAGCAACACGTATGTCTCAGAAACAAACAAACAAAAAACAAACAAAAAACAAACAAAACAAAACAAACAAAACAAAACAAAAAAAAAAAGCAAGCAGCACAAAATTCACACAGAAGAATGAAGCTTACAAAACCAGAACAAATACATAATTCATCATCATGAAAACCTTGAAGATTTTTGTTAAATAGTATCTTTTCTTCAGATGTCCAGTGTGGTACATTTTGTGAGACAGAAGCACACAGAAGCCATCTGTTACACTGAGTGGCTGTGACTCAACTATTATTGCTGTACACTAGAAAAACAAAAAAATAAAGAAGCATCTTTGAGCCCAAGTGGGATCTGGTTTTGGAGACAGAACAAGAATTTGGGTACCAGACACAGTGAAACCTGAACGAATGACGTATTCTTTAGACCAATCCAGGCTTTCAGCATAAACGAAGATGATGCTGGAGATCTTCAGTGACCCAGTATTTTACATACACAGTAGAGGCCCCAGAGTTTCAGCTTATCCCTCATTGAGACTAGAAGGAATGGTTGCAAGAATGACTGACCATGGCTCAGCAATATGGAAGCAGCAATACATGCTCCTTTGCTTGCCAACAAGCCCCCAGATCTTTGAGCTTTGGCATTCTGGGTCTTTGTGGCACAGTGAGGGTGGGGAGAAAACCAAACCACACACACACACAAACACAAAAAAAAAAAAAAAAAAAAAAAAAAAGTGACTCCTGTACTGAAACCCAGAAGCTTCCCAGTGTGCAGGTAACAGTCACACACCTAATGTGGCAAATGGCTTCTTACCTTCTACTGCCTTGAGTATCAGGATACTGGAAAAGATGAGGTTCCAGGTAATTCATGTCAGGTCTTGTGAGCTAGTGACATGAAACAGAGAAAGTGTAGAACCCGGCATTCTTGTAAGTTTCTGTTCTGCTGCAGCATCTGTACTTTAGAAAAACCAAACACTAATATCCAGCAAGATAAGGAAATGGGAAACAGTAAAACTCATGAGTTACAATATTTTTTTATACTCTGCACTTCTCTTTTTTTAGTTTTAAGATATTAGAAAACAACATTAAAACATCATCAAGATGAAGAAGGACTATAATAAAAGAATTAGTTATTGGATTTTTCTGTCATATGTTAAAAAAAGCCCTGAATGACACATCGAGGCAAAGCAGCCCAGCTTTACTTAAGAGATTATTCAGCTACTTCTGAGATACATCAAAGCCCAAACAATTCATGCAAGATTGATTCTATCAGCTTTTAATTCATATGTCAACTTTCATTAGATTCTCAACCAACAGAAGAAAAGTGACAACAACTCCACTGCAGGGAGAAGATTGGCTGTATTATCAGCAGTTGCTTTTTTGGTCTCAAAGGAGGCATCCCTCTTGAAAACTGGCTCAGCTCTGTATTCACTGTAGCATCTATACTGGTTTATTTCTAAGGAAAAAAAAAAAAAATCCCTTCCCAGCCCTTCCCCACAAGCACTGCAAGTGCACTCACAGTTGCACTGCTGCAGATTCATTACCTCATGTAAGTAGGAAGGAAAATCAGGAATTTGCAAGCTGCAGCAGCTGCTCTGGAAGCCAGATCATAGTTTTGCTGCCACAGTAGTCAGAGCACCATGCTTTCCAGCAGGTGAGCTATCATTAACAGCTCTGGGGAAAAAATACTGGATTCAAAGAATGTGCAGTTTCCCCAGAGTTGTGTTTCAGAGACTGGATGCTACAGCACCAAAATGTTTAGGTTGGAGATTTAATTTTGCTTAAAGCCCGGGTCTCACATATGAAGCATTTTCAAGTCAAAGTTTTGGCTCTGCCATCAGAAAGTTAAGCATCTTATCAGGCCATGGTTTTCCCCTCAAAAAATACACTTTTCCCTAAAACATACCATTTCAAAGCAATATTTGGTGACAAAATAGGAACAGAATCTTTTATCAGCTCTGTTTGGAGTACATGGTCAATCCAATGCAAATGAGGCTGAAGCAAAATCAAAACTAACCTGTTTTTCGACCAGAGGCAAGTTTTCAGTGTAGATATTACTTGGTAAGTTATTTCCAAGCGTGCAGCTGGAGCAGTAAGTACAAACATTTGAAATGTGAAAGCTGCCAGTCACGGCATCGACACGGGGTGTTACTTTGCTTCTGCTGAATTCTTTAGAGAGAAACCTCAGAGCTGTCACCGACCTGCCGCGTACATCTCAATTATTAGACAGCAACTTACTCTCGCCTCTAGTAAGCCAAAGCAAAGCCGTTCTCACTTGTGCCCAAATTCGGGATGCCCTGGAAGAGACGGCAGCTGGCAGATGATGCCGCTGCAGGAGGAGGGAAGCCCCGCTGGGTTCTCCTTCTGCCGCCGCAGCACCCGCAGAACCCGGCAGGACCTGGCCAGCCTCGCAGCAAACCCGCCGGGGCAGGGCAGGGCAGGGCCGGGCCGGGCCGGGCCGGGCCGAGGGCAGCTTTACGGGTCGGAGCTCTGGGCCCGGCCGCTGCGGCCGCACCTGCGGATTGAGCTCCCGATCGAAAGAGTCGGCGACGGAGAGGGCGAAGCCCGCGTCCAGCAGCCCCGGGACGAGAGGAGAGGGGCAGCCCCGGAGGGCAGGTCTCCGCCGCTCCTCATCCTCCGCTGCAGGGACCGGGAGCCAACGCGCTCCTCCCGCCCCGCCCCGGGCTCTGCAGGGCTCCGGATGGGCCCCACCATCCCGTCCCGTCCCGTCCCGCCGGGNATTTTTTAAATTAACTTTTTCTCTTGTCAAGATAATTTACGCAGTTTCCACATTTTAGACCCTACTCCTGTAAGCTTTCAAGAAACTTTTTTCTTTATCTTATGTGTATAATATGATCAGCACTACTGCAGTGAGTGTTTGTGCTCATGGGCACAGTTACAGTCTTGCAACTTTAAACATCAAATTATTCCTCAATAGATGGAATCACAGTTATTGCAGTGTAAACCTGATACACCAGTCCAAGTGACCTGAATGAGCTGATCTTCATCTTGGGTACTTAAAAGTATGCCACAAGCAGTGGCACAGAGTGTTCTGCTACTGATCATAAAATTATTAATAATTCAGAAAAGTCCTTTTGACAGGCAGGCTACAACTACTATCTATTTAAAATATGTTAGCTAAAGTACTTTCCTCAAACAACTGAATGATTCAAATGAAAATAAAAACTAAGAAAAAAGTTTCTTGAAAGCTTACAGGAGTAGGGTCTAAAATGTGGAAACTGCGTAAATTATCTTGACAAGAGAAAAAGTTAATTTAAAAAATACAATGCTGTGTTAGTCTTGGCACATAGAAGTAGTTCTATAAAATGAAGGCTTAGAGCTCACCTATGATATAGGATGCTGGGTCAAAGCAATCTTTGGGGCTGGCCTGTGTAGGAATGAGCCAGGTTAGTGCAGCACTCTTCTCACAGTATTGGTCCTGAATAAACCCACGGATCTGAGCATAGTATGTTTTCCCATCCTGCTCATCAATCACTGAAACAACATCTCCAATTTGATAGTATACACCCTAGAAGACACACAAATGGTAATTACACCTAGCAATCTGGCTTTAGAAGCTTCACTCTCTGATTCAGACTCGTATCTAAAGTAGCAGTATCTTAAATTATCTCAAATTACCTTAATCTTGAAAGACAGCCTCAATCAGCCACATGCAAAAGAATATACAGTAAGTGTGCTGTCTCTCCTAGGCAAAATCAAAATCAAAAGGAAAAAAGAAAAAAAATTTATCAAAATCAAAGGAAACTTCCCCAAGAAAAGTGTTGGACTGAAGGTGGAACCCAGCNCCCGGAGCGCTGCCCTGCGGGTCGAGGCCCCGGGGCTGCCGCTCCCGACACGGAGACACCGGCTCGGTGCGTAGGCCGACTGCCAGGGTTTCTGTCTATGTTTTAAACTCTGCTTTCTAATTAGGAACATTCGGGTCTGCTGAAAAACAAACAAAAATTAAAACCAAACAAAAACCCCTAAAAACAACAACAACCCCAAAACCAAAACCAAAAAACAAAACAAAAAAAAACCCCAAACCCACAAACCAACCAGACAAAAACAAACAAAACCAAAAAACAAACAAACAAAAAAAAAAAAGAAAACCCCAAACCCAAGCCGCTTACATAATTGGAAAATTAACAGGTTTTTAACTCCTGGAAAAAAAAACAAAGAAAATAGGCTATGAGTTAACTGCTCACAAATTATAAAACTTATGCACCCAAAAGCTCCCACTGTAGCTTTCCAGTATCTAAACAAGGTCATGATGTTCTAGTTACACAAGTATTTAAACGGTACTTTGGCAATATACAAGCATTATATTAAAGTAATATGTATTGTTAAGAAATAATTGCTATTTCCTGAAGCTGGGCAATAATTAGGTAATGGGGGTCAGCATTCAATCTGAAGGGTCTAAGTATCTTTCTAACATAAAAATGGAGCAAAAGCACGAGGCTAGCTTTAATCCTACTTGTGCTTATGCTGGAATAACATAATATAGTACTGACAGAATTTTGGGGGTAATTTCAAATATTTTTGGTTTTATTCTACAAAGCTGCTGCTCTCTGGAAGTCAGGGAAATTCCCAGGAAGCTGTATGGTGTTAGTGACTTCTGATGTATCAATACTTCCTGTCAGCATCCACTGCTGCCCTGGGTCTCCACAAGATACCCCCTGTCCTAGCTGTGCCCAAATTGAGGAACAGTCATTACTGTACCATCTTCAGAGCTAATTTTACATAAACAATGAAGAAAGAAGTCATCTTTTTGCACCTAGGAGCTGCAAACTTACTTTTGCCCTGAGATTCACTAAATCATTTCAGCTAATTCAAGCTATTAAAGACTAAGTGTGACAGTACTGCCAAAAGATCCATCTGCCCTGCTTATCCAACAGCAGCTGATGGGACACTGCTGCTGTACAACATTCCAGGAAGGCCAGGCAGGTACTTGAGAGCATTACAAAAGCCCCCCCGGATGCTAGAGGATGTTTTTTCACTTGATTTCTATTAATCTGACTTAAACTTGTTACCTGAATGCCAGTAAACTGATTTAGTGTTTCTTCACCAGTCACCAGCTGAGCAGCTGAAAGTATTTTATCTAGAGCTCTCTGCTGCATCACTGGAGGAGCAAACTGGACCTTAGTCTATCAGTTTTTATTCCAGTGTACTTATGGCAGATTGCTACTCTTCAGCCCATTTTAGAAATCGGAAAAATAAAGCAATTGTGCCTTAAAATGTGACTCTTACCATTCTCATCCTGTTAAGGAAATGCTAATGAAAAAAAGGGAAATAATCTGGTATAGGACTTGCAAAAAACCCCAAAATATATTAAAGACTCAAGTTCTATTTTTTGCTTGAGGCAAAATTGGGTATTTTAAGTGCTGAACTTTTTGTGTACTACAACAGCTTGCACTGAGGTCAAACACATTATCATCTTGACCACGTTACCCTCTCCCTTGTGCTTCCAATGCAAAATACATCACTTAACCCAGACTTACCTCTGACACCAATATTCTGCCAAGAGAAGCCCCATTTTTAAGGTCCCACTGAATGCAAAGGGGGCTCCACAGCCTCCTGTGCATAGCAGCAGTGCTGCTGACACAACTCTGCCAAACCACCTGAGCCCCCTGGCCCAGCTGTTCCCAAATGATGCCTGAGAGGGTGAAGTCAATCCCTGCCTGTCAGCTGATGCTGGCAAATCAGAGTCTGCTCTCCCAGCTTCATTCCACAGGGCTAATGCTGCCTGACTCATGCAACAAATTGTGTTCTTCTGCTGGCATCAAAATGCCTCCATTGCTCAGGATTTTATGACTGCCAACTCTCAACATCCAGACACCTGAGCCTTCCCAGGGGAGTTACTTGAACTGATTAATGGCTTGAGTCATCTTTTTTTTTTGTTTTTCCAGAAACTTTNCTTGCACTCCGATTTTGTAGCGTTCTCCGGGGCCCGGAGCGCTGCCCTGCGGGGCGCGGAGCCCCCGGCGCTGCCGCTCCCGACGCGGAGACACCGGCTCGGTGCGTAGGCCGACTGCCAGGGTTTCTGTCTATGTTTTAAACTCTGCTTTCTAATTAGGGACATTCGGGTCTGCTGAAAAACAAACAAAAATTAAAACCAAACAAAAACCCCTAACAACGACAACAACCCCCCAAAACAACAACAACAAAACCAAAACACCCCAAAACCCACAAACCAACCAGACAAAACCAAACAAAACCAAAACCAAAAACCAACCAAACAAACAAAAGAAAACCCCAAACCCAAGCCGCTTAGATAATTGGAAAATTAACAGGTTTTTAACTCCTGGAAAAAAAAACCCAAAGAAAATAGGCTATGAGTTAACTGCTCACAAATTATAAAACTTATGCACCCAAAAGCTCCCACTGTCGCTTTCCAGTATCTAAACAAGGTCATGATGTTCTAGTTACACAATTATTTAAACGGCACTTTAATATAATGCTTGTATATTGCCAAAGTAATCTGTATTGTTAAGAAATAATTGCTATTTCCTGAAGCTGGGCAATAATTAGGTAATGGGGGTCAGCATTCAATCTGAAGGGTCTAAGTATCTTTCTAGCATAAAAATGGAGCAAAAGCACGAGGCTAGCTTTAATCCTACTTGTGCTTATGCTGGAATAATATAATATAGTACTGACAGAATTTTTGGGGTGATTTCAAATATTTTTGGTTTTATTCTACAAAGCTGCTGCTCTCTGGAAGTCAGGGAAATCCCCAGGAAGCTCTATGGTGTTAGTGACTTCTGATGTATCAATACTTCCTGTCAGCATCCACTGCTGCCCTGGGTCTCCACAAGATACCCCCTGTCCTAGCTGTGCCCAAATTGAGGAACAGTCATTACTGTACCATCTTCAGAGCTAATTTTACATAAACAATGAAGAAAGAAGTCATCTTTTTGCACCTAGGAGCTGCAAACTTACTTTTGCCCTGAGATTCACTAAATCATTTCAGCTAATTCAAGCTATTAAAGACTAAGTGTGACAGTACTGCCAAAAGATCCATCTGCCCTGCTTATCCAACAGCAGCTGATGGGACACTGCTGCTGTACAACATTCCAGGAAGGCCAGGCAGGTACTTGAGAGTATTACAAAAGCCCCCCGGATGCTAGAGGATGTTTTTTCACTTAATTTCTATTAATCTGACTTAAACTTGTTACCTGAATGCCAGTAAACTGATTTAGTGTTTCTTCACCAGTCACCAGCTGAGCAGCTGAAAGTATTTTATCTAGAGCTCTCTGCTGCATCACTGGAGGAGCAAGCTGGACCTTAGTCTATCAGGTTTTATTCCAGTGTACTTATGACAGATTGCTACTCTTCAGCCCATTTTAGCAACTGGAAAAATAAAGCAATTGTGCCTTAAAATGTGACTCTTACCATTCTCATCCTGTTAAGGAAATGCTAATGAAAAAAAGGGAAATAATCTGGTATAGGACTTGCAAAAAACCCCAAAATATATTAAAGACTCAAGTTCTATTTTTTGCTTGAGGCAAAATTGGGTATTTTAAGTGCTGAACTTTTTGTGTACTACAACAGCTTGCACTGAGGTCAAACACATTATCATCTTGACGACGTTACCCTCTCCCTTGTGCTTCCAATGCAAAATACATCACTTAACCCAGACTTACCTCTGACACCAATATTCTGCCAAGAGAAGCCCCATTTTTAAGGTCCCACTGAATGCAAAGGGGGCTCCACAGCCTCCTGTGCATAGCAGCAGTGCTGCTGACACAACTCTGCCAAACCACCTGAGCCCCCTGGCCCAGCTGTTCCCAAATGATGCCTGAGAGGGTGAAGTCAATCCCTGCCTGTCAGCTGATGCTGGCAAATCAGAGTCTGCTCTCCCAGCTTCATTCCACAGGGCTAATGCTGCCTGACTCATGCAACAAATTGTGTTCTTCTGCTGGCATCAAAATGCCTCCATTGCTCAGGATTTTATGACTTGCCAACTCTCAACATCCAGACACCTGAGCCTTCCCAGGGGAGTTACTTGAACTGATTAATGGCTTGAGTCATCTTTTTTTTTTGTTTTTCCAGAAACTTTTTCCAGTTATCAACAGACTGAATCCAGCATTGTAGATCACTTCAAAACAGGTACTTTTTTCAAAAGCAGTGTCTGAAAAATTTATCAGCTACACGGATGTAAGAAGACAGCTTCAAACACAAATAGCTTTTAGAGTAAAAGCTACCTGAACATTTTTTTTAAGAAAAATTCTGGTAGTAAAGTAAAAAAAAATAATTCCTAATAAAAAAGTGAATTCTCCTCTTGAATGTGAGAAACAAGGTAAGTGTTTGTGTCTATTTTAAACACTCATTTCTTCAGAAGTCCTTTGACTACAAGGGAAGACTGCTTGGCAGCTGAGCAAAGGTCAGTGACAGCTGACAATGCTGGTGACAACAAAAGTGAAAGGAAATGTCCCCCAGTTATCAGCCTTTTGTATGGTCCATAATGCATACCCCTAAAACATGACATCAGTATCACATAAGGGAAGGAGGAATGACAGAAGAGCTACCAGGGAGGCTCAGGATTTGTCTGGTTTTAGGCTGCTGGTTCACAGGGAATTTAACTTGGCTCTCGATGTGATGAAGGAAACTGGAAAACAGCAGGCAAAGGGATTAAACACAACACCCACCCTCCTGGCTGCCTCTGGTATCCTCATGAGCCATTGTAGCTAAATCCCCAGTGCCCTGTGGAACGTGACACAAACTTTGTCACTAGTCCCTTCTCACTCTTGCTTATGAAGGAGCCCCCACAGACATTTCTTGTGCAACACTTCTGTAGAAGGGAACAGCCACATCTAGCTGTAGGCTTTATGTTCCCTGTTGACTGCACTTCTGCTCCTGTAAAACAGATCTGAGCCAGGGTTTCTTGAGACACTACTAAGATGAGATGTTCATGTAATTCAGAATGCAACTGAGTACCACCAAACTACAATCAGTTATTAACAGTGACCCACCTGCTTGGATTAAATATTACCCATGGTAACAGTCAAGGTTCTCTCTACAGGGGTGTGCCTGTGCATGTATGTTCAGGCACATGGGCACACTCTGCCTGTAAAATTCCTCTGTGACAGTACAGTACCTTAATTTTGGTTGAGGAGTGACAGAACCTCAACATACAGCCTAATACAAGCACACTTTCCTTTTTAACTTTACAACATAATAATTAGCATTGAAGTGCAGTATTCTAATTAAACGGTTCCAAGTGTGAAGGTAATTCCACAGATTATGGTCCTGTCTTTAATTATGATTTGCCTCTGAATTGTCCTTTCAGTTTTATCAGTGCACTATGAGATTATCATTACTAGGAATTCTAAATAATTTTCATTTTTGATGAATCTGGTACATTCATTATCTAAGTTAAAAAATAGATGGTACTACTCATTTGGGCTAATCTGGATGCTTTTGGAGTAGTGGAAAATTTCTTTACCAAACAAAAAAGTAATAAACCACAATGTACTTGTACAATTTTGCCAAGGGAAGAGCTAAGACCACCTTCTTGTATAAATGCTACTTGTAGAAAAGAACCTTTGACTAAAAAGATAAAGGACAGATTTCTTAAATTTTACCACTGCTAAGTGTGAGTTACCATGGAGCATCTGCCAGGGAATGACTTGCTCATTTGCAGCAAACTGCTTATCTGTTCAACCCCTATTCATATTCCCCTCTACAGACATTTAAAACAAGCTGAGCAAGAAAAGAAATTATATAAAATAAATGAACTTTAAAAAAGTAAGTATGAAGTCGATGACAAAGTGGTACTGGCAATAGCAGAACCTTGCAGTCATGCAAAAAAGGTCTTTGTTAGGTCAAAACCTAACAAAACATGAGTTAAACATGGGTAAAAAGCAACAGCTCAGCATAAATGAGAAAATCAGGGGTATTAAATGGTGTGAGCTAACACTTGTAGTGTACCAAGGCCTGCAGTATACACAGGCTTCACCTGCATCAGGCTGCAAGAATAAACATGCACATCATTAATTCTTTGGGCTATCTCCTGACACTGGGAGCAGGAACCACAAATAGCAGTAAATAAGATAATCATGTGGTCAACAGGATGTATTCTCCTAATTACTGACATCCCATCACACATCTCAAGGAATGAAATAAATTGGAACATGCAGTGGGACCATACAATCAAATATTTAGGGTCAGCTTGAGGAAGGCTGCTGCTCCTAAAGTACCTGAAGAAGTGATCAGGGGAAGCCTGGACATACTATCTGATCACAACTAGGTAATAATGTCCCATGGCCCAAAGCAGTTCTGGTGTGAGAAGGCACATAACAGCTATGAAAGGCCATCAAAAATATAAAAATCAATGTTTCCTAATTGCCTTGGGAAGGTGAACAGTAGGGAAGGAATATTCCTGAAAAAGCAAGCAAACTAAACCTCCCCATACTGCTAAAATGTTGTGAGAGGGGGGTATACACTCATGAGAAATCTCTCTTTTCTTCCTTCTTTCCCCTTCTGCTAAAACCTGCTTTACCATTCCTCAGCCATGGAAGATAACTCTTCAACAATCTTCATGCAAGAAGGTAGTTGTGGATAATTTCAGGATTCTAAAGCTTCCAATCATCAGATGTTTCTGAACACTTTCCAAGAAGAAAAGATGCAGGTAAGAAGACACAGTTGTTGTGAAATGCAACTTGATATTCTTCTGAATAATAAACAGTGGCAGAAAACAAGATACAATTAACGGGGTTTGTCTTAATATGTGATAAACAACTGGGCAGAACATAGCCAATGTTCTGTCAAAAATTTAATAGCAATCTGAAGGAAGACAATTTTCTTCACAATAAAATGTGATATAACTTTACAGCATGTGAGTTTAAAAGAAACTTATCTTCAACTGCTGCATTAATAAATCCATATGAATATAAATAATCTGATACAATCACATTTGTAATTTCCAGTTACAGTTTAGCAATTACAAATAAAGACAAGTTACTAAGCTAGAGTAATTTTTTGTCCTGGTCTGAATGTTGAGCCAGCTTGTCCTTTCCTCTTCTTGGGATTCTGAAAATTATCATACCTGGAAACAGAAAAAGATATTAGTGATTTCTTATGAAATGCTGCTGTTTGCATATGCCTCTTCAGACACACACCCATGCAACACAGTACTACAGGTTTTTAAGTGTATTTTTATGGAAACAAAGAGTGTATTCCTCCCCAGAGCTGGGGTCTGGAGGAGTTATCATCCACAAACATAATAAAGAGAGCTCTCTGCCCTGCCTCCTTGTTCTTTTATTTCCTTTTTGGGACTGATGGGGGGCAAGTGGGACAGGGAACAGAAGTGGACTGGGTGGTATAAGCTCCTGGAAAGCATCTCTCATTTTCCTCCTTTCCTGTCCCTTCCTTATCTATTTCCCCTGCTGTAAGACCCACTTATCTGTGTATCAGCTGAGGAAGACAACTCCTAACAATCTTCATGTCAGAAGAACCCCATTAGAGAGATCACAGAAGATGCTGAAGACAGTTTCCAGCTTCTTCACTCCAGTCTTTTCAAAGCCTAAGGAGAAATGTTCTTCTTCTCTGCATAGTATTGTCTTTTCTCTAACACAATAGCTGCAAAGACCACTACAGAGAGTCAAAATCCAGCAATCTGAAAATAAGAGAGGCTACTACTCAGCAGGAGCAGGAAGGACCTAACTTTGAGTGTCAGAGAATTGGTGCTTCTTTGTACTAATATAGCTCTAAACATAATACAAGGCACATGTCTAGTCCTACATTATTAAAATTGCACTGGATTTTAGTATTTCTGAAAAAGGCTCCTTCCAGGAGCTATTCAACTCTGCCATTCCCCACATTAACTAACTATAATGTTTCTGATGAATAAGAAAAGTGAAAACACTGAATCTCCAGTGAATACACAATTACAAAAAAATTTTAATACTTACAGTTCAGTAAAATTCTTCCAGTCATCTCGGCTAATGGATGGCCTTATACCCCCAAGTGCTGTCATCAGGTGGGACTGAGTAATAAGTATAGCGTTCTTGGCAAGCACTGACTGATTAAGGGTGCTGTCCTCCTTGAAAACAGAGCCATGAACAGACAGTGAACAATTACCACAGAAATCAAGACACAGTGCCATGAATATCAGTAACTCTAAAACTTCCTCATAACATGTACAAAAAAATGTATTATAAAACCAAACACAACCCCTCCAGCCTCCTCCAGTATTAATAAAACAGAAACAAGTATTTAGTTTTATGAATGTTAACACCTGGCATATTTCTCCTCAAACAAGATATCATTATGTTTTCTACTTGTGTAACATTATATTTTATATTATTGAAGAAATTCTTTATTTAAATACCAGGCAGTGTAGGAATGCAATAGGAAAGTGTTAAGACTAAATAATAAAAAACTGCCATACTCCATTCTTGCTTCTGTAAGTAGCTTTGGTAACATTTAATTCTGTTCTCAGGTGCTCTATCTGCTGCTCCTGGTTATTTTCCAGTGAGTCTTCTTGAGAAGCTGTTCTAACCACTGAAGGTTGTGCTGGTGCTGTGTCTCTCTGAGTCACACTGGTAAAATCATGAGTTATGGAGTTTGGTCCAGACAAACACAAAGAGCTCTAAATAGACCACAAAGAGAAATACATTAACTCATTAGGAATACAAAAGAAGAACTCCACCATTAAGACTAAGCTTAAAAATTTCATTCAGTATTTGTCCTCACTGGCAATATCTGTAAAAAATGTAATACGGATATAACTTCTAGAGCAGAAAATTTAGGTTACTTTGCCACAGTGTTTGGGGAAAAGCACAAATTTGAAAATAAGGATTCTAAGTATATAATTTCTAAGTATTTCTGCAGTGGTCTCAAATTCTTTCAAAATTCTCAAAAAGAGTAAAGGTCAACCAAGTTCACTGCTTTATTTACATATGAAAATCAGTGGTTAGGAAATCACAGAACTGTTTGGGTTGGAAGGGGCCCTAAAGATCATCTAGTTCCAACCCCCCTGCATGGGCAGCGACACTTCCCACTGGACCAATTTGCTCAAAGCCACATCCAACCTGGCCTTCAACACTTCCAGGGATGGGGTATCTACAGCTACCCTGGGCCACCTTTGCCTGTGTCTCACCACCCTCACACTAAAATTCCTCCTAATGTCTCACCTAAATCTACTCTCTTCCAGTTTAAAGCTGTTACCCCTTCTCCTATTACTATATGCCCTTATAAAAAGTTCCTCCCCAGCTTTCCTGTAGGCCTCCCTCAGATACTGGACAAGTATTTGGACAAGTACACTGAACAAGTATACTGGACAAATATGGACAAGTTTCTGTAGTTAGCTTTGGAGTGACTCATAGTTTAAATATTTATCACCTTCAAATCCTCTCTGCACTTGATAAGTGTGAACTTTCAAGTTCAACAACTTTGATCTCTTACAGTTCTTGTAGCCTTGCTGAAGTCTAGATCTAAAGATCCATTAATATAACACTATCATCTGTAATGCAAGATAAAACATATAAAAGCATCTTAGCAGTCAGTAATTAGTTCTCCAATGTCAAGATAAGTTATTTTTGGCTAAAGAATCAATGCAAGACAGTTTTGAAAACAAGAGCCTAGCAACTTTTATAACTAACATATAACAGCAGTTCTGCAACACATGTTGACTGTTCATGTCCCATGGATCACATGCAAACTCTCAAGTCTTCTGTTCACCTGAAGGAGCTCAGAGGCAGCTCATCCTGTTTGGCCCACCCAGCACCCAAGGCAGTCTGAGCTGCCCAGCTGATAACTGCCCAACCAGCTGAGCACCCAACCAGCACATCCCTGTCTGCAAGCTGGCCAGAGAACGTGCTGCTTTCTGTGTGATGTGCTACTACAACAGGAATTCTGCTTCTTAGGAGCAACAATGGAAGCTAAGGTTTACTTCTGTTGTTTACACAATCCTATGGTCATAATGTTGCATTAATGCACTCATCACTGGAAACTGAAGAATGTTTATTGATTCTTAAGATTATGAATTAGTTCTTGAAAGCTGCCTGGTCATTGTTGAGTAACAAAACTGAGTTTAAAAAAACTAAAAAACTAGTCACCAAGAAGTCAAAAAATGTTTTAGTGTTAAACTTGGGAAGGCAACAAACAATTACCAGACTGCTTTACCAGACAGTAAGATCTAGTAGAAATGCAGTTTGTTTGATTATAAGGTATTAAGCAGTATTTTGGTATTAAAGGCCTGCAAAGCTGCAGAGAATCCATATTCTATTTTGGCTGATCACATCTTTCTCTTCTTACCCACCATGGACAATAAGCTGTAGGCTGAAGACAGTCTGAAGAACAAAGCTGCTAATAATTGTATTTACAAAACCATTCAATTTGTGTAGCTGTTTTTCTGCTTCATGAGTGATAATATGCAGAAAACTCATAATATTAAGTGAGTAATTTACCAGTTCTGAAGGAGTTCCATTTCCCAGCTCTGATTCATAAGAGCTTCCAAAATAAAGACGATACATGTTGGACCTTGGATCTTCAGGAAGCAAGTCAGACATTTCCAAAGAAATAAGAGATTGCTCTAGCCCTGCATCTCCATCTATTGCTGAATCATCTGAGCCACTGCTGTGGTTTAGAAAAACCATGGAAGAGAGACTGAAGTCACTATCAGAACTAGAGCCAAAATCCTGTGACAAAGAAATTAAGAGTGTTAACTCATAGCTAATTGCAATCTGAAGTACATTGAAACATTTCAGATACAGAGCAAATGAAATGATCAATTTAAGTATTATTCTAGTAATCTGTCTTTCTCTGGGAGTATGTTTCCAAGTATCATGCTATGAAAATCCAATGCCTTTAAGCAGAACTTTGTTTTATTTGAGGAGATAATGTCTTGTTTGCCTTGAACTGCCTCACTCTCTCAGTGACAGCAAGTGTTGGGAAACCTCATGTTCCTTCTCTGTTGTAGAATTCTATCACTTCTGTCTCAAGCATTCCCTTCAGGCAATTTAGTACCTTGTTTAAAGTGCTCTAGGAGATTTTGGTGAATTTAGAGTCCTTAATTTCTGTACTCATCTTTAGTCACAGTCAACACATTTTAAGTGCTGATGTGGAAATCAGAGTCTGCAAAAACGTTTTGACTGCAGACTCCTACCAGCGGAAAATTTTCTGAGTACACTGCACCAAGTATATGCATATTTATTAATTTGTATTTTATAAATATATATAGTACTGAAGCTCTAATATTTTCCTCCTGCACCTCAATGAATTGTCTTGTGCACACCACTTGGGAGACCACTGCTTTAGACAAATGGCCTCCTCTAATGGAACATAATCATGAGGTATCCTTATAACTACTGACTTACTGATGCTGTAAGTGAAGGGGTTGTTAGGGAAGGCTGAAGACCCCTCCCAATACTAAGAGTAGCATCCCCAGAGCCCCATCCCTTTGCAATAGCTGGGGAAAAAGAACCCAAGAGGCCTCCTTGCTTTTGAGTCCCTGACCCAACCTTTTCCCCCTTTGATCTCCATGTAGTGGAACCCATGCCTGCTCCTTTCCAGCTAGAACCAGAAGACAGGCATAAAAAAATGTGAGGAGAGGGAGCTGAATAGTGGCTAAAAGAGGAAAGGAGTTGTCAGTCACATAAGGGGCATGAACCAAGGGTGGGATCCTGACCTCAGATTAAACTCAATTTGCTGGAAAAACTACACAAAATTCACAAATTTATTTCTTCTTCCACCATCCAAAATGTGCCACCTCAAAACTGAATTCACTAGCTGCTCCTAGGAAACTCTGAGTGGGATTTCTCCTATTGATCTGCTAGTTATTCCTCAGCATTTATGTAAACCAAATCTGTTTATTAATCTATTTAATGTCAAACATCTATTTCAAAAAGAAAAAAACCTTGTTTCTCAGAAGTATATAAACTACTTAAAATGCAAGAATAATGTACACTTCTTAAGATTCTAACATATTAAGATTTTAATCTTTTGTATACAAATATAAGAAAACCAATTCATATTAAACATAAAACATAGAAAAAATTAACCCTTTTAAACATACCAATATCAAAGTAAAAGAGGAGAGACTTCATTTATATTAGCTTTATCTACCTGTGTTAAGCCTGAACCTAAATTAGAATGAATTGCCTCTAACTGGGCATTGTACAACAAAGCTTTTAGGTCAGCCCCTGTGAACCACTCTGTTTTTGTTGCCAACTCCCAGAAGTCCACATCATTTGCCAAGGACAGAGAATGACTGAGAGCTTTTAAGATTTCATAGCGTGAATTCTGTAAAAAAAGGGAGAACAAAAATGTCAGTAAAGCAACCTCTTATTTTCCTTGTCCTTAATGCTAGACAGTGCTTTGCCTCTTGTCAAAAGCAACTTCCCGTCTGAAGGAGAAGGGTCTTTATTTTAAAGAAGATACCATACCCCAATAACAGTATCTACAGAACATACCATACAGTAATCATCTTTAAAATACAGACATACATTTTGTTACATTTTCATGACAAATCGAAGAGAAACTGTACCAAAAGTAGCATACAGAGAAATATTTCTCCAAATATCCAGTTAATATCTAGGACTGTTATTTATGAAATATGTAAAGCAACAAAGGGGAGCTCTGCTGCTCGTATGTTCTTTTGCAAAAGGAAGTATGATAAAAGTTTAAAACTTCTGTTTTTCTGAATGACAACAGTCTAAATCAGAATTTTACCAAAAAAAAAAAAAGGGAAAAAAGATATATATGTTCTTAAGGCACACGATCATCTTGTTTGTGTGTGTTTCAGAATGAAATTGTAATATTTGTTAAATGTTCCAACTGATCTGAAAATCAACAGCACTAATCTTCTCATAAAAGGGGAATCCAAGACATACATTGTACAGACTAAAAGCCCTGATCTAAACCCCTCTAAAATCAGTGAGCATAATTCGTTTCCTAACTAATGACACCTCTGTCTTAAAAAGAACTTGAATATTCCAAATTAAATGTCAGTAAAGAAGAGTGGAATTAACTGGATTCAGAGGAAAACTGCTCTGAAAACTTGAGATAATTCAAGAGTTGGGCTGGGAAGTGCTGGGTTGGTACATCAGTTGAAGAAAATTACAAATTAAGACACAGACACAACAAACACTAGCCTGCACCCAATTTTGTTCTGCAGACTAGTTTAATTTTTTATTTTTTAAATCAGCTATATCCACAGGAACATGATTTGATACTGAAGACTGTGGCAAATAGCCTTGTCTTTCCCCAGTTTTATGTGAAAATGTGAACACTGAAATCAGTGAATTTATACTGTTGTATAACTGGAGCTGGGCAATCAAGTCCACTTTGTCTGGGTTTAAAATGCCACTATATACTAAGAAACAGAGAATAAAGCACACTAGCTTGATGCTGGTTTTTTTCTTGCCTCTCATGTAACATGTTTTGTTTCCTCACCTGATCAGGGGGTGGACAGTACAGGCATTTGTCCAGTCGACCTGGCCTTAACAAAGCAGGGTCAATCAAATCTGGGCGACTGGTAGCAGCCAGCACATAAACCCCTTAGGAAAGTGCAGAAAAGCATCATTAACATCTGCTACACTTTGGCATAAGAAGAAGCACACAGATGCATTATTACCTTGTAAGCCTTCCACACCATCTAATTGAGTCAAAAGTTGGTTGACCACTCGGTCTGTAACTCCTGTGTTGTCATGACCTCGGCGAGGAGCAATAGAGTCAAACTCATCAAAAAAAATAATGCAAGGCTTAGCTGCTTGAGCTCTAAGAGGGGAAAAAAGGCAATACTTAAATCCTGTTTATCTTTGGGTCACACATAAAACTGCTTAGAAATACTAGAGGTACTTGTTTTCTGCTTCAGAGAACAGTTCTCTTTAATGACAGAACAGAAAATCTGTCTTCTGTAGAATTTAAGAGGTTTTGAAGAATTGGATTGCAATGGAATCACTTCTCATATTTATGACATGCCTTGCACTCACTTCACAATTTCTGAAGTGAACTCAACTGTCAACTTAATATACATGAAAGCTCTAAAATCTAGTTACTACAGATGAGGCCTTGGCTTAAATGCATCAAACACAAAGACTGCCTACACTGTATACTGCTTGACTTTGTTTACATTAGTGAGCACTGCCCTGGGTCAGTAAGGGCAGATCTGTAAAAACAAAACTGGCACTGAGGACCTAAATACCAAGCCTACTGTGATGCTATCTACTGAGGGCTCATCACTAGCTGGAGTACACTTGACTGTCTCCTGGAATTGTCTGAGAGGAATTTAGCATGTGTTTTCCAAGACAGTTTTGTGATGGGAACCAATGCACTGTAAATGGAGTTCAGATTCAGAAGTGCATTCCTGAATTCTCAGTTCTTAAATAACAATGGTCATGTTGAACTTGCCAAGGTCTGAACACCTGGTTTGGCACAACTGATAATTTCAGATACTCTCTCTTAGGACAACAAAATTATTTCTTGGAGCTCCAACCAATAAAATTCATTGATAACATCACAAATCTTTACAGAGCCAACCTGCTAAACATGTCTCGAACTGCTTGCTCACTTGCACCAATGTATTTGCTGAGTAGCTCTGGTCCCTAAAAAAGAAAAAAAGAAAAAAAAAACAGAAAAGAGTATTAATTGGATGTTTCTCAATTTTAATGTGTACTTCAACAGCAGCATTAATGATTGAACATATATTCAACATCAACATACAAGACTTTTCTTGTAACCAGAGAATTATTCAGAGAGTGGCATCTCTGAAGAGAAGTGCCAAAGGGGTCTGGATAAGCCAAAAGCAACTTTTTTCTACTACAACAGAAAAAGTGCTACAGTACCACAAGGCAACAGCTTGCACCACATTTTGAAAATATGTTTAAAATGCATCACTCCACTTTCCAGTGGAACCAAAATCCAGGATCTTTTAATAAAAAAATAGGAAACTAAGAATGTCTAATTATATTTTATAATTCTGCCTAATGAACAATTTTACAAAAAAATCTTAGTAATAAAACTGTGAAGTTCCAGAAGGCAGATGATGGGATGTCCCAGAGATGTACCAAATATTAAATGGGTGTTGCCAGAACATACTCAGAAGTACCATGTTAAACTACTTCATTCAGTTAATAAAATGAATCAATTAATCCTCAAAAGCTTGCTACCTTAATGCTGATGAAATTCATTCCACTCTCTCGAGCAACTACTCCTGCTAACAGTGTTTTTCCTGTTCCAGGTGCTCCATACAGCAAGACTCCTGATCTCTGTCGTATGGGCAGATTGGCAAATAATTCTGGATACTGGAAAAGAGTTTCAAGAAGACATATTCTAAAATATCTAATAATTCTGCAGCGTACTGCAACCTCACCAACTACTGTTCATTTTTGTATAAACAGAACGTGTCTAATTTCTTTTATGCACATTATTATCACAAGAGATCATCTGGACTGCTGTCAATTTACTTGGGGCTGAAGTTGGTTCCTGGGCTGCGTAAGTACTTAGTATACAAACAAGTGACATTTTGCACCAAGAGAAAACAGGACAGAATAGGAATGCACCACAAGCTTTATCATGTACATATTGGTACTTCTAAAGTACCACTTAAGTCACCAACTAATATGATTAATTAAGAACACAGTACAAGACTCTGTCCATTACACAAACTGTGTAATGTCTAAAATCACTGAGGCTGCTCAGTCTTTTCTCCAAAGACTGAAATGGATGGTTCATCTCTATGCTGGAAGTTTAAGAAAGGCAGAAAGGCCAAAGTAAAAGAGTGGGGAACTGATGGATTGACATCCACCCAGAAGAGAACACTCCTCTAGCAAAAGTGCTGCAGCAGACAGCTGGGAATGTTGTCTTTACAGAACATTATCACAAACCCTGCAACAGAGAGTGCAGCAAAGATGATGTTAGCAATACTCCAATATGCTAGAGCAACACTTGATCTGTACAAAAGAAGAAGCTATTGCATTTTGTATTTGAAACTGGGAAAAGAAAGGAAGGAAAATTCAGTTTTCCAGTACCTGAGGACAGTTGAAGAGTGGGAAGCTACAAAAGCAGCATAAAATTATACATATAATCTTTCTGTCAAATGCCATGCCACACTTTAAAAATTATTCTTCCCTTATTAATTCCATGTGCAAAATTTAGGCAGCTAATTAAAAAAAACCTGGGTACCTTTGCAGGTAACTGTCCCACCCCGTGTCCTTTGGCTTATGAAGGTTAACATTTCTCAGAGCCACGGGAGTAAAATCTTTCAGAGCTTTCTGAAAATCCATAGTTGACAAATTTAATTCTGCTAAAAAAAAGAAAAAAAAGAAAATAAAGAAAAAAAAAATCCTCAACCAAAAAAGAACTCACAGACTACTATTACCAAATTCCACGCAATACGTAATAAACATATTTTAAACATAATAAATAAAATCTGGCTTCTTACTTTCATATCATACCACAGGTTCAGGTTAAAAAAGCAAGACTGTGAAATAAGAGATTCTGTTGTCAACATACCATCCTTTTGAAATGCATTCTGGTTGGAAACACAGGCATGAATGGCACGACCAACCAGCATCGTAAAATCTCTAGCAACAAAACCTTCTGTTTCCTTTGCAATACACTGGAGATCAAGATCAGGAAACTTCTTCATATCAAAATTCAGTTTATTTTTTATAATGGAGCACAACATTTCACATCTTTCCTTCTGAAAAACACAATTATGTAGAAAGTGTATATTAAGATTACTATTTATATGGATTTCAGAAACTCAAAAAGTAAATACATACAAGGTACTAAAATTTCCTTAAATGTTTACATGTCACCAAACCTTCAAATAAAATCTGATCAGGCATGAATATAAACAAAAGCTAATTTTTTATTTCAATAAATTCATCAGTTTTAAAAATTTACCTCACCACAGCTATTTTAAATCCAACAATAAATCGAAACAATAATAAATTGATAAAGGCAGACTTGCAGGAAGTGGCAGAAAGCTACACTGTGTCTAACCCAGAATCCCCTCCTCAGAGGCTTTTGTTTGCTAGCCTGTGAGAGAAGACAAGCAGGCAGGAACAACTGGTGTCAAAGACACAAGTTGCCATGTCTCTTTCACGCCATCAGGGCATGCACATGTACAAAGTGCTGCTTTCTCCTGCAATTAACTTATACTGTTTATTTTTCCCCTCTATCCTTTTTACTTTTCAAAATGGACTATATTCAAAAGTAGAGGGAAATAATTGATCAGAAAAATCAACCCAAAACCTTCCCACAGAATTAACATTTATTATTAATAACAATTTAAAAACATACATTCTAGGGACATAGTTATTCCTCTGGGCAATGAAAAACCACACTTAGGTTTAATCTCATTCACCTAACTGTGGTGACTTACATGATTTGCAGGGAGCAAGGAGACACATGTCTCACCTATGTTACACAACCTGACTTCTACATTGAACTGAGTGTCCTCTGGATACATCTTCTTGCCACTGAAGATAAGGAGAAGTGGGGCCAACGAGGAGTTTTCACTGGATTAGTTTCAGTTTTTACAACTTTATAATGACAGATGCATACAGCAGAGGTTTTATTTATTTAAGTATCATGAAAGAACTTTAAGATTTCCAAATTTGTTCTCATCTTTGGGTGTAACCTACTGTTTCTGCAGCTTTTCCAGTACTGTATTTGAGACTGAAGAGGAGGAAAACAACCTTTTAACTAAATTAATAAATACCTGAATTTACCTGATCTGGAGATCGGATACATTTGAAGCACTGAAATATGTGAGTTCCTTGAGCTGAAACCAGGGAAGGGTGTAGGGAATGTTCAGACTGACTTGTGGCAATCAGTGCAATCAGACTCCCCATGGAAATAACTTCTTTTATCAGATCTTTCAAAACTAAACACACAAGACATTGCTTTATGAATTGCAAAATAACAAAAGGTTCTACATTTCAAAACAGACATTTCTACTGTATTGCAGAGCAGCATTAGGGCATGCAAAATGTAACATCTTATTATACATTTGTTTTATTCCTATGTTTACAGGGTTTTTTAAAAAAATAAAAAAATAACAGATTTTTTTAATGCTTATTTTTCTACTAATTCCATTAACAAAATGCCATCAGAAGTGCTCTTTAAAAGTGAACTTTGTAACATTGCTGATGATGTCTACCACAGGATGTTAAATGTGGGTTTTTTGTGTGTGCTGTGATCCAAGTTTCAGAAATACTATTTTGTCAATGCAAACAAAAAAGGGAAGTTATAAGAATAAAAAAAGATGCTAAGCAAGCTAGGAAAAAATAATATATGAAAGTTTAAGAAATTAGAGATGCAAGGCAGATCTTCAAGCAATACTCTTTAAAATTCTATGCACTATATCTTTAAATAATGTAATAACAAACAATTCTGAAAGTGTACATTTTTGAAAAAGAAATTATGGTAAGATTTTATGAAATTGAAATGGAACAAAAAATTATGCTCAATTACTCCTCAATTAAGCTAAGAAATGAAAGTTATGTTTTGATATGTTTTTACATGAAGAGAGCTGAATAAAGCTAAAACAAATATACATATATATTTTAAATTTAATTTTGCAACTTATCACCGCCTAAATATTAGGGAATAAGATGAAACTCTATGCAAGATGTCAAACTACAATTGGTTATCTTATTTTTAAAACCTTTGAATTGTTACATTGTAAAATAATCCAGAAATTTTACAAAGTATACCAGGTAGGATCATAAAGAAGACAGTACTCAGCTAAATGAAGTTGGTTCTAAACAGCAAAATTATCTATATCAAAATGATATATCTCTGTAATTGTATATTATTATGGAAAACAGGATCAATTTTAATGGTATGTCAATTGTAATATTGATCTTATCAATAATTATCAGTTAAAGATTCAATTGTAATTTTTAGGCAATTCCAATGTATTTGAGTGCACGAACAATACAAAAAGGGACTGAGAAGTTTCTACCCCTGGCAGTGGTACTGACAACGGGCATCACCCTCAGCAGCAGTGGTGTATGTACCATGGGCAATGACTACTCCAGGTTCCAGAGTGGACCATTTTGATTCAGCTAGTGGTCCACAAATGGTCTACATACCATCATCTGTGAATCCCTGTCACGGAATACCCCATGGTTCAGAGGCAGTAACAATCAGATAGAATTGTCTTGGCAGGACAGCAGAATTCAGGTGCAAGAAGTTCTAAGTTGCATTACATTTCTATCCAGATACAGGTAGCACAGTATTACCATAAGCAAGTCTGTTACACTGAATCATTTCAGGGCTGTTCTCATGCTCTGGTGTAGAAGGTACTCCAACAATGTGATCGAGATCATCCATCAAAAGAATGGATGGTTGCCTCCATGCTGCCTCTAAAAAAGCTTCTTCCATGCTTTTCCTTATGTTTACTAATCGTTTTCCTAAAACAGGAATGCAACTTTAGTGAAAAAACATATCAGGAAAAAAAAAAATCAGACTACATTTTGCTCATCTAATACTAAAATGCTTTGATTCATGTGGCTTAACTTTAATTCTATAAATCCAGGTACTGACATGAAACCAGACTCAACATTCAGGAAAGAAAGGAGTCCACATCTTCAATCAAAAAAGAACCAGAAGAACCCATCTGTCCTAAAATGGGATTAATTACCTTTACTAACAACTACAGAAGCCTACAGGCCTAATTTCTAGGCAGCTAAAACACAGCACTGTCATTAGCACCCTAAATTAGCTGCAAACTGGCCCATAACTGGAAGAATTTCTCAGAGCAGCAGACCTAGCTCTTCATCAATCTTTTCTTTTTCTCTCTGGAGCAAGGACCTCAGTAGAGACTTAATCAAAGAGAGCACAGCCATACAACATAAAGGCTCTGTAGGAAAACAGATGAGTATTCTCTGCCTCTGTAACACCAAGACTATTTGAGAAAGCCGGTGAAAGAAAAAGTGAAAAAAGCCTCTTTTGTTTTCTTTCATCTTGCAAAAGACTTATTTTGAACTCAAAAACCCCTAAGGATTCATCTTATAATAATTTATAATCATGAGTGTTAGACAACTACTGCCAACATAAACTAGGTTAGTAACATGCCATCAGAAATTAGCTTTCAGCTGGTTGTTCAGTTCTTCTGTGGTATCTGTGTGATCCTCACTGAGTTATAGGATACAGTTATCCTTTAACATTTATGATTTTACAGGACCTGTTCCAGCTAGCACAGCTGAAAAACCACACAGTTCAACTTGCAACTTTTTGTAACAATTAGAAATAAGCATGGCAAGTATGGTCTGAATTTGGTGGTGGTATGTGGGACAGAAATTGATAAAAGTGTGAAATCAGCTTATGGCAGGTGTATTTCCACCAGGCTGTTAAAGACACTCATTGTGGGGCATCCTTGTAAAAGCAGTGATAATACTAGAAAAATTGTGAAGACTAAATATATTAACTTCATAGTTGTGCTTCTTCATACAGCAAACATTTTGGATCTAAAAAAAAAATTATCATACCTCTTAAAGCTTTACAATCAATTACTTCTACATGAGCATCCAGCCTATCAAATGCTTCTTTGCAGATGGCCTTTGCTAATGTTGACTTTCCACTTCCCTACAAAAAAAAGCATGAGCTAATGTAAATTGACACAACTATTTCCTTCTGTTCCTGTGGCTTTTTTCACAGTAGACACCAGGTAAGAAACTGTGAAAGCTGTATGCACACTGATTCATCACCAGAAGTATATAAATATTTTGTCTTTATATCACTTTGCAGAGATCAAAGCTCTAGAGGGAAACAAGTACAAACAAATTCAGAGTGTATGCATCCACTATAGGTAGTGTTCTTAGAGTACAGACACCTTTTAGTTTCTGTGGAATACAGCATTAAATGAATCACCATAAGAGGCAACAGGAAAGTAAGGATATCAACTCCACTGATATTTTATGTTATAATACAGGAGAAAATACTATATTCTTATCTTCATTCAACTATTTCAGAGACAAGAAGTGTTTATGATACTGTAAACATGAAGTAGATTAATGCCCTAAGGGACCAAATTGAAATGGCAACAGAAGCAATCTTTAAAACTTACATCATAAATGTATTATACATATACACGAAATACATAGATATGTATTGATAAAGTGTGACTGTAACTTGTACACACACACACACACACACACACACATATATATATAAAATAACATTTTACTGGATTTACTCCCTTCAGCTAACTGCTCTTTTTTCATCTTGTTCTTTAATTCTTTGGAATTCACACAATATCAAAGAAAACTAACAAAACCAGCTTTATAACTACAGAGAACAATCCATGAGGGTTTGCAAGTAAGGAGTAGTAAAGTGTGTACCTTTCCTCCTGTGAGGAGCACCCCTCCGCTGCGCAGTCCCACAGCAACAGCTGCCAGCTTTTGAGACAAAGGGCGCCCCAGAAGACTGTGGCTTATATGTTCAAAACAAGATGTTCCCAATTTGTCCATTCCTCTGCAGAGCAAAAAAAAACAAAAAAACAAAACATCCATTGGCCCAGGGCAGCATCAGTACCTGTGATGGAAACACTAATAGTGTGAAGTTGGGTAACTTTCAAAGCTGAGGTATTTTGATGCACTTCACCTTCCCAAGAACAAGCTACAGACATTTCATCTTGAAGAGACATCACCTTTATTTTGCAGTGGTGACAGAGGGGACACACACAGACATTGCACACACCTCCACGATGAAAAGGTTATCTAGTCAATGCTACACAACCCTAGCATGAGGAAGGTCTCAAAAGACAGGAGTTAACCATATTTTGGGGCTTCATCTACTTGAGTGTCTGAGTAACAGCCTACTAAGGAATTTAACAAATCAGTAAAACATGGAACAATCCTGGGTCAGAAAACTCCTCAGCCATTTCAAAAAAGCAGCACACAGAGCACTTGACAGCATCCTTACCCTTCACCAGTCCTAAATCTCTGTGACTTCCAACACACAACACTGCTCCTTTTAGATCCACAAACAGCAAGGCTATCAGTCGTGTATTTCAACTTCAAACAAAATAATTTAGGGAGAAACAGAAGGAAGGAAGGAATCCTCATTTCTAATACTCCTAACCTTGAAGCAGGTTTCCTAGGAAGGCGGATGATGCCCCAAGCCTGTCAGTGATTAAGAGGCTTAAGAGTACCTAAGAGTACAATGCCCTTAATAACACACTTTAACATCTTGGTGAGAGATGAAGTGATCAGGCACGTGGCATACATGATCATTATAGGTCCCTTCCAACTGAAATACCCTATCCTACCCCAACCACACCACTGCCTCAACCAACACCTATCCCCTCTTCAACATAATATCCTCAGTTGCCTTACACAACACTGATAGCATATGACCACCATTTGGAAATGGCAGCTAAAACCAGTCCAACACCACCAGTATCCCTTACTGCTACATAGAGGTCTGTTTCCTACAGCTTAGCACAGCAAGAGTCACTGAACTGTAAGCATTTCTTCTGAAACTTAGGCAGTTCTGATACCTACAATGCTGTTGTCAGATGTGGTGAACAGTAAGTGCATGAATATCTTTAGTTGTGGGAAGTTTTCTAAGCACCTCATTAAAACTATTGAGAGAAAAAAATGACCCTTCAACATACATCACAATAATGTCTGAATCTGACACAAGTCAAAAGTTTTTTTTTTCAGATCTGGCTTAGTTTGCCAAAATTCTACATTTTCATCTTTTTGTTTTTTTAATTCCCATTCCCTTCTATGTTTTCTATTATGAAAATATCTCACCCTAAATCACTTAGTTTGTGGTAAGGAAGGTTTCTCTCTGTATCACACACAGGTGGCTGGCTGTCACCATCAGCTTCTCTAGTTAGAGGCTGTAAAATAACCTACAACAAAAGAAAGAGTTACTACTTTACATTAAATATAACTGCAGAAGAAGGGTATAGAAGTGATTAGCCATTTTTGGAATTGTTAAAGAAAATGTTGTTGAATACTTTGCTGAAGCTTATTGCACTTGTAAGACAAATACACTGGTAAAATGGCATTGACAGAAGTACTTCCAAGAACAATCCAGTGTTTACAGTGATGTAACAACCACTGATTAGATGTTAGGCCAAGTGTTGCTTATATCACACTATATGGCTTATCTACTCTTTCTCTGCCTGTAACTACTCAGTTCCTTCTCTTTTGCCCTCTCCCATTGTACTGGGATGAGCACTTGGGAGGCAGAATAGTGAATCAGATTAGGAATCTGATTTGGGTGCAAAATAACCTGACAAGACACCTGGCTTTTTTCACCCATGGGAATTTTTCAGTGTAGTTCACTGGGAAGCTTGTATGGAAATCCCAGCAGGCAAACAGGGTAACAGAGAAGTTCACAGGTAAGAACAGGCTGGAAGGAGATGCTGACACTGCTGTTAAGAAACATCCTTTGCATCTTACAACCAGTCTCTAGCACAATTTGAAGGAGCCTTCTTGTACTGTTCTACTGCCAGTAGAAATAGAGCCCTTGTTTTACCTTTTTTTTAATCGGGAAACCTAAATTTTGCAGAAAAATCATGTTCTAAACAGCCAAAACAGCACACCTTAATTCTCCACTGAAATCCATCTTTATCAGTTTACAAATGAAAAACAGAAATGACATCCCACTCCTGTAACCATAACCCTGGAGTCATGGGCATTTTTTTCAACCAGAATTGTTAATGGAAATAGTAATCCTAATATTAAATAGAAATATTTATTCTCCTGAGAAAGACTGAAGACACAGAACTAGACAAAAGAGAAGGCCATGTGAGCTTGGCAGGTTTGAATAGGGAATATGTCTCATCTCTGTCAGAAGCAGCTACTGTTCCTGCCAGATACAGTATGATTTTTATAGTGGTTTAGTACAAGGGAAAGAAAAAGTAAGCACAAGTACACTAACACTGCTGACTTTCCTCTGCTGATTGATTTTTCTGAGAGTTTGATACAGACTGAAATTCAGTGACATGTGGCATGTCTGGAATCTCACCAATGTTTCAGGCTATAAAATAACATACAAAGAATGTAGACATAATTTAATGATCAGACCGACATTATTTACTTAAAAAGGAAAAACAAAATACTTTATATCAAATGTAGTAACTTTTTAACCAAATATAACAATTTAAATTACTTGATACCTGATACTATGTGATATTTACTTGTATAGTAGTCTTTGGCAGCAAACTGGGACTCAGTACAAAAGTATTCTCAGACTTATTTTCTTCAGTGTGTGTAGGATGTACTACACTAAGGACAAACTCCTCCATTCCTGTAAAATCCCAAGGAACAACTATTAAAATTCCAAACAAATTCAGTTTTTATTCCTCACAAGATGAAGCAGATTAGTGTATTTTGAAATATTACAATATAATCTCAAATGAAAGAATAAAAAAGGCTTATCATTCAAGAATAATCCATGGTTACAGTTTGTGTTAAGAGACCTGTTACAACAGATGTTGTATACAGGGATTAAATGGCACATTGCCCAAGTAACTTCTATAATGGATAGTTAAACACAGCTACAGCACAGGACAGTGTAGCCCTCACCTTCTTTAATAGGCAGATGTATAGAGTCTGTGCCTGTTGTTATCCATGGGAGATCATCAGTAGCAGAATCCTGCAGCCAAGAACTGAAAGCACATTTAACATCATCTTCATGTGTGTCTTTATGCTAAATAGAAGAGGGAAATTAAACAAAACAAGGTGCTAGTAAAATTGTTTTCTTCCTATGTGTGAGGCATTTGTTTCTCTTACTGTAGCAGAGAATTCAAAGAAGATATCACAGTTCTATTTATACAGAAAATGCTTTGCCAATGAATACCATTTCTACCAATTCCTCTGTTCAAAGCATCTGTCTAGCCCTTGCAACAGATGGATCTTCCACCACCCCTCAAGATTTTATCCATAGGACACTGAGTAAGGAAATGCTTTTATTCTTGTTTTAATTATTTGTATTGCCAGATCAAAGACCACTACGCAGCTCCTGGGTCTGAAAGAGCACCCAAGATATGCACCAATACTGATCTTTGACTTATTTTGGGTGCTCATTGCTTCCAAGACACAGAAGCCTGGGCTCATCTAGACTGGGGGCAACACCATCGAACTTCAACAGGCAGGCACAGATCAAACAACTTACCCCAGATCACCTAGATAAATGGAACAGGAAAAGAAATTGAGTCTAAACCACATATATCTTGGCTGAGTACCTTATCACAAAAGCATAATTCCCATCTAAAAAAAGAGGGAATCAAGCAAGGTCATGGAAGCAGTGCTCAGAAAGGAAAATCAAAAGTTACTGTCATATTTCTGTATTTGTTAGGTTTCTTCCAAGAACTAGAAAAACCTCAATTAGAGAGAAAGGGAGAGATGTCTATTTAAAACCTGTACAAGCATAACTACTCTCTACAATTTTAGGAAATTACTGACAGAATACTTCTTTTAACTCCAACAGCAAAATAGAAAGATAATAAAATAAAATGCACTTCAACCCTTACTCTGTTGGTAAGAAACCAAAATACAGTTTCAGGGATAAAGATCAAACCATTCATAAGCCCTTCTGTGATGGGAAATCCTGTATTTCAAGTTTTGAGGAGCAGCTAACATGGGAAATAATCAGTCCAGTGTCACAGAGAAACAAGCAGATGTTACATTGTGAAGAATTAGATCATTCCACAGCTACATCTGACAGACTGTGAGAACTGGTACTAAGTATGTTCTTACTGTCCCAAATGCTCACTCAGAAGACTTGTCTATGTCTCCCTTACAGGAAAACAGAGGGATTCAATGACAACTTGGGAAAATCTTTAGCGTGGGAGGAGAAAAACATCAACATTTAAAGGAAGCAAAAACCTCAACAACACATTAAAAATTGTAATAATTTTACTGTATTTGTTTATTTTAGGAAATTCACTGGGCACTGCAATGCTTGAGGAGTATACACATCTCTTCTGCAAGAAGACGTAAAAAGGATACTTCTGCTTAAATGCTTATTCTTTTTTTGTCTTTAATGGGTTAAATGTGTACACCTAAAATTGCTAGGTTTGAACCAGCACTAATGTGCTGCAGATGAAGGTTTGATGCAAAATTATTATTCATCACTATTGCTGTTTTGACAGCAATTGTTTATGTTTGAGACTTAATTCAAAAGAAAACGCATCTTTTCCCTACGAAATCTGTTTCTGTTTTAGGATGTCAACTTCCTTTTTAATAAGGAAAATATCAAAAATTTGCACAGTTTGAGAATAACAGAAGACCCTCTGATTTAAAAGGTACTATATAACATTCTCCTAATAGCTTCAGGAAACTAGGAATCAAAATTCAGAAGTTCTTTTTCCTCCATCATCTGCAGCCTCTGCCAGTTCCCTTAAATAAGAAATCACTACAAATAACATGCTGAGCTATCTGAAATATTTACCAAGTGCAAAAAAATATTACTAGTTAAGCCTTGTTTAAGTAGGTCATGGCATCTTCTTAATTCAAATGACTTAAACAGCAAAAAGAAAAAGCAAGGAATTATGCAAAAAAAGCAATTCCTTTGGAATGCTGTCATACAAAAGAGAGAATTTCCAAACTGTCATCAAACAAATGAAACAAATAAACACAAAAGAAGCCCCAACCTTGACTAGAGCAACATTGTCAGTTTTCCAATATACAAACAAATATGTGACCAGGAATATCAACTCACTAAATTCTGTTTGGGTTGCAGTCTAAGAGAAAAAGGAATTTTTGGTACAGATTCAACTGACTTAATTCGGACTGTTGAATGTATTTCAATTCGTAGTTTTTTTCTCAGACCATCTGGAATCTGAAATATTAAAAATAAAAGCAAAGAAATATGAAGATCAGAAAGTAAAACTGTCATTCTATGTACAGTATAACATCAGTTTCTTCATCACTACTACAACTACTGCATTTGACCATCAGCCTACTTGTTGGTTGCAATCTGAGAGAATTATAAACCTGATGGTATCCCAACCTTGTTCTCTCATGCACACTTCTAATTTCCTTTTATTCCCTTTGTGAAAGGGAATATTTATTCCTGGGATTTGTGAAAGTGCCCATTACAGCAGACTATCTACCAACTCTTTAAATAAACCCCAAAAGGCTGAAAAAAAAAGAATTGTGAGGAATTCTTAAAGCCTGCTAAGAATGCTTTTAGCATAGGAGAAAAAACAACAACTCTACTTTAATTTGCTGATTAAAATTAATTTTAAAAAAGAAAATTAAATATAAATAGGCCATTATACAGATCAGCACAGAGAGAAAATCAAATTTCCCTAAGTCGTACTAGTCAGTTTATCCTTTTAAAAAGAAAACTATTCTGTGTTATTTTAAATGTATATGCAAATGGATAACTTCTCATAAATGCTTACTAAGTCTGAAAGACTTTATGGTTGCTGGCATTCTGAAAATGGTTACATTTCTCAAAATATTTAGTGGTAAAGACCCTTGCAGGCTTTTGCTCTCGTTCTTAACAACAAAACAAAGCAAATTGTGAGAAGTATTATTATGTAAAAATCATAGTGATCTGAAGTGTATTTTATCTCTTTTTGTTGATCCCACATATACTTCCAGGAAAGAAAGAAAACAAGAAGGCTGTGGTTCTACCATAACAAGTTGAAATGGTAGTGTCTGCACACCAGGACTTGAGACTCCTTGCAAAATAATACTTAAGACTAAAATAATTTAAATTATACAGAAGACAGTTATTTTGGTTTTTAAAGATGGATTTTAAGGATTCTATAAAAGGACTCACAAAGATCATTAGTGCTAGGATTCGTGATCCCATTACTTTACAGCTTGATGACACCTGGAGTCTGAGGCACATTTCAAAGTGCTAACTGATGTGTCTAAGTATGTATTTTCACATTCTCTTTAATACAGTGACTACCAATAGATTTTGATGAAAACATGCATCCCCTCCATAATCACTGAAGAATTTTCCTCATTTGGTGAAAAAATGCCAAGGGTGCAGAAACACAAAGTACACTGTACCTCTTGGAGGATGATGGCAAGTAATGTAGTTCATAATGAGATGGCTTAGCAAAACATAGCTTTAGTAATATTATTTGATTCTAGTCTATTCTATTCGAGAGCTTAAAGTCTACATCCCAAAACTACATCTTAACTATCCAGTTCCACAACTATCAAATAGAAAGTATTATCCAATAAAAAGCCCCAAAGATAGTGTGCACAAACTGACCCAAACTCTTCCAACATGTAGGGCTTCCCCACTGTGGCCACACTCTATGACAGTCTTTAGGTCTTCAAATCCATTCCAAACGATTTGAACCACAGACCCTTCACTGGATGCCTGACTGCTATGAGCATCAGAATGATTTTTGTCTGGCGTACTAGTCAAATGCTTTTGTTTTTCAAGTGGCAGATTTTGCTGTGCTTCTTGATGACGCCGTCTCGGGGAAAGCAGCTCGTGAATTTTCCCATAAGACACTACAGGCTTGGGATCCAAATCAGTGAATTCTAAATTCCACGGAAAAACATGAATAGCACTGAATTTCAGAAAAGCATGAGTGGCAGATGCATTCTGCACGCTGGGAGGCTGGGGTTGACACACTCTAAAAATGGAATCCATGTGAATTAAGTTCAGCCACTTGTCTTTTAAGGAGCTCATTTCATCTTTATCACACAAAGTCTTTTGTTTCTGCTCAGATGTATGAGAGAAAACACTCCCTATGAAATTCCATATATTTGGGAGAACATTTGAGCCAAACGTCATGTTTGCATCAGCCTTACTCTGTTCAAGGACTCCTGGCTTTAAGTAAGGCTGTTTGGCAAAAGGATCCTTCACTGTTTCTTCTTCCTCTGTATTATTTTTCACAAAGCTTTTCAGCAAGGTGTCACGTTCTGTTGAAGGTGTGCTGGTGTTGTTTTCCCCCAGTTCACGTGTTTTGGGACAGATCAGCAGCTCTGTGCACGTTTCTAACCTGCCATAGGGAGCTGCTGGCATAAGTGTACCTGAGTATGAACAAAGCACATCAGTGAATGCATTCAACTCACAAACTATCTCAGTCAAGGTGCTGCAAGAGCCTTCACAGTTGCTTACCAATTTTGATGTAAACGTGAGTGTGCTGTTCAACCCACACAGGAAAGATGGCTTTTGGAAATACTATTCGAATCTGGTCAAGAAGATGTTTTTCTAGAGAGGAAGCATGCAGTTCCTAGGGAAATGTGATACCATCATGAATTAAATATTGCATACATTTTTAACATTTGTTTGAAGATAAAAACTCTATGTCTCTTTCTAATACTCCATTTGAGATACAAAATACAATTAAACCCCAACACATTTAGTATGTTTTAGGGGGCTGAAAATAACTGTTCACTGTGCAAAAATTTGTGTGTCAGAAACTCTGTTACCTGTAAGAAAAGGATGTGAACAGTGGAAAGGGTTTTATTACCAGAATTTCCCAATCATCTGCTGAGAGTGGTTCCACTTCTACTTGCTGACAGGAGGAGACATAGGAACAGGGTTCAAGAAATACCTGCCAAAATGTAACACCATTTCAAAAAGTTTAATTTCTTTTTTTAAAACATATAAAAGACTCATCTTCAATTCAACGAGGAAACTGACATCTCTCTCATTACACATTTTCCCTACTTTGAACATACATCTTCTTAGTGACACTAAGTAATCCCTAAGCACAGAAATGGATTGCATTGGGCATGAACCACGAATGGAAGTGAATGTGAAAAGCACAGAGTTTTTCTTGAGACAAAACTCATCACCTGTCCTCTGAAAGAGATTTTTTTAAATTTCAGGTCAGCTTTTATAAAAGTAACAATTGACTTGAAATTCCTCCGGGTTCTCAGAGCGAAGCAAAATCTGGGAGGAATGTATTTCAAAATATTATTTACACAGTAAATAAATGAGCATATTATTATGAAACACAGCAAGCACACAATTTCTGAATCCAAAACAATGGAAAGACAACCTAATTATTCATGTATTGATTTGATTGAACAGATGATTATTCCCAGGCAACAGCTGGGTGTGGTTTTCTTAGGTTTCCATTGTCAACTGTTTTTCTGTTGAAGCCTATTGATTGCTAGAACTAAAAAGGGCATTTAGCTTGCCACTGAACTAGCAAATTTTGAAGTCCTGCAAACAGAGATATAATTTCTAGAAAGAATATGCTAAATAAGTAAACAAGGATAGATAATATATTGTTTTGAGCCCCATTCTTTTATGTCTTCTATTATGCTGCATAACATTCTCCATAGGAGAGAACAGATGTGTAAGAATACACTGCACACTAACATGGGGTGAAGTCACACTTTTCTACTCTTGTTTGCTTAAATCTTTACCTATTAATATAAAAAACCCCTTTGAATATTGAGATTTGAGGTCCCATGTCAGAAAGCTCTGCCTGCCTCCTGAGCATCTCTTCAATTTCTATCCAATGAAAGAACTGTTTACAGGAAGTTTAACACAGTGTCCAAGAGCAGAAGGTCAATTTAAACACACGTTCAAAGAGAGAGGAAACATGCAGACATGTAGCAAAGAGGGGAGAAGTAACACAGTGGAATCAATACATGAAACAAGAAGGGCATGGCTAACTTGTAAATTATCACTTTTTCAGGTATTTTGCAATATACTCCTTATTTAAACAAGAAAAAAAAAAAAGATTGCCTTTCAAACCTGTTCTCCATCTGCAATGCCAAGTTTCTCTGCCAGCTGCCTGTTGATCTCCGCGATATTTTCACCCTGGTGACCTCGGTGCCTGATTTCCATCCAGCTCAGGAACACAGCCTGGTGACCACAGAACACTTTCACAGCTTGGCCCTATCAGTTTCAAAGAAATAATAAAAATTAACATAAAACAAGGTAAATGAGACAACAACCTGTCAACCTAAATTGTATTTGATTGGAAAGATCAAAGGAATGAAAAATGTTTTCTGCATTTTATATGTCCTGCTTTAATTAATACTTTCTAACAATAGTGTGCAGCACTTACAACATGTTAGTAAAGAGTGTTTCTACTAGCAATAACAGATTTGGTTTTCATTCTGGCTGGCTGGCCAACTTCTTATTAACCAGGGCCCTTAGGATTCTTTTCCACACTACCTGTTTGCACAGCTCTCAACAGAGAAGGGTGTGTTGGTTCCAACTCTCAAACAATTTATAATTTTTATGGACTACTTGTAAATAAGGAAAATAATTCCTCTTCCCTTTTTCTGTATTAAGTCTTGCAAAGCAGTATCTTAACATAAATGTATAACTACATATTTCTGTTTCCCAAATGAGAAAAGATGTAAGATTATGCTTAATCTTCATGTGTATTGTAACACTTGCATGGGCTCCATGAGTCCTTCCATGAGCTGGGGAATATTTAAAATAAATCACATGAGTTACAAATTACATAAACTTAGACCAAAAAGATTTTATGTATGTCTCAGAAGCACTCAGCTACTTTGATTCCAAACTGGAGAATCTTAATATATTTTGTCAGTTTTAAAAAGAGATTATATCCTACATTGTAACACTCAATTTACATTTTCTGTATTTTTCTCAAAAATGACTGGTTTTATGGAAATCAAGTGGCCAAGACAACATACACTGTGGATATGCTACACATTCACTTGTAAACATAGTGATGTTTTCTGGTTTTTGATCTCAACTGTATCCTAATAATTTTAAATATGTGACTTTTGGTCAAGTCTACAAGCATTTTCAGAGAGTATCTACAATGGTTCAAAGACCCTTTCATCAAACATAGTATTTAAATTACAGTTCTTCCCTGTATTAACACAGACAAAGCTTCTCCCTGAGTGCCTTAACATTCACACATGGTTGATTTTTGTAAACCATTTTATTAATAATACCTACTGCAATTATATTTAGGTTTTGATTCCATTTAAATTTTTATGACTTAGTGTAATCTCTCTTAACATGATAATTTATCCCCCTTTGAGCATTTTTATTCAATAAATTGAACATAATATTTCCATCAAGATTTTGGAGATGATATATTTTAATTTTGCAGATCATAAGTAAAAGCAGGAGTCCATCAGAACCATCTATGTCCAGAAAGACAGTGTAAGACCTCAAAGCAATGGCACTCCTTTCTCCTCTCTCTTGCCAGCCAATCTGTAAAACATCCAGAAACTGCAGCAGAAATGAAGCAAACATTTATACCAGATTCCTTGCAACCTCTTGCAACACCACCAGCCTCTCTTATACTACCAACCTGTCTGTCTTCTGCTACCCCAAGAAAGAAGAGCATGTTTTTACAGGTCTAGATGACTTCACTTTTGTGAAATACCCTTTTTAGTCTTGGGAAACTGGCCTGACACCACAGGCTACACACGCTGGGTGAGGCTGGCCTGGCTGGGATTTGCCTGCACTGTGGCCACCATCTCTGCTCCTGAGCTTCACTCCCACCTCCTCTTCCTCACCCCCTCATTCTTGCTATTTTCCCTCCCAGCTGCCTAATGGTCTTAGCAGATCCTTAACTCCTGGTGTTCATTACACAAGGGATGTGTAATGTGTGCCTGTGTGCAGGCTTTGTTTGTGTCCACACACGTAAAGTTATTTAAAATCTCAGGTGTACTTCCAGTAACAGATCCATGTACTTAACAGACCTTTGAACAACTATCTATCTATACTATGGATAACAGACCTCTGAGCCCTATCTATTCTATACGGGAACAGATGGTGAGGATTTATGTACACCAACAATTACGATTCTGCTCGGATTCATCACTTTACCTCCTACCCGAAAGATAATTTTACACATTATTAATGCTAGGGAGTTACTGTGAGAACTGGTACAGAATACGTAGTGCTGAGAGAGACACAAACGGCTCAGATGCGTAGGGAGGTGAGCGCCAACCTTTCCCAGGGCTCACCGAGGAGCGGGGACGGCCCATCCCGCAGGTGCCCCCAGCCCAGCCCCTCTCCGAGGCGCGGTCCCTGCGGGGCCCCGGTTACTGCGGCCACGCAGCAGCCTGTGTGGGGGTCCGCAAC
>JAAWXA010000002.1:19768354-19796401 GCA_038090715.1 Florisuga fusca
GGGGAACCCCTCGGAGCGGGTCTGACCCTACGGAAAAGAGACCGGAACGGGGCGGCCCCAGCCCCGGAACGCCGCGTCCTCAGTTGGTGCCAGAGTGGGCGGGAGCTGTCCCGGGCCGTCCCGGTGCTGCTGCCTGGGGTTTCTCGGGGGCCGGGAGGTGCCCGGATGAGCTCCCCGCGCTCCTGCTGTTGCGGCTTGGTCGCCGCCCGGTCCCCTCTGTGAGTCCGCGTCGACGTTCTGGGTGTTTCTCGGTTCTTCCTCTCTCCCTGCAGCTGAGGTGCCCCGGGGCGCGGGCTCCGGCGGGCGGCGGACACCGCAAGGAGCAGCTGGCGCTGGGCCGGGTCGAGTTAGGGGTTCCCGGGTTGCGTTTCCTGCATGTGCCGCTTAGAGAGGCGCGCAGCACACGTTAGGGCGGTTCTGAGCAGGACGAGGAACCCGAAGGTACAGAGCAGCGCAAGGAACCCCGTGTGGGCAAGGTGCCGAGCGGTGCCGGGGGGCTCGGCAGGACTCGGGTGCCCGGGGCTGCCCCTGCACTTCTGTGGTGTCCAGGAGAGGGCACACATCAGCGGCCTTGACTGCGGCATAGCAGGAGCTTATTACAGCAATAAAAAAGCGGATTTTCTTTGTATCAGTGCACTTGATGTTGACTGTGCTGTAAGGACACCTAGAGATGAGTTGAAAAAAACTTCAGGTAGGAAGAAGTTGCTATCACATGGACAATTTGTGTGGCCTATTGAGAGAGGAGGACCTTTTATTAATGCAGCTTGACAGCTGCTTTCCTGAGGGGTTCCCTCGTTGACCTGTATTTGCTGTCTATTGAGAAAGATGTGTAGCTCATGCAGTCTTAATTATTCTTTTCAAAAATCAGAATTAACATCTTTGTATGTAGTGGGCTGTCACAGAACTTGAGAGTCTGTGTTATGTGTTGGTCATTATACAAAGCAGAAGAGTAGTTTGTTTGGTTTTTTAAAGCTGCTGGGGGATGACCTTGCTTCTCTTGTTGTCTTTACTTGATTTGTCTGTCTTAAAAACATGCTGTTTGACAAAAAACATGCTGTTTGATAAAAACATGGTACTTGATCACTGTAGGGAAGATGCAGCTTTGCATACACATGATTTGCTTCAAGGAGTCAGAGCACTGTTTTGTTCTTCCTGGTGAATAAACCAGGTTTTAAAGTTTTTTTAATTTATTTTGTTAGTGCCTCATATTAGCTGGATGCTAATCAGTCTCGCAAGGAAAGTGGCAAGAGACTTAGAAATTTTATTCAGCAGGACTCTGACCTGGCAGAGGAGAGTCACCTCTAATTTGTGTCCTACATTAAGGAGGAAGCTGAGATCAGGTTTTGCTTGGTGATGAAGAGATGTCCCAGATACTTGTACACTCACTACTCCTGTAACAGTCCAAAGTCAAAACAGAAGACAGGGGGATTTTCAGCACTTCTTTGAGGAAGAACAGAAGACACAGAAAATCTTCTACTTTTTCAACAAAGCAAGAATATGAACATTTTAGAATACTTTTCTCTTTTTCTTTTTTTTCAGGTTTATACTATCAACTTGGAATCCTGTTATTTACTAATACAAGGAGTCCCTGCATTAGGTGTTATGAAGGAATTAGTGGAACAATTTGCATTATATGGTGCTATTGAAGAGTATCATGCTCTAGATGAATATCCAGCAGAGCAATTTACTGAAGTTTATCTTATTAAATTCCAAAAACTCCAATGTGCAAGGTATTGGACAGGGCAGTATCTGCCCCTTGCTGCCTTCATATTTTACACCTTTATTTACAATCTGTTAAATTCTAGAGAGATGGAGAAAATCCTTAGTTTTGTCAATACAATTTGATTCTCTTCAGGGTGGCCAAGAAAAAAATGGACGAACGAAGTTTCTTTGGTAGTTTGCTGCATGTGTGCTATGCTCCAGAATTTGAAACAGTCCAAGAAACCAGAGAGAAGTTGCAGGATAGAAGAAAATACATAGCAAAAGCAACAAATCAGAGAGGTTTGTAATCACATTTCTTACAGAAGCTTAACATTTCACTTCAGTGGTGGGATTTCAGTCATGGGTGGGATTTTGTCTGAGGCTCCCAGTATAAAAATACTTAACATCTATCTAAAGATTAATTTTAAGTATGTTTGCAGCAGAGTGGTGATATCTCTCAATATGCAGAGGGCTCTATCTTTCTCAGAGCAACTTAGGATAAGTCTAAAATAATTAAATTCTTATACTTGAAGGACCTACTTTCTTATTTTTTATTTTTTTTTTTTTTTTTTTTTTTTTTTTTTTTTTCTCCTGTTTTTCTTTCTTTCTCCAAATACTACTAGGAATTTCAGGCACTGGCAAGAAATCTGGGATTATTTTTTCACCCTTGTTCAAATTTATTCAAATGTGCCCAAAAGGGCAGTTTGTAAGGAAGGTAACTAAACTAGAACCTCCCAAGAAATTTCTCAAGCCCCTGTATCAGAGCTGGAGGAATGCTACGAATAGGTGGGGTGTACAAAGGCTGCTGCACTGCAGAGTTCCCAGGCAGCACCAAAGGTTTGGCAGTATATGGCCAAGCACAGGCTTCTCCTTTCTTGTGCTTATATACTTTGATACCATTATTCGTTGCATGAGGATATTTAAAGGGAGTAAAATGAGTAAAACCACTGATTTTGTAACATCAAAACACTTTTTTTAAAATGTTGCTAGACAGCCTACCCTTGTAATCATAACTAGAGATAAAAATCATTGTTTTGCAACATTAGAAGTATTTTCCTCCTGGTCACAAAACTGCTATAATACACCTGCTCAGGCATTCCCCACAAACCAGCAGAGGGTCTAGGCTGGAAAGGTTTTGTTTGCAAGGTGCTACTTAGGAACAGAAAGGTGGCTGGGAATGAAATATCTCTGCTATTGCTTCTGTTATTGCATTAAATGCTTTTTCCTTGCATGTTAGACCTAATAATGACATTAAATAGTGAAGCTACTTTTTTGTTTTAAAGATTGCTTTGTGTTAAAGAAAGCAGAGGGACCACAAAAGACTGTCTCAAAGAACCCTGACTGTCCATGGAGTACACCAGGGTCACGTGCAACTGGGAACTCGGATCCATCCTGCTTTGCAAGTTGCCATGGAGTATCCCAAAACACAGGGTATCCAGCTGGGAATCATAATCAGAGTTTGACATTTCCCCAGTATGGTAACAATTGTGCTGAAACTTCTGGGTGTTTTGGTCAAAACACATCCCTGACTCTAAATATAGAGCCAGGAGGGGGTGTTCCACCAAGAGTAGTTCCAATAGACAATGGAGTGGGGAGGTTCCTGCCTCGTACAACTCACCTGCAGGAACGCAAGAGGAAGAGAGAAGAAGGTGACAAGGATTCCCTCATGGGAGCAAGTGTGGCCAATACAGAAGTGATTATTGGGCCACAGCTACCAGAAATACCAAAAGTGGATATGGATGATGCTTCACTGAATACGTCAGCTACACTGATCAGAAATAAAATGAAAGAGGTATGGACTCTGGAAGTACTGGTGTTTTCAAACATATACGTTATTGTACTTGGCATTGATAAAAATAGAGACCCTAAGATAATTCAATGTTTATTCAGTACTAGCAGTTTATTTGCCACTTAAAGCCCAGTGTTTCTACTGTTTAACTCTCATAATGCAAAATGCTGCAAGGCATTCAACTCCATACCTCTTACACGATGCTTCAGGAAGCATAATTGTCAATGTTGGGTCCTAACTGATTTTCAGTAAACTACACTTTTTACCACATGGGGGGTGTGATAATTTTACAGTTAGTCCTGCTGACTGCAGTGTGCTACTTGTATTTTTAGTTCTGATTAGAAGGTAGTGTAAAATAATAAAGTCAGAGTTGAATGCAATTTTGCTTTAACACTTCTTATGACATTAAAATATGTACAGAACCATGAATTCAACACCAAGAAGTGTTTCTTAAGGTAAAAAACCTTTTATGGAGGATATTAATTAGCAGGTCAAACATTCCTGATAAAACTCTCCATTTAAATTAAAATATTAAAAAGCTCCCTTGACTGTAACTAAGTAGACTGATTTGAAGGAGTTTATCTGCAATCAAACTGATTAAGTAACCACCCCTGATATTAAATACACCCCTTTTCCCCTCTTTTCCTCCTTTTTCCCCCTCCCTTAACACCCGAGTTTAAAAAGCATGCTAAATGACTGAGAACACCTCTGGTAGGCTGAGGGGTGCTAAGATGTGGAACAGTTTATCACTGACAAATTGGTTTGTGTGGTTAAAATATAAAAATGTTACTGCTATCACCTATTTTCTAGATTTTACCTTGTGTTTAATGCTGCTTTTGGTATTACTTTACCTGTTTCTGCAGGAAAATTCAATACAAGTCTGATTATAAGTAGTACATCCTTCCCAATAGTCAAACATTGTAGGCATGGTCTTACTCTGAAGCTCAGATGAAAGAGCATTTACAGTTTTCTGTATTTTTTTTCCTCAATTTAGGTAGCAGATTCTGTTTCAAGAACATCTGTGGAAAAGCCGGAGAGTAGCTCAGCCAAACCACTTGTAAAGCAGAGAAGAAGAATATAGATCCTGCTGGCAGCATCTTTCAACAGTCCTTTTGAAAAGGATGTAGTTTAAAATACCTTTAATGTAAAAAATAAAATGATTTTATACTGTATTTCCAAGCAATTTCCTGCTAAAATTGTATCAATTTTTTTTATTGGAATCAACAAACCAGTGTAATGTTTTATTGTTGCACTCTTGTACTGTGTACCTCATACCATATTTCATAAATTATGTAAGAACTGTATTTAGGTAATGCAAGTAAATTCTATTTATTTTCCAGCTTTTCCAGTAAAGAAATACTGAAACTTAGTAATTGTTTCTCCTATTATCACTGTATCATGAAGAAACAAAGCTCTTACAACAGTATTCCACTTCAGTTACACTTTACGAGTTGCCTGGAAAGTTTTCTCTTCAAATGCTATACTGCTCTGTTAAAAAAGAAAAAAAAAATCAACAAAAGGATTTAAATTAAGTCAGATAAGATTTGAACTGAAGTATGTAAGCAGTGAAAATCCTTACGCTTTGGTTACCTCTTGCTTTGTAGCTTAGAAAATCCATATTTCATAGCATTAACAATGTCATCAATGAGAGACAAGTCAGAACATTCGAAGTTCTAACTGAAGGAGAAAATCAAATTGTAGCTGCTCACCAATAGCAATGTCTGACAAGGGAATGATCTGGCATGGAGGGAAAGAAGGTCCACCTGTAGAAGGTAGGCTGGCTGGTAGCAGCTTAACTGGCAGACTGGGATGACTTGAAGGAGTGGAGTTTCCCAAAGTGGTAAGAGTTTCCCCCAGCATTGTGCTGCAACAGTCCTGGAGTGGGAGTGCTCAGGAGCTGCCTTAGGGCAGCAGAGCTGGTGCTGGGGCATTCAGCCCAACATTGGGTTAAGGTGCCCCCGTGTTGATACTCACAGGATTGGGGCTGGTACAGGTGTATTTGGGGAACTGGTGTACAACCCATCTCTCCAGACTCCTTGAAGAACCACTTATGGTACTAGGACTTGGTCCAATATATTGTTTAATACATTTTTAAAGATGTATCTTAACTACAAATGAGTGCTTCATTTGTGTCAAGGGGTACAATTAAAATTCCCCAACATAACCCGCATAGCCCCACTGGGAAAGCTAGGAAATGATGGGTTTTCTTCATGTAAAACTCATAGCTGAAATCTATTCATTGCTTGTGGGTGTTCTCTTTTATTAGTGAAACTAGAGACCTAGTAAAAAGATTAACAGCTGGGTAGGGTACAGAGCAGAGGACACAAACAGTGGAAAAAAGAAAGAAGCTGAGGTTTTTGCCTCTTGCTGTGATGAGCCTGAATGCAGAACCTTATTTATCACTGACACAGAAGAAGACAAGTCTATGCTATCACTGAACTTAAGTTTTGTTCAGAAGCTTTTAACAGCTTTACACAGGAGTAGAAAACAGAGTATTTCCTGGGGTTTCCCAAACCCTTGAAAGTCTTTTGCATCCTGCCAGGACAAGTCTGGCATTTTGGAAACAGTGGCTTTGCAGCTGATGTGACACAGTACAGCCTTGCAATCATGGCTACAAGAATCTTCCTGTCCTCCAGCCTACCAGGCAGGGGAGCTGGCAGCAAGTGGAGGTTTCTGGCAACTGAAAACGTACTGCCTTTCCAGCAGTCCTGGAGAACTTTTCTGTTTCCAGACTTTTGTTTTTACATGTTTATGAAGACATAACTTTCAGTTATTAAAAAATTTACAGGCAGTACAAATAGAATATTGAATACTAGAAATTACAGATAACTAGAAATTACTGATTACTAAAAATTACTCTTTAATGCAGAGTAGAAACATTCTATGCAGTTGAACTCAGCACTGAGGAAACTCGTGTGTTCTAAATTACCATCTGAAACAATAAAAATAGAAGTATTGCTACCAAATGAAGCCAAATGAGATCTGATTAAAAACCAGCAGTGCCACAGTGAGATGAAGATCACCCTCAAGGTTTTTCTTTTTCAAAAAGTTACCAGCCTCTCCCAAAGGAGGCCATAAGCAAGCTGGTGGCAGTGTTGCCAATAGCACTGAAGGATGAAAAATGAAAGGTGTATTTCTGGAGAGCCTTGAGGTAAGCAATCAGGAGAATGGTTTCATTTCCTTAGTCTGAGAGGGTGCTTATTGAGGGTCATTTATCATACTGCTGCCCCAGGACTGACAAACATTGAGTGTACTCTTAGATTCTCTGGTGCCAGTGTTTGTGTGAGGAAACAACAGTGCTGTGAAAGGCAGACAGGAACTTGGCACGTGCATGTCTCACAGCTGAAACATTTCTCTGTCTGCTTCAGGAGGCCCCATGTAATGACAGTTAATACCATAATACATATATCACCTGAACATTAGTTGAGAAATAATTTGAACTTTTTTTTTTAAACTCAAGGTTGATTACCTTTATGTCTGGCAAACAAGGTCCAAAGGCTTCCAAGAGAAGATAATCTTCTCTGACTGTTGTTTCAAAGTCCATAAAAGAAATCTTGCCATCATGATCACTGTCCTACAAGCAGAAGTATTTTAACAGGTGTTTTATTGGCATGTATTCTATGTTTAGACTGATGACATGCAAAATTAATTTTCTGCTCAAACAAGATCTGTATTTTTTACCTCTACCTAAGGCATAAAAGGTGGAGTAAGTTCAACTATCTCATACAGCTTTGCTGACAGAATCCCAGAGAGGGCTGAACTTCAAGTAGCTGAGCTGAGAATTGCATGAACAAATCTCTAGCACAGCTGTACTGGGATAAATTAAAATCAGGAGACTTCAAAGTAGAAGAAAATGCTAGGATATATTCTGTATTTACATCATGAGTGTACCTACATCCTATTAAGCTGGAAAGAATTTCTCCTAGTGGTTTCTATAGCATGCATACTTCTGCCTTGGCTTTTTCATGCACAGCACCCATAAACATAAGGTGGATTACGGTGCTGCCAGCCCACTTCTGCACTGCAGAATCTCTCCATCTCAGAATATTCCTCTGGGGGGTGGAAAAAAGCATCCTTGTGTTTTTAGTTTTTTAAATTTGAAAACCTCCTGGTTTTGCTGATGTGGCAGCTTGAAAGACAAAAAAATGTTCTGGTGAATACAAGTACTTTTAAAAACATTTTAAAATAAGGGGTGTAAGTGAAGATACAGGGTGAATATGACTACTGGTGGCCAATTCAAATTTTTTTTAAGATGAAGCCATGGAAACACCATAGCTCTTGAATATGCAGGGAGCACAGATTCTTATGGCCAGAAAAGCAGAGGTGAGGTGATATGTAGAGAGATTCCCAAACGGAAAACCCTGCCACTGGATGGATGCTTAAGAGAAACAGAAGTGTCTGGGTACACTCCTCAGCACAGGAGAGCAGAACATGAGCACACTCACTGCAAGTACTTTTGAGTATGAAAAGAGTCTCACGGGACTGGACATATTCATGGTCACAATGCCATGGTACCTGCACCAGGCAATTGCTTAAAAAGTAGTTTTTTTCTCCTTTGAGTGATGGACCCAATGCATAATGCATTTTTAATATCTAAGAATTAGTTATTTAGTTTTTTGAGGTGGGCAGCAATATCTTACTTGGACAACTGCCCAGCAGCCAACTCAGATCTGGACATGCTTCAAGCATGTACCAGAGCTTTACTGAGTTCTTGTGGATGAATGTCCATCATGTGCTTGGACTAGCCTAGCCCACTTATCAACTGCTTAGCACATGTGGGCATTCATTTTGGATGCAACCTGCAGGAAAGCTGTCCATGTAGGTGCTCCACAGAGGAACCAATTGCTGAGTCATAGCTTGCTTCTTGCATGAGAGTAGACCCAGCAGGGTTAAGAACTAAGAGTAAGGTGGACCTTTCAGCTGACAGTGTGCAGGGAGGGGTGGGTTTGAAAAGTATAATATGGTCTTAAATAAAAGAAGTTGGAATTCAATATTTGGTTTTAAGTGAGATATTTTTTTTAAAACAACATAGAAGGGAAAGTTCTATTTCTTGACTGGATGAAATGTTGAAACACAGTCCCTGGCTGATCTGGATGTCCTAGATCAATCACAGTAAGACAAGTTTTATACTAATAACCTTGAGGTTACTATTCTACTAGGATATATAAACTGGACAAAGAGATTTCATGATCAATTGATAAAACACATGTACTTAATAATACAGCTACCACAGATGCCTAGCTCTGGAATAAATGCAGCTTATGCTTTGGAATTTTCCACTTTTGACTGGGCTTTTGTTTTGACTGGGCATGCACATGGCTGTATGAACACACACAGATACACGTATGGACACACTTCAGTTTACACATTAGGTTTATAATACATTCACAGATAAATAGTTCCATGTGAGGATACTGAACTGGGACTCACTAGGCCTGGATTATATTTCTGGTTTTCTTTAGGAGACTTGTTTATCTCAAGTATGTAACTAAATCCATGGTTCAGAATGCCACTGTAAATCAAAGTATTTTGTTATCTCATAGCACTACTCTAAGATTCAGTTAACGAATGTTTGAAAGCCACTCAAGTATCTCAATGAGGAAGTACTTGCCATTTTCTTCAGTGCTATGTCTACCAAGTCCTTAATTCCCTCATCAGTATCTTCTTCTGAGGGTTGTTTAGGAAGGCTGTATTTTAGTAGTTGAAACATTTCATCTCTTGAAATGTATCCATCGCCATTCAAGTCATAAACCTGAAAACAGTCTTTTTGAAAGACAAATCAATTTAAAGTTGATACAAACTATAACACACCGTTAAAGCTGTCTGCTACCTGTAACCAGAAAATGTGAACTGTATGTTGTACAATCTACTGAGCCACGTTTATAATACATTTATTTATGAAATGTATATATCACGTTTTTATATACATACTTGTAAATTATGCCCTATTTACCCTTCATAGTTAAAACCTATTTCTGCTCAAATAAATAATCTCTAGTTCACAGAAAGCCATACTACCTTACAGATCTACATTTCTTTGAAATTGTCTATTTAGAATCTAAACAAGATTCTGGTTTAGAAACTGAATTTCCTGTGGTGAGGACCAGCTATATGTATCTCAGAAAGACTTCACACTGACAAAACACACCCACACTATTTCAGAAGTTGTATAAGACAAGTAAAGAAAAAGGAAGAATGAGTTGTTCTAGCACAGAAAAGACAACTGAAGAATCCCTGAATATGAAGGGAAAAAATTCCTGTAACACACTATTTTAGGTATGAGTATCTGCCTAATTCCTCTTCTAAATGTTTCTGTCTTGCTGGAATTAGAGATCTACAATCATAATAAACTTCACTATCCTTCACAAAACTTAAATAAACAAAACCCTTTTGGAACACAAGAGGGGTTTATTTTCCCCAACAAAGACTCCAACAGGACAGTGAAAAACTGTACTGGCATACACTTAAGTCAAACAGTGTCAGTCACTAGGCACTAGTATATTCTACAGTGTTTACAGCAGGGCTGCATATTTTACTGCTTGGGCTTGCACTGACATACTGAATTACACCCTGACACACAACCTAGTGCTGAAAAATCCCAGGCCACCTTCCAAATAAATTTATATAGTGCATTAAAGATGGCTGAAGGTGTAACCTGGGAGCTATGCAAACTACATGCTGTCATTCTCCTTTTCTATTAGACCTTTTTCTCCACATGCCCTGTTTTATTCTGCTTCTTAGAATTCTAGAGTTCTTGCTATTTTTTCTCCCCTTTCTCTGTCACTGATACAGAGGCTCTTATCACCATCTTGCAAACAAAGCCAGTTCTTCCATCTATGCTTCTAAGATGAGGAACTGCTAGAATTAATGCAACTGCTGTTGTGTCTTCATTGTGCCAGTAAGTGAATACGGGCACGTCTTCATGGGCTTGAGACAGTTATTTAGCCAAAATAACCCTTTGATTACATCTGCTTCTTTATAATTTTGTGTGTGAATACAAAAACATGTATTCTGTCAAAACTGTATACTGTATAACAAGCTTCAAATGCTAATTTTTATCAGCAACAAAATAAGGTGGCACTTGATAAACTTACACAGAAAAAACCTGTCTCAGACAAACAATTTCAGAACACAGTTTCGTTATATTAAACTATACAGAATAAAACTCTTCGAAATAGTTTATAAGAGTAACTGATACATCATAACAAAAGCAGTGTGTAATTTAATAGTCATTAATTCAGTGATTACTTCTAAATACTGCTATGAACCTTACATTTAATCTTTTCTTCCAATGTCCCCCGAAGAAACACTGATAAGCCTTCCACCCATTCCACTGCACTGATGCAGTTGTTGTTGTCTTTATCAAAAGTGCGGAACACTGGGAAGTGTGTCAGATTTAAAATTTGTAGAACAGGGCAACACAAAGAGAAAACATTTTCTTCAATTCAATGAAAACATAAAAACATATTTTTTGTCTAAAGATGCTTCTCTGCTTTCATCAAGGTAGGATTACCCTTCTTTAATCTTTCTAGGCCATAACAATGAAGGGGATTTACTGAACTTCCACTCCAGAGTCCTGCTAGGATAAGACATTTTGTTTGATTTGTTGCTTTCCTGACTTTGATGACTACAGAAAGTATGCTTCCATGCAGTCATAGACCATATAAACCCATATTCCTTACACTACAGCATATATGCGCGCAGAAGAGGATTTTTAATTACTAGGTCTTCTTCTCAGAAAAATCTGGAGAACTTCATCCTAGAAACAATATATATAAAGAAAAATAACCTTTTTCTGCCTTTCGTGCACCACAATCTTTTGGTGCACTTTCAAATCTTGTGGCTTCGCTATTCATACAGTTTGTAATACAACACTCTGAATCTAAGATATAATTCAAAGCATCAACTAATAATCCATACTTAAGAATGTTAATTAGAAAGTTTGCTACAGGAACACCTCCACAGGCAGAGCCAACCAAGCATTTGGAATTGGAAAATAATAGGTTTCCTTTTGAAAACTGAAATCAGCACCCTTGTACTGTACCAATTATTGCAAAATAATTCTAAAGAATGTGTCCATGTAAGGTATTTTCCAAACCACACTTGACTTGCCGCATAAAATGACAAGTTTTTAGTTTATGGCATTTAAATACCCCCTTCTACTAGAGAACAGGAGAAAGTTGAACCAAGGGGTGGCCCCTAGCAGCCCGAGACTGAAAAGAACAGCAGGCTCGTGCCTCCTCCACATCCTCCTCTACACATCAGAGATCATTCACGTGACTTTCACAACAACTGCAAATGCTGTCCTCATTATGAATCCATTAAATCACTGTATTTTCAAGGGGCTGATTCATTACTGTCATCTCCCTGTATGGTGTGCTTCAGCTCTTGCTCTTCACAGCACCTCTATTCCAGAAGTTACCCACTCAAACCGAATGCCACCAGAAAAGAACACACCATGCTGCCTTCTTCTGTCATGACACAACAGTGACTGGGATAGAAACAGCCAGAGGATAGCACTACAGCTGCCTCTGGCTGCTCTCCCTCGTACAAGAGCTTGAGTTACCCTAATATAAGGGAAAATTATTCCATATATAGAAAAGATATCCTTTACATAGGAGCTTCTGGGTATAACTCCTTTGCTGTCCTTGCAGGGATGAAACAGTGATGTTTTATCTACAGATGCTCATCAAGTCAACGCGTGAAACTAAAATAATGTATCTTTTTTAGACCTATTGCTCTCACCTCTGTCCAGGATCACATCATCTGTCATGGCAAAGGTTCTGTGCATCGCGTCTTTGAACACGTTCCGGTCAAAGCCCACATTAACAAAGTGGTTGCTGGGCTCGGCTGCCAGCCTGTTGAAGAGCTTGATCAGACATTCCACCTCATGTTTATTAACTGCCCGGGGGAAACACAGGGGAACACATTCTGTAACTTCAGTTGGTAAAAAACACGTCAGAAACAGGGAAGCTACAGGGCCCAGACACCTCTGGCCCTAACCTCTTTTTGGAGAACCAGGCTAACATACCTGATGCGTTCCCCTGAACCCACCTTCCCCCCCAAAACCCCGCTGCTCCGAAGGGGTAGGCGGTCAGTGCTCCCCTGGGGGGTGGGCACAGAGCCACGGGAGCACAGGTGATAAGGGGGGAGAGAGGGCGGCGGGGAAAGGGCTCCCGCAGCCCTGGCGGGGACTGATCCGCTCCCCGGACTCACAGTGCTTGGAGGATCGGGTCAGAGAGTCCAACAGCTGCTGCTGCTGCCTCCTCTTGCTCATGGCGGCGGCCTGCGGGCTCCCTGCCCCGCTGCCATGGCAACGCGGGCGGGACAGCGGGCGGGAAGGCCGCGGGGACGCCCGGTGACAGCGGCGGTGGTACGTCAACACATACAACAACGGCGAATTTTGATTATACGATTAAAAAAAAACAAAAAGGCAGCGGTATATAAGAAAATGACTGAATTTCTAACTTCCAAAAATCTTTAAGGGAAAAAAAAACAAGAGCTAAAAAAAAACTACAGACAATACCATTTGTTCACCTGTTGGCAGAAGACGTAAGTCTAGTAAGGTGCTTTTATTTTCACATAGCTAATTTTCTGCCCACTAATTTGAGTCCCACTACTCAAACTGGAACAGGCTGCCCAGTGGCTCCTCACACCCACAGTACCCCTCGGGTACTCGGAGTGTACAAACCAGGAAAGCTGAAGGGTTGTGGGAAGATTTCACTCTTCCTCCAGAATGGAAGAGGATGCAAGAGGAGTCACTACGGATTTGTTACGGTACTGGAAACAGAAACATTTCACTATCAGTACTGAAGCAGCTTTGCCTGTGAACCCCAGGGAGCATCTACATCACTTCCAGAGAACGACAGCAGCACTTCAAGCACACACAGATGACCAGAACAAAGTTATATTCAGACAATTAAAATGACATACTGGCTTATTTATGTATTTGGAAGACAGGGGCTGGCATTTCCATTTTTATTTTCTTCTGTTGCAGGTAGTTGTGTAGAAGTCAAATGAAATAGCACACAGGACAGTATTTATGCTATGGTTCTTTACAAGTTCTTTTACCAAAACTGCACCACCACAACCTAAAAAAACCCCAACAAAACCAAACACAACCCCCAAACCAAACCCCTACTGTTCACTGCATCTTGCCTTTAGTTTAACCTCACTGACAAAACAGTGTCTACAACTGGTAACATCAAGCCCTACAGCAGAAAATACTTGATCCAGATATTCTTACTATGGTTTAGAAGGACACTGTTGCAACACAATGGTTGTATTTTCCCAAGAACTTAACTTGAAGAGTTATTTTTTCTGTAGAATGACAACATAAAATCACCTTTCTCCCTCAGTTTTTAGTAATGGTTTGCAATTTAATAATCAGGGTCTCAAAGTTCTAGAAATTCTTGGCAATATGATATTCGAAACATGCAATAGAGGTAAGTTCTAAGTTAGCACCTGCGCAATGAAAAACGGGTGGATCAAAAGTGCCATCTGTAGCTGACCACTGAGGATGGACGGGCAGTAAAAGCTAACAGGAGGCCCAGCAATGGATACTTCAATGGAAGATCTAATGAGAATTTCACATAAAAACTAAAATCAAATGGTTGCTTGTGTTTTCTTGTGTGCACATGCAATTTATAAAAGCTTTTTTTTTTTTTCTTCCAGTTTTAAAAGCAACTAATTTAAAGTAAAACAGCTTTATGATTTAGGTCAACATTCTGTAGCCCTCAAGTACAAAAATATAAATACAAACTGTTTAAACAGTATCTTTAATGAGATTCTGGCAGTAGTTTTTTTATCTAACAAGACACATCACGTAACAGATCTGCCACTGAACTTGCTTAGAGTAAAATCAGCTTCAATATGAAGCTGTTAAGGTATCAAAACCCTGCTTTTTACATGCTAAATATCTTCAGCAAGTGTGCACTTAAAACACAGCAATGAATTAACTATAGTAACTAAATACAAACATGAAACTCTGCACATGGAACATAATTCATAGAACTAGGGAACAAAACTCATAGAACTGGTTACAACAAATGATTACCTGCATTTTGTTAATTTAAAAATGGTACAAATCATGCAAAACAATTCTAAAGATAAAGCAAAGAAAGCTACCAGTGTTTGCAAGAAGTGTTCAACTAAACCAAAATTCCATTAAATGAAATACGCATATTTACTAGCAAAGATCTATCACTATTTTAAGGAAGCAGAGGTAAAATCTTCAGGTTTTGAATGTCAGTTATACTGCAAAATGTCATTGCTCTTGCTTAATGCAGAAGCACATGCTTAGAAGCCCAGAACTGCTTATTCAGAAAAAGTCTGCTGACAATGTCCTGGCTTCCTTAGAATCACAGATGCTGCATGGATTTAGAGTAGCAGAGATTTGCAAGAATCAAAGGCAAAGGCACCCTATTCAGTTAGCAAAAACAGTAGCATTCCCTTTCTCATAAGCATGAAGACAGTAATGGGGCGGATGAGAAACATTTCTACAAAGGCAGCGTTTTTAATGTCATCATTATTGTCCCATTTTGTAAATGCCACTAGCAGACACCAGCTTGTAATAGTTTATGTATAATATTAACCTGCAGGATGAACCTGGGATTTTATTCGTCCTGATTTACAAATAAAGACTATTACTAATGCTTTAGAAGACTACTTTTACTATCTAAAAAATTTAACTCTTATTTTCCAATATGATACACCCACCCCAGCTGGAGAACCATCTCACACTGTTTCAAACATCTAAAACTGCTTGCTGGAATCTTATAAAAGGTGTACCTCATGTATTAAGCAGGAGCCATAACAATGTTCTTTCCCAGCACAGCTGCACATGGCTGGCTACTGAAAGTTTAGGAATATTTCTAAAACACAGGAAAACTCATGCAGTTTGGTGAAGTTTGCTGTCATTTCACAGTTTAAATTTCCTTTAGTCATTGCACTTCTGTTGATAGTCTTGTATTTTTTTAAATATTATTCTGAATTCGAATTTGAACCAGCGATCTTCTTTTTCTTCTTTTTACCATGTTTCTTGTGCTTCTTTCTCTTTTTTGTTTTATCCTAAGAAATAATAAAATAGATGGAAGTTATTATACGAGAAAACTGCCTTCTATTACATTCTGCTGATGAAAGAGCACAGAAAGGATATCAGTACAAAGACATTTCAAATGATTTCTATAAAAGCCTGTTGAGAAATCACAAAAAGAAAATTCGTATTTTACCCAGTAATTTGCACTATCATAAGAAGTCTTCACTTTATCTCCATCATGGTTTGGCTATTTCACAACTCTCACCACTGTCACTATTACATTTCCTAATATTTTAATTGACTTCTAGCGCTTTACACGGTTCTGAGAAAGTAATAAGGAAGTGCTTTGACAAGCAGTGACATCTTACATATGTGGAAATAACTAGAATGGTTATAGATTTAAAGTAAGTATTTATATTTATTGTGCAAAATTAAATAGTTCAACTACACTTGGATAGAATCTGCAGCACTTGAGCCTTGTTTAAAATAAAACAATTACGAGCTCAATTGTAAGCATGAATATACTCAATCAACACTACAGGAGTCAGTCTTGAAATTATTAACCTGACTGTTGTAATACAGAAGCTGACAAATACAATATTGTTTTTTGCAAGCAGAATTTCAACAGGAATTCTTGAATAGATGTGGCATTGTGTAAACAAAACAGTATTACCTACATATAGAATTATTTTGAGAAAATCCCCCACTATCAGTCCCTAGAAATTTTATGGCAAACAGCTTATATGATCATGAAAAAACAAACAAATTGCATGGAAAATGTGCATTGTGTTTCATTGAAACTCATACACTTGCATATTTAGGTGACTATGTAAGCCTTCCCTTCGTTCTCACTCATCTAGACAACTGAGATGTCTAATTAGACACAGTTACTCTCAGGGAAGACAGAAAGATACAAAGACACCTCCAGCTGGTGCTTCAGATTTCAAAATCACTGCTCCTAACTGTGGAGCCTCAAGTACATGTGATAAATTTGGATCATTCTATAGAAATCACTGTTGATTTTTCTCCTCACTTTTACCAATGGAAACAAATCAACAAAATGGAGAAAAGTAACAGGTTGCTGACAGCTTTTCATTTTGTTGGGGCAACAATTCTATTAGTATAAAAGCTGCAGCAATTATATCCTATGACCCTTTTCATGGTCTGGCACAGGGGGCTTACCAAGGAAGAGTTACACACAACACTAGCCACAGAAGAGCACTCATGTCTCTGTGGCAAACCACTACCCCAACTAATATTATACAGACATTGGTTGTTCTGGTAGGTTGATACAGAACGAAATATATGCTACAGTTAGTGTTAAACTTATATAAATATCAAGTAGTATGTATCTAGATAATTGGTGACAAATTTCTTTAATTCAACAACTGAAAAAATGATATCAGCTGGTAAATCAATAGCTAATTTAGATGCATGTGACAGTAGACTTTTGCTATAAAACATCTGTATTAGTGAAAAATGTGAAGTTGGAAATTAACCAAGTACAGAGTGTTTTCATCCCAAAACTACAGTACGAGTAAAATAGGATACTTGCTGTTTTCTCTTTTTCCTCATTATTTTTCTTCTTTTTTGCTTGCACCTAATAAAATAAAATAAATCAAATGTAATGGGAGAGCACCTTTTATGCTGTTTTAAGTAGAAGTTTGAGCTTTTGTTGCATATAAATGAATGATGGCACAATAGCAGTGGAACATACTGAACAATAATCCATGAAGAAACATTTGTTATCTGTTTTAAGTTCTAGAATATGCATTATCTTACAAACACAAAATTTGGAAACACACTGTACTTTTAATACACAGCAGGAAAAGAAACAGCAGATACAATGGTAAAATTACTAAGCTAGTACTGTAGTAAAAAGCCTTGATGAAAAAACACAACACAGTGGAAGCTTTCCACATTTTGTAATCCCACAAGAATATAAATCCTCTCAGTAGATAGGCTACAAGGAAAAGACTGAGATGATTATAATCTAAATTTTTTTAATTCTCTGGAATAGACAGCAAAAAAAAATTTAGCTATCTTGAAATTTACCAATCTATTAACAATTAGCAGAAAGAAATCTTGTGAAAGACACCACAACAAACAGCTTCATTTTACTGAGCTCTAAAATGCCTGTAAGAAGTTGAAAAATTTCAAGAAAATTAATTAAAAATGACTCATAGGTGATAGGAACTGCACTAAACAATTCTTACAGGAAGTTTTTATTAAAGAAAAATATACAAACAACTTGGAATGAGCTGCATTCTTAAATTCAATTGTACAGAGCAGAACAGTTTCAAGAATATACTAAATTTAAGCTACTTCTTTCATTCACCTGGGTAACTCAGTAAGCTAAAAGCTTTATACTAACTGGAATTGATGCTTCACTCTCACCTCCTCTGTCTGATCTGATTCTGACAAGGATTCTGATGATAAAGGTCCATCACCACGATCGGATTTCTTCCTCTTCCTGCGGTGATTTTTGCCTTCCTACACAAAGTAATGAATTTGTGAGTGAAGTCAGGCCTTTCAGCTTCTATAAAACTTCTGCTTACAACTTAGACTGAAATAGGATTTCTAGATTTCTAGGTTGTAAAATATTTTACATATTGTTGACATTAAACTGATTACTCATCATCAACAAATTACAGTACCAGTTGTTAAAATATTTTTAGTGGAAATAATATTTTTCTGCACGTTCTTTTATTTTGTTACCAAGATACAATAGCTTCATAAAAGTGAAAGGAATAATACTACAGTATTAGTCTTTTATTTTAAACAATAACACATTGGAAGTAAGCATTGGAAAATAAAGTGCTTCGCCCCTTTTAAATACTACTGAGTAAGCAAAGATGTCTCAGTGTGTGCAAACACTGTAGCTTCAGACTCTCACTTTGTTGAAATTAGAAGAAAAATACTCCCTCTGTATCTGTGTCCAACCAGGACAAACTGTCCCTCCTACCTGCATTTCGACACTTCAGATAAAATCTCAGCAGATTTAAAGGACTTTTTTTTTTTTTTTTTTTAGTATTTTAGTATTTTGATGCTGCATGAGATTGCTTGGAATGAGCTACTTCTCCCTGTGCCTCCCCTTCTTTTACTCTGCAACAGGCAAGGTGTTCCTAAGACTGAAGCTACTTTCTTACATTTAATTTCTAAGGCCAGAAACTGACAAAAGAAGTCTTGCTAATCATCTTTTTGTAAGCTGTGATCACACATCTCAGCAGTGCTATTTAGTCTTTTATAGGCTTTTCCAAAAGTACCCATAAAAAATATACATGATGCAGGCCATTTGAGAGTCAAGGCATTTTCAGATAGGGCAAAGATCTCTTGTCCCCAAATGCATTTTGCTCTCAGAAGACCTGTGAACATAGCATTACAACTGAACCAGGGGGCTATGACAGACACTTGGTCTTTGAAGAGAAGCTATTCAAAGTTAAAAGAAGTTGGTAGGAAACGGAAACCGTGAAATGGTGGCAGGAGCAAGGAAAAAGGAACCAAATACATTTGCTTTAGGTAATGGAGAATGGAGAATTTGTACATCTAAGTCAATACTGTTGATTGGAGTAGTAGAGGTTGATTTGATAAGAAAGGTCACTGGAAAGAAAGACTGGAGTAGAAATAACTAAAATTTAAGGCAACAAGATTATCTGTATTAAATATAATGGTATGAAGAAAGTCCTTGGATATGTGTACGAAATGGTGAGGTGACAAGAAGGAGAAAGGATTTTCATGCTCAGAGAAAAGACAGAATAAGGTTAATTTTTCTTAAGCTACTACATTTTTTCTCCACAATTTTTCACAGCCATCAAAAGTACTGTATCTGTATTTATGGCTACATTTAGATAAATACATCCTGTGCTTGATGTTCCTTAATTTACAGCAACAAGCCCGGATCCTACCAGGCATGCCACTGCAGTGTGATCACTGTCAGATCAGCGCGACTGCTCAGGATAAAACCCAAAATACTGGAATGCAGCTGATCTACTATAGTAGTTTATATACTCATAATAACAGCAGATCCAGCAGTTCTCACTAGCAACAATAACTAAAACAGGAGCTGAACCTAACTAAAAGTCCACTTTAAACTGGAGGTGCTGAATACTTCCTGGCTGTGTAGTTTTGGACAGAATTTCCATCCGTGTAAATTGCATCATTCAATATAAAACAAAACAAAAACCCCAAACAAACCCACAAAATGATCAAACAAAAAACCCCACACAAGACCAGAGTTCCATTATGCCTGTAACACGCAGTTCTTGTGTAAGTACTTCAAATGTAAGAATACCTTCTCTTTTTCATAATCTTCCTTTGACCTTTTCTTTTTTGTGCTGTCCTAAATAGAAAGAAAAACATGAGAAAATTATTTCAGGAAAAAGGTCAAAACTGCCAAAGCAGTCTAACCCATTGTTCTGGTGGTTTTTTGTCTGTTGAAGGTCATTCTACAGAGTTGTTCCTTCTGTCTGGCAGTTAAAAAGAAAAATATGAATAAGCCATAATTTTGACAGCTGCTAACTTCCTGAACCAGCAGTGTGAGAAGTACTTGCAGTACAGGCAGAGAGCCTCTGGAAAGGATATCAGCTGTCACTACTGTAACCATGTCATACATCTGGCAAACAACAGTCTGGAGGCTTTATTCTCTACCCACATCCATCTCTGCTGATTAGGCAAGGGTTAAGCAGATACTTCCACAGAGTTTGAGCAGTCAGGGTATCTCTGTCATAGTAGTTTTCAAAATCCCATTAGTATAAATTCATAGGTGTATGCAAACATTTTTTCATCACAATTTATACTAATGTAAAGATCCAATTTAGATCTCTGATCTAAAGATCAAATTATTTCTGCCAGGTGGCCAGTGGAGGTGTATTCCTGATTGCTACAGTAAGAATGCATGGCTTTGAATTTGGAAGATTAAAAAGATATCAACACATAAAAGTCAGAAATGTTTATGTCTTTATGACAAAGATCAAGTAAACATCTGCATATTTACCTTGCTGTCTGACTCGGATTCAGAACTTGAACTTGTTGAAGATTTCCGTGAGGAGCGGTATTTCTTTTTCCTTCGTTTCTTCCCTTGCTTTTTATCCTATGCAAAAATATTGTAGGAAAAAAGAAAAATACAACCCTAAATTTATTCTCACTAGAATGAAAGACTTAGATTAAATGTAAAAAATAGGGAACACCAAATTCATAAATGTTATCATGTTCTCTGGAGAGATACAGTATAGTACAATTGATTCTTTTAGCAAAAGACCTCTATAACTCTTCTGCATTTAAAAAAATATTTAAAAATCCAAGTTCTCTAGATTTCTGTTTATCACTGAGATGTGTGCTGTAGAAACTGATTATCTGTAGCAAAGACTTTTGCTAAAAAGTAAATTCGTATGTTTGCATTTTTATGATTAGATAGGGGATTCTGTTGAAAAAATATTTAATTTTATGTTATAACAGGAATGGATCCAGTTTACAAGCCTGACACTCAAGATTTACAGTGTTCATAAAGAAATTATTGAACACACATGTATGTAAAATTCATAACTTTATTATATGTACCAAATGCATAAAAATTAAAGTTTTATGCAAACCAAGCCCTCAAACAGTATTCTAAAATATATTATGAAAACCAGAGTTAAATAAACCTTGTGAACAAAACATTCAATAAGACAGTTCTTACCTCATCTTCTGAATCAGATGAACTGCTGGAAGAATCAGAGCTTGATGAAGAAGAGGAAGATGAAGACAACTTGACCAAACACAACAAAAAGTAAAGCTTGTGAGATGCAGCATTTTGTCTGGCAAATTGTCAAAGGTCCATTCAAACACTTCCTTTAAAACCTTTTCATTTGCAAAGTATTATCAATGATATTTTACTCCCAAGAAACCGGTATTTTACAGATTTTCTTAACTAAAACTGTAAAAAATTATTTTCAACATTTTTCATTTAATCATTTGTATTTAATGCTCTTTTCCTCCCTTTAAGCAGAAGTAAAATTCTCCTTGTAGAGAATGCAATTCACCCCTTTCAAATAAAAATCAGACATGATAGATTCAAAGTTACAGCTAGGCTCTCTTTCCAGGAGAACATAAATGACAACTAGAACAACTTTAAAGGAAAAGAAAACTCAGAAAACTGAAAATTTTGCTCACCCTATTAGATTTCTTCTTTTCCTTTTTCTTTTTCTTAAAAACAGAATAAAACAAAGGTTACTTTGGTACCATGGTCTTTTGTTGTGGGTTTAGTTTATGTACTTTGATGCTGACTTAAAAAAATGTATTTATGACATTCTGTATGGGCAGCATCAATTATAAGCCAGTTTCAAACACAGATGGTATGAAATTGAAAATAACTTACCTCTTTCTTTTTGGAGGAACTCTCACTTCCACTCAGCAATTTCTCCCTGTGTTTTTCCAGTTCTTTCTTCCAATTCTGAAAACAAAACCAAACAGAAACAGTGACATGCATGTCATTTACAAAGAGCATTTTTTAAGAGAGCTTTTTCAAAATCTTGTGCTCTACCTGGTATTACTTAGTTTTCACAAAACCCACAGAAAATCAATAGCACACACTGTTAACCAGGTCTGTAATACATTTGATTTTACACAAGATTAGTACTATTTGAAAAATGTTAGTTCACACCCTAATGTTCAAGTTGTTTAGATATCAGAGATTGCTATTATCTTGAAGGTCATCAATTATGGTATTTTAAGTTCTGTATTACAGTGTTCTTGCTAGGTCACTTCAGAAAGCCAGGGCACGCTACCAGAAAAACTGCTATTTTGTCTCAGTTTTAAAATCATCTGAAGCAAGATTTCAAGACCAGTTCTCCTGGTCCTTCTTCAGTGCATGGGTGTCTTCAGTGTCTGTTCTGTGCCTTGTCAGTGTCAACGACTTGAATATTAAATTGCTATGCACATCTTCATAGAAATACCCACTGCACAGACAGAAGCCTCCTCTCATTCCTCCTTTTCAATCCCTCATAAGCTACCCAAGTCTATTTAAAATCCTCCCTTCAAGAACTCAAACACACCCAACCCCCCTGCATCAGACCCAGAGGCTGTTAGCTTCAGCCAGCACTTTTCCTGCTTCCTGTGCCAGATACATCTTATTGCTCCCTTGTGCACTTATTGATCTGATCCTCCCTTTCCTCACCATGAAGCTGTATTGGTATTCTATTGGCAAAGCAAAGATAATCCACATATTGTGGAAGGGACAGAAATATCAGGAATGAAGCTTACACCTGTGCAATGCCATATGATACACAGATGCCCAAGCCAGCATACTCTGAATTAGCTGAGCAGCACTGCCAAGGGCCATGGCACATTAGTCAGGATACAGTGCTGTGTGTTGTGTGTTTCCATGGCCAAGCCAGCATCTTATACAGTACTGCAGTGGGCTGTCTGCTCTAACAACTACCTAGAACTACCCGAAGGGTTTGTAACAGCAGCCTAGGTGTTATTAGGCACACATTCTCTTTAAATTATTTTAAGAAAAAGCCTGTCTGTCAGTTAAACAGGAGACTTAACACCTCATTCAGAGACTTGCAATCTTTTCAGCTGAAGAACTCAGCTATTTCACAATTCCCTCAACCCCTTCCTACCCGTCTGCTACACTGAAAGGTTCTCATCTTCTATCCATGCTAGTTTCAATTACTTCACAATAAGGGTAAAAGCAGGGAAGGAATATGATTAAATACTAAACCAAACTCATCAAACTAAAACTCACAGAGTACAGCAAAACCAATCCTTTCAGAACAGGACCCCATCACCCTGCACATGCTAGTGTAACTTGTGAGGCAAAAAGGCATAGCAAGAGCAGAGGTATTGCACCCTGCCAGCACCCAAGGAGAGCAATATGCTTCAAACAGAAACTTGCACACAATAATGAAGACTACTGCTTGAAGCTTATCCCAGGATACCAAAACCCAAAAAGGAACAGTTAAATTTATCACCTATTAATTTCTTCCTATGTATACAACATGAGTTATATGTGACATTTTCTTATGTAATAGTGATCTCCAGTAGGTACTGAACACAAGCATCAGAACAGCTGCATTTATAGTAGGGAGTGAACCAGCAAGGAACATAACCAGATTAGGATGAGAGAGAAAGAAGTGCTTTAGAGCCCCAACACAAACAAAACAGAACATTTACTCATGAAAAGCTTGAGTGAAGAGAAATGTTACAGGTATTTGGTGCTGCTAATGATAATGGAGGAAAAGTAGCATATAAGATCAGAAGAACCAAGTATTAATACACTAATAACATTACCAACCTCATTCATCTTTTCTTCAAACTCAGCCAAGGCCCTGGATCCTTTCTTTTTCTTTTCTAATTGCTCTTTCACTTCTTCCCTACATAAAAAAGATGGCAGATCACAATTTTCACAATTAAAAATACCTTCTTAAGTGTCTTAACTTTTTGTAGAGTTTTTTGAAGTTTAGCTTTGGCTGAACTTCGAACAGAAAGAATGAAAGCATCTTACATGTTATGTATACAGTGACCTAACCCTAATAACTTAAGTACAGTAGCTAAATCCCTCCCCTCTGAAAGATCTAAAGCTAACTCGGTATATTGTTCTCTAATGTCTTACAAGAGGAGGCAAAATGGACATAAATTAAGTTGCTGGTAATGTAACAGTGATGATTTTGTTGTGCAGGATAACCTGTGTTCTGCAAATATACAAGCAAAATGTTTTTCTAGAGATCACTTTGTTTAAAAATGAAATATATCTGCAGGCTTTAGGTATTTGGATTTGTGAAGGAGGCAAAATGATGCATGTTCTCCTGTTCTGAGAAACTGTTGCCAAAATATTTAAAGATAAATAAGATACATGTGTTTCAAAATCAAATGCTATTGGTTTTATACCAGGAGATTGAATACATATTTAGAAAAGAACACCTTGGTCAGAGACAAGGAATCTTAAAAAAGGAACTAATATCTGTTGTGGTGGGGAGGTATGGACCATGTCATCTTAGGAGGAGGAAACTAATCTTTTACTCAAAGGATGAGAAGGCCAGACAAGTACTGCCACTTACCATGTTGGTCTTGGCCTGTTCAAGTAGTCTTGTATTGTTGGTCCCGAAGTCTGGGCAGGACCTCGAGCTCTGGCCATAGCTATGGGATTCATGTAAGCCTTGAATATGAAATAACAAAAAGAAATGCAGTTCTTCAGCTGTCCTATCATGCCAAAATCTGTCTTTATTTGTTCTGCACAGGAACTGTTTTTCACTCACAGAAAAACAAATCTGACTTGTTTCTAAAAGCATCAGACACTTAACTAAACTGAGCTGATTTGGTCTGGCAGAAAGACTCAGGTAAGTGATTCCAATTTGAGTTATACTGTGGCAGAAAGAACTCATTCACAAAGAGACCATGTTCCTTACAGTAATTTCCCTTCCTGAGTAATGGTTTTGCAAAATGAATACAGTATCACAACTAATGAAATAACCTTCCTTGAGATATGGAAAATATAATTTCAGCTCTTACTCTCTGGGACAAATGATCTTATGCCTTTAGAATTCTGCTCAAAATTGGCAATAGTAGATTCAACAAATTCTGTATAAAGTTTCTTGCTGTAACATCAGAAAAAGCCAGCTGTGGTGCTTTGCTACAACTCTGCATGTAGAAAATGGCATAGGTTATTATAGGGAGGAAAAAAAATTTTAAAATTCCCAAACTCCCAACATTACGAAGTATTTCATCTTTCAAACCTATTTATCCTCCTCCTAGTCAGTCTAAAAAAACCCAGATTATAAAAGATTAATTTAAAATTTATAATCCGTAATCTACATCAGTAACTAATGGAAAACTCTAACTTAAGGAAAAATTCTTCAATTTAGTTTTAATGCCAGTAACATTTTGCTTCATGTGAAAGGGAGATCCATGTCTCCCCTTACATTATGGTATTTTATCACTATGTCATCCCAACATTTAGCAATTTATTTTTGCAAAACGTAACACACTGTTCTTCTCACTGCCCACAGTTTGGAGAGGAGGAAAAAAATCAACAGTCAAAACAATGACTAGCTTTGGTTGCCCAACCTGAAATAATTTAAAAGTACAACATTTTGTAGATTCAAAGTAAAAATTCAACCACACGTGTAGCTCTTCCATGTCCAACACTGCTTTATAAAGCAAGGGCATAAAGTAAGCATTCAGAAACCACCAGACACAGCAAGTGACCACTTGTGAAACCTGTCAGAAGCAGCTGCTGCTGCATCCCCTCCTGCTTCCCCAAGTAGTGGCCACAGCAATGCCAGGGTTCTGGCCTGCACTGCAAGCAGACTGGTGGACTTCAGCACTTAGGGCTACATTTAGTCCTGGAAGAGGGACTCAAGATTCTGCCTGGGATGGCACAGCAGATTGGAGGGAAGCACTCTCCAAACTGAATTTGGCTTGTGGTCCACAGGATGGACAACATGGCAGCAATTTCAAGTGGACCATGTTATGACTCAAGCTGACTTTGCAACTCTAAGGGTGACATTTGCTGCCCTTTTTTGGGCCTTTTCTGTGTGTCTTTAATCCACACAAAAAGGCAAAGTAACACGGGCAAATAACACTGAAGTGTACCAATTTAGACCAGTTTGATCTCATCTTCTCTTGTAGCCAACTGGATGTATGTGCACGTGTACTTATAGCACTTAAAGATATGTGTTCACATTAATAACTCTAGCATTTTATTGTATTACAAATGAATAAAAATTCTGCATTTGAATTCAGCTTCCAGTGGAAAAGAATTTTCTTTAGCAATGCAGGAAAGCAATATTTGAACACTGTTTTCATTAAGCAAAGGTAATTTCAATGTATTAGATCCACTAGAGAAGACAACAGAAATGTAAAGCCTGACTTGGTTTGCTCCAGGGAACAAGCTGTGTCAACTCTTTCTGGTTACCATTCAAGAGTTTATGTCTGAAAGCTCTAGCTTCTTACATAATAATTATTCTTAGAAACAATGTTAAATAAAAATTAGCTACTTTCTTACCTAAGCTAAGCTGAAATGAATACACCACTCCCCCAACAAAACTCACTACCTATAGAAGAGGCTTAAACTGCAAATGCTTGTTTTCTACTCCCTGAAAATGACACCAAAGTAGCTAGAAAGCTTCCTCTAGTCAGTGGTTTGCTTTAACTTTCCAGCAGCAAGCACATAATGACTGAATACTGCTCTATATTCCACAATTAGGAAATTTATGTCTTAAAACACATTCTTATAATTTCAAAGAGCTTTATTTATGAATAATTACTATGCAAATAAACATTTCTAAGAAGTATTTATACTATTTTGCCAAGCAGCTTGTCACTGGCCAGAAAGAGCACAGAAATGCGCTTTCAATAAAGGAAGTGTTTGTCTCCACATTCATAAATTTGGCAGTTTGCTCAAGCAGTTATTAACACATATTTGTTGTATAGCTTCCATGCTCATGAAAAGCATAAGCCACCTTTAGTCAGCTAGGGTTCTCTGGGCAAACAATATAAACTGCTACTGCCTTGCAAGTATCCTGCAGATGTGAAAAAAAAAATTACTTTCCATCACTGACTAGTCAACACAATAGTGTATTTAAGAAGGGACATGGGAAAGCAGTAACAGGTGGAAAGCTCTACGATCATAGAAGAGAAACAAAGAGTCCTGCATTATAATTTGTCTTAACTAGCAGCCATCATGGCATGATGAACATAGGAATATAAAAATTTGCTGGCATTGGCCTAACTATCATATTAGAAGACAATTAAGAAAAAATAATTAGATTGCAAAAGCATTACAAGACAGCAATACATGACAAACAGAGCCTGGGTCCTGCAGCCTAACACTGTCAACTCTTTCTCAGTAAACAATGCTTTATTGAGGCATCAAAATAATAATCAAAAGCACTTAGCTATGCCTGTGTATAATGTGTATGTCCACTACACGTTATTCCACCAAGGCAAGCAAAGACGTTTCCTTGATGGATCCGAGTACAAACTCACAGTACTAAAAATGTGTGTGTGTGGGGAAATGCTAGTCTTATGACTTGTTTTTAATCAGAAAACTCATTACTTGCAAGGTTACAATGCCAAAACAAAACCTTAGCTTGAGGAGAATGGCTAAATGGTATAAAAAAGTTTAAATAAAAATAAGAAACGGGTTGAATGTGGCAGCAGTATGAAATCAGGCTGTTATCAGGTGTGTTTCTGGCCTTCTGACCGCTGGCTCCCGAGGCCAGTGGAGCGCTGCGTAAAGCTACATTTGAAATTGCTCCGGTATAGCTGAACGCCAAGTTTAAGGAAATTGGGCTCAGCGCCTATGAGAGCTACTTCAGCGAATGCTGCAACTCCCACTGGGAACATTTTATTTCTGTAAGGACCAGGCCAGCATCTTAATCATCTTCACTTAGCAGATCACAAGGCAGGCATCAGTCACTCTTGCCTGATCTAACAAGGCGATCAGAGCTTCTGCCGGGGAGACGCGGGCATGCCCTGCCCACGCCGCGGGACACCCCCCACCGCGGACACCCACCCCTCCACCCCACGCCGCGGGGCC
>JAAWXA010000002.1:19796406-19934843 GCA_038090715.1 Florisuga fusca
GGGCGGCAGTGTCAGCGCCCGCGCCCCGTCCCTTCCTGGCGGCGGGAAAATGGCGCTGGGCCGGCCTTGGCGGGGGAGAGCTGGGGGGAGCTGCGGAGATCTCTAAGGGCAGAAATAAAACCTTAAAGTTGTGCTTGCATGCCAGGACACAGAGCCCGGAGGAGAACCGCCGGGAACAGGCATCCCAGGAGAGGCGGGAACTCCGTTTTGAGGGTTTTTTCTCCGCTTGGGCTGTCTGGTGGTCAGTTACAGGTGGAACTGTGGTGTTTCCTTTTTCCGTCAGTAGATCCACAGACTAAGAGAAATAGCCTATCCTGGCATGAAGTTAATTGAAATGGGTCTCTATTTGGATAAAAAATGTTAAAAAGAAAAAAAAACCTGCTTATTCATCAGTCACTAGCTATCTGCACTGCAAAATAAGGAACATTATAATATTGGTCAGGTTAATTGGTGCATTAGGTTAATGCAAATTGTAAAGTAAGCCTGAGAGTTACCAGGATCCATTGACTCAGAATTTCAGACGTCGTTTTCTTATAATGTTCCTGTTAAAAATTACTCCACAATAGTTTTTAGACTTATAAAAATGAAGAAAAGTAGGTGGAAAAATGGGTGAAGCCACAGGAATTTGTGGTACCAAACTATTCAGTAAAACAAAGAGCAGGTTATGAGGAACTAGGAGAAAATTAAGAGAGTGACTCCACTAGAATTGCAAGTAAACTTTGCTCCACTGCAGATAACATTTACTATTGAAAATTGCAAGATAGTACATAAGGGAATAATTTTAATTCCTCAGGAAACAGTTGGTAAGTTCTAAAACAAGGATGGCTTCTTTGGAAACACACCATACAGAAGTTCTCAATAAGCTGCCTGTGATACTGGAGAAGTACATTGAAGACAGAAGAAATGAATCACACTAAAATTTATATATAAGGAAAAGGAGTATTACTTAAATACAGGATGATCTGCCTTTATGAAGCATGGTGATGTCCTCACCCTGAACACATTTTCAAATCTGGGCCATTTTTCCTGTTTTAGGGACAAATGCCACCACAGTACACCCCTGCACTGTCCCCAGTGCTGCTGCAGCCTTTGGTGGCACCCGAGTGACCCCCAAGTGTAGGGGCAAGGCTGTCCCTGTCTGTCCCTGTGCTGATGTGGTGGTGGCACTGCAAGTCTCCAGGGGCTTCAGCTTTGCTGCAGCAGCACAGGCAATACCTAAGCAATGTTGAGTCACAGAATCACAGAAACTTAGGGGTTGGAGGGGACCTCTAAAGATCATCGTGTCCAACCCCCCTGACAGAGCAGGGTCACTTGCAGGAGGTCATGTAGGCTGCCATTTGCCTTCTTGGCCACAAGGGCACATAGCTGGCTCACGGTCATCCTTCCATCCACTAGCTCCCCCAGGTCCCTTTCCCCTTCACTGCTCTCCAAGAACTCAGTCCCCAGCCTATACTGGTACTTGTGGTTGTCCTTCCCAGATGTAAGATTCCACACTTGCGGAGCCTGCCAGGACAGAATTACTCTTCAGAAGTATTGCCACCAAATTTGGACCAGGAGGGTTTATTCATCCCATGGGTTTCACCACGAAGTTCTGGTGCCTGGTGTCTGGACAGGTGACATTGCTCAAAGCCCGGGGTGAGGAGTCCCTTCCTCCCTGTGCAGGCAGTGAGGAGGAGGAGGGACTCCTCAGCTGGGCATGCCGAGGTGTTTCATTAATGAGACTCCCATTAGCTTTTCTTCCCTGTCTGCAAAGGAGGTTTGGGAACTCAGCCAGACAACTCAGCCAGCTAAATCAGATGTCTAAAAATGGATGAAAATACTTTCAGAAAGGACTTCTGCATGACAGAAATCTGAAGGATGACCTTGTTTATTAAAGGAGGGGAAAAATGGAAACACAACAGTTGGGTGCAAAATGAGGAATGGTATCTTGTAAGACTTTCTGTGCATCAGTAAATGGCAGGTGGATGATAGACAAAGACAGTGCATTTAAATCTTTGAAAACGAGCGTTTTGTTTCTATGGTGCTAACAAGCATGTGACATCTAGTATCACGAGGGAATTTTGAGGCAAGGATGGGAACACGTGTGTGAATAATGGAGAGTAAAATTTATGCTTATATGTACTAGGTCCTTAGATTTTGCTTAATGGATTTTTAAAAATAATACAATTTTCTCTTCCATAATTGGGTTTTATGAGCTTTGTGCAGATGAGGGTGTTGTGACTTAGGCCTAACCAATAGCAAAGGGCCAGGTGCCTGCTCAGTCCCCCTCAACTCCTTTGGGATGGCAAGGAGAAAATCCACCTAAAACCTCATGGGTCAAGACAAGGACTTGGAGGGTTCCACTCACCAATTATGTTAATGGGCAAAACAGACTCAACTTGTGAAAAAAATCAGTTTAATTGATCATTAATCAAATCAAAGCAGAACAAAGAAAAAAACAAAAACGGAGCTTAAATAATTTACGCCATGCCTCTCTTCTTCCTGGAGCCAAATTATTTCGTTCTGGATATCTCTACCTCTTCCTCCCAGCAACACAGTGGGACAGGGAGTAAGGCTTACAGTCCATTCATCACAGGATGTTTTCTGCCACTCCTTGCTCCTCAGGGAGAAGGATTCCTCAGCCTTCCTCTGCTCCAGCGTGGGGTCCGTCCCACAGCAGAGTCCTTCACGAACCCCTCCAATGTGAGTCCCTCCCAGGAGGCACCGTCCTTCAGGAGCAAACTGCTCCAGCACAGGTGCTCCACAGAGCCACGGCTGCTTCGGGGTCAGTCACCTCTCCTGGCAAGGGGTCCTCCACACCTGCAGGTCCTCTTCTGCTCCACCATCCTCCTCCACGGGCTGCAGGACCACATCTGCTCCACAGTGATCCTTCAGGGACAGCTTCCCTGTGCTCCTCCATGGCTTGTGGTGGGGCAGGCTGTCATCACATCACGGGATGTAGGGAAAAATCTCTGTTCAGGCACCTTCTCCCCCTCCTTCCTCACCAACCTAGGTATCTCTGCTCTGGCATTTCTCTCATCCCTGGTATCCATCTCTCCCTTTCCTCCCTTCTGCACTGAGCTCTTATAGCCACTTGTTTCCCTCTGAATAAACCAAGAGCAGCTGTGTGTCCATTGTCACTGATGGCCTCACCATTAGCCAGAGGTGGGGCAGGACAATTTGGAGCCCAGGGAAGCTTTCAGCAGCTTCTTACAAGAGCCATACCCGGGGCCCTTCCCCCACTACCGAAACCAGCACCACATCAACCCAGAACAGAGGGCTAGGAAGAAAACACCCATATGAAAAATTTGTTCCATAATTGTCCACAGGCTATTAGATTTTCTTCTGTGGTATCTTACCCTAAGTACTATCAGAGATAGGATACCAGATAGTATCCAGATCTCGTGGTAGCTCTTATTCAATCTATTAAATGTTTCCATGATTTTTTTCCCATTTAAGTCTGCCTAACATAGGTATTGATGGTGCTGACTGTTCTGCTCGGCCAAAGGCCTCACTGCAGTTGCATTTGTGTCTGTCTCTGGCTGGACTGCTACTTGTAATCTTATATGTGCTTAAAGACAAATCTGGAATGTCACAACGTAAAGGTAGCTGCTGTGATTACTTAATGCTGCATTGCATCTGCAGTACATACAACTATGTTTTTGTAGAGGACTTTCATGGGTCCTGATAGTTTCTGGGGGCAGCACAAAGTTTTGGGTTTAAGTTATAAAATCCTTTGTAGTCTGGTTAGCTCTGCAGTAATTTCTGTCTAGAGCTTTCATCCAGAAGCTGAAATCTGTTTTGATGCTTGAGTTAATAGTTTTTACATTCCTGCCTTGTTAGTAGAAACTACTGTGCTAAAGAGCATTTAATGATCTTTACAATAAGCTGAAGCTTCATTTAAATTGTTTTTGGTAAGGATGTTTTGTTTGGAAATGAAGACAGAAAATATGCATCTACTTTTAGAGTTTCATGTTGTGTCATGTTGTGTTTAACTCAAACGTTACTATTTCTATATACCCCAAAATTTTACTCGTCTTAGTTACAGCCAGTCAAGAAAAAGCAGTCAATAAAGTATGCTCAGATTCCTAAGATGAAAGATTAAAGCAGCAAATCTTTAGGAATACACAGACACTGTGCATGTAAGTCAATGACTGTATCAAGTAACACTTGGGGAAAATAATGCATTTCATGGATGTCAGAGAGCTATTATAGCTTAACTAGAGCATAATTTGGCTAAACCAAAACAAAGATGATTTCAGTAAAGACAGACTAATGCTGCGCTGGCTAGTGTTGCAACAGTTGCAAAAATTTTATGCCTTTGAAAGAAAGCGATCACTCCAATTTTATTTTTTAAATCTAATTCATACTAGGTAAGCAATAAAGTAGTTAAAAAATGAGAAATCAGGACAAATCAGGTTAGATTTTTATAAGACTAAGAGTAAGGTAAGGTGCTTGAGAGGGTGTGCATGTGTTTACATTTCTGTCTGCTTGTGTGTTTTTTGATTTTCTAGAAATACGCAGGATATTGAGAAAAACATTTGCAAACAAAAACTAGAAAACAATGTTGCTAATTTTCTGTATTTAATATACAATACTTACTGCATTTGTATCCATTTTACATTTTTAGATAAAAGAAAAATATAGCTAGAAAAGTGAAGTAAACTTCAGGAAAGCAGTTTTAAATACAAAACTATTTTTTTGCCTTTTTACTTTCTAATAATTTGGGAACAACTAAAAGGAAGTTGACACCGTGAAAAATTTTATTATGTTGATTTTCATACTGAACCCTCAGCACCCAACAATAAATACACAACTTTGCTTTTCTTGCACTGCCAGCAGCAAAACATTCAGTTCCAAAGGACTGTAATTCTGATATAATACAATATTGAAAACCTTCTGTGTGCCTTAATTTAATTTTGCTGTATTGACACATGATTATTTTTGCAGTCAACCATTTTTACAACTTGTAAAAGCTAAAGAATATGTTATATGGAAAGGTGCATGCTCCCATGAACTTCAATGCAGTCAATGTAAAATAGCCACAGCTGAGGGTGTTCTTAAAGCAGAAGGCTCTGTAGGGTGAGATTTGGGACCTGAAGTGGGCATGCAGTTGGATCAAGGGCTTGGTTTGGAAGCTCGCAAAGGGAACCCTGGAGTTCCAAGGGGTCTGCAGTATTCCCCAGCCATTCTGTACAGCAGAAGTACACCTTTTTTCCAATGCGTATATGGCAATCAGCAGATGTTTCAGCACAGGAGAGAGGCTGCAAGATTTCATGTATAGCAATGGTGCAATATTTTATATACCACAGTTTGCATGTTGTAGCCCCTTGAAATCATAGTGATGGTGAGAAGGCAAACCAGTATCTCGGAGTGACAATTCAAGAAATCACTGTTATGTTTTTCTGTACCTCTTTAGGTGAGACTGTGTTTCACACATAGGTGATTGTACTGCTGAATGCAAAGAATGTAAAGAACACTGACTAGTAACTAGTAAGCACACAGAATTAAAAAAAAAATGATGCACCTTTAAAAGAAACAGTAACACACGCACCTTTTCATGTTTGTACCCTGATTAAAAGAACATCTTGAATTTCAAGTATGAAGTGATACAGTGAAATCATGTCCTGTGAAGAGGAATCAATGGTAGCCTAGGTAGTACAGTTTGCACCGTAGGTAACTTTCCACCTTGCAAAGTAAAATCCTACTACATATGTAGGTAAAGTGACTTGAAATGCTGAAAGTCAACATCCCAGCTGTTTTGCTGGTGTAGGCTGATACAGTGCTGTAGAAGTCAACAGGACTATGCTGATTTGCACCATCTGAGTATATGCCCTATGCTGATTTTCACCAGATGAGTATACACCCTCAGGTGAATGAAAAAAAAAAAAAAATTGAAACCGCTTTGCATGTTTTCCTTGAATTCTCATATCCTAGACACCTCCAGAGCAAATGATACTTTATTATGAAAAGGGGGGAAAAAAGAGAAAAAACAGCATTAGAAGCTGTTTTAACTTTCTGAATGCTTTTTTGATGTTATTTTTTGTAAAATCATACTGAGAAATAAAGGTATTAGGACAGATTTTTATTTATTAATAGATACTGATCTGATGTAATATCCATTAATAAAGTTACTCTGGATGTGTCTCAGAAGAAGTCCTCACTGTTCAGTCTGTAAACCTGAAAACACAAGTTTTAATAATGCCTTTTGAAAACGTAACTTATCTTGCAGGTTCTGAAACCAGTATCCTGTGAGAGCTACAAACAGCCTGAACGCTATAAATGTCTTCTGTTAACTTCAGTGGGATTTATAATGTGTAAGGTAGGCACACATGGAGTGAGTGTCTGGAGCAGTAAGAACTGAATCTTATTCCTGATACATTTCTGTACCAGCATAATGCTGTTCTCCACATATCCCAATGCCAGGAAGTCCAATTCTGAATTTTTGTATAAAAGAAAGAGCAATGGATAGAAATTTTGAGTGAATTGTTACTAGAGCTAAGATTTCTTATCACACATTACCATTTATATAGTATTAGTGCTGATTTACCAAGCTTAAGTATCTTTATATAGACCCGAGCTGCCTGAAACTCAAATTTGTAGACTTACAAGGTCAAATTCTTGGTTTAATTTAACTGTAGTCAGTGGAGTTACAAGAGTAAATTAGGCTAAAGGATTTAAAACACTTTGAACTTCCTATCCTATTTCAGGCAATTGTCCGTGCACAAAAACAAAAAACAAACAAAAAAAAAACCCAAAACCCACCTAAATTTGCTGCCTTTACGCTTCTGTTTAGCCAACAGACTTACTTAAAGCCCCAAAAGGCAACTTTATCACTGTGAAAAACTTCCTTCAGTTACAAGATGCCACACAAACTTGGCCCATGGCTTAAGCATCTGGAACCAACAGATACCTGCTGGACCTGCTACAAACAAAGTAAAGCCAAAGGCAGCCTATGTAATGTTTTCTAGTTTTAATTTTTCAGATAGCATTCCCCCACTATGTGTAAAATTAGCTCTACAATAGCATTTCAGAGTTGCCTGTTTATTTCTTTACATATTAAAACAAAAATACCCTAAAGCACAAAATATGACATCTGAACACACATACTACTCTAGTTGCAAAACTCAATGTACACTACAAAGCTTATTTATAATTTTTTGGGACTGATCTAGCTTTCTGCCTCTCTATGAAACTAGCTTCATTTCAACAACCAAAGTGTATACTAAATGCAAATAAGCATTTGCAAAGCAGCAAGACTCGACACATCTTTTGGCAACTAACCTTTCACAGGACTAGTGTGTTTTCATAAGAAATAATATACTGAAGTATAATAGGAATAATTTATGTTAATGTCAGATAGGTTGAAGATAAATGTGTCCACATCTTCAATAAACACTGATGCCCTTTACTGGTGTCTTGGTGCAGTTATTAACCAAGTACCCCCCCAACCACTGTTGGTTACTACAGGAAAGCCTTTTTCTGCAAATACTTTCTGTGAGCAACTATAGTGACATGAGTAAACCCCTTCAGCTCTGTAAGACTGCTCAGGGGAAGTACAGTACTCATGCTTGCATACTTGGGCCTTCAGACTGAAGAGTATCAAGATAGTGAAGGAATACAAATACATGCTGCTACATGACAGACAGACAGAGGAAAGCACCCAGTGATGCTTTCCGAAGATATAATATAAACATAATCTCCAAAGTATACAGTTCAACATATAGGATTTTGAGGGTATAACCTTTAACTAGAGCATCTGAAGACATTTATACTTTTAAAGCTGTTCAAAGTACTGTAGCTAAATATTACATTAAAAATAAAACCCATATGAGATTCAATGGTGGATACGGATCACTTAAATGAACTGGAACGAAATGGACCACAAATACATTAAACTGAATGCCTGAAAAGAATTCACAAGGAAATTAAAGACTGAAAGGAAAAAATAAATGGGTGCCCGTGGGCTTGATTTCAGTGCCAAAATCATACAACTGTGTAGAAAACAGATTCAATCAGAAAAAAATAACTGGCATCTTTATATTTTCTCTACCTTAAGCAATTTAAAATGTGTTTCTTGCTTTAGCATAAATGACTGCCTTGCCTCTGGAAGGTGCCTGGCTAAGAGTCCTTGAGATGCTTTCAGGCCCTGCTTACACTGAAGCAGGGTCTTATTCCTTACTGAAAAGCACTGCCATCATTCAAACTTCATTTGCCCACACTGCTGTGACTCTTAAGTGGGCTGTAGGAGGAGAGATCATTCTCCAGGAAAAGAGATTTTGAGCACTGTGCAGAATGACAGGGAGATTATTTAACAGGAGTTAATATCCAGGAGTCCTGGATATTGAATTCTATTTGTTGGAATCTAAACAGAGAGAAACGATTCACTTAATATTCACCACCAGTGATCAGACTTTTTTTTTGACAGCACTGGCCTGCTCTGGCTTTAAGCTGGTAAACCAAAGTAATGCTTTTCTATTCAGCTTATTTTGCACAATAGGATGGAGAATGGAGGTGGTGGAGGTGAAATAAAACAAATCAAAACAAAACAGAGCTGGAAAACCACTGGGTTGCTAGACATCTAGTGAGGAAAAGGGAAAGGATGGGTCAATCTTTGCAGCCTCCCTTAAATCTCATGACATCGCAGTCCTTCTATCAAGTTATAAGTAACTTCAGTTCAATATTAACATGGCAATCAATACTTTCAGATAATCATGTCCCCACTGAGCTTGTATAAGGTGCCTTGTACAGCCTTATATCCATAAACGTCTTGCCAGCACCCCATTTCAGACGTAATTGTTGTAGTTTCAACCCATGGTTACAGCCACCTTTGTTACAACTGACTCCAAGATAAAGGAATTGTGATGAATTTTGGGTCTTGCTGGTAAAAGATTGAGAAGCTCTTCTTATTTAACTAGCACACTGCAGACCCAGGCTATATTCTGAATCTTGGTTTTGTTTTTTTGTTTTTTTGTTTCCTTTTCTTTTCTTTCAGCAACGAAGGATGATTGTTTGGGATCCATCATCATCCATCTGGAATAAAAGGAGTCTTCTCTCACATCATGTCTAGAATTCATTCATCCTTTTAGTGTAGTGAGAGAGGTTTCTTAGGGAAATTCTTACAGCACAGCTGTTTAAAATGCAAAAGTCAACTGTCACAGAAACAGTAAGCATACTGTCGCCTCTAGATCCCAGAAAGACTTTTCCTCAAGAGGATATATTGGGGGTTAAGGTCTGTCTGTGCCCAGAACTTGAGGCAGGGCTCTCTATTCAAAACTGCCATAGAAAAAGCAAAGGAATGAGCTCTATTGCCTCTATACACCCAAGGGCCCTTCATGTAAAGAACTGTTTCATAGCTGCTCTGCCTCTGGCAGAAAACCTTTTCCTGGAAAAAGTGACCTTGGGAAAGGGGAAGGGAAGGGGGACAAACAGTGGGATTCGGGCATTGTGACTTTTGTTTTGTCCTAGAAGCATAATTGGCTTCTCTTGTAAACACGCACATCACAGACAGTTGTCCAGGGATCTTCTATCCTTAGTAAATAATCTTCTGAATCAAAAACTGCCTTGGCTGATTGAACACATTATAGTCAATTTAATCTTTTCTCACTCATCTCTTTGCTTGAACCCAGGAGTGTAGAAGCAGCAAACACTTGTTATACTCTACTGTACTATTTCCCACTTCCTAATGAGAACCAAGGAAAAACTATGGTACAAATCACTGGCTGCCTGCAGAGTGGGAGGCTGCAGAATCACAACGTGGTAATTTAGCTCACAGCTTCATGTATCAGCAGGGTCAGATACAAGTGATAGGTAATTAAATTTTAGACCTAAGAAAGAAATTCTTTAATTTGAGGGTGGTGAGACACTGGGACAGGTTGCCCAAGGAAGTTGTGGCTGCCCCCTCCCTGGAAATGTCCAAGGCCAGGTTGGATGGGGCCTTGAGGACCTGGTCTAGTGGGAGGTGTCCCTGCCCATGCAAGGGGATTGGAACTGGATGATCTTTAAGGCCCCTTTCAACCAAAACCATTCTATTAAAAAAAAAAAAAAGAAAAAAAGAAAAAAAAAGAAGACACTGCAGTGAGAGGAAGTGGGGTGTTCAAGGATTGCTGAGCAGACTTCCCAAGCCTTCTTTCACAGTGTCACAATAGGATGATCTGGGATAAAGAAAGGAAAGCTTGAGTGGCTGGGTGATCTGTCACTATATGTATGTAACAAATACCAGAGAACTACTGTGTAGAATTAGAGGTTTCCCATCCCTAGAACTATGAAATTTATCTCTGTGCCAAGCCTAGTTGCTCATGCTTAATGGAAGGAACAAAATTACCTGCTCCATGCCAGTGCTTACCCAGCCACCCACACACAGACTAAACACAAAAATGCTACAAAGGTCTTATATTCTGCAATTTTGGAGGTGGCATAACAATAGTTAATGGCAGCTCTCAGGTTGGCACAGCAGCTCAGAAAGCTCCACTGCTGCTGTACAACCTACAGAAAGATTTTTTCTTTTTCCATGGCAGATGGTTCTGCAGCATCACTTACACTGGGTGTTGGACAGACTTGTTAGGCTCCCAGACTTTCTCCTGTAAGATGGAGAAGTGCTTGGACTAATCTAGCAAAAACTGCATGCAGATAAACTTGTCAAAATTCCATTGCTCAAAACCATGCCTTTGTGGATGGCCGAAGGGTTTTCAATTTGCAGGAAGAGGCAGCTCACAATGCACACCAGGACTGCACACCACTGGACACAGTGACTCTCTTGCACTAGAGCTGCACGTTCTCCATGTCTGCATCCAAACTGTGTGGCCAGCTTAGTCTGCTCTCAAGCTGTCTCATAAGACTTTTTTTATATCTACAGAGAAAAACCTCTAGCTTCTGCAAAATCTTATTTAAAAAATGGAGCTCTTGCTATGCTGAAAAACTGCACTGGTATTCATCACTTGATTTGTCATAATAAATATCTAAAACTAAATTCCTGTACAATAGTCTTGCTCTATCACCTTATCTCTATGAAAGTGAGTGACAGGAGAAAACAAAACATGAGAAAAAAGTCTGTCCCCATCACTTATACTTAACTTTTCCACATATTCGAATTTACTTTCCTGAACTCTCCTAATCTCTGCCCATTTTTCCTGTCTTTGCAGTACCTCACAGTTTTCTTCCCTCATGTACCTACTCAAAACTGACCCTAGCATTCATTAACTTTTTTATTCAAAAAACGCTAAGGATTTGTGTAACATGACATACATATGAAACACGGAATAAAAGGAAAGGCTGCATATTGTAGAGCATTAATTACAAACTAGTTAGGAGTAATTGCACAATAGAAGTTGGCAGTCTGTGAAAATTCATTTTCATTTCAGTGGCAGAGACAGTGCTCTTTGGCTGGTTTAACAGGAGCATGTTAATGGGAGCAAGAGGCCATGTAAACACTAGAAAAAGTTTTTTCTTTCTGGTAAGTGGATGGGTCTAAGGTGCAGGAAGCTAAACAGTGTGTATGGAAATCTAGTTTGTCATTGGACAATGAACTTGAAGATTACCATTTAAATGACACCAAAGTAAACAATTACCTGTTTTCCCTTCTCCTTTCTGTCAAATAGTATAGGTTGCTTTAATGGAAATGTACATTAAAATGGCCATCAGAATAAGTTAATAGTTAGATTCTTTTCTTCCAGAAAAACCTCCCAACTTTTCAAGGTCAATGAAAAAGTATCAGTTTCAATGGGTATTTAACACACACAGTTTGTGTTTACATTTTTCACATTATAAATATGCTTTTTTCCCTTATCCCAATATTTTCCTAACAGTTTCTTACAGGTTCCTTCTTAATCTTTACTAAGTACCAGGTGTTTTTCATCTGTTTGTTCCTTTGTCTCATTTTGTTGTTTTTATTTGTTTGTTTTTAAGAAGGCAATGTATTTTGTCTGCTCTTTTTTGGAAATAAAAAATCTGCTCTAGAGCAATCATCAAGTATCAAAATATCCGTAACAGAACCTCTTTTTACTTTCTCTAGCCATGCAAAGTTCTCTTATTGACATTAGGATGGATGAAGCCCCCCAGTATATTCAATCACTTTACCTGAAGAAAAAAATGCTGTATGGTTGGGAGTCTCAGTTTATCTTAGCTGTTTTGTACAGTGTTTCAATGAAGGCTGGAAATTCAAATATTACAGAAGCTCTCAAAGGACATGATCGGAGTCAAAGCAAATTTTCCAGCAACTTCAGTCACAGCAACCTTGGGATTTTCTGCCCAGGAAGTAGAAGGCTCATCAAAGCACAGTGTTGTCTGATTCCAGCTTCCTCTGAACACATAAAGAACTGTATCTACCTGACCTTGCAGAATCTATTTTGAGAACAAGCTCCTATTTGATTCAGTTCTGCTTGGGTGCCTATCACTGTCTGAATGCAAAACATACAAATGGTTTTCAGGAATATTTTTCAACGGAAAGACACGTTTCAAAATTTGGAGTTTTTCAGCTAAAGAAAAAAAAAATTTAGCTGCTTTTTGCAATAACCGAATGAGTAATTTTTGTATTATTTTTGCATAAAAATATAGAACACTACTTAAGTGTTCCTAATGGTTCTTATGTTGTGTATATATTGCATAGCAGTATGCAATACTTGCTAAACTTCAAACTGAAGGGAAGAAATAACACTTGGCAAAAGTATACTTGTCAGTTCATATGTCCACATCTTTCTTATTTTAATGACCTACTTCATTTAACTCAATGAGAAAGCTTCTCATTGTTTTACATAAATTACTGGGATCTGATGGTTACAGAGTCTGGTCCAGAAACTAGAATCATATACAGGCATTATCTAACAATCTGCAAAACAAAGAGACATAATAAAACACGTAGCTCACAAATAAAACTCGTATTTGTGTTGTACAGCCTGCTAGACTGTTAAACTTGTGGTTTTTGGCACACCTGAACTGTCCTTGAACAAAAAACTGAATATGAAAGTGAATCTTGGAAGATTAAACATAAAATGCTGTTTACTTTTCAAGAGATTGTTTCTGAATTTTTTCTTCATGTAAAGGAATCTGTATACTCCAATACTTAGTAATCAAGAAGAAGTAAAATGATAGCTTAGTCAGTTACTAAAGATTTCAGTATACAACAGGTTAATATTCTCTGTGAAAGTAAAAATATATTTTTCAAATTTTCCCACACAACTGCAGTTTGGAAAAAAACATTTTATCTAATATACTAATTTGAAGAAAATTATTTACACATTAAGAGAAGTGTGAAATCCTGTTAACATCAAAAAAGATCTTGATATTTAGAAGCAATTTTGTAGCAATAAAATAAATATGTTAGGTTCCCAAGCTTGTGATCAGTTCAAGCTTCAAGCATAACACAACAAAATCACTCTAATAGCCTAATATCTTCTAATTCACATTGTTTATAAAAATCAATCTATTCCTGAAACTACTGTATATAAAATACTAGCAAAGTGGTTCTGTAAAACAGAGTTCTTAGAATAAACTTCCCATTATTAAGCTGTGTCATGGAACATAATTATTTCATGTGGCCTTTTAAACCAAACTGTGTGGTTTATGATTCATATACATATTTGACAACTGATGTGTTTTCAGTTGTGAGTCAGTTAAGTGCTCCAAGTTTGTTGGCTAAAAGACCAAACCAGAATGTTTTCTGTTTTCCTTATTAAAGTTGGCCTAATACCTAACAGCAGAGAGAATTAAATGTATAACAAAACATGTTTCTCAAACCAGTGAGCAAACCTGTGAAAAGTAGCATGGCACAGTGTTTTCTTCTTAATCACCAGAACAACCATAGAGTGTAAAAAACCATGCAAAAGTTGCACTGCTGGTTGATGCCTAAATGCTACTAATTACTGGTTTCTTTAATGTAAAAGGCTCCGTACATATAGCACCAAATTTCAGTATTTAGCAAACATCATGTCCTTGTTTTTTTGGTGTTTTAGGACAGAAAGACCAGAGAAAGGTATTCTAACACTTACCTTTATGAATTAAAGGTATTTATGAATTAAGGGCTGAAAAAAACCTGGAGTGTGGGCACAGCCTACACAGAAATATGCACAAACCTTGTCTTCAGAATTTTACTTAGCACACAGAGGCAACACAGGTGTATGCAAAACTAAGCAAGAAGGTGGTCAAAAAGATTAATTTTTAATCATTGGTTCTGGGCTGCTGGACTTAAATAAGCACCACTTGGTAACAGGGATTCAGGGGACACTGACACTGTGTAGCTATTGAAAACTTCAAAGAATCTTGTTGGAAATAGCACCTGTGAGTGTCACTGACACCTGGTTCTATATGGGAGCTAAAGGAGAAGAACTGGAGAGCTAGAGTGAGCTTGGAGACTGGATGAAGAGAGAAAAGAGCTGCTCCAGATGTATTGCTATGGTTCGGAAATCAGTGATTCACTAGCTGGCTTTGGTGATTTTTTTCCTTGGCTATTGGGTATGTTTTTCCTACAGAAGCATGTAGTAGTGATAAAAAAAAAAAAAGAGTGGTGGGAGTCAGAAATTGCTCCTTCTGTTATTTAGAACATCTTGTTCTCTGCTGAGAAGAGCACAGTGCCTGGTTACGGGTGTTACAGGAGCTAAATATCTGTAGTTATTTTTAATATACATTTTGTTATTCAGTAGTTTTTAACTGCTGTTGAACTGCTCCAGTAGAACACATACAGGCACAGTTATTGCTAAGAAGAACTGCACTCTGAAGTCTAATTTAAAGGGTGTTCAAAGAGTTTTCATCAGTCTGGAAGATGTGTGTCAAAGAACACTTTCTTTTTCCAATACACAATTCCTACGTCCTACATACCTGTCAGCAATGAGTAAACATGCCCAAATACTAGAGCTATACCAGTGAAAAAAACCCAAACCCAACAAGGATATAGGCTCGAGCACAGTCCCACAGTTGTCTGTACAGTTTAATTATGAGCACATTTACTGGCATGATTTTAGCCAGTGCCAGCACTTTGCCCAGCCAGAGAACAGGCTTTCTCAGTTTACTAGTGTAAGTGAAGCCCCACGGTTTGGCAGGGAAGACTGGAATAAGAGTAAGCCTATAGCATGTCAAATGGAATTTCTTCCTACAGAGATTTTGTAAAGGAAGTGATTGGAAAAGTCCCTGGTCCTTTTAATCTAGGCCCTTGCTACCAGAAGGACCCCAATCTTTTCCCTAACTCTCTCAGGGCAGAACTTATTTCTTTTTTTTAAACTCCTGCCATTCGCACTGAAAGGATGTTCCAGAACATGACCATTAACGCAGCCCTTCTCAAGCTGTTCTGAATACCCCCATTTATAACCTGATCCTACACTAGACAACATATGGCACCACCCTGCAGAAGCTCTGCATCTCTTTCCATCAGCCAGCCCCTGCTTTTCTCTGCTGCTCTCTGAGCTCTTCTGATACTGCAGACTGGGAAACATTGCTTTATTAGTTAACTTCCCTGTGATTTCCATGTTCTAATTAGGTTTTATGCCAACACTAACCTTTGGCTTAAAATGTTCTCATTCCTTCTTGTTTTACTCTAATAATGTATCTAAATTCAGCAGTCACGTTCTCTCCTAGCCTTTGCTTTGCTAAGCTTAATACAACAAGTTCTTCTAACAGGGAACAGATGAATGTCTCTGCCTGACAGTTTTGAGCCTAATTTGAAAATATCCTCTCCTCACCTTTGTTTTCACCCTGTATTAGTTGTTGGAGAGCTCTAAGAGTGTTCCCTGACAGCTGCTGGAAAGCCACACCAGCTGAATGCCCTGATGAAGTATATATGATAGTCTGGTGCTAGGTCAAGCATGGAATGTTTTTAATGTACCAATGTGTGTAGAAAAGTTTTCTATTTGATACTTTTGCAAGATTCTCCTGGATTATGGGTCCGTTTGCTGTTCTAAGTAGTGTTTAAAGACAGTTTGCAAAAATTTTGCTCTGGCTCATCCTTTTCTGTGAATGTGAAACCCTTAGTCATGCTCAGGCCCATGGACACAGAGAGTAACAGGGCTGGGACAACACCAGTGCAATGGGTTTGCAATTCCTCTTGGATGCAGCAACAGAGAGAATGACAGAGGCAAAGCCAGGATGAGGGGGTTACATGTTGTGATTGCTCCCTGGCCTTCAGGTTGCTGCTCACAGGGCTTCCAAAATTCCTGTGTTCTGCATTTGTAGTACCTTTGTGTGTAGAAGACTCCTGCATGCTCTTGCCAGGCTTAATTTGCAACTTGGCTGTTCATGCTGGTAGGTTTTGCATGGGCACCATTCCAGGCATGAGAAAAAGCACAGGCCACTGCGTGCATGCATACTGGTGGTCCTTTTCAAATCTAGCTTATTAAAAACAGAACTAATTTAATCATATGTCACATACCTGTGTCTCTAAGGGTAACAAAAAGCTTTTTCCAAGAAGAAGATATCCACTCACTTTATCCACTCACTATCCTAGCAATGAACTGTGACCCAGAGAGTGCAGACACCTGAAACAGAGGTAACACTGCAGTTTGCCACAACAGCCACTCCATCACAGGACACAGAAACCCTCCCAGGGATGGCCACATGTTCCCATGCCACAGATGGAAAAATGACATTGCCCAGCTCACTGCTAAGGACCTGCTCCTGCAAAGCATACTGTGAATGAGGACATAATGCTGTCTAGCTAGACAAGATGAAATGGAGATGAGGAAGAGAGAAGCCTAAGGAACTATCACAGGAGTAAGCAAAGTTAGCTGCCTCACTTATGACCAGTTATACTGCAATAGTGTATATTTATAGTTTCATGGTAAGAGTGAACTCATTGGACCAATACTTTCCCCCAAGTCATATCCAGGTAAATGGACTGAAGTCATGCTAGGGAAGAGCTTTTTAAGGATTTAAAATACTTCTTTTTTTGTTTGCTTGGTTTTTTTGGTTTTTTTTGTTTTCCCAGTACAGTATTAAAAAAATAAAAGCTTCTTTTTAAAATAGTGAAAATATATCTTAGTTAAGGTAAAAATACTAAATATAAAAATTTAAGGTAATATTTAAAATAACTGTGCTATAAAGGCATGTGAATTGTTCAGTTATTTTGACATTCAATAATGGCATATTAACCCTGGTGGAGAAGCATGTGCCTATATACCCACGTGGTTAGGAGAGAAGCTCATGCATTTCTGCATAGAAAGTATGTCTTCCCAATAAATGACATCTGAGGGATTTTGAGACAGTAATGTTCATGCACTTCTGATGCATGTGGGGGTGTTGCAGGCAAGGCAGCAAAGCATACAGCATACAATTAAACACAAATGCATATCTGTGCTTGTTACAGGTGTAGGAGTCCCTGCTTCTGAACTGGAAATACTTTTTTCTATTTTCCTTTTTAGCTGATAATCAGAACAGGTTGAAGGTGAAAGTCTGTATTGATTTTCATTCGTTCTGCTCATGCCTTTGAGCTGAGTATCAGACTATTCAGAATGAGATAAAGATAACATGCTTGCAGCTGTTTCCAAGGGGGAATGATGGGTTAAATGATGGATAGGATGTGCCTGGATTTCAATACACACTGACCATTTGGAAACCAAAAGAATCTTCAAGAACAGGACTCAAAAGTTTTTGAAAACACTTGTTTTTTGCAACATGCACACAAACGTAGCTAGATAATAACTTGTTTGTGTATGAAGAAACTAAAAGTTGAGATCTTTATTGTGATCCCCATTATCACTGTTATTTTTATAGAGCAATGAAGTGACAAAATAATCCATCCACATTTTAAAGTGGGGAAGCACCTGCATATATGTATTCTGTGGATGGACAGTAGCCAGGTGTATTAATGCATGTATTGGTTGACTGCAGATTGGAGAGATCTGATATTTCAATACCATTCTTTAAATATCGCTGGAAGAGATCCCATAAGAATAATTTAAAAAGTACCAAATCATGCTTCAGCAGCTAGAGAGAGATTACATCATGTTTTGGCAGTGACTTGATCATCCTACTCCACATTGGCAGCATTCAGTATTCAAAGGATAAAATGGCAGCAAAACGGGTCAGCAGCTTCTCTTCATCTGGAGTTTTCCCAGGTAGATAACAAAACAAAAACAAAACAAACATAAAGCTGCAATGGGAGCAGGTCAAAGCCCTGGCCCTTGTGTTGCTCTGATGAAAGTAAACTACATTGATTTCCTTAGATAAGCATATCACAATCCCAAAGTAAAAGATAAGTGCATAAAACCTCCAAATAGTTATCTTCACTAGAACAGCTATGTGGTTTGTATGGGAGAGTGGCCTTGTCAGCTACATGTCTTGTTCATTTATGGTTCATCTTCAGTCAGCATTATGATGCGTTCACCTCACTGGAGTTTTGGCTGGATGACATGTGAGAGTCCAGATTCTCCTTGCATTTCTCCAAATCATGGAAATATGGGTGAGAGAGAGCAACATAGGCAGATATTCTCTTGGCTGGATTGAATGCTAAACATTTCTGTAAGTATGAAAAGAAGTTGGTTTTAACTAGAAGGCACATTTAACAGCACTAACATTGCATAAACACATTAATGCATGCCACCTTCAATTTGTGATCAGTATGAGACATAACAGGGTCTCAGTGGATGCTACACACTAAGATGAACATCCATATTAAAGCAAGCAGTGAAATCATGGTACATGAGTATGGCACCCCCAAAGCTAATAGAAAATAAGTTAGAAAATTCAAGTATTCATCGTCCAGGAAGTCTCCGAATTCAGGTTTCTTGAATTCACATGCACAGGACATCTGTCTCCTAGACTGCATGGAGAAACTATTCATTTACAGCTTCTGAATTCCCTCAGTGTTCAATGCACTGTTCTTTTGTGATTATACAAGCATGGATGGCACCACAACGTATATGTTCATTAGTAGGCTCATCAGTTCTATAGGTATTGGTGTCTTTGACTTTGTAACCATCATCTGCTAATGTTTTATGTTCACCTTCTCCCTCTTCTTCATAGCTGTGCTGTGCTTGCCTTCTTTCTGGATCATTATCCCAGCCTTTGTCCAGCCAGCACTGAAATTTCTCTCATAGCCTTGTTTCATACATTGTTCTTTTCTTTTCCTTTATTCACCTTCTAGCAGTATTCTTCCTATTATCCTCATCTAACCACTTCCTACTCCTGCTTTCTTGTTTCAAAATGTCTAAAATTTAACTTCTGAAATTTAATTCAGTGACTTCCAGTCTTACTCTCCCCTTTCATCTGTGGCTCCCACTTTTCATCTCTTTGCTGAACAGGAGCAGCTTCTCTTCCCAGCTCACCACCTAGGCAGAGATACTTGTTTTATCCTCTCTCCCATCATCCCTCACAGTCACTGAGCACTCTGCCATATTTTATTCCTTGTTTCCAGAATGTGATTTTTGTCTCATGTCTAGCTTCAATTTCCAGGCTGCCTGTAAGCACAACAGATGCACTGCACCCCTGACATTTCAAGTGTCCAGCTGTAGTCTAGATTACTGCAGCTGGGGGTTGCAGTGATAAGGACAGCAGAGGACAATCTGCTGTTCTGTGGAGATAATGTTGGCCAAAGATAGTTGTTCCTGAAAGCGTGCAGCAAGTCTTTCAAGAGCTGCACTGAGCCCTCTCTCCTGAGCCCACGTGAACCAAGATCCTTTTAAGGCTTCCAGAGAAGAAACTCAGTTAGATTTGAACAAGCACAGCAAAAGACAAACTGAGGCAAAGCCATTTCCTGTATCCTACTCCAAGTCTGAACTTCAGGGCTGGGTTTTATAACAGATCTATATAATTATTTAATTGAATTAAGTGTTAACAGTTGTACAGGAACAATTTGTTTGTTTCTGTCAATCCTGCCATTTTTAAGAGGCAACAGTTGGTGAATTCCAAATCTCAGGTTTTCACCATCCAGAAGAAGGCTGGAAGATATAATCTGCCTCTAGAGTCTATTTGCTGATTTATCCTGGGTCCATGAAAAATGGTGTATCAGTTTTTGTACTCACATCAGTCTTATACTTAAAGAGTCAGTACCCTGACACATTTTCCTAGTCTCTAACTATTCTCATCTTTGACACCTCTTGACCCAATGGTGGTGTCTTTGTTCTGATGTTTCACAGATTTACATGACTTGGACTAACTACTTTTGAGCTTTTCTCTAATAACTCTATTAAATGGAAGCATAAATGCTTCTTGGCATGTTGCATGCACAGTAGGAACTATCAGTCATGCAGCTCGGAGAACAACAAATAGAAACTCACAAGAAGCAAGTCTTTGCCCAGTTCATCGATATCTGGTACAAATTTTTCAATAGGTTGTGCTGGTCTGGAAGTGAAAGCATTTCTTGGAAGGGCAACATCATTAGGCCAGTCCTCTTCTTCTGGGAGTCCAATTACACTGTGAAAGGAAAAACATAATGTTAGGTCTGAACATTTATGGAGTTTCCTCTTCATATTGATTATACTGAGGGCCAGTTTTTAAGTACTTTCGTTTAAATGAGATTAATTGTACAGCAGTGCACTGGTCTCTGTGAATACAGGCTGAAGAGTGTAGGTCCTCTGTGCTTGGCAGAAATCATTCTGTGGCCAGCGCGATTTTCTGGCCTAGGTCTCAGCTTTCTGAGTCTTTTTGTTGAAAAGGGCTGAGTGCTTTGGAAGAAAGTTGCTCAGTTCTTGACTGGATGGTGCAACATATGTCACTCCAGGATGATTAAAAGCAGCGAGTTTCAAAGGGGAATTGCATGCAAGGATCTTTATTCACAAGAATAGGGACTGAGAGAAGAGTGTGGGTCAAGATGAGGGTAAAGCAATAAAAGGGATGTTTCATAATGCTTCAAAGCTACGTGCAGTAATTGTTGCCCAGTTTTAAACAATTTATTTGCTTCACAAAGCAGGTTTTAAAGTCTCAGTTCAAAAGTGGAATGGGACTTAAGTGTCTTTATGCTTTTCCTTTAAAAAGTGTTTTAGTTTTTCTTTACCCTTTAATAGAATATTTTAATTTATTTGTGTAATTTATACTTATGCTTTAAATTATAGAATATATTGATACTTATTAAATAATCATGCTGAGGTTTAAAACCCCCCAGAATAAAAAAAAATAGGCAATCCTCCAGTAATGGATCACGGCTCATAGATTTTGTGGTTTAGTCTGATGCTAATATTTGTGGGATTGGAACTGGAAAAGAGCACACGTTAGTTGTCAGGTTTCAGGGAAAATAAATCTTTAGAGTCTGATGGGAACATGACCAGACACCACTGAAGAGGCGGGTCTGCGCTAAGCCCAGTGCCACTAGGGTGCAGCATTGACCTTTTTTCTTACTGAGATTGGCAAGTAAGACTCTGTGAGGCCACGGGAAAAACACTTTTATCTAAATCATAGGTTACCTCAGTAGAACTACTCCCCATCTACCAACATGGATTTTAGACTGTAATTTGGCTCATCTAAAATACCTCCGAAAATTAATATGTTCTTAAAACAACAGTATGTCTAGAAGGGCAAAGCAATTAAAATCTCAGGACAATTTAACTTTGCTACATCTGAAGACATCACCGCTCTTAGGAAATGATAGTTTAATGTGTATGAAAAATTTAATTTTACTTTTATCATAAAAGGTACAGTGGGGGTATGGCAAACTTCCCTGGCCATGGTGGTAAAAGCCATGTGACTAGCTGTTTGAGGATCTGGACACAGTGTAAATACAATACAAATAGCACCATAGGAAGATGGGGAAGTTAATGATTTTGAATAATGATGTTTAGCCTGCCATTCAAATGTGTTCTGTTAGTCCCAGTTTATTTAACATTTGCATGAGAGAGCATGAAGAGGGCTGATTCTATAAGCACAGGCAGAAGCAAAGCTTATCAAATAGAAACAAGGAGGCAGCCTGTCAGACAGGTAGGGTGGATGAGACCAAAGGTAGAAGAAAGATCCATTTTCAGTTACACATTCATGTAGTTCTCCAAACTCTTAACAATGAATGTCTGAATAGATGCCCTCACTCTGGTCTGGTAGCATTACCATTTTGGTGACTAAGTTAGGGAGTGGCTTGGATGTGTTTCACCTCCTGCCAAAGGTTCAGGCCTGGTCTTGAGAAACACCGAGTAATTTTCCCTCCCATTGATCACAATAAGAGACAAGTTTGCTCCAACTATTGTGTGAAATCTATGAGGACATCCCACACACTGATGGTGTCCTGAAAAAGCAGGAAATAGTTTTGGGCCACCTCCAAGGGATTTACCCTCAAAAGCGGTGGAATTTTACCTGACAGAAATCAGAACGCACATGTAAAGCAAAGGTAGACCACAGCCCCATTATCTGAAAGAATGCATCAATCCAGATTGCACGAAAATCCCGAAACTACTTTTTGTCCAAATTACTCTGGAGAATGAGTCACTACTGTAGAAAGAAACAATCCTCCTACAAGAAGAGCTATGTCTAACTGTAGGGAGTTCTCCAGCTGTGAAAACACAAAATAAACACTATTTAGCATAAGCCCCCCAGAACCCAAGAAAGAAACTTTTGAACTACATGAGGAGAACTCAACAAAAGAAGCAAACACAAACTTTCCCTTTAAGTAGATGTGTAATAAGGAATTTTTTCCTAAAATTAGCATTGCATTTTCTCTTCTCTTCTTGATAAATTATTTTCTGCACAGGTAATCTCTGCCCCTAGGGATGGAAAGATCCCTGCTGGAAGCTGCTGCTAGCAGCTATGCATTTAGTCATAGCCCAGTTAATTTTGCTTTTTGTCCTTAAATGTCACAAATGAATCAAAAGCTTTAAAAAAATCACAGCCATATCTTTTTAAATTATGAAATTTTTTGGATGCATCCAAACTGTCTTCATTTAATAAAGCAGAATATTGTAGGACTAACGGAGTACTGGCAGAAGAAGAAAAAGTAATCTTTAAGGACTGATTTTTCTGGATTGGGCAGGAAGGGCTAGCTATTCAGCACATGACAAATTAACCACGCAAGTGAGTCACATACACTGGTATGGCATGCAGGAAAGGGAAGTCAACTGTGTGAAATCAAGACCTGCAATTTTTGAACCTCATATTAAATAAGGAAAATACTTAGATCTGTTACGATTTGAGAACTGGAAAAATGGTTAAACAGAGGAATTTGTTATTTGTTTTGTTTAAGCTTTTCTCACTAGAAATTTTACTGTCTTCTCCTTGGAATATCTTCAAGAGAATAATACTTCTTTCTTCTCCCTCTCTCTCAATTTTTGTCTATGCATTCTTTTGTTTCTTCCAGATCCTTGGATGCCTGCAGCCCCTCCATATGAAAAGGAACTACAGAGGTGCAGACACAAATGTGTATTTGTTCTTAGACCTGTGTGTTTGATTTCCTAACTACAATACATACATCAGATCTTAAATTTAAATGGTTCTTATAATAAATTCAGAAACATCTGTTGCTCTGAAGAGCTTTCACAAGAAAATGTGATATAATCCTATTAGTTATCGTATCGGTAAACTCAAGAATTTTTTTTAACCAAGAACTTGTTTTGGAAGAGAATTACTCTACCTCAAAGAGTTTAGAGTCTCCCTACCTCCTCAGTGTAGTTGATGTATCTGAATAAGAAAAATAAAAACTTCTAGAAAGGTAAGGTGGTTTTGAAATAAAGCAAATTATTTAATCTCTGACAAAGCACATGTTAAAATGCTGATACGCATTCTGTTCTTACAGTTACCTTCCTGACCAAAATATGGACTGTTAATCATTTTAACAGGCCACACAATATATTTTAAAAGCTAAAGTATTTTCGTATGCCTTTTCTGCAAAGAAGTTGGTAATAATCTTAAGAGATTTCAGTTTAATAATATTTTTAAAGTATTCTAATGTTTTCTGAAATACACAGAGAAATTACCGAAAACTAAAAACTCTGGGTTTTTTATGTGAAAAGAATCCTTTGGGTCCAACTGTTTATGCATATGTATGAATGGTAGATGCACAATATGTTTAAGAGATTTAAAAACCCCAAAACATAAGTCTCATAACTTCCTGATGATGGCTGTTAGTTCTGAAGAACTATATTCCATGTTGCTTCCTCCTCCCACTCTGACACAGAATACACAGAAATATCAAGTTGCATACAGTAGCAATAAGAAATATGTTCTGGGAATACTTTGTTCTCGTCACATTATTGCATAAAAACATGGCAAAGAAATCTCACAGTATTTCAATGTAAAACAGATATTGACATAATGCAAATAGTTATTACTTACTCAAAGATTTTTCCTAGCTGATCAACATCTGAATTTCCACGGAAGAGTGGTCTGAAAAAAGAAAGAAATATTTTTAGGATGTGGCTTGCTTTAATTAATGCAAATTTACATTTCTTATTGACAGATGCCAATGTAGGGTGAAAATGTTATTTTTTGGAGGCCTTGCTTCTTTCACCTCCATGTTTTATCCAATGTGTGAGTGTACCTTCCAAGTTTCCACAAAAACTGCTTTAAAAAGGGGATAGATGAGACATATTTTGAATATTTTGTGCTACTTTTGAAAATGCAATTGCGTCCTTTAGTCTTAGTAACTTTATCTCAGCTAACACTGCCCTATGAATTGCATCATTAACAAAGTATTTCTCACTATAGATCACACTTAAATAGCTATTTGGAGAGACAAAACCAGAGTGAACACCATGCAATTCATTAAAACACAATAAAATTAAAGATGAATTATTATGAATATAAATTTAAAGTTAAATTTATAGTATATTGGAAATGTGCTCCTAAGTTCAGGTGGTCAAATAAATGACAATGGATTTATGAAGGTCTGTAAAGAATGAGGTGTGAAATGGTACAGAATTTACCTTGAAGAAGAGGAATACTTCTGCTGCATCAATAAAGATATGTTCAGGAAAGAAACAAATTAATAGGCTGAACATCCAAAGGTTTTTGGAAAAAAACAGCAACTAAAAATATTTGCAGAAATTGGTACACGCCTTTTCTTTTCAAAGTGCAATTTAGAATATTTTTGCTCATTATTTATAAAATACAATCACCCCATAGCTCTGAAGGAAAATGTGAAATTCAGATTTGTATGGCTGTATTGACATCTTTGGGTTGAATTCAGTAAGGTGTGTTCTACAGTGGAATTTCATGTTTAAACTCCCAAGACATTCCAACAGCTCACTGACAGATGATTAAGGATCTAGCCAGGAACGAGGGCATCTGTGAGTATCAGATGCTGCATACCATTTTCATTCAACAAATGGTAGATTACTCCAAGAAACACAATTCAGACACACTGCAAACTGAGAGACTAACTTGGGTCGATGGATGGTAAACTCACAACTGTATTTTCCCAAATTGTTCAACTGAGACATGGTGACTTGACAAACAATGTATTATTTCTCTGTTTTCACTGGCAGCTTTTGGTTATCAAGAAACATCACTTCTCCTGTCTCTTTCTGCATACTCCTATTCTTCTGTCTGATACAGGTCCTTCCCAGCAGTGGTAGCCAAAACCATCATTTCACTGGTGCTCTTCACAGAAGAAGACCTCTCCCATCCACACTGAGAGAACAAGGAGTATTCAGCTATGGTCTTTCCTTTCTCATACACAGGAGCAGGTGTAGGATCTGGATCTCATTTTGCTAATTTAAGTGAATTAGGAAAAATGGTGCTTTATACACCTTGACACTCTCACATAGAAAATAAAGCTCCATGCTGCTGCCTGTCTTGTGTGCACACATCAAATACAGTAAGAAGACCCAGAAAACAGTGACATTTCTTAGTTAGACAATAATATCTGCAGAAATCTGTGCCACCAAGACAGAGAGCGGAAATATTTTCCAGCAGTAACTGGAAAACATTCTGATGGTCTTTGATGAACTAAATGTGCATTTTGTCTCCTTCACACTTGCTGCCATTCAGGTCACGTCTTACCAAGTTGCACTGCAAACTGCTTTGCACAGGGACACCGACAGAACAATTTATTCAAGTCTGATTTGAAACTATACAACATCATATCAAAACTGATGGGGTAAAATGTGTTTTTTGTAATTTTTTAAGCTTTAAGATATCCAGTAATACTCAATTCTACAAAAAAACCAAAGCTAAACTTACTCAGAGAGGAGCACCTACTTCTGTCATAAGTTTTGAGTCTGATTTTCAAAGTGATAAGTAGCTACAACCCTAGTATTGTATATGACAAGCTACACTCCATTTCTTCTAAAGTCAGACCATATGACAACCTCAGATGTTGGGTTTTTTTTCAATGACTGTTTAAAATTATTAACATAAGGTTACTCTGAGTATTTAATTTTGGCTTGAGCATCAGAGTATTGGGGCCCTTGAAACTAACAAAACCTATGCAATCAGATATTCCTATCCATGCAAATGGAAAGCTGATTTAATGTTTTAAAATATATGCTGAACCTTGCACTAATGTGAAATCTTGGCAAAGTCAGCCATGTTTGCAAATCACCTTAGGCAGTGTCATGTCAAAACAAGAATGATTCTAGGGATTTTTAAGGGAGGTTTTTCCCATCGCTGCTGCTGTCTCAGATTCTCTAAATGATGAAGCAAGAATCTAAATCCTTTTGAATATATAATTATACAACTCAAGGTGACCTTCCAACATACTTTATATTTCATCACAAAGAAGTGCTATTAATTTATCTTTCAGCCTCGTATCCACCCCACAATCATGACTACAACAGAATGCCAATTCCAGGTTAGGCACCACTAATATAATGAAATTTGCCTCATGAATTTTGGCTGAAGGTTCAATTGGAATATTGGACGTATCATTGGGGAAGTAGATCCACTTAATCAGCAGCTGTATGAAGATCTCATCTCACATTTTGGCACTAGTTACTTTTCTTAATGACTGCCAGCTCTGCAAATCCAGTACACATAAAAACCTTCACCTCAAGCCTATTGTTTTTTTAATTCTATTCTTAAGGATGGACATGAGCTCTCCCAGTATCACTAAACTGGGAGCATACTCAGCTGCCAAAGAAATACAGAATTTCACCTTTGTTCTTGTCCCTTTCACTTGACTCACTCACCCACTCACTCCCTGAGGTTTATTTATGCAAGCTGAATCCAGAAGTCCTGACCTGGGGATATGTTCTCCACTTTGTGATGATAATCTGTGTAAGACTGGTTAAACTCTGAGAGCCTGATTTTGTAGAATTCTTTTTTTTTTTCCTTGGGAAAGGCATGGAGCTTGATTCGTCTCCTGTGGCAGAAGATGTGTGTCCTCTGACTTCAAAGAACTCCTAAAATCTGCATGTACATGTCTCTCAGGAAAGAGGGATATTTCAGTGGAGAAAAGGGCTATTCACTTGTCTTTTGTGTGGTTCCTTGATACTTTCAACCTTCCCTGACTTTGCTTGCTACGAAATGCATGCTCTGAGAGCTCCAGCATAGTCGCTGTTTCAAACAACACACTTGAGTGGGGAAGATGGGACAAAAAGATTGCACACAAGACATTTTATTTCCCTATTTCCCTATTTGCTCAAGATGTCTCAGATGATGGTGTGTACACATATTTTCCTATTCTTCTTGGTTCTTGCTTCTTTGATTTTTTAGGTCAGGTAGAGGAGGGAAATGTTACAGGGAATCTGCAGGTATCCATCTGGTTTGACCACTCCTTCCCCAGGACTTGGAGCTAGACCAGTACCTTCTATCTCTGGAATCATGCCCACTGAATGGAGGAAAACCTCTTTCATGTCTGATGCAGGATCAGAATGCCCTTAGCCTACAGATCTAAAGATGAGTTGGAGAAGCCATATTACTACTGCTAAAATAAACTCCTACTGAGTCCATCAGCACATACCTTAGATCCTGAAATACAAAATGTGCAGCTGCACAATTAAACAGATACTAGCTACGAATCTGCATTGTGACTATTTTCACAGGATAAATCTATCAACCTTTTTACATGCCAGTCCAACACCCAGTGCATATAGCTCCTGGGCTGCAAAGATGATTAAGGGACTGGAGCATCTGACATATGCAGAAAGGGCAGAGGCAGCTGGGACTTTAGCCTAGAAAACAGAAAGCTCAAGAAGGACTTTTTTGATATATATAAATACCTGAAGGGAGATGGAAAGAAAGAAGATGGAACCAGGCTCTTTTCAATGTTGCCCAGTAACAGGGCAAGAGTAATGGGTACAAACAGACTTGCAGGACATTCCCTCTGAGCATTAGGAAATGCTTTTTTACTGTGAGGGTGACTGGGCACTGCCAGAGTTTACCCAAAGAGGTTGTGGAGTCTCCCATCTTGGAGATATTTAAAAAGCCCCCTGAACATGGGCCTGGGCAGTCTAGAACTCTAGGTGGCCCTGCTTCAGCAGTGGGAGCTTAGACCAGACGATCTCCAGAGATCCCTTCCGACCTCAATCATTCTGTGATTCTGTGATAATACAGAAATAAACACAGATCATGACATACGGTTGTCATGTAAAACCTCACAGATCCTGAAACAGTTACCATCTGCTTATAGTTTCAGAGGATTTGCACTACTCATCTTCTGTCCATAAGGCTCTCACGTTTACATGTATCTGAACAAATTATATTTCACCATTTACTACCTTTAGGTTCTTTTCTCCAAAGAAATATACTCATCTCATGTTGTTTCATGCTGAGTTCCACCTTCTATCTGTCTGAACTGGATATTGGTGTATGAAAGGTTGGGTCCTTTATTTTATAGACACTGTGTTTCATGTCTGTGCTACTCAGTAAAAACTGAGATATAAACATTTCCTAAGCAAGCCCCCCATGAAAAATTTTTCCCTGGTGCAACTCCACAGACATGCAAAAGCAATTCTAAAAGTATTGTATACAACGACAATGAAATGACACCCAAGAGATAAATGAGGTTTAACTGCAAACTGGCCACATTACTTCTAGGCTTTACTTTCAGCTTTTGGTCTTCAAAGCAAAGTGTCTGTAACTTTTCAGAAGAAAAACTAAAATTTTCATAGACTGGAATTAAAGATAGTGATGAGCACTGCTCTAGCCCACATTGCAGTAAAACCAAAAACCCCACATGCATCAAGGCACAGAAAATAACTTCTGCAGGTTTCTTGATAGTGGCTGACATTTTGAACCACTTAGTGACATTCTTGTTGTATCTTGTTGTATCTTTCTGTTTCTTACACTGAGTTATTAAACTACAGGTAAAATGGATACAGGGAAGAAAGGTCATGTGAAAAAAAACCAGTCCTGAAGAGGGAAAAAAAAGCCCAGAAATTATCTTTCTAACCAAAACATATTGCAGAACTATCATGACAATTCTAGTGCTGCCAATACAATTGCCACCAAGAGTAGACAAGCCCTTTATCTTTCCAGATATGTAAGAAGTAACTTCAATAATTACCATCTGGATTCTTTATGATGGTTCATTTGCTCAACGTGGTAACAACAGCAGTTGGGAATCCCATCCTCTGCCTTGTTAACAGAGGAACAGTAAGAATAATCTCATGACTACTGATGTGAATATATGCAATATTCTCAGTGAGGAATCAGTATATTGGAAATCCACACATATTTAGTAAAGTCATACAAAAGCTCCCTAAAATGAAAAAAGTATCATGGGTGGGAAAGGTCCAACTTGCTTTTTGGCCAAGAAGGGCTTAGACAGTCTGGTTGAAGACATGGCAAGGAGAAGTGTCAGGAAGAAAAGCAGTGATTTCACAACAGGTAGCTGCTGCTTTGAAGGCATTAGATAAAATGGGGGAGGTGTTGAAAGAGAAAGTCCATGGTAATTTGACATAGTAGAGAGAAAGATGTAAAGGAAAATGATATAGCAGCACTTTATGGACATGGTGCATGGAATTTTAGAAGCTGCTAAGGCTGGAGGAGTTAAGTCCAGGAGTNGACATGGTGACTTGACAAACAATGTATTATTTCTCTGTTTTCACTGGCAGCTTTTGGTTATCAAGAAACATCACTTCTACTGTCTCTTTCTGCATACTCCTATTCTTCTGTCTGATACAGGTCCTTCACAGCAGTGGTAGCCAAAACCATCATTTCACTGGTGCTCTTCACAGAAGAAGACCTCTCCCATCCACACTGAGAGAAGAGTGTGGGTCAAGATGAGGGTAAAGCAATAAAAGGGATGTTTCATAATGCTTCAAAGCTACGTGCAGTAATTGTTGCCCAGTAACAGGGCAAGAGTAATGGGTACAAACAGACTTGCAGGACATTCCCTCTGAGCATTAGGAAATGCTTTTTTACTGTGAGGGTGACTGGGCACTGCCAGAGTTTACCCAAAGAGGTTGTGGAGTCTCCCATCTTGGAGATATTTAAAAAGCCCCCTGAACATGGGCTCAGTGGGAGCTTAGACCAGACGATCTCCAGAGATCCCTTCTGACCTCAATCATTCTGTGATTCTGTGATAATACAGAAATAAAAAAACACAGATCATGACATACGGTTGTCATGTAAAACCTCACAGATCCTGAAACAGTTACCATCTGCTTATAGTTTCAGAGGATTTGCACTACTCATCTTCTGTCCATAATGCTCTCACGCTTACATGTATCTGAACAAATTATATTTCACCATTTACTACCTTTAGGTTCTTTTCTCCAAAGAAATATACTCATCTCATGTTGTTGTTTCATGCTGAGTTCCACCTTCTATCTGTCTGAACTGGATATTGGTGTATGAAAGGTTGGGTCCTTTATTTTATAGACACTGTGTTTCATGTCTGTGCTACTCAGTAAAAACTGAGATATAAACATTTCCTAAGCAAGCCCCCCATGAAAAATTTTTCCCTGGTGCAACTCCACAGACATGCAAAAGCAATTCTAAAAGTATTGTATACAACGACTATGAAATGACACACAAGAGATAAATGAGGTTTAACTGCAAACTGGCCACATTACTTCTAGTCTTTACTTTCAGCTTTTGGTCTTCAAAGCAAAGTGTCTGTGTAACTTTTCAGAAGAAAAACTAAAATTTTCATAGATTGGAATTAAAGATAGTGATGAGCACTGCTCTAGTCCGCATTGCAGTAAAACCAAAAACCCCACATGCATCAAGGCACAGAAAATAATTTCTGCAGGTTTCTTGATAGTGGCTGACATTTTGAACCACTTAGTGACATTCTTGTTGTATCTTGTTGTATCTAAATGGATACAGGGAAGAAAGGTCATGTGAAAAAAAAAACTAGTCCTGAAGAGGGAAAAAAAGTCCAGAAATTATCTTTCTAACCAAAACATATTGCAGAACTATCATGACAATTCTAGTGCTGCCAATACAATTGCCACCAAGGGTAGACAAGCCTTATATCTTTCCAGATATGTAAGAAGTAACTTCAATAATTACCATCTGGATTCTTTATGATGGTTCATTTGCTCAACGTGGTAACAACAGCAGTTGGGAATCCCATCCTCTGCCTTGTTAACAGAGGAAGTAAGAATAATCTCATGACTACTGATGTGAATATATGCAATATTCTCCGTGAAGATTCAGTATATTGGAAATCCACACATATTTAGTAAAGTCATACAAAAGCTCCCTAAAATGAAAAAAGTATCATGGGTGGGAAAGGTCCAACTTGCTTTTTGGCCAAGAAGGGCTTAGACAGTCTGGTTGAAGACATGGCAAGGAGAAGTGTCAGGAAGAAAAGCAGTGATTTCACAACAGGTAGCTGCTGCTTTGAAGGCATTAGATAAAATGGGGGAGGTGTTGAAAGAGAAAGTCCATGGTAATTTGACATAGTAGAGAGAAAGATGTAAAGGAAAATGATATAGCAGCACTTTATGGACATGGTGCATGGAATTTTAGAAGCTGCTAAGGCTGGAGGAGTTAAGTCCAGGAGTCTGTAAGTCAGCATGTACAAGGACAACAAGGTGATGGTGAATAAAGCAAAAAAGCTGAAGCCAAGAAACATCTGCCAAGGAATCCTGCATTGTGCCACAGAAAAGCTGCCAAGCTACATAGTCTGTGACTCAAGAGATATATTTAAATGATGGTGGGATTTTTTTCTCTTTTCATGTTACAAAACACGAATAGCTGGCAAATAATTTTGTCAGATTCTTAGTTACTTGTTAGGAAGAAAACACTTTCATTTTTAGAATTAAAACCAAATAAGACCTAAAACTAGAATGATGAGATGACTAGAAATAACAGTCTGGACTGTCCTGAGATGGCCTTTATCCAGAGCTGATTCCTCACTCCTGTTCCCACCAGTTTCTCTTTGACTGATCCCCTGGACAAGACTGTACTGCAGGTATGAAAAGAGAAACTAAGGCAAGATAAAAGAAAAAAAAAAAAGTATCACTATCTAAAGATGAGAAACATTTGCCCCTCTGATAAGTAAAAAAATATGGCACAGTCTAAAACTTTTCTCTGAAACAGGGCACAGCTGACAGCATTGCAGGCTCCAGACAGTTTCCCGCTTCCAGTCACAAGCAACTTGTCTCAGCTGTTGTGCAATTCGGAGTTCTCATTTTGAACATTTTTTGTACTTCTCCCTCTCCTTCCCCTTTAATAATATCTTTGTGTGGGTGGGTGCCAGGCACAGCACAGGAAGAACTTACTTCATGTCGCGTTTATTATACTTGATCACAAATTGCTCAAAACTTTTAAGGGACTTCTCCTGGATGTAAGAAGAAATATGACATAGACAAACAGTAGAGCTGAGGAAACACCCTTCAGCTACAATCTGAGAGAAAACAGAGCAGCCATCTTGAATTTCTCATCTTAGTCTTTAACAGCCCATTATTTAAACTCAAAATCTATCCTTCTTCAAGTAGGATAAAACCACAATCATTAATAACCTCTCTAAGACAATTTGGGTTATGTCGTTATTAAACTATTCTCAGAATCGGATCTAATGCATCCAAAAAATTGCAATAATTATAATTTTCTCTGGAGTTTCTCATTTCACCCTATAGACAGAAGCAGATAAAGGAAACCAGGTACTATGTGAAAAACTACTGCAAACTGCCAGTGCTGTAGTGTGTTGAATTTGCTCCCCATTGCTATTTAAAATGAAGTAAACGAATTCTAAAACTAAAGACAATATTCTGACCCCAGAATCCACATACAGTCTATTTACAAAGAAGCATATGGGAATTCTGCCTGAACTAAGAAAGCAAAGTGCTTTCTGAATTGTGTGCAGATAAAAGCCAAGCAGGGAAAGACCAAGCTGGTAGTGCAAACTTGAAGAACATTGTTCATGTACAGGTCCAGAGCTGTCAGAAATGTGGCTGCAAGCTGCAAGCCACTGGTGTGCAAGAGGAAGTAAAATGTAAAATAAATAAAAAGAATATTAATAGTGAGAGAGAACACAATAAAAAAGACGAGGCATAACTTTTTGTGAAAGTGCAATCCACTCTGGGGTTGAGATTGCTCATCAGAAGAATGTTGCTTGGTGTGGGTTTTAATTGTGAAAAATTTGCACTACTTTGCTGCAAATTATTGTATTCATGGAGATGATGGACTTCCTGAAGGCTTTTAACATACTGGGAAGGTTTCACAACAAGGTTTTCACAAGAAATTTGCAGATGGATATGCATGTTCCCTTCGCATGCATAACTGAAAGGGAAAGGTTAGTAAAATGGAAACTAAACAGAGGCACAGCTTTATGACCCAAGTGGGGCCAGCCTATGGTGTTGATTAAAAATACAGCAAAAGGCGAGAGGAAAGAGCATATATGAGAGAAAATATAACCACCTTCAAAGCTCCCTTAGGAACAGGGCTAAGGAAAATCTTTTTCTGGGTGCTTAACATTTGCTTGACACTTTTCCTGTAAGCATTGTGCTGCAGGGTTCCAGGTAGTCTTGGAGAAGGATGGGCCTTGTCCCACACCACTGACATAAAGGGAGCTTTATGACAGACATCAGTGAGCCCAATGATCAAGTCAAATGAGATCTAGTTTCCTAACCTCTTATAATTAGAGAAAAGGTCCTTCAGCAGAAGAATACACAGACGTGTGTGTATATATATATAAACTCAGAAAGACGAGTGCAGATACTATCTTTGACCAGAATATGCTCTAATGTGGGCAGATCTCATCTGTTCCTGGGCATTCATCATTTACTTTTTGAAATGAAAGAGCCTTGATACGTTGAGTGTCCTTCACTTATTCCCTCAGCACGCACGTCACAGTTCTCTTATCTTGGACATTTACTTCTCCAGAAGATTTGTAGGTTTATTTCACCAGAGTTTGGAGAATTGTTAGCTCAGGGAGCATAATAAAATAGTAAATAAAAAAATAACAATTTTTGGAAAACTGACCGAACATTTCAAGCAATTCTGGAAATAGACACACAACTGACCTTGTGAAAAGGGAAAATAAAAAGTGTATGGTCTCTGCTTGGAGTGGAAAAAATAAGCAATCCTCTTGTTTGTACTGATGGCTTTACCAGCAATATGATTTAACCATTTGTATGTTAAACACTCACCTCATCACTGCACACGGTAAAATTGCATCTCTCTTGTCAATCAGCAGTTTGAAGTTTAATTGTATAACTACGCTGCAGGCTTCTGCATTTTTATAACATACTGAAAGTACCACTGGTATGACAAATACAATATGGTCATGCTCTTCCCGGGATCACTTATTTAGTTTTCTGTATTGTCTCTCATGGACCTATTTCACATTCGCATACTAAACCTGCATTCTCTAAAACTGTCATGCTTCTTTGCTCTTCTTGTGCAGCCCAGTTTTAAGAGTTTGAAGGCATTAATTGAACTATGGATTAGATAAAGGCTGTCCTATGTGGAAGGATAGGAACCAAGGAGGCTCCTTCCTCTACAGTTCACTCACATAAGTGATGATGCAAACCAAGCGTGCAGGATGCTGTGCAGGGGCAGTGCATGTATTCAGGAAAAGCCTCACTTCCAGGTGTTTGTGCCTGTGAAAAACAAATTTGCCCTTGAAAAGCTCTAAATCCTCCTCCCAGACCATGTCTGAGCTATTTTTCACCACTCCTTTCATTTAGCTTCTAATTAGCAGACAATGCTTCAAAACGACAAATTTCAGCCCAATTGTGAAAGTGCTCTTTAATGCTGGGTTTTAAAGAAGAGGTTTTACAACATCTGTATCAGAGCAAAGGACCAAACTTCAAGGTAAGCAACAAGAGTTTAAGTCTAGAGTTCCCAGTCTTTATCAATTACACAAATGAAATGAAAGCAATATTCTACATGAAATATCTACTCTTTTATTATGTATGAAACTTCATCATGAAAATCTATTTAAGTCCCGATTTCCAGGCACACAGAATTAATTTTTTATATTTCCACAACTTTTCTTACAATGCCAAGATGCTTCTGAGTAAGCTCATCTATTGACATTTACCATATTTACTGGTCTAAAAAACCCTTTTAAATTGGAATTTGCTCTAAAAGTGCTTCTAATGCTTGAACTAGTTTTAATCAAGGGAATATATAACAGGTTTTAAAGTCAGAGGCTGTCTAATTAAAATCCAATTCATGTTCCACAAACTGAATCAGTCAGATTGCTTTCTTAGTAAAGCTTTTAACTAAAGAAATTTGTGCCATTAGGTTATTTTTTCTTGGGATAAGCTCTTTTTAACTAAACGTGTAACAATATTATAATTCTTATATCAGCTGAAAGTCTATGCACTAACTCTTACCTACTTCAGATTCTTTTGTATTGAAGGAGAAGCAAATTAATGCAAAAAGAACAGATATATTGCACATACTGGTTCACTCAATCTGCCTGAAGGTAATTAGCAAATTAACAAGCATGTGTTCCCAGGTTTTATTTCTTTCTCAATAACGCTAAGCAAAGAGCTTCATAGGCTGAAGTATACTCTATAGAGAAAAGACCTTGTACTCTAGATACATAAAACAAAATCATTAAAAAGGACAGTATATTATACTATTACTCTAACCTTTTCTTTTTCCTTTTTTTTTTTTTTTTTTCTTTTTTGAATTCCATAGATGGGAAGAGTAAGACAGAAAGGCAAATATTCAACTATAAAAGCAAAGGGACAAAAAATCTGAAAGACTAAGTATTTTCTGTCATCCACAGTAGTACAGTGACAGGGATAACAGCAGCTTTGCATGGGCGCTGAGACTTCGGAAAAGAAAGCTCCAACAGATGTAAAATTTCCATATTTGAAGGGAAATACTGAATTCAGAATGTTCTATGCAATTTAGAACATAAATTTCTCAATAAAATACAAAATCCAAGAAAAAGGGATTTTTAATTTTTTTTAATTTTTACTCTGGGAAAATGTAGCAAGCTAAGAAAGAGAATCTTTGGGTTTTCTCTCCAACTGGCCTTGAGCTACTCCTGTGGGGTACTGAGTACATGTTTTGATCTATAACCACTTCTGTGGCCCCCATATTAGGTGTTAATGGCACCTGCTGCACTAAGCCTCTCTAAATTTTCAGATAAATCTGAAACATCAGAAGAACTGCCACCCCTCTGCAACTAATATGTCTCATCGCTTTCACCTGTAATAAAACACTCAGGGTCAGAAAAAAATCTCTGAAAGGGGATTACAACCCTTCAGACAAGAAAGGCAGGGAAAACAATTCGGTACTAAACAGTACACTGTTGGTTGAGCAGAGGTGAAATTTCAGCTTCAAAGTTTTCTTCCAGCTGCTGAGTGAGTGTCAAAAGACATGAAAGTGGATTAGAGGGATGGTGTGAAGAAAATAGTTTTAATTTTTAGCAGCTGTGCTGGTTTACAATGAATTAATAAACACCTGCAGAAAACTCTGAAATAAGCATTTAAGGTAGCAAGTATGTATAGCAACCACGGAAGGAAAACTAATTTTTGAAGGACAGGTAAACCAGCTATAATTTTGTCCTAAGAAATACTTAGTCTCATGTGATACCCTCTTGTTACTCAGGGAAGCTGCAATATTTATATTCATTGGCCCATGACAGTAATCTGAGTTTACCTATTGAGAGCTCTTCAGTTACTCCTGTTCAGCTATTACTGATTTCACAGGAATTTTTCCCTCCTCATTTGAATCTTAACCAAACCAAGAAGTACGTTAATTTCTTACATCAAAGAGAACCCCCCCCCCCAAAAAAAAAACTTCCAGGTGCTGACACTGCTCAGGTACCACTCTTCCCTATGCAACTGCAGCACTGACACAATCTATGCTGTAGATTTGTGTATGTTTCAAAGCTTCCCAAAAGAATATGTGACAATTTTAATGCTGCTTTGTCATGACTGAGCTACAGCCCTTCTTCTGTGTTGTCCATTGCACAACTCCATTGTCTTTTGACACTATTTTAATGGGACCAGCATTCAACTCTGTCTTTGCAGAATGAATGTTTCCTCAGTCTCTGAAGTATTGAGCACCTGTAGCTCCTTAAGCCACCACACATCTTGAACACTTCCTACATCACCATCTTGTTCACCACCTCCATGACCACTACAAGGAGTTCCCCAAGATCCTGATGGAGTTGTCTGCCATTCCTGAAAAAAAATCTGATTTGCTCAGAATTAAAAAATCAGAATTCTCTTCTGAAGTAAGCAAATAACTGAGAAACAGCTTCCTCTTTCCATGGTAAGCCATTTTATGCCTTACTTTTCATAGAGCTGTGTCTGGAATGTGCCAAAACCAAAAAGTTTACCAAAAATTCTGCGTGCTCTTTAAACTCCACTCTCACTTTCTGGCAAAGTGCCCTCACCATCGAATTCTTACAATTTCTAGGAGATGAACAACACCTACTTCTCCTTTTGCAATTATTTTTCCGAAAAGGAAAACTGATTCCAAAAAGAAGCAAGCAGGCTTGTTTTGTGCCTCAGTGGGTAGGACACCCAGCTATGATATAGTTCTGACTTTGCATGTGTATGCTCTTTCATTGCTAATGGTCTGATGAGACCAAGTTGTAACTGAGTATCTTCATTCTTACAGTGATGGTGTAGGATTCATCACTGCCAAACAGGCTTAAATTACAGCTACCGATAGCAACATTACTGAAAAATCTCTTGCTACATATGCTTCTTTAAATACTGAAAGCTTGAACTCCAATTATTTAGATGTAAAGAGCACTTAAAAATTATTCAGTTTTTTAGAAGAGTATTTATGCTGTGCTGACTAATAAAACCTATTTTATGGACATAATGTAATAAAAGAAGATCTGATAACTCACTATAGTTGGTCAAATTCTGGATGATACAGCTGACTGAGTCATTTATCTTTAGGTAACTGATTCAGACTCAGTCAAAATCAATAGTAACTGAATCTTCATTCCAATTTATTCCAGCTCAGTAGAATAAATCAGTGAAAATAAAGTAATGCTGTGGATGAAATACATATTTAACAAATGTCTATATTCCAAAAGCACTTACTACTGACAAACCTGGGTATGTTAGGAGAGAAGCTATGAATATGGAGAATATTGAGATAAAAGAAAAAATACTGCATTAGAGATTGCCTTGGAGTTGCTTTTGGATGGTATGCTTTCAGTGCTTCTATGAAAGGAAACCAGAGGACATTATACATGAGTTTCTGGAAGAAGTCATATGGCTTGACAGTGCAGGGCCAGACTGCTGTTTCTTTAAAGACTGCAAAATGAAGCATGCCACCAGCATAAGAGGTCAGCCACGCATGTCAGATACTGACATCAAGAGCTCTTGACTTGTCAGATCCTGGTTCTGTCTCTAGCAGAGTCAGCCTACCACGGTGGTTGTGTTTCACAGAGACTCATTTGTACAGGGCTGGCACGCCAGCAGGTCAAGCAGAGCACGATGAAAGGTGATGGCAGTGCCATAGATGTTGTGCAAACAAAAACGCAGGGCAACAACACGTATTTATATGACAAGGTGAACTGTGGCTTCAAAGGAAAAAAGGACAGGAACCAGTGTGAGCTGTATCCTGCCATGCCTCTTTTTTTTTTTTTTAGCACCCAGCCAACACCAGAACCGTAAGACCTGATAGCAAAGGCTCCAGCTATGTGTGGGTACCACATGTGCTGCTCCACGGCAGTCAGCACACACGTGGGAGAGGCTGTGTCCTCTTCCTCCTGAAACTGGGACTCTGTCTAGGTCTTTGACATCTGCAATTACAGCCAAAGCAGAGACTCAGACTAGCTGACAAGTTCTCTGCAGTGGCCTGAGCCCTGCAGTGTAGGTAAGTGTTTCCACAAAGGCAGCAGGGAGCTTCTGCTGAGCACTGCAACTTCCTTGGAGGAATGGTTTTCCAGAAATCTAAATATCAAACTTCTTGCTCTCCCTCTGACATTTTGAGCTGTCCTCTCACAGCCAATTATTTATTTAGTACAAAGTAGTACAACATTTCAGAAAGCTGTGCTGCTCTGTTGTCCTTAGCTGTTTTTAAACTCCTGCTAATGTCTTCCCTTTAGGTACACTTGCCACTCCTCTCATGCAGATTTATGACTTTTTTTTAGACGTAAAGAACATGTACCAGCTTTGGTGAGCACCTCCATATGGAGAAGTGCAAAGCTGTTGAAAAGAAAAGGCACAAATGTGAGACAGATTTGTCCTATATCCATCTGAAGTATTACATACTGTTTTTACAACTGACAGATGGTAGCTAATTATTAGCTTTCTTTTCTGGACAATCAAATACAGCAAACTCAGTAAAGCTGTGTAGATCAAAATTTCTGGCTAAACACTCGATTTGGAAAGAAAGCCCACACTTGGAAGCTCAGCAACATGAGCCATAGTTAAAATCTAGTGTTTCTACGCCCCCCCCTGGAGTGCACCATGTCCAGGGAAGGATCCCATACACCCACTTGGGAGTTTAAATACTTTTTTGGTAGCCATTTTCTTATGAAAGAGAAAAGTAAATAAAAACAATATTTAGTTCTGTTATGAGTCAAACAAAAGCATGTGGAGCTCCCCCTGGCCAAACTCTAGGCAAGAAGCAAAGCCTCTCTTAGCCAGGATCCTGAAGAAGGAAGCTGTGTGGAAGAGCCAGGAGACCCTTTCAAAAGGAAAGTCTTTGGGCAGCATACAGCTGGCTGTCCCTCTCTGGGGTGGAGAAGAAGGGGCATGGGTACCATTACTCTGCTTCTCTCCTGTCCTCTGGCTGGTAGAGTGACCACTGAAAGCCATCTGCTGCTGGGGATACCATCGAAGCAGCACTCAGGCTGCACCCAGGAAGGAACTTGGCTTTGAGATGCCTCAGAAGACATGAAGGTGGTGCACCTTCACAATGACTGCCCAGCAGCTGAGCCAAGCAGCTTGGCATGAGGGAGCCAGGCATTTCTGCTGCCAGCTGCATTCCCAAAGATCCATTACAAATGCTATGACGCTTGCTTAATATCAAGGACTTGCAAATACCTACATCATGACGGACATGTTGTGGTCTTTCTCCTAGCCACAAGGTCTTTTCCACTGACCTCTGGCCAGGCTAATTTAGATTGTCACCGACTGGAATATCACCCCCCTGAGGAATGTATATTTTTTAAGGTTGACATGTTCAGGGAGTTTTATAACTAGTGCTGTGCCACCTGCACATGAAGAAGCTACAGGAAACGTTCCAGGAGGGGAGCTCCCTTGTGAGCTCTCACTGGGCTTGAGCTGTGTGTGGCTGCTGGCTACCAGTCTGGAGCTACCTGGCCATAATCCCTTGGCCACCATCTGGTCTGACTCCCACACCTGAACAAAATAGTGAAAATAAACTTGGACAACTAATACCACTTCTGCGGGTCTTCCTACCCCTGCCTCAAGGTTCCTTTCTGGGGTTTTTTTGCCATGGGCAGTGACAGTTTTTGGTTTCTATGGTTTATCAACCGTTTCCCTTTCCAACAGATCTATTCCTCTGACAGGAGGTCTGGCACAGCTGGAAACTAGAAGGAAAACCACAAGTGAATGTGGCCTGGCACTCACTTACCACTCATCTCCAACCACACACCGAAACAGTTACTGGATCTGACTAACAGCTATCAATAGCCCAACTGTAGACACTTAGAAAGATATTGTTTAAAAAACACTTGAGGGAAAATGTTTGCTAAAAACCAACAAGGTATTTCACTATTAGTGGGGTGATGCTGTCTTGGAAATTTACATCTATTTTGTACTCGACAGTGTTATTATTCTGATTGTTTGCCCTTCTCTCCACTACTGTGCATTTGTCCTCTGCCCGAAGCCAATGGGAGTTCTGCCTCTGTTGTCAGATTAAACAGAAAACAATTCTGCTTATCTGAAAACTGGAGTAACATGAACAAGTGCAGTGTTCTGTCTTCCTTTGTTAGTCAAATTTGAAGCAAAATGTCATATTTGTTCCATCAGATCATTAAGGTGAATAAGCTAAATTGTGCCTTGGGTCCATGCAACATAAAAAATGCTTGAAAATTTTTGTAATAGGCTTGCCACCTATCTAGGGAGGAAGAAAAAATCCTGTTTTATTAGGTCTGGTTTGGAAAAACCATCAGCCTCCCACACATCCATATGCACATGAACAGCAGAACAATAAAGGAGGAAAAATGCAAGGCACAGAATTTTGAATGCTGACAAGATCATTCCAAGAAACGGACCTTCTCTCAGTACAGTTGGTCTGGAGTGTAGTGAACTTTTATGGAACTTGCAACTTAAATCATTCTTGCAACAAAACAAGATAATTTCCAAAAATGGCAAAAACAAACTCAGGCCAGAACTGTACAGTACCTTGGTTCAAAGGTTGCAAATCAAGCTGTGTAGCTTTTACTGTTCTAAGCTGCAACATCCACCTTTGCTTGTTAGAACAAAGTCAAAACAGGAAAAAAAAAAAAGTTGTTGTTTTCATTTTCCTGCTACCAAATCTAACTGTGAGCAAGCAGACAAGTGAATGATTAAACTTTTGTGCTCTTGGCCCACTAGATACGTTGCTTTAAGGTTCACTGGAAAACACCAGATAATACGATTGCAAAGTCTGTGTTTAAAACTGCTGCATGATAAAGAGAACAGCTCTCTCTTAAACCATGTTTGCCAGTTTATACAGAAAACCCAACTTGTACAGCTTTCATGGCTCAGTATTTATTCAGTTGCTTTTGCTGAGATGTATCTACTGTCTTTTTTTTTTTTTTTCATGGATTCCTGGATTCCTCTTCTGCTCCCTGTATTTCTCTCTCATTTCCAACATAAAGAAGATTTGAATATATATTACAGATCTCTTATTTCTCTGCTTTTGAAATGCATTTCAGATATGTGTTAGAAGTTAGAGCACAGAGCACAAAAAGGAGGGTTAAAGCTAGGAGTTTAGAGAAAAGGTAGAAATTTACCATATGAAGAAACACAGGATCTAGTAGGCAAAGCAAAATACTCCTACTGCTGTATAGCAATGGTGCCTGCTTAAAACAGTAAAGACCAAATTATCACATATGAAGAAAGAATTAAACTGCATCCAAAATGAGACAAAGACATGTCATACAAGTATTCCTCACAATTTTGTGCAAGGCTGTATTCATATTTTAAAGTCTCTTTGTTATCTTTAGAGTCTCTTTTCAGATTCTGTTCATGGTACTATTCTTGCATGTGCAGAAAAAGTGAAACAAAACTAAAGCCTTCATTACTATCAGAGAGAGTTGCCTTTCTTTCACTTGTGTTCTTTATGACAAGAATTTAATCTGCAATATTCATATAACTAGCAATAAGTTAAAAACCCAGTTTGGTGACAATTCACAACAGCGTGCAAAACAACTCTTAAAGTAATTTAAATAAGGCATGGAATTCTTCCCTACAGAAATCCTGATGATTTTTCAATTTCCTACCCTATATAAATCATACTGAGTTTTTTTATGTCACGTTATATGAATATGTAGTATCTCTCTTATGGTACTGGCCAAACCAAAGCCTCTTCAGTCACACCTGTTCCTTGGAAATTTACATCTATTTTGTGCTGTTCCTGCACCGATGCACTTGGGCTACAGAAGGAACATGTACTGTACTTAAAAAAATCAGCTGTATATTAAATTGCATAGAATTTTGCTGCTAATGTTCCAGTATATGATACTTTATTGCTGATGACACACTTTATAACAAATATTTCTCTTCCCCTCGATGCTTTGGATAATTGAACAAAATTAATGGAAAACATTTTTAAGTGCTGACATTCTGTTACTTAGTCTGAATGGAGGGTCACATAGTAGATATAAATCCTCTTCTCAGGTATGCATTTGCAAAGGTTACAGATTCATTGTCAGTTCCTCAAGACCGTTCAACAGCAAAGCAACTCATCACAAGGAATGACTGACCCAGGGGATGTCTGGAGGACACAGTACTTCCACTCTCCAAGCAATTCTTTGCAACGGCAGAATTCTTTATGAATCACTTGCCCCGAAGCCCAGTGTCCTCTCTACTTCATTCTCCAGACGAAGAACATGCTTAGGCAGTAGCAAACCTGTAGCTCTGCTGTTCAACATACCTTGCCAGATGTATACCTGATTTTTAAAAAGTGCAGTTTTAAAAGACTACACCTCTGAGAGGCTAGTACCTACAGGAATATCTAATTCAGCCCAAATGAGTGCATGATGAAACTGATGCAAGTTAGATGTACAGAATGAGGGATGAACTGGACTGCAGATCTTTTCTGAGATAAAAGCAGTCTGCCTTATACATAAGCTTCAGAGAACCTGTAGATTCTGTTAACAGTTACCACTTAGTTGCTTGCTGGTGAAAAATGTATATAACCTTTTGTATGGATAAGGATTTACATAAAGTAGCTCACATACTTATGGCCTGATTTCCCTTGAAACTACCTTTTTTGTGTGCATGTGTGTGTGTGTGACACTTTGGTAGACAGGTAACAACAATCACACTAGCAGAATGGCTTAACTTCTTGAAAATATAGTTTGAACATACTCTTTTGCTTGTGCTGCATAGTCTCATGAAGACCAGAAGAGAGACACTGAGAACTGCAGCCTAATCTCTTGGACTGTAAGTTCTTCAAGTTCTTCATATCTCCCACACACCTTGCAGCCCTTATTTTGAATGAAAGTCTCACAGTCCTGGAAAGTTACCTGTCGGGGTTCATTTCACAGATAAGACAACTGAAACATTGTACAGGATCACTGAATGAACTGCAAGGAATGGAAGCTGGGACAACACTATGTGATACCCTCTCCTCCTTGCCAGTTTGCAACACCATCTTTTACAGAGCTCACTCCACCTAAGTGCTATGCACATTACCACAGATCAGCTCTGCCACTCTTTGTGCCACTCTGTCATACTTTGTGCCACCATGTCTTTCTGAATTGTCTCTAGAGGTTACAATCCCCTCTGAAGTCAGAGTTAATTTCAAGAATGATTTCAGTGAAGCCAAGACCTCACCACACAATCCAGCTAAAAAGAATTATTCTTTTCACTCCGTGACGGAAGCCCATACTATTCTATCCAGCTTCAGGTTTTGGAGACAGCTTAAAAACAGGTATTCCTGTTACTTGACTTTTTTCTTCTGCATCCACTTTACCATATCTATCCCACTAAGAATTAACTTAAGCTGCACAGGCAAATTCTCTTCCCTCACTCACAAGTAGAGGTGGAATCCAGGGGCAGGTGGGTCTTCCATTTCCTTCTACAAGACTGATCCTGCCACCTGTTTCTGGAGTTGACACAGAAAAGTAAACATGCAGTGGATATGATGGCTGCATTTCAAGCTCTACTAATAACGTATGGCTCGTTTGGAAAAGGGAATAAAAATTTACTACATTTTAATGTGAAAGATACTTTGCAATTACTCTATAACGTAAAATTTTGTATCTAAGAATGGATACGTGTGCATTGCTAGTTGCATGTATTGCTAGGTTTTTTTAAACCTGCAAAATGTTTTGTGATTAAAGGCTGCTTGTAGGTCCCAAATACAGTGCTCACATCACAGCCTGTTCACCAGACGAGGCTCTAATCTTTGATTTTATCACATCTGTACACATTACCTAGAGCAACAAAGTCCTGGGCTAACGGCTTTTCCACACAATGATGTAACTCCTCTAATTGGAAAAATTTATACCTTTGAGAGATGATTTATATGCCTATAGCTTGTTTCTCTATGTCCGCTGTTTGTGCCCACAAGGGAACTTGTCCCATCACAGGTATTTTAGTAGAGTTGCACATCTCTTATCTGCTGCTACAATTTTCAAGCATGGGTGGTAATGCAGTTACTGTCTCACACAGATTAGGAGCTGGCAGAGGAAGATGAAAAATGAGACAAGTGCTAAAAACATGATTTAATATTTTAAAACAAATAAATAATAATCTCATGCTATTTTTGTCAGTCCTGTGGCTTACAAAAATTCTGGGACTGATGATCTTACCAACAGCAGGCTGATTAAATCACCATGGAGCTGGTACATGGATGGTCTCAGTAAGAAGCCCGTGTGTATGGAATTAATTTCCCACCCAGATGGATGAATCTTGGAGCATGGAGATAATATTGTTTTGGGTTTGTACTGGGGAATTGGAAAAGGTTTTCTGGGAGAAGACTGTCAAGTTTTGGGTTTGAATTGGTACCTGTAATGTTTGTGAAGTTTTGCACATGCAGTCACAACATTAGCCACTCTCAAATGTATGACTTCAGGCTGTGAATATTCAAGACATTTTCAAGTGATGCTTTACTTGGGTGTGTTCTCATCAGCAGTGCACATGGACACAGGAAAAAGATGCACAAAACAGAATAGTTTCTGCATACATAGCACATACATATGACTACTAAGCAATTTATTGCTGATCTGTAAGTAGAGTAGGATCTTTTGGAATCTGTGCAAGAGGTTTCAGGACACAACCTTTGTGCATTCATGTATGCAGAAACCTATAAATCTGCAGAGTAACTAAAATGTGCATGTTTTAAATATAGCTATGACCTTATAGAAACCTCAGCCTGAAGGAAGACCAGAGTCTTCACCTGAGAAGTATCATCTGAATCAACCAAGATGAGAGAAATGTTCAAATTTACCCCAGGGGTATCTAGACAGAAATAGATATATTTTATTTTCTGAATCTGTGAATTCCTTTATACATTTATTTGTATTTCAGATTTATTTTTTAAGCAAATACTTAGTTTGCTTTTGTTTTAAACTGTTTGGGATTAAGGGTGATTTAAATAAGATGAGGTGCCTTCCTCTTAGAGACATGCCAACATGTAAGAGGGACCAGACCGTTCTGGTGAGACCAGAGCTCACCTCTCTCCAACACTTGTCCAAACCTACAGCCCCTTGAGTGTGTTTGTAAGACCCTGAAAAACTGTATTCCAGCAAGCTCAAACACACTGAAATGAATGACAGAGCTTTAAAATCTTTCAAAGGGAAAGCAAAAGACAGTAGGGAAAAAAGTCAACAAGTACCCAGTGAAACAGTAAAAAGTGAAAGTTATCTTAATGTCAGACCAACATCTAGCTTTAGATGCACTCTTGTGCTTTTATCCTATCAACACCAGCAGAAATGTAGACTGGTGATTACCCAAGGGCACTACCACTTTCCAGCAGAAATTGTTGTTGCATTTATTTAATCTCTTGGAAGTAATCCATGGAGTTTGCAAAATTTTACAGTTTATTGCTACCAAGGTCACAGTAACATGGGTTTTCTTTTGCAATCCATCAGAAGAATCAGAAAGACAACATATATCAGAGAGGATTACAACATTAACCCAACACAACGGTCCATGGAGATAGCATTTGGTGCTGTTCATTTCAGAGTTATGGCAATGAGCCTTGAGATTAGTCTTCCAGATCATGCCTCTTTCTATACTGAAATATGGGAAAGCCATATTGTTTCCAATGAAACAACATAGTACATACAGACTTGGCAGATTCCTCTACAGTTTTTGACAGCCTCCCAAATTTAGGACTGAGAATGTCAGACTGACCCTGCATTTGGCAAGAATAACAGAAGTCCTGGTTTTATCAAACTCTGCTTCAAGTCAGATCTCATTTCCATTTAAAAAAAAATCCGATTTTGTAATATTAGTGTAATATTTGCATTTCTAAACAAGTAGAAACCTAATTGTCTCTAATTTAATTTACTGTGTTCGATTTGGAGTCAGTGAAGCTCATACATCATAAAAGGATAAATAAAACTGGTGCTTGTATATGGCAATATTTCTTATGTGTCAGAATACTGAAAATTAAATATGAAAAAAAAGAATTTTGAGCATGTAATAAAGTTCTGTGTTCAGTTTTTTGTCCTGTATCACTCTTATTGCAAATGTGAAAATGAAGTTGTTGACTCTTCTATTGAAATCAGAAAAAATATCAATGGTTTAATGCTATAGTGAACTTGGCAGCTTATGGGATAAGGCAAAATCTTCAAAAGTCTGCAATGGAGGGATTAATTGACACTCCTAAAATTCACATTCTTTTTTTCTCTCATCTTCTGACCTCATTTATGAGTCAGAGGCAGAGAGGGTGGAGTATAATAATTCTACCCAGGCCATTTGACCAGGCAAGAAGCCCAAGAAAAATGATTTTTCCATATACTAACATTATTAAGTAGTAGAATCCCAAAGTTATTTTGCAAGACTTCAAATAGAATTTTGAACTTCACATTTTGTAAATTAAATAGTTGTTTCTCAAGGCCCTTGAAGTATGGCTTCTCCTTGGAAATTATAATGATTTTAGTTTTCAGGCCATTCAATCTATCATTCTCTTTCACATTTTTTTAATGTATATTCTTTGATTTCACTGAGGGTGTTACAAAACACTACCCAGTTCCTACACAGAGGTTGCACAGGTGATAACACCACACATTTCTGCAGTAAGCTCTACCAAAATGCATGTGATTGGGTTAATATTGAGGCAGATTTACTCTGTTAAGGTTCTTGGGGGGTTGGTCTGCTCTGCACCTGATGTGGAACAACCTCCACATTGGTGTTCTTCCATGGGGAAAGACCAGCATGCAAGTGTTCCTCTCACATTCACAACTCCTCTGCACCCAGATGTCTGTAGTCAGACAGTTCTGATAGCCAATTTAATCAAATCAGAAAAAAAAAGGCTTTTAAAAAAAAAATTATTTTGTAGCTACATTTAACACGTCTGTTACCCTACACTCAGGCTAAAATCTTGTTCTTAAAAAAACCCTACCTCTGTTTCCTACTTCTAGAAATGAGCTTTACAGTGCCTTCTGAGATCTCAAATATGCCAAGAGAAGAACACAAACACACACCTTACCCTCCAATGCACAAAATCCAGAACAAGAAGAATCTGTTGACCACCACAACCTGATTTCCTCAGAGCAAATCCTTTCCAGGACCTAGCTTTACTGAAACTGATCAACAACCTCTCTAGCTCACTTTTATCTGCATTTGGATTCAGATGTGACTACAACACTCATCCAGGCTTTACCAAGAGCTGAGGCAGACTCCCACCAAGAGAAAAGTCAAAGATGACAATAGATATGAATTGGCAAAGGGTATTTACATTTTATGCCACGAGTAAAATATCCTACCGAGCCTTTCCAATATGGGTGACCCAGTGTACTGCACAAGATATTACTGCACATTTTTTCAAATGAAAAACATAAAGAAAATAAAACTGTATTTCTTACTTTCGACGGAACATTTCTGCAAATATGCAGCCAACACTCCAAAGATCAACTGGTGTTGCATAGCTGGACTGAAGCAAAACTTCAGGAGCTCTATACCACAAAGTAACAACCTGTAAAACAAAAAGGGATGTAAGAGAGAGCATGCTTTACTGTAGAATTACAGCCTTGTAATTATAGTGTATACAGCTCACATTTAGTTATATCCAAACTGTAAAATCTCACAGATTAGGGCAAACTGGATTGGCCACTTCATAGAAAAGGGTTCTATATGGAAAACCGCAGTATGGATAATTGCGGTGCTGATGAGTTGGAAAGTGAGAACACTTCTTGTCAAGAACAGTGCAGGTCAGGGAACATTAAAAATACAGTGTCAGAGTAGAGTGTTGGTGTGATACCATAATATCACAACACACAACCAGAACAACTCTTTGGAGCTTTTACAATGTACAGACCCCAAACACCTTCCAGTGGAGATTTGGACTCTTGTATCGTTTCTAAAACAAATGGGGTTAGCTCAGTGGTATGAGCCAGCCTGGATGAACATGTCTGACCTGTCTCAAAAGGTCTCTCAGAAGTAACTGAAGAAAGCAAAACTTTACTTTTTATCAGTTGGATACAGATTAAGTCAAAACCCTCCCCAAAACTGTCCCTTGCCATTGCCATCCACTGTGGTTTCCTTACACATGTAGGTACCTAAAACTGTCAGTTTTCAACTAAGCAACAGAGCCCAAGGATTCTTGGCAGGTTCCTGACTTGTATAGTTGCCTCTCTCTGCCCACGTGCTACTGGTTATATTAGCACTAACATCTACAGTTTACTTCCAGACACTTTTTCCCAGGGACATATGCCACATAAAGCATCTGCTTTAAGCTGCTCTTTTCCTGGTGGTCATGTTGCAACATGCTGTAGAGACTCAGTGGGAATTTTACTGGCACTGCCTCATGAATGTACTTTGATGAGTCCTGCACACTGGACCCACAACAGAGATGGGATGGTTTATATTTATCCTTTTGTTTCCCACAAGTAGACCAAATACAGATGAGGCTGACCCTATCTTCAGTATATTTACTGAAGAACACAAGGAACTTCTTCAGTCTTGCATGAGCTATTATGCTACTAGAATATAAGCTCAGAGCCACAGAAGTATCCTGCTCCTGCACGCAGTTAGCTAAATACCAATATTTTCTTAGTGTGTGCTATAATTTAAACCTCTGACAATTAATCTGGGGGTGGGAAGGGTTGCAACAATTACTGTTTTGTTTTTTTTTCCAATGAATACAAAGGTAGGAGATGCAGAATTATGAAGGAGCATGAAAGAAAGCAGAAACACTGAACAGGAACAAGTGCAAAAAAAAGAATGAAAATAACTTAAAAAATTATGTTAAGTAGGATAGTGAGTTCTGAAACTCAAGACCAGGAGAAAGAAATGTGTAAGAAGAGTGGGATTTTTTTAAATGATTCAATCTAATTGTCTTCTGAGCAAAAATAACAATGGGAGTAATCAGTTGAATTTGCTGGTCAAAGCCAGCTGAAACAAAAGCAAATACAACATTTATTACAATCATTACATGCCCTGACAGCCTTTGGAGCTCCTGAAAGGCTATTGAAGGGAGGTTCACGGATATTTGCACAAGTGGTCATATTTGCTAACAGTCCTCTTAAGCACTTTGATCTCTATTCATAAAATTTGTTTTTGAAACAGTTCAATAACATAGTGCAAAGTACTGCACTGGCAAGCTAGAATTCCAGATACTCATCCACAGGACAAGATTCCTGTGTGGAAGTTTAAACTCTGTTTGTCTTGTTCCTGATTTGGTACCATACCAGTGATGCTGGTATATTTTCCAAAATATTTATAAAAAGTAGGAAAGTTTCTTCAGAGATTTGCTCCAAGGAAAGAAGACAAATACAACTGCAGGTCAGGGATTTTTACTAACGTGGCCCTATCTCAGTAAGACAGAATTTGTCCTAAAGCACATGTATTTTTTTCCTGTTGCAAGTATCACATGTATTTTTTTGTAAAAGCTTATTGAAGAAACATAGCTTTGAGACATTAGATATAACAATTTCAACCTGTTATTGCTTGTCGGTGGCTGGGAGCAGTGTCAGAAGCACGAGCTGTGTGATCTCTGATCTGCAGGAATACCACCAAACCTCATGATTCCTGGTTTAAGATTCACACTGCTCATCTCATTCAAAGTGAAAGAGTGCTTTATTTTCCCCAGTCCCACTAACCCTCTCACATTAAGGCTCTGCACTCTCACAGGCAAAGGACTGGGGGATGTATGGTTTTGAGTCAGTCTGAATACTTCCGACAGAGTATATCCCAAACTCAGGTCCTTTTTATTCCCAGGGAAATGCATCATGGGACAGCTGCTCCTTTCCTGGCAGGAGCATTGCAGCTGATGGCTGATCCCTGGGTGCTCACTCAGGGGAAGCAGTGCTGGTTTTGGATGGCTGCAGAAGCGTGCAGCGTGTTAGCTGCTGCTCCCACGTGACCACTTACTGGCAGAGTGCATGCGTACACAGGGGACTGGGAGATCTTAGTTCTGAGTAATTTGGAAACTTAAAGCTGTAAAAACCCAAAATAATATTTCCAGCATCTAACAGTTATATTCCAGAAAATGCCTGATTGCTTTATAGTCAAAGAGGAAGTAATCTGTGTTGAGCTGTTTTGATATACTCTGTCATTACTGTTTAATTATAGAAGCGACCAAACAGCCTTTTTGGTTTGTAATTTGTAAGTCTGTGTTTCAAAATGTGAACCTGAAAGGGATCAAGATGTACTGAATGTCAGTTTGCACACAAGTAATGCCACAGATGACTCCTCTAGTGGTCAGGGTCTTCTCCTGAGAAGCACAGGATGATGCACATAATGCAGTGGTTTTGACACAGTTTCGCACTCTTTTTCTCTTACCATAGAAACCAAGAAAACATTTGTGGACATTCCATTAACATTTGCAGATAAGTAGAAATGAAAATTATTCTGAACACAGGATATGGTGAGGCTGAATGACTAGATCATCGCTTCCTCTTTAGCACAGTTCTGACTTAGAATGAAAAAATGTTTTGCTTAGGTAAGCCACACCACCAGTGAGGGAGAGAGCCCTTGATGAAGAGCTGCTTGGTAAAGTCTCCTATTTAGGATGAAAAAGCAAGCACCTGAATCTGTATATTTCACTTAAATTCTACCTATCCTGAAAATTGGACACACATGTAATGTGGTGATCACTCTGTAGGAAAAGGAGTTCATGTTCACATGCTGACTGAGATCCTAAATTCAGTGCAAGACTCTGAAATATTTTAGAGGTTGTAGGCTTTAGTGACCATGTCACATTTTAGTCTTAATTTAATAAACTTCCCTCCTTTGCCTCTTCTCACTTCTCCTCACCCTGCCTGGCCTCTTCAGCTCCTCTCTTACAACCAGCTGGGTTGCTTCCAGCTGCCCCCCCACCTCCTTGCTCCTTTCCTCTGCCTTTGTCTTCCTGCCACAAGCCAGTGGCCCCCCTGACAGCATCACCCAACATGATGAGCCTCCTGCTGCTCATGTGTGAATGCCCAGGTGGACATGGCCTGCTGCCCCACCACCTCCCATGTGCTCTGCCTCCCTCACATTCCCCATCTGCTCCTTTACACCCTCAAACTCCCCAGAATTTCACACCCTGTCCATTCCTCATTGCCTCCAAATGCTCCTTTCCCCCTTCAGCTTTTCAGCTCTCCCTGCATGTCCTGAGGATGCCCTGTGACATTTGTATTTCGTAGGTCAAGCTACATAGTAAAAGATTAATTCATACACTGGAAGGAGTACGTACCTAAAGCAGTAACTATAATCCTTTTCCAGTACACATTTTATGTTTCCACAAGCCAAATAAGATGGGAGGATATTAGATTAGAATTATGCCAGTAGCAGCAGATCACTGCTATTCAAATGTCAATAAATATATGCAGCACTTCAGGATGAAAACACATTAAATGTGTGTCTGGGAGGCATTAGAAAAGAAAAACTAAAAATCTACTGAGTCTGTTTCTAACCCCTAAAGAAGAAAATGTGCTCAGTGAGAAGCAAGGGGAGATCTGCATTTAGAGTTGAAAGAGGAAAGATAACTTTATTTTAAATTAAAGCATTCTGCCTTATTACACCTGACAGATTTTGCTATCTGGGACCATCTAGTCCCAGGAGCTTCAATCCCACACTTCACGATACCTGTTTCTTATGAAAAATCTATTAGTGGAAAGTATCTGCACGCTAGCATTGTGAACACAAGATCTAGGCATTGTGTCAGTGTAATTTAATTTCCATTTACTTTACAGAGATGATTTTCACTTTTGGATAAGTGCTTAATTTAAATGGATCTGTACAATATACAGCCCTTTCCAAATATAGTCACTGTCTGAACAGCACACATTTCAAAAAAGACAAAGACAGAGGCTTAGGGATGGGTTTGAGTAACACAGACACAAAAGACTACATTTTGGTTTGCCACAGACTTTAAGTACAGACCAATCCTCAGTTGCACAGCTACAGAAACAAAGCAAGGATCAGACTGTAAGACAGTGGCTAAGTCTGTGCTAGGAAATTAAATAGGACAGGAAGTGTTCCTTTGGCACTGAGACTAACAGGCACAGAGTGGCCTATGTCCATATTATTAAATTCCCAGCCTCCCAAAAAAGGTGACCACATGGAAACTGCTTCTTGGGAATGGTCTCTGGTCCGTGCCTAGAAACTGTCTGGGGAAAGGTTGGTTGGCATAACTCAAAACCATGCCAGGAACCATTCTAATAATTTAACAGTATAGATAATTGAGCCTCAGTACCCACTAATGTTTCTTGGCACTCTTTAATCTACTAGACAGTGAGTCATGCTGTGGCCCCGGGTCTTCCTTTCACTCCAGAGAGAAGGCATTTTGCTGTGCTTGCCTCACCTCTGATGATTCAGGAGGGGATCCAGGAGGGTGATGGGGTGGGGGAGGCATGGTCCTCTCCTCATCTCACCCAGCAACTGTTCTTTTTTTTACCATAAGTGTGTCTTAGAGGTCAGATGAACACATGCTGCAACAGTCTACATCCTATGAGGAGAATCTGACCCACATGTAGACATCTCCCTTTTAGACATCAAAAGCTGGATGAAATTAATTATACTCTGATTAGTTCTGAGGGGACTTTGAAGAGGCCTATAAAACCTTTTAGAACATTAGCTTTCATAGAATTCATACCACAAAAGCAATTAGCAGTATGCTTAAATTCATACAAAGCATCCTCAAATACAAATAAAATCTTCCAAATGTTTTGCTTTTCTGATTGTGGTTTTACTGTACTCCTTTTGGTGCTGATTTCATTAATTATATTTGCCATTAGACACTGCCCCATTTAAGCATTTCAACCTCATGAAAGATTATTTCTAAGTTTTTTTTTAAAGTGGCCCAACACGGTTCTTAAATTCATTTATTTTGTTCAGTTCTCACTAGCAGAGCTTTCACATTATCTTCAGAGAATATTATATTTATTTAATCTCTTTTTTTTTTTGAGTAGTGTTGATTCCACTTTTAGGTAACTGTTTACTGTTCCATCACAGAGACAGGTATGGCTGGAGAGAACATTTCTTTCTTAGAGAAGGTTGACAATATTTTGTTTATAGAAACAGTTAAAATAATTTCCCTTTTAAAGTAAAAGTAAACCAAAATACTCTGGTTCATTTAAGAGAACACTTTATTTCTTGAAAAAAGGTTTTATATATATATAAAAAAGACATCCTTTCAAGTACTATAGGTACCAGGTATAGTGCACATGGTAAGAGCCACTCTATCTCTTTCTTTGCCCAGGTGGCCAAGAAGGCCAATGGCATGCTGGCCTGTATCAGGAACAGCGTGGCCAGCAGGTCCAAGGAGGTGATTCTGCCCCTGTACTCAGCGCTGGTGAGGCCACACCTCGAGTACTGTGTCCAGTTCTGGGCCCCTCAGTTCAGGAAGGAGATTGAGGTCCTGGAGCAGGTCCAAAGGAGGGCACCAGGCTGGTGAAGGGACTCAAGCACAGATCCTATGAGGAGAGGCTGAGGGAGCTGGGGCTGTTCAGCCTGGAGAAGAGGCGGCTCAGGGGAGACCTCATCACTCTCTACAACTCCCTGAAAGGAGGGTGTAGCCAGCTGGGGGTTGGTCTCTTTTCCCAGGCAACTATCAGCAAGACAAGAGGGCATGGTCTTAAGTTGTGCCAGGGGAGGTTTAGGTTGGATATTAGAAAGAATTTCTTCACCAAGAGGGTGATCAGACATTGGAATGGGCTGCCCAGGGAAGTAGTGCATTCTCCATCCCTGGAGATATTTAAAAAGAGACTGGATGTGGCACTCAGTGCCATGGTCTGGTAACTACAGCGGTAGTGGGTCAAGGGTTGGACTTGATGATCTCTGAGGTCCCTTCCAACCCAGCCAGTTCTATGATTCACATTTGTCTCTGTTTTAGGCACAAGCTTAATTGCTCTGTCTAAAGTGAAAGGACTGTTGCTATTACCTCATTAGGTAACCATCAAGCAAAAAATAACCTATTTATAGAAGACACAAATCTTGATCACATGTACCCTCCAGTATCAAGTTGTTATTTTAGAATGTGATCTCCTCTTCTTGATGCTAAAGCATCTGTGCTTTGAAGAAAACAAGATTTACCATCCACTGTAACATAACTTGACAAATAAAGAAGCCATTCATTTCTTTGATGTTTTATGTACAAAAACAACAAGAATTCTACTTTTTTATTTCTAGGAAGAAATAAAAACCACATAACCCAGTGTGATGGTGTTGCTGAAGAATATTTCTAGGTACATCCGCTGTCGGCAGGAGTGCACATGTGTCTGTGGATGTGTGTTTGTACATCACACGTGTGTATGTAAAAACCAGCAGAGGGTGTTTACCTACATCCAGTGGTTTTTACCTCAGAAGTCTCTGTGCACCAAGTAGCTGTGTGCAATAGCTACTGGAAGGAAAAACTGGCTCTTATATGAGGTAATATTTTCAACCATTAGTGATAATTCAGAACTTACCACATAACTAATACGAGGAAATGTATTTCCATTAAGCAGAATATTTAATAGAATTCTCTACTGACACCATAAAGAGAACATTTCTGAGAGACTACCTGAAATTTCATTTGAAAAGTGGTTTATCTTTATATGAAAAGGAAGAAGCAAAAATAATATCAGCAACACTGCCTTACGTGATTCAGAGCCCACAGAAGTCAAAGACTTGCCAGGGCTTGTAGTGTATTAAAGCCAAACCCATGATGCTCTAACCTCTCAGATGCAGAGCAGCTTTCTATGGAATATGGGACAGTCCAGTTCTTTACAGAAGTGGTCAGCTTTGCATGCAATGAGACTTGTGCTGATATTGCAACCTATAGAGATACATGAGAACACTGAGAGTGACAGGCTTAAAAAAGCCATTCTTCAGTTATACTTCAAGACTCTCAATAATCAAATAAAATTTAGAGACTGAAATGGCATATTCTAATATTCTATCCCAGAGCTGAAACAAACACAAAGGCAGAAAGAAATAAACACCATTGCCTTCTTAAGCCAATCAACTCCTACTATAAGAAAGAAGAGAATTCCTTCTATAATGCCAAAAGAAATTAAGCATTACACTAAATTAAATAGGTGGCAGCCTGCGACTATGCCTTGGAATACACGTCTTCTTCTGCATCTGGCATGTTTCCACACATGTCAGTCACCTGTTGGCATTAGCCAGCTGAGTGAACAGTGGGAATTTCTAATACCAGATCTTGGGCCTTGCTCCAGTTGCTCTGCTCTTTGTCTTTAGGTAGCTATAAACCCATCTCATCTAGTATCCAACATATTCTGACGAGATAGAATCCAGCTCTTCTAGAGTCTCTCACACCACTTATGCCCAGTCCCTGAGAGAAAGGAGACATGAAGAGCTCAACTCTGCCAAGGACCAAATCATGGTCAGCTCCATGCTGAGACTCTCAGAGGCTGCCCTCACGACTGCCTCATCTCTTCCTGAGTCCATCATGGGTAGATGAGGGAGTCTGAGCCTTACCACTTATGGTTTGGCTTTCTAATGAAGACCAGCTTTCCATTGTACTAGAAAACCAGAGTCCAGTTAATAGAAAAGTCTCCCCACTTCCTGGGGTGCTGTGTTAGACTTTGGTTCTGAATAGAAAAAACCTAAATAAAGCAAAACCAAGAAGGCCACCACAGACCTCTCTCCCATGGAAATTGGACCCACTTCTGTTTCAAACCATCTTTAACAAAAGCAGATGATGCACAAAGAAAATACTGCTTCAAAGAATGGAAAAAATACTGCCAGTTCTACAGGTGAGAGGATTTACTATGGACTCTGCAGCTGCTTCCAGATGAGAAATAAGGCTGAATTAAGATGCTTTAAACGAAACATGACCAATCAAAATTGATGTGAAAAAATGAGTCACTCTCAAAAAGAAATACTCTGTACTGTTTTGAGGCAAATGTAACCCTGGGTCAGACTTTAACACGGAGCTCTGTTAGGAACCAGAATTGTTATGGTCTGCTATGAATAAAACAAAGCTTTCAGCTTGGGACTGTAAAAAAGGGGAAACTTGGTGCAAACAACTTCTACAAGAAACTATTTTCATTTACTTGAGAATGCAACTTATGAACTAATGCTGTGCTTTGATTTAATGACCAGAGCTTAGCAGGAAAGCAAGGATACAATTAGCAATCAGGGAATATAAATTAGAGAGATGTATGTTTTTTTCATACAGCAGGACAAGCAGAGGACATGTGCACGAGCAGGTTAGCTGCTGAATAAGGGGTTACCTGTTTTTCATCCAGAATGTGTAATGAAGGTAAAATAAGTTCAGCACCAATCTATTTGAAAACTTTTCTCCAAATGCCTTTTATGCTGAAAGTCTGATTTGGACAAGAGTAATGACTGGCAAATCTAAAATTATATTTGTCTGGATAACTTATAAATCTGATATACGAGGACACCTTATTGCTCTCTGCAACTACCTGAAAGGAGGTTGCAGGGAGGTGAGTCTGGCCTCTTCTCTCAAGTAAATAATGACAAGACCAGAGGAAATGGCCTGAAGCTGCACCAGGGGAGGTTTAGACTAGATATCAGGAAGAATTTTTTAACCGAGAGTAGTTAGGTGCTGGAAAGGGCTGCCCCTGGAGGTGGTAGAGTCATCATCCCTGGAGGTATTTAAAAACTGTGTAGATGAGGCACATCAGGACATGCTCTAGTGGGTATATATACATTTATATATATATATATATATAAAATTATTATTATTTTATAAAATTATTTACATTATTATTTAGAGTATTTATATTTATAACATATGTTTTTTATTATTTTATTATACTTGGGGGGGATGTTAATGGTCAAACATGGTGATCTTAGATGTCTTTTCCAACCATGACAATCCTGTGATTTCTATGGTATGAAAAATTTTATATCTCTACAACATTTTAGATGCAGCTGTTAAAAATTCTTGTAGTAACTTGGGTCTCTCTTCACTTCCATGTCCCATTAACTCCTAGCAGAGGTACTCATCTACCAGTGGCACTAAGAGCTGCCACCCTTCCCCAGCAGCATGCCATGGTATGGTGAGAGCTCCCACATCACCTGGCACAGTGCTATGCAGCCACAGAGCTCTCTCTCCTTCCCCAAAGTAGTATGGGCCTGTGAGGGCCCTGTTGGAAGTAGAAATTTATGCTCCTAGTGATACAGACTCTACCAAGGCCTAAGTAGGGGCCTGGAGGTACCAATTTTATTAGTAGTCTGGTACAGTATATAAAAGGGCTTTTTTATAAAAGGAGCAATGCCTGCCACTGATGCTCATGTGAAGCAACAGTTTACAGTTAAACCTCCTGTATTACAGCAAAACCCAAAGAGAATCCAGGGTGGCCAACAAGGCAGCTTCTCTGCAGTAGAAGATCCTCTTGATATATACCTTCCCTCACTACTTCCCAAGGTGCAGATTTCAATCCTATTATCACCATGATGGCTGATATGAAGCTAAACCTTCCTACACCCAGGTCATAAAGAATTTGGGCAACTCTAAACATTGCAAATGTATTCTACATTTGAAATTGAATGAAGTAGATTTTACTATGGCTTTAAATAAATGTATGACATTAATGAAGCAAGTAAAAATGTAAATGATTACATAGAGGTGAAACTCCTATGAAACACCTTTCAAGGTCTCCTTGAAATTACATTTGGGACACCAAACCTTTATGAAACATCTTCCTTTCTAAAAGCAAATGAACAAAGAGGTTTGCAAATATACAGGCTTCAAGAAAAAAAAAGATGAACTTCCTACATACACATGCAATATATGGACAGGTGTTTGGGTTTAAATCATTAGAAATGTTCTGAGTTTTGAAGTAAATCTCAGCAGGACATCGACCTACTGTAGACATGCAATTTCATGGCAAAACCAAGGGCTGAATAGGAAAGACAAAAAGACAAAGGGGAGTCTTCAGGCTGTCTGAATCTCACATTTAAGTAGCTTTGTGAACTCAAGGTCAATAAAATGCTGGGCACAATCTGCTGAATTCCCAAGGCTATGAGTCTGGAGGCATCTTTACTCATCAGATTCCTCTTCTTAGTCTGAACGTGGGGTCTCAAGTATATGGTCCCACACATTAGAAAGGCCTGTGATGGAGAAACAAGCATCTGTTTCAGCTGAAGCTCTGCTGCATGTGATGCATGTGTAGGCAAAGAGACACCATAGATATCTGGATGTTCTCAACAGGAGACAATACAGATGGTCTTGTACAGATATTATTATGTTATTTTCAAAGTGGAAACTCAGCCTGAAGGGGACTTAATTGGCACGTCCAGCTCCAAACAAATACTCTGACCACTAGGCTATGGTTTTTTTGGGTGACAGCACTTTCCTTGCCTTTGCTGAAGCCAAGTCACTATTCTGCCAGGAGTATATGAGTCATTGGGCAAGACTGTGTCTGAAAGAAGCTGAGTGCTTAAGAACAATCAGCTGGAGGGGAGAGTTTCTGGATACAGCTCTCTGGAATGTGTATGCATTTTACATTAGGCCATCACTGGATAAAAATAAAAGCAAGCATTAATTACATTAACGAGGCCGGATTCGACTTTGGATCTAGGCAGATTGTATTCCATCTCTCTGACTCTAATGGGTGGGACTCATAAAAACTCTGGAAGATGGCATTATTATTCTGCGGAGAAAGAAACATCTCCTCCCTTGCTACTTGATACACTGCTCAGTAGCCAACTTAGGATTCACAGTACAATGGGAAGCCCAAGACTTTTAAAGAATACAAAACAAATTTTCTTCCACTTATAAACCTTTGAGGATTTTCTAAACTGATATTAAGAATCTGAAGATTTAGCGGAAAACCGGAACGTTGGTTCAACATTACACCTTGTTAGGCTTTATTTTTATTTTAATTTAACTCAACTTTAGAGGTTGTATGATTACTTTATGCTATTTTCAAGAAGAGAGATTCCAAAGGAAATTATTTACAGATAACATATTGTATTAGTTGGATGAAAAAGATCTGAATTAGTCTAGATCACTGAGAACTCTACTCCAGGGTGGTTGTACTTATAAAAATACAAAATGTTTGTGAAAATGATGTTGTAGAACAGACTTTTACAGACAACACATCTCTCTTAAAATTGATACAAAGCATCTTATTCAAGCTAAAGAGATAATAGCTTAAGACAATAGAAACAGGAATGTTCAAGGTAATGAGTGCTTTCATGTTACAAGTTCTTATGTCTGAGGGCACTGTATCAGGCTAAAGGACAAGGAGATAAGAGCAATATTGCTAGTTACTAACAAATGACAGATAAAAGAGCTCTTCTGGGTTCTGATTAAGTGACAGCATTCTACACATTCCTGCGAGTTGAGAAAGTTTGCCTGAGAACAGCAGCTATGTTACATGTGAAGTACCACTAAACAAGCATATCTCTATGTTTCCAAATTCCAGCATGAGTAATGGCTCTTTCCCTCATCTCTTCAACTCGAACAGAAGCTCCCTCTCTGGATGTGCAGGAATAACTTGCCATGGTTCAGTTTCTATTAAGCCATATAAATGTATATGCTGAAAGTAGTTCTGTATGAGTCCATGGCTTTGAGCCAATGTTTACAATCCCCTGGGTGGGAAATGCTGGGTGAAAGGCTCTCCGTGGCAGGCTGCAGGAGTCTTTGCTGGTGCTGCCAGTGACCTTCTGCCTCTGTTTGCAAAGTAGCTCCTTTGTTAACCCCTTGCACACTGTGTACATGGAGGCCCTAGAGAGGAAACACTCTCCCTGAGAGTCCAAATCCACTTCCATGGGTCTATTTGTCAGACTCCACCCTACATCTGCTGCTGGAGCTGTGGCACTGAGATGTACTTTGAACAGCTCAGAACTGGGATGAGTTGTGCTCTGCATGTTACTAGGTGAATATTCTCAGCTTCAGGCAATGGACATCACTTTAGAGGCACAGGGGTTGTGAAATTCCTGACCACAATGAGACTCCAGGAGAGAAGAAAACATTTAGTTTACAGAGATACCTTTAAGTTCTCTCTGGCCAGAGAGTAGCAATGTTGTTTTCTGGTTGTGGCAATACTTCCTCTTGGGGTATCCTCGGGAGAGGAATGCTACTTGAAATTGAAGACAAGCTGAAATGCTTTGGCACAATAGAGGTACATCACAAAGGAGCACTGGGAATGGAGCTTTACTGCTTTAAAAGGTTTTGCCATGAATCACTCATGGCTCTTAAGTGTTTAGGGAGAGCCCTTATAAAAATGGACTTAAGAAAAGGCCTTCTAAACTGGTTATCACAATACGTAATCCATACTTAGAAGGGAGAATATATCAAATGGGAACTAATATTCAACAACTAGTTTAAGTGTTGTAATGGTCTCAGAGAGGGAACCAGTAGCTCTTGTGATAACAATCTTACTACCAGCTGACCTTGGAATAATGAGTTTCATAGTCTACATGTTTCCTCATCATGATCGTGATGGTTGTCCATGCCTTTTCCCCACAAAGACCTGTTCTGGGAAGCAATCATTCCATACAAGCATCTCCCTACATATTCCCTGCAAGAGAATAAGAGCACCTGCCATGTCGAGAAAACTTCCACAGCATTAACAGCCACAAAGGGACAGCAACATCCTACCTCACTCCATCAACTTTCAGAGGAATTCCTGTAAAAAACATCCTAATGCACCCAGGAAATCCTTCAGTGAGTGGCTACATGGATGCTGAGGAGGAGAGAAGAGAGAAGCACTGCCAGAAGCTAGAGCTGATGTAGAGACCAAGCTTAAGTGCCAACAGCTCTGGAACTGACAAATCAACAGTCCCTAAAGTTGCTGCATGGTCTAAGAGTTTAAGATAGAGAAGGGACAGAACAAGATGATAGGACTATATGTATTCTGCAGAGGCATAAAAAAGTCATGCATGAAAAGGTTGATGTTACCATGCTGTGTTAAAAACGTCAACTGGACATTTCACAAAAAGCTCCAATCTACCTCCAAATACAGACAGAATTCCTACTGACTGCAGTGGAAGCTCTGGGCTACAGGAAGGTATTTTCTGACAGTGAAATTTATTATGATCCATCCTTAGGTTTTAATAGTTAGTATTTTAAAAATATCTTTAGAAAGTGAAATTAGAGGTAACCTATGTTCTCTAAAGAGTACACAAGACCATCTCATAAATACTATCTGTATTTTTCTAGGAAAATGTCAGTCTGCAAGAAGAAGGATTTTTTTTGTGATAGCAAACAAAGAACATTTATTTTAGAATATTTTTCATTTTTCTAAATATCATGAGGCAATGCTTCTGATGTTTAAAATTATTAATGATTTTGGGATCAGAAACCAAATGTTTTCAAAAGCTAACACTATAATTGTTTTTAGAAAGATACTGTCAGTCTGAATTTAGAGCAAGTTAGTTTTTGTAATATGAAGTCTTTACAAAACATGGGTCTAAATGACCTCTTCTCAAGTTTTTTTTTATTTACAAAGCATCTTTAAACACCAGATTTAAAGATGGTGTTTAAACTTTGCTCTATTTTGGGTGACTGCAAGAAAACCTGAAAATGAAACTTGCTTGAAATGAAGTTGGAACAAGAATAAAATAACCATTAGCATAATATAGCAGAAGCAAAACAGGAGTGAACAGCACAGCTAATGAAAAATCTAGAATGGATTTTAAATCTTTCAAGTTATAGTAAAAGTGCAGTCAGCAACAATGCAAGAGGCCCCTGATGCTTCTTCTGAATAACTGGAGTGTTAAGTCTAGAAATGTGTCTTGAAATCAGTTACGTGGAGATTCATAGAATTAGTTAAAACAATCCTTGGATATAATCTTCAGGTGAAAAAATAATGTCGATTTCTGCAGATGACCTCTCTTGACCATCCTGCCATTTCTTTCTCCAGGAGCGGGGATGAACAAGAGCTGACTGGGAAATGCTGTACAGGAAAATGCCACATGTTGTAGCTCACATGTGAGGCATACATGTAATTTTAATCAATTACATCTCGGGTAAGCACAAAATACATTACTTACCACTCCCATAATAAATAATCTATAAATCATCTTCTTTTTCAGAGTTTAAAAGACTTGCCTCGTCTTTGGCTAGAGAAGGAACCAGTGTACTTGTGGGAAATGAAACTTATTCTAATTAATCTGACTCGCAGGGAAGTTGTACCCATTTTATGTTGAATACTAGTTCACTAGGTTGCAAATATATGATTTCATGAGAGAAAAAGATGAATCTGTAATCTGGAAAGGAATTTCAATACCAGTAAGTTTGTGTTGCTAAGCACAGACCTGCTCTTCAACTTCATAGGAGTCTGATGTCTATCAGTAGGCAGCCACACCCATCTCTACCACAGATCTGATCCTTTTCTTCATCTGGTCTTTTTACATTGCTTTGACACCTTGTTCCTAACTGACACCCATAATTGTGAATAAATTACATTTCTAGATGCACTAGGGACTGGAAATGTGGAGAGGGTGCTTAAAGTGAACAAGAATCAGTTTCCACATGTGGTAGCATAAACAATGGTTAGTTTTACGGGTATCAAAAGGTGATCCATGCATATTCAAAACAGCACATATGTTAGTAAAAACTGAGTGATTTTGCACCTTGGCTTTTACTGAAGGAAACAGAAAGAGGCCTTTGAAACTCTCAGAACTCTGCAGATTCTTTCTGGCAGGGGACAGCCATGGGGAGCAGCACATATACAGTACATGCAAGCTTCTAGCATGGCCTGTTACTGAAGTTAACTGTGTAAGACCCTGTGTCCAGCAGGGTCTTTTTAATTTCACCAAAAATTCACTGATTACAGTAACATTGTCCATGCTGGATCTCACGGGAATATACTCAGCTTTATTGGAATACTTCAGTTGAAGCCATTCAGGTGTTTCCATGACTGAGGCTAGGGAATGATACATGGTTTACCCTTCTTAAATTCTGGTGACCTTTTTGAGAAGCTCTGGTGCTCTCATGGTTTTGATCAAGGGCATAGAGGCATTTGGCCTCTATGTCAAGGAGGTGTTGGTCTTGCTGTCCTTGTAAAACTTGGCTCCAAATTTGTCCATGTCATAAATCTGAAAACCAGCACATGCTCAGTAAGGTTTTACACCAGTGTATAATTAACTGCACTTCTGGAAGGTTTTTGTTTGTTTGTTGGTTTTCCAATGAGCAAACTCCATGCCAGCTCCAGGGGGCTCAGCAGGACATCATGGCATCTCAAGCTTTTTACTTTGTGCAGAAAGGCTGTTACTCTATAAATGGTCTATCCCATGTTTGAAGAGGAACCTATCAGACTCAGCCACAGAGATGAAAAGAGCTGGACACAATGAGAGAAGAGAGCATGAAAGGATTAGGAAAAGAGATTAAGACATCCCCTTGTTGAGCTGATGGGGAATGGGAACCCAGTGGGAGGCCAGACTTCCCAAAGGATTTGAGGTGGAAGCTAGATTTATTAGTGAGAGGAGACTAAGCTGGAGGAGAGGTGGGAATACAGGTTTGAGAGGAGGTAATAGCCATGGATGTGAGTTGGAAGATCAATGGGAATCTGGGAAACCCCTCGCAATGCATCCTGCCTTTGTCTGCTTTAATCAGTTACTTGTGACAGCCATCCACTACAGCCAGATATTCTGCTAGCTCAGATTGAAGAAATCTATGTGACGGATATATAGGTGCATCCCTGCTGATAACCAGTATGCATCAGAATATAACGCCAAGTGAAGAGATCCCATTTTTAAATCCAATTTTTCTTACAGAAGAAAACTGCTCACATACAAAGAAATAACGGAACCAATTACTTCCATCTTTTGCAGCTAAAGCAAATCACAAAAAAATCAGCCCTAAACACAAAAACATAAAGAAAGAAAATTACAAAATATTTTACGCCAGAAAGAACATTTGAGTTGTGAGGTGCAAACAAGACTGGCTGGCAACAAGGGCAACTGGTCATGGGAAGGTGGTCTAAATACATTCAAATCACCATAGAAATATGTAACAACTTAAGCTCGTAACAATAACTTCTTCCCCATCCATTGAACTACAGACTGCCCAGTGCAGTTGGTTCTCTTCTCTATACACATTGACAGTCTTCACACCACCTTTCATCTTCTTTGGAGAGGCTGCCTAATACCTGCAAGGCTATTTTACCTGTAGAAGAAGATAATGGCAACCTCCTATTATTCTTCTCTTCTTTGCTGTGTAACATCAAAATCACTAAAATCATTTACTACATTGCCTATAGTAAGTCAGGAGAACAAACCTTCCTTAAAAAAATGCCAATACTTCACCCGCTTATAAATTAAATGGGAAAAGATTATCAAACTAGCATGTTCATGAAGCCTCCTGCTTTTATCCAAGAGTTAATGCTATACTGTGGGCTTTTCCCTAAACAAGATAACTGTAAGGACTGATTTCATTGATGAGTTTAAAAAGGCAGCATTCACTGCTACCGAGGGTTTCCTCCTTGCAGCTGTTGCTGTGATGGGTTGTACTTAATGAAATTTTCTCCTTCTTCCCTCTGAAAACTTAACACCTATAATTTAACATTTAAAATACAGCCTCTGCTCAAACATCCCACAAGAACAAAAATGCATATGCATCAACATAATTCTATTTCTTGTGACAAAATCATTAGATTAATGCAGCAACAACTGAACTGCTCCATACACAGTATATAGTTAAAACTGCACAACTGAAGCCAAAATATGCACAGCTAAAAGGAATGTTACAGGGGGCCTCTCTTAGTGAACAAAGCAGGCTCAGTTTGGCTCTTTTTCCCTAGCGCTACCACATCCGCACATCGTTAGTTGGAAAATTCCAGATATATGCTGTAATTTTTTGTGCTTTTTTTTTCCAGTACACTTGAGGCTTTAGTGTCCAGATGCCATTTTTCCCCCCTTATCTGTCCCTGCTAGTTTGGGTCCCTGCCAGTTGTGGTCAACAATTAATACAGCAAAAGAAAAATACAGTACACTCCCTGGCAACTGGCAGAGGCTCACAGGAAATACCAAATAAAAACTTTATTATGTATTGTTTAACTATTTTGTTTGCCTGTGGGCCACCCTGTTGTTGGTGTAATTTAGAAAAGCATGCTCCATCTGGATGATCTGTGCGCAGGCTCATTGTTCCCAGAATCTGTCACGCACAATCACTGCTTCAGCCTGTGGCCCTCTGCAGAAAGAAGCAAAGGCATGGCAGCCCTCCAGCCTGCATTCCTTTTCATTAGACAACTTGTGACCAAATGTTAGAATAGAAGAGTAACCTTTTAATATTCATGTAATTAATTTACTTTCCCCTTTAATTATAAACCTTCATGTGAAAAGAAGAAAATAAAAAGACTTCCCTTCATGATTCTCCTCCCTCCCCCATCCTTTCTATTTGCTTTTTGGGACACGGAAGGTATGGGGAGTTTCATTAGACATAGGTAACACTACCTCTGTCAATTGGAAAATTCTCAGGATCCTAGTATGTTTGGGGGCTTTTGCTTTATTTAGTAATTGCTCTGGGATGTGGTATAGATTCTGAATGATAATAAAATTGGAGAAATTAAATTCTTCCCTTCTATATGGCCTTGCAGCATCTGCCTCCTTGTCTTAATCAGTGGGGTAATCCATTGAACATAAAGTCATTCTTCCATATTTGAAAACACAACAGACATCTTAATGAAGTTCCCTTTTGCACTATACGTCAGCATGTGACTCAAAATACTTGTGAGCTGGGATTTTGGCTGTGCATGCTTAGGTGCATAGGCAGAGTTTTGTCAGATCTGCTTTTCTGAAAAATGGTGCCCGTTTTTTCAGCTCAGGTTAGAACCAATACTGAACTGGCTTATGTGTTACAGAAGTTTGCTTCCCACAACTTAAAAAGTGTGTTTGACTGCCAGGGAGAGCATCTGATTCTATAAGGTCAATGCATATAAGTTGATTTCAGAAGACTGACTTCTGTGTGAGTAGTCTACCTCTTCACTGCTGCATCCTGTTCAAAGGAATCCAGTTGTAGTAGGTTGAAATTTGAGCACAGGAAGAAATTGCCTCTCTCCAAGTTGCAGTGTTTAAGTTCTTGTTACCTGATGTTGATTTTAGTTTCAGTGGATGAAGAGGATATTAAGGACTCACAGAAAGGTGCCTGGCATATCAAAGGATGAAGGCCCCCAAATACTCAGTTATCCTATATACTATACAATGCCTTTTATGGCAACTGAGGAAATGTTACTGAACTTCACTCACTTTTCTTTTATTAAATAGGTATACTGCCATGTTAAGTCTGCAAGTGATCAACACAGGTATCAGTAGTTTTGATTACTCCATCAAAGTAATCAGTCCATCAAAGCACCAGTCCATCACAAGAACAGAAAGCACAAGAGATTTTCTGTTGTGTCCATGTGGGCACAAAGGTAATGTTTAAGTCAGGATCTCTGAGATAAGGGCAAGACTTGCAAAGCTTGTGGAATGTCTTTTACTTATATTTAAAATAGCACTTAACTGAGTTGGAATCATTCTGTCTGTGAATCACCTTTAGCAGGGAGTAGAACAAAAAAGATGTCATTTGTCATATTAATTGTAAAACGTGGGGTATAATATTTCACATATTCACTAGGAAAGAATTTCAGCTATGTGGCAAATTAAACTGTTTGCATATAAAAAAGTAGCATGTTCTGTCCAGAAGGCAAAGCAGCAACTGGAAGTAAAAGTGAATTGAAACACTCCTTGGCCTAAAGCAAGAAGAAATTAAAAAAAACACCAAACAACCAAGCAAAACCCAACAAAAAATTCCTTGTCATTGTATTTAGTATGGCCTCATTTTCCTTGTCAGTGTAAAGACTGTTCTGGTATTTTTATGCCTTCTCACTTTCTTTCAGCTCCTTCCATATACTCTACACAGAATGTTAAGGATGTGCTGCCAAATATACATGAATTGCAGAAAACAAAGATGTTAGGAACTGTGCTAAGCCGAATTAAAAGAAAAAAGTAGGGTGGGCTGCATTCTAGCCAGAACACTGCAATTTTATTACTGTATACTTAAGACAAATCATTAAATATGTAACAGAGGTCAAGCTCCTCCTACAGTTCCAGACTTCCTCATTTTCACTTCCTGACCAAATAAGCTTGAATACCAATATAAAAACTCAGTAATTTACATGAATTTAAATTACATTCCTGGGACGTTAAAACCCCGATGCTTACAAATATCAAAGGAGAGTAATTCAATCACATAAAGAAATCTTCTTTCCCCTGAAGAACAGGAGACAATGTTAAAATCCTCGATTAAAATAATTAGGAAGAGTAGCAAGAAATAACTAGGAATTTATCAGCAAAAAAATTTAATGGTTAATGAGACGTATACATATATATATGATAAAATGTCTTCAAAAAATGTCTATGAAAGACAGCTATATCTTGATTCAAATTTATGCAACTCAACAAAATTATGTTCTATTCTATGATGAGGGAATCTCAAAAGGAATAATTTCTGCTCAGGGAATTACGACAGCAAAGGCTTAACTGTAGTCCAGTTCTTTCCAGATTTCAAAATATAAATCTGTAGTTACTCTGAGTAAGCTGACTGCACTGTCCTGTAACTTCATTTTACAGCCCATCACCTGCAGTTCCACTGACTAAATCTGGAATCCTTTATGGTGTAAATACTGTCCCAATGCTATACATATACATATACATATACATATACATATACATATACATATACATATACCTATACATGTCATTCAATGGGAGATTTCTTGAAGACTGTGGTGAAAGGATGCAGGAAGAGTTCTACTGAGCTCCTCTCTTGGACAAGGTGCTTATATAGACACATTAATTTTTGGAAATACCCAGAGTAGTGTTCATACAAGAACAATTCAGTTCTGGAATGAACGTTCAACCAGGATTAAAGAGCTTCTTTTCTCCATTTTAGTATGTGCCCTACCAGGAATTATTGAGAGGTTTGTATTCATACCTCTGAATGTGTTCCAGACCCTGAATGACATGTAGAAAATCCTCAGAAGAAAATGTTAGATCTGGAAGATATGACTTCAATATTCATGCTATCTTTTCTGACTTCAACTATTGTTCATTGAGTTATTCACAGTATTAATTTAATGTAAACCTAATATTAACATCTCAAGGTACAAGGTGAAAGCTTCTCTGCCATGATGATTTGACAAGGAAGACTGAAACAGAAAATTAAATGGGAAGATGTTCACAGCTGTCTTGTTTTAAAAAATCATTTTTCAACCCTTGGTGTGCAAGATAATAAGAAAAACTACTAATGGAGTACCCAGGAAGAAGAGCAGCAGAATACACACACCATGACTTCAAATTCTCAATATAAATAAGAATTATTGTCCCCTAATAATGAATACTTTTATTTCTAGTCAGTCTAATAGTCTTTTCAGTTTGATATGAATCCAAGTTTTTTTGAAAGATCTATGCATTTTACTTTCCAATAGTGTGAGGGTCAAATGACACTTGCAGTGCATCAACTACAGAAAAAGTAAGTTCTGCATTTGCATAGCAGTTACCCTCTCAGACAAAGTGGTGTTTGCACACTATCTGGCACACTAATGATGCAGAAAAGGAAAAATAATAGCTCTTAATTCCTTCATGGTGAATCCATTTCTTCACAAATGTGAGGGCTGGAGCTGTCAGTCAGCTCTATATGACAAACATAGCTCAGAATAGAGGGAAAATGAGAACATGTACACAAAAAAAAAAAAAAAAAAAAAAATTAAAAGTTTTGGGAAACAAGTAAATGTCACAGCTTGTAAATTCTAAGAACAGCTGTAGTTTTTGTCCTTGCTTTTCTGTGAGTGTAGTCCAAGACTACAGAAATCTGTGCATACATTCAGAGCTAGCAGTGTATAAGTCCCATTTTCAGAACCTCTCAGCTCGATACTAGAACAGTGCAATAGTCAATTTGCCAAATATGCCTACACATAGGATATGCACGGAGCCTTCTCACAGCAGGGTGGGAACTCCACTCCCTTTAGGGCCTCAAGAAATCTCCACAGGGTAAATATATAGCTGAAGTTGTAAGCAGAAAGAAGAGTGAGACAGAATTCAGAAAACTCAGGTTATGTTCAGAAGCTATTTACATTGACTATAAAAATCTGAAAACAGAGTTTGCATTGAGAGAGGCTTTCTTCTTCCTGGTCTAATACAGATTCTCTAATATTTTTTTTCTTTGCTTCACCTGTTTTATTTAATGCTGCTTTTTAAGCAGTTGTGTCTACTACTGCTTACTTAGAATTGAATTTTATAACATGAAAATGTTAGTATTTCCATAGTTTATCTGATAACAGCAGTAATGGAGACATTTTCATTCCCTGCAGCAGTGACTGTTATATTAGTGGACCTCAGCTGGCTACAACAGCTTTTAAATTATGTATTCAGAAGTCTTACTCAACCATGTTTTTCAATGTTACTTCATATTCTCGAACCACCGTAAAATTTTTTTATTCAGTCTTGCATTAAAGAATGGATCATCTGCAAAGCCTGGAGGAGTTTAATATGCTATTTTGGCACTGTTCTGTTAAAACTAGGGATAAAAAGAAGGGGCTCAGTTCTACAAAGTACCTGTGGGAAGTCTGTGTCCAAACCCCTTGAACTGGACAGGAAACTCTATCAATACCAACTCTATCAAGGTCATTGCTTTTCTCTGTATACTCCACTCCTCCAAACCAGCTTGATTATGTGTACAGGGAAAGTGTCTGTGATTTTCAAATATAATATGAAAACCTGGAATGAGATCCTGGCCACAATAAAGCAAAAGGGATGTTTTCCATTGACTGAATTGAAGCTAGGATTTCATACCATGGAGATTCAATAATAGTGTGCTTGTTCACCTTCAGCTAAAACCAAAATGGAGTAATTTTCTCACTCCACGTTCATCTTTGTATCAAGAGATCTTTGCTACTCAAGTAACAATGGCTGGAGATGCCAACCTTTGTAACTAAAACTTAGCTCAAACTATAAGCTCAGTTTTACTACAAACATGGGGTTCATCTTTTCAGATATTGATGGTAATACAAACGGTTTTGATTTCTGTTGAAAATTACTCACTTGTCCCATATATGACTTAAATATATCTGGCTACAGTGTATGACACTCTCTGCTTTTAACGTCCTCTGAAATTAGGGTTTGAATCATGTTTAAAGCTCATAGCCAACTTCCCACAAGCTGGAGAAGTCCACAGCTTAGTAACATTTTTAAATAAATGTTCTATCTACATTTTTTTCTTTAGTATAATTAATTGAATTTGTTATGTATTGAATTTTTTTTTTTCACAGACTGGTGAAACTAGTTTTATGGAAGTTATGCAGAGACTTTGGTCCATTTAACAAGGTCAGACTGTTTATTCTTGACCAAATTCTTTCCCACTGTAAAAAGGTACTTTTAAATGCCACATTCCAAAACCAGTGCCAGTAAGTCACTGAAGCATATTTTCCCACAAGAACTGATACTGTGCACAGGCCCCTCCTCATTGAATTATTCTGGTGTCTAAATCACATAAGGTGCAGGATGTCTTTAGTGTCACAAATCACTTAAATCTATCCATAGCTCAGTAGCTCTGGATCTACACAGTGTCAGCTGTGTCTTCATTAATTTAAAGAGTCCCAGTTATTTGAAAGCAATAGTGTCTGAGCAGCATCAGACAGCTGAAGAAAACCAAAAAGTGTAACATTAAACATAGAATAAAAATAAACAAAATGCAAACTATTCATTGTTGATTTAAAGACAGACCCTGTTTTTCACCTTAGTTTGATGATGCCATGCTGATTTGTACCAGCTGAAGTATGTGTTTATTATGACCTACTGTAATAGCTGTAATTAAATGTAACCCAGTAAAGCTTTAGTTAATATATATTAGGCTGGTATTCATTTTATCAAGCAAGAAGATAAATATGTAAACAAAATTAAGGAAAATACCATTACATTAAGAAGATACATATCTAACTGATCCTCTCTGCTTAGATGTTATACTGAGCATGTTTTGAGTTACTTTTTTTTCTTAATGTAACATGGCACTCAGATCAACCCAGCATGCTAAACTGCAGTCCAAGATTTAAAAATTTTCCAGTAATTGTCTTCTGCATTTTAACGATGACCTGGTTAGTTCTGTCCCTGTGATGCAGTACAAAGCAGAATATGTAAGAATAATGTGGAAAATGTATATTGAAATAAATGTATATTGAAATAATAATATTGAACATCTACTTCTGAAATGTACTGCCACTGAAATCACAGTACCAGTGATAAGTAACACATCTGCAAGGCAGTCAAAACTGTAGTGCCTCTAATTAACATTAAAAAAAATGTCTATTACTCTTAGTCAATATTAGAAGAAATTGTCCCAAGTACTCACACTGAAGTTGGTAAAAAAGACAAAATAGTCAGAGAAAGTGTATTTGATTCAAACAGAACCCCTGAAAAAGTACAGTGCCAAATTAAATTATATTCTAAGGTTCTCTGATCTGGTTTTTTTCACTGGAACTGCACACCTTCTACATGATTCTATCCTCCCTAACACAAAATCCATGCCATGTTCCTTTCTTGCATTTGAGGAACTCACGATGTTCAACAGAAAGCACTTCAAAAAACTCAGAAACAACTGGATTTCCATGAACAGTCTACTGGCTTACTGCAGTAAGACCTGGTAAAGAACTGAAATGTTTGTTCACCATTACCTAAGAAGTGCCAGGCTGGTTCCAGGGAGGCAGTCAGTAGAAGTGATGCTATCACAAACTAGTGCTTAGAGTGCATCTGTCTCAGTGTTACTGATACTCCCGGTGGATTAAAAGAAATTACTTAATTATTCTCTGGAAATTATTGCCCTAAGTGATAATTAAGAGAGATTCTCACTACCCTAGAAAGCCTCAGCTGATTTAGGGTACTCCCATAGATACTCTACATTGGCAGCTCCTGATAGCTTTATTTTTCAAGCTCATACCTAGCTTTCAGGGGAAGTAAGCTTTGCACAGATTTATGCTTTGTATTTCCTTACACCCAAAATCTTTCTGCTATGTACATAACAATGTATAAATAGAAGAAAATCATCCCATGTTTTTCAGACACAGCATCCTCAGGCTGTACTAGTTTATCATATCTTCTGCCTGAAAATTTAATCAAAATAGTGGACTAATATACTAATTTTTATAGGTTAGGCAAGGAAGGGCAATAAGACATGAGCATATGATAGAAGTAATGTATTCCTTCATTAAAAAGTGTAGAAAATCCTGTTTTCCTGAACAAATCAAACAGAAGGATAGTTTTTCTCTGGGACTTATTCCAAATACTCCACCCAGAAGCTCTCACTTTCTCAACATTACACTCTATATTTTTCTACTGATGTCTGTGTGTGACTTGTGTGTGTATTTGTGCACACACACTTCCCTTTGCTTCTCTCACTCTCAAAGATATTTCTCAAACATCACTGGCTCTTCTGCACTTCCATTCAGATTTCAGTCAAACCTGCTCACCCACATAGTGTAGATTCCTAACTGGCCTTGCATATGCTGTGTATTTTGGATGGTGGTTCTTATTATTTCAGGTATATATTCCAGAAAAGCACTTTACTGCTTTTACAGGTTTATTTAAAAAGTACCACTGCTGTTACACTGTCTCAGCTCTGCTCATATCTTGATGGAATCCTTGATAGTGATATTTTTAATGACTCAGCAAGAGACCAAATGGCAGTGGTATAAGGATTGTCTTGGGCCAGATTCATCTCAGCTGACTTCAGAGCTGAATGCCATGTAGATGTTCACATCTGAACTTGTCATCCTTGACGGTCAGTGGAAAAAAGTAGGAACTTTTAGAGTCTGATTCATCTGATGAATGGCAACTGTCTTCTTTAAGCTAACTCTTTGTTTACTGATGATGATGATGATTAGATCTCCTTTGATTACTACTAGGCTACTCACTCAGTAGACTAGCCTAGAGTCAGATGCCTATACTTGGCCAGATAAATCCCACTTAAAGTATTTCTGTGTCAGAATATTCCCTTCCATTTCCTCTTACAGGTTTCCCCACTTTGTCCAATTTCCTTTCAACTACTTCTCAGATATCCCCAGTAAGTGTCTTGGGTTTTTAACAATAATAGGTTACTGTTCACAGACTATTGCTCACAGACTTCTATATGCTACCAGAATGAATATTATATGCTGATTTCAATCCTTTTGTTCTTGTTCTACAAAGGTAAAAAGCTAAACTCCAGCTTTGACTGGAAAAGTGATTCCTAACAGATTTCTTCCTTATATTTATACCAACTTGCTTGGAGACTTAATTCATCACAGTGTTTGCTACTGTCAAGTCTTTTGGGTTCCTGGCTTTGTGTATCCTCTGCCATTTAAAAAAATGGTGCACTGCTAACAGCTGATACTGACTGATGGGTTTCTCCACACTGAGGTCCAAATACACTGGTAGCTTCAGTGCTGCTTTCAGTGATACTGTAGCAAGCTGGACCTCTTTCTCCTAGGAAGAAACCCCTTTCACATACAGCCATGGCCATCAGGCACTTGTTCCGATTTTCTCTGTGCCCTCCACTGGGTAAAATTCTTCCTTTAGCTTGAATAGGGTTTTCCCAATCTCAAAATGGGCAAAACTTTACCAAGCACAACCGAATCTCTTCTTTCACTGATACCTGTGGTTATCACACACTTTCTCCCCACTCTTTGTTAATTTTGCATCTCGTTTTTAAATTTTAGACCCAGAAGAAAATCATAGATAAGGGTAAAGCCCAAGAAGTTGTTGAAGGCACATCTGCGTCTCTACATATTTCTTCAAAGCTCATTTCTTCTTTCCTGCTTGATCAACAATGAACTAGCTGTTTAGATGGTAGGTTTCCATGGTTACAATCTAGCATGGGGCCCACATGGTACAACTTATATCTTTGTTAAATCAAAAAAAGTCTGCTGCTTCCTAGGCAGAAAGTCCCTACTCGTTATTCCTCTTTTAAATCCATAACATGATCTCAGAGCAAAATCAGCATGAACTTGCAGGTGGTTGCTTTCACCCCTGTTTTGCATCAGTTTTCTCCTTTATCTGTGCTTACTAGATTCATTGCTCATACTTTGTCATGGTGGTTTTTAATTGTTTTTGTTTTCTGATTGTTTTTTTTTTTTTTTTTTTTTTTAATTGTTTTTTTCATTTGACTTTTCTTTGAGTTTTTTGTTGGTTTTGTCTTGTTTTGTTTTTTCTTATTATCACCTGCTCTTTGCTACTCAGGGTCAGCAAATGACGGAAAATCTGATCCTGTTTCCAATCCATCTTAACTTTAAAAGCAAAAATATGCTGAGTTTTCAAATAGTATGCAGTCTTTTTTTTTTTATTTTCCTGTCTTTACTGGAAAGCTACTACAAGATGCTTATGTCATTACAATAGTTGCCCTGACTGCAAACCCACAAATCAGTTCTTCCATGTCAATCAGGAGTTTAAAGGGTATTTGCATAGATTGCATCTGTAGGACAACTTTCCCTTGCATTCATGAGAGACAGCAAAATCCAAGGCAATCATGAGTTCATCTGCTACTTCACTATTTTGATTTTCACTTGAATTCTACACTCTTTAAATTCAGCTTTCCCAGTTTTGCAATGGACAACTTCTGTGTGCTGTTTCTAAACAACCAGAAGTTTTGTTTTCAATTGTCCTGCTTAAGTTTTTTAGCATGTCTCATCCAGTATCTAATTTATGACCTTTCTACATGTTTCACAGAGACAGTTATCCATTTTAATAGACCAGTTTTGACTACTGCTAATCATCGATCTGACCTAAACAAAAACTCCAGCCACTGCTTGTACCTCCAAGGTCTGACTTCCAGCTGAGGAATTTCCTGAGATATATTTGGAGGATTTGGTATATAATAGGATGTCCTGGCTGCTTCTGTATTTTTGAAAAGCATTCTGCAGTCATCTTTCATGACACTTAGATTTAACAAGCTTATTTCTTAATCTTGGCACTGATATAAATTTTTCCTAGTTTATAAAACAAATACAGTAGTTTTTCTACTTACCTACAAATGCAATTTATCAAATCAGAATCTCCTTTTCCACTGCCTTTTAAACATAGAACTGTTCAGTTTCAGAGAAGCAGATTCTGTGGTATCTGCACCATCTTCTGATTCCTTTCATATGAAAATAGCCAATTTCAGTGGCAAACCCTACAGATCCCCAGCGTGCCTTTGGCTGTTTTGCTTTACCAAGATTGAAAAACCAAGTCACTGCTGATGTGTCTTGTCAGGCTCTGTGGCACCTGCGTGTTGTAAGAATGCAAGTGTCCTCAGGTGTCCCTCTCTTCTTCCTCTCCCTTGCTCTCAGTATTATCCATTCCCACAAAGGTTCATGGCTGTGCTTGACAGATGTAGCCTTATGGCAGGTCTGAACAGCAAAGACTGGGTAGAAACTCTGAAGCACCATCAGAGCTGGGCTATCTAGAAAGACCGTATGAAGTGCTCCTTTCTGCTACTTTTCCTCACTGTTCACATAGGGTGCAAAGCTGAAATCAGCTTTTCTGGGATTCTCAGTAGGTATTTCTATTATTTGAGCTGGGAAAATATACGTAAGTCTGCAGGATGCATACCGTGTAAACAACAAATAAACAGTCTCCTGACGTTCATTTTTACATTCAGGTGTTCACTTTGCTTCCACAGTAGCCTATGTTTCTGCTTACATTTTTCAGCTCAAGTTGTCATGGCAAATTATTCCTGTTAGCCAGTTCCAAGTTTATCCAAGCTTCTTTGGAATTCCGTTTCAGGAAAGCCTTCTGATCAGGTTTTCAGCATCCATGTTGGTTGTCATTCACTGACTTGACCAATTCATCCCATTTCCAGATCAGGAGCATCACAACCAGGCTTCCTACTCCAGCTGGACTTTTTCAACTCGCCCCAACAAAGATTCCATTTTTGCCTTATCTTTCATTCCTACTTGGGAAACTTCCAGGTTGTCTTTTCACTTCATTAGTGATGTGTCTCTCTGGTTTATATCTCATTTTAATTCTTTGCACTCTCATCCTAGCCTTTATTTTAACTGTAGCCTCCTTTGTTTTATGAGACCGTTGTCTCCACTATTTGCTCCATGGCAGCTTAATAAAGTTAAGTAGCTCATCATTTCTTTCTTTGGAAAATGGATTTTGCTCAGATATTTATGCCAACCCATCTGACTTGTTGAAAGCTTCCTCTATTCATGGTAGAGCTCATGAAGTGCATCTATTTGATAAAGTTGACTTTATAATGCACATGAAATCTTGAAGGGGCAAATACAGATACAGAACTAGGACAGACTGCCTCAGTCTTTAAGATTTGCCAACTGTATCACAGATGTTCCTCAGGCTCTCTCTCAAAATCATACTTCTTGCCTGCACTGGTCATACTGTAGGCTGCTTCAGAATATTATTATTTGTTTTCTAACTTCCATTCTAGAATTATTTAAGCCCAATTTAAACTAAGTACTTCCCATGTCACCATTGTTTTCTTTAACTCATGTTCTCCCTCTCTGGCTCCTTCTGTATGTTTTCAGATACCAACTCTGTCTATTCTAATGAATCATTTCAGTTAAGTCTGGATGTTCTTGCCTTGAAGAAAATTGCGACCCCCTTCCCTTACCATTAGCTGGAAATTTTGTCTCCACTCTTTCTATTTCTGTCCAAAATAATCTCTCAGCCACAGAGAAACTGATCAGTTCATAGTATTCTAGATGACGTCTGATCAACTAATTTGTGTTGTGACTTCAGTACTTTCCTATGTCTAAAAAAATACCCTACATTAATACAGTAACAGTCTAAATTTCCATTTGCCCTTTTCATGCATCTAAACAGTGACTCATGGCCTGCCTGTGATCTTTCCAGCTTGTTACCAAGCTATTTGTAAGATCCCCAAAACTGAAGACTTCACCTTGTAGTTCAGTAATTCTTTTCTTGTAGCTCAGTAATTCTTACTGTAGCTCAGTAAGCTTCGTCACCTTACTGTAGCCCAGTAATTTTTTCTCTGCATTTATCCACTTAATTCTAGAAGATGGGAAGTCTAAAGAAATCTACTTTAATTTTTTGGTGCCCTATAATTTACTGAAATATGGATAATCTAGGACTATTATACTTCCACTGTTTATCAAATGAATTAGCTTTTCACTTTTTGCAGGGAAAATTTGCACAGCAATATGTAACTGATTTCTCTAATGCAGGAAGCCAACCAGAAGGCCTTGGCCATCTGCTACCATTCAGTTTAGAAGAACAAAGAATATAATGGATTTAAATTAAGAATGGGAAATTGAAGGCTGGACATCAAGGAAACCTTCTGAGAGTGATTATATAGAGGTTTTGGAACAGTGTCCCATGGGAAGCAATGGAATTGCTATTCCTTGGCACATTTAAAGTTACCTTGGGCAAAACATCAGAAATGACATAACCGAGAACAATGCTGCCTGATTCAGAAAAATAACTGAATGATTTCATGTCTCTTGTGCTTTTAAGCTCCAGAATTCCACACCAGCAACACTTAATAAGTACTAATACTCCGGTGTACCTGTACATGGGAATTTTCACTGAGAAATACCTTCTACAGCAGGACTTTGGCCAGTGCACAGAGAAAATTCACAGATACAGCTCTGCCACTGCACAAACGTGTCAGTGACTCATTTATTATATTAAGCCTAAGAGCATGTACAGACACCAGCCTTTACTCTGGAATAGCATGAGCTCCAAGAAGAATATGCTATTTTCTCTGCTTCTCTTCTTTTGGCTGTCTTACATTCAAATACCAAACAGGCTCATGCCTGCTTACCCTGTGTGCTCTGATAAGACCATAACCTGAGGCCTTATTTTAGTGTTTCAGGATGGTTTAAAATTATGTGGGAACAGTTCTGTAAATACACAGGGAGAGACCTTGTCAAACAATCAAATTGTTTTAAAATCCAACCCACTCAATTATCTCTGGGAGTAGATGTAAAAACAGACTCACTTAAATCAACAGAAAAATAGCACAAAGAAGATGTAAATCACTGGGTGGAGAAAATGCACCACATGTTTTTATATATGAAAACAGAAGACAGAAATATGGTGACATAATAGCAGGATACTTTTTTATAGTATAGAGAATATAAACAGTAGTAATTTTCTGCCTTTCTTTCCCTCTTTTATAACTTTCTCCTTTCCCCATGTTTCAGCAGGTTAATCATAGCCTGTTCAAAATAAATTGTTCTGCATCCTAGAGTCAGTAGGCAAGATATTTGTATGAAAAATACTGTACCATTACTAACAATATCTACTGTATCATAAGTGAAAGAGAAAGAAAATAAAGAGAAAATTAAAAAGGCCATATCATTTTACCTTCACATCAACATGTAAAGGACTAGTTGCAGTGAACAGATTTTTCTTGCAGCAATGGAACTGTACTGCTGAAAAGTAATACTGAATTCCACCCACAGGTGAAAACAGAATGCCTCACAAAAGCAAAATTAAGAGGAACCCTGGTAAAATTATCAAGTGTCAGATTTGAAGCAAAATAAAGAGCTTTTCTTACAATGCTGAAGTTAACTGCAACCCGAAGTATAAATGGTTCAAAAGGTAAGTAGATTAATTTATGGAGGATTGAGTATTTCAGTAATTATTAAAGGCAATTATCTAGATACAATCTCCAGGACCGGAAATCACTATATTTCTGATGAAAGCTGGTTCTTACTGAGCAACTTCTGTTGGACACTATCCTTTGACAGTACAAGTAGTCAACCTTTGGTCCAGTTCAGAAGAAACTTCCTTTGTTCTGACATGAATTGTGCTTGAAGTTGTACCTTTCTTCCCTTTTTCAACAGCACAAGGTGAATTTATTCTGTAAGGTTGCATTGGTGCAACTGCAGGGCTGCAAAACATGTTCAGCTCACTGTGATACACGTTCTAGTGCTTGCAGCTCTGAAAAGGAGTTTTCTGGCACAGAAAATATTCTCATGTGGAGTCAATTTGCTTGTTTGCCACGGAATAATTTACTTTCTTTAAAAGATTAAAAGATAGGCTTTTTTATGATTCATGATAAATCTGGGCCTGAATCAGAGCCGAGGGTTGCATTCTCTGCATTCCTGACAGGTCTCGAGGGTGAGCTGTGGCATCAGCTGTGAAAGAACAGAGGCACAGAGCCCTGAACCCAAGCCTTGTACTGAGGGGGTAAAAAATACTTCAGACATCAATACAGATACCCTTAGAAGATTTTTTAAAGTCAGATACAATACAGGCCTTAAATGAACCAGTAACTGGTTCATCTAACATCTTCAAAACAGCGTAAGTCAGCACGAATTGTGAGGTTTTGAAAAACATTTCCGACTTTTGAGTTAGTTTAGTTATTTGAGTCCTCAGCTGAGGACTTCAGATGTGGTTTCATAACTGACTCCAACAAATCTATGACTATGGTGTCTACAGAGTAGATGACTGGCTTTCTACTCACCCTTCCCTGTGTATCAGTGCTTTCACTCATGTGGCCAGGCAGTGATTTGCATCCACTAATCCACCCGAAAATGAATAGCTGCTTTTTATGGGGCCCATTTTCAGTCAGACTGCAAGGGTGTGACCATTAATGCTGACACAAAGGAAGTGATGGCTGAGTGTGATCAAAAGCAGGACCATCCTTTCACTAGCAGTAGAAATGTTACATTTACTTATGCTGTGAAGCAGCACTTTTAGAATATTATCTCTAGGATATGCTTCTAAAAATAACAACCTTGCCATAAATCCCCTGTCTCTCTCTGAGAACAGCTAGTAGGGCTCTTCCAGATATGTCTTAAAAACATTAAAGTTTTTTTTATGATAGGCAACAAAAATAAGTCATTTTTTATCTTATATGGTCATAATGCAGATAAATAAACAAAACTTCTGATTTCCTAACTTTATCCATTTGCCCTTTGATAGCATTGTGATATTTTGCAATGTTTTTTCATTGTAATTTTTATACAAATCTGAGTCCTCTTAGACAACATATGATCTAAGTGAAGTCAATGTAAATATATATTGAAATGTTCTTAGTCAGCTTCAGACTTTACTGTCACTGTGCTGATAAGGATTTTGTTCCGAAGATGGCTCTGGACATAAATGACTCATTTTATGTGATGGAAATAACTTTCCTATAGGATGCTTTGGGGGATGCAATAAAGATTACTTAGGCTATCCAGATGTTAAAACACCAGATAAAATCACTTTTTTCTTCACAAACACAGACACACAAACTTTTTAGGCAGAACTTGGTGTTAGTAAGGAAGACAGATTTTCCTTATGTAAGGAATCCAACCGATTCAATCATCCTGCATTCCTAAATAGCCACAACCTTTCAGCAGCAGCACTGACAAGCTCAGCAACACATATTTTGATCCTCTGGATATCTGTCTATGACTCATTTTTCTCCTCAGGGACATTTGGGTGGACTGGAGAAATGCACCACAAGAAATGCCCTTAGATCAGGGCTCGGATCTAAGGTGATGTGTTCTGCACAACACTGAAGGCTCGGTGCCTACCAAAATAACGTCATGTCCACCCGTCAGAAGGAGGAAGATTCATACTCTTATCAAGTTATGTATGTGATAAAACCTACTGTCACCGTACTGATTCTATTAGGGCACTCTTTAACACAGCCCAGATTTTACCTTTGATTCACCAGAGGCAGGTGCTTAAACAACTCCCATAGATCTACATCTATGTTTGATGTTACATGCAAGCTTTACAGATCGCAGAATCAGGTCCACTGAGGGACAGCCGATGGATCTCAGGTTAAAGCTGTGCTGCAACAGACTCCAACATACTGGAACATACCCAGCACAGGAACAGCCTCTGCAGGGTGTATCACATAAAAAAAAAAAAAAGGAACACACGCACACACACACTGGCCTGGCCCAACAAGGCAAAGCAAAAGAAAGTTCTTCAACTGTGCTCTCAACTATCATATTAGCTCAGAGGAGAGATACTCACATTATTTACTAACAGGTGGCATTTATTAGAAAATCAGTGGGCAGAAAACAGGAAAGCACTTATTGCCCTTTGGAGGAGGGTCTTTCTATTTTTTGTTGTTGTTTTTGTTGCTGTAACTGATTTATATATTTATTTTTACAAAGTAAGCCTAGCTAGCGAAAATTATTTTATGCTCCCTTGCTACTATACCAACAAAATTAAATCCAAGTTCCTGCATGATGTGACATGTAAAACATTTGTGCTGAAGTGACTGCCAGAAATGGATGGAAAGTTTTTATTCTGAAGAAGCACTCAAAACGCTAGCATGATCTAAAATTATTTTCTGACAGTAACTGCAAAAATTTTGTCTTTATTTTTTAATCATCAATTTAGCCAAGTCTAGGATTCAACAATGTAAGAGTACAAGCAGAGAACGTCATATGTTTACTCTCCTGATGTTCAGTAAATTTGAAAACAAGTGGGTTTTTTTGAAAGGAAGACATAAAACAATTTCGTTTGCATCTTATGTGAAGAAAACATCAGTAGCGGTGCCATCTAAGGTAAAGCACACATTTTCAAAGAGAATATTATGAGCATATTACAAGCACTAACATTTTACCAGTTTCACTCAGATCCTGATGCAGGTCAGGTTTTAAAAGCTGGAAAGCCTCAGCTCCACCTAGATGCTGTGATCACAGTTGCATGCCCTTATCTCACAGCAGTCTTGTGTGCCATGATTCAGCCTCATGTCCTTTTTTCTTACAGGCAGTTAGAAGTCAACAAAGACAGATAACGGGCTAGCTTCTTTTCCATAATATAACTTAGTTTTTCCAGACAGCCACGTGCTCCTTTGCTCAGTGAAAATCAGAACCAAGTGCCCATTTTTCTGCACCAGGAAGAACAAGTGACAGCTCATTTGCTTTTTCCATCAAACTCTAAAATTACACAGTCACATCAATCCACCTCCTGTGTTCTACGGAGTTTCTCTGCTATCACAAAGCCTATTCAAAATCTCCCCAAGGGCCAAGAGCAGCACTTGAAAGAGTCCACAACCAAAAGCATGCCCTGTTACCCACCATCTGGGACACTACTGCCCAACCTCATTCTTTCTAGTGCTGTTATTTCAGACCTGTATCAGTTCTCAGTCTGGGCTGGGAGCAGTGATCTCCACCATGCCCCACCCCCCCCCNTCCCCTATAGGTTTCCCAAGCCTGTACAACATTAGTTTGAGTCTTTTATTCATTCACTGACTGAAATATCAAGAGGATTCTTTAAATGACAGCAATATGCCTGGATTACTGATCTGCCAGAAGGATTCTTTAGTAGTGTGGAAATAACAGGCTATCAGAGAAAGACTGCTTTGAAGTTACCATTTGCAGCACCCAGAGTACTTGGGTCAGATCACTTTTTACTGGATTACTTTCATGGCTCTCTTTTTGTCCCTGAAGAAGAATTTCTTTGTGAGCAATGAGGATGCATCTTGGGAGTGATCTGATACTTCAAAAGAGGATTCTTGTAGTTTATCTTGCAGTACACTTCTCTTCTGAAGGAAATGCTGCTGAGCCCTTGTATTGATCACAGTGATAGTGCATGCAATGTCTCTTATTACTGGGCTGTCTGCACTATCACTTTCCAGTGTAACTGCAGCAAATCCATGCAAGCTAAGATTTTTATGAATTGATATATGTGTAGATATGTGCTGGTGTTTATAATGCAATTTCTTTTCTGCAAACACCTCAATACAAAGCTGGTCCTGCTAGTCAATGAAATTTTACTGATGACTGCAAGTTAGACTGTTTTTAATGGAGGAAAGAAAAAACCCAAGAATTTTCACACCAAAGCAGCTATCCAAAGGCAAAAGTTACAGAAAAACAGCACCATTGGCCTGTGTCAGCTAATACACACTGAGTAAAATACGTTTCTAGGCAGCACTCATTCTGTAGGAGCAACAAATACTGTGATTACTCCCCTATAGGTTTCTACACAACCAGACAAAAGTTAATTTTGAAGGTGTTAAACATTAAGTGTTTTAAAACCAAGACATTTTTAACTTACAGAAGCCATGGCCACATCTGGCTTTTTTTAATAAGAAAAAAGTGATACATTAAGCTGTATATGTGAAAGCCATTATTCATGCCTATGCTCGTATACTTTTATTTGTCATTGGTCCCTGAATATTTCAGTTATTTTGATACCCTTCTGAATAGCTGAAAAATAATTTGAATTCTTGCATAAACACAGCACAAACTTGCATGTGGACAATCCTTTAGTCTGAACAGCTCTTGCTCATGGCAGTGCTAAGGGTACCAGCTGATGGGTTTTGAAACATGATTGTTAGCATGCAAGTATTAGACACTTGAACATACACACATACATCCTTTGCATAGCAATTCTGGCAGTGTTCTTTTATCAGCAAGTCTTATTTTGTTTTTGCCATAATAGATGCACTCGTATTTCTGGGTCTTTTGACCTTTCTTCCTGTGCAGGCCACATGATCATGGATGAATTTCTCCTCATTTTATGAAGAACCTTTCAAAAATGCCCTACTAGAAGCCTTACAGCACTGCAACTTTTGCTTAAGGAATTTTATTTATGGGTCAACAGAAATACTCACTGAAGCTGGGAAATGAAAAATTACAACAATTCATGAACGACCTTTCTTTCCTTTTCTTCAAAGCTCTATTTTGAGTTACAACATGATCAGTCCTCACTAATCTTAACAGAGAGATTCAGCTTTGGATTAGGCTATGTCCTACCAGCAACAAAAAGCATCAGATTCAAAACACAAGTTTACATATGCTTTATGTGACAAAGATACTTTCTTATGTTTAGCAATATGAAGATATAATTTTCTGTTGCTTCCTGCCTTCATTCACACTAAAGCTGGAACCCAGGATGTCATAATACAATCACACAAAGATGGTAAGACTCCTACAGTAATTAATTATAAGAATTGTTTTCTTTTTATCAAGGTGAGCCAGACTAATTTTTACAATAAAATGCAAAGCAGACTACTCCTTTCAGTTTCTTTTCTCAGCATTTCTCCCTTTCCTGTCTTTAGCATAAGTGATACTGTCATGGCAGTTGTGCTACTGAGATTACAAAATGGAAACGAAAAAATTCGCAAGCAGCCATCAAAACCAAATGACACTCAACATGCATGCAGCATGGTCACTCTTCAGTAAACTTCAGAGATGCTGTTCCAAGCTAAGAGCAGCTGATTCTGGGTGCAAGGCCAGCAAGCATGGAAACAGGGTCAAAAAGCAAGGAGCTGGCAGGGCTTGTCCCCCAGAATTAACATAGGAAAGGGCCAGACCTTCTGTGAGTGAACTCATGTCTAAGCCAAGGACAGACAGGAGAACTGCTGGGTGAGGTGCACTAGTAGTAGAGGGCCTAGAGGTGCTGGAGGTGCTGTTTAACAGCTGCCTTGGGAAATAGTGGTGATTTTGGCTGCCAGATTCACTTGATCCAACACAGTCCAACACTGGAATCATTCAGTAACATATGGGAGCAAGCATCAAACCTACATTCACAGTGGTGGAAGATCAGAGCATGACAGTGTGGCATTTTCACAAGTATCAATGTATTTTTTCAGGCAAGATACCTTGGGATCAGCATGAATTTTATCTTAAAATAGGTACTTCAGAAATTTTCACCCTACCTGTTTGGCTTCAGGTGCAGAAGATGTCAATGTATCAACATAAGCAAGACTGATGGAGTTTCAGAACACAAGCACACACCTATCCTTCGGTAACCAGTAATGATTTAATTTAGAACCAGTAATCAGTAATTGATTACTTGTACAAAGCGACCACAGCAATTTCAAACCTGTCTGGAAAGTTGAACAACTGCAGAGATGGTCTTAGAAGCAGCATTATGATACAGGATAAAAAGCCAGGAACATAGAGAGTAAAGCACACTGATGCATTTTAAGAAAAAGAAAAGCCTCCAGACACTTACCACTGAAGTAAGAGCCATCTGAAAACTGTAGATTCGTGCAAGGCCGAAGTCAGCTAACTTTATCTGCCCACTGCTGGTTACAAGGATATTTTGGGGTTTCAGGTCCCGATGCACCACACGATGTGAATGCAGAAAATCCAGTCCCCGAAACAGCTGAAGCATCATATCCTAAATATAAAGAAGAAATCAATATGCAGTTGTCAAGATAAGGTGGCAAAGAAGTAAATTCCCTGTCATAATCTGGGAAACTCATTTAATAAAAACTGACTTTGAAATATGCACAGGAGAGAAAAACAACTATTAATATAAAAGGAATAGGATGTTGCTAGAACCAGCTGTCTTCAGCAAGTTTCCTTATCAAGTTAATGTATTGTTTCCAGTTGAATTATTTGAGTTGATGGATGGAATTATAAAGACTGGTCAACATACGTATAAGAAACAGCAAAAGCATGCCTGCAAATTCCAGGGCAACTTCAAAAGAATGCTGTGCAAATAAGAAAAATACATAGGAGGTTTTTGCTCTTAGCTTTAAACCACACACCACTTTGCATTTCACAAATTTATGCTTTGTCCTGTCACAGTGAAGTGAAATTCTATCATTCACTTCAACAGATACAAAGATCTCTTTCAATAAGAAAATCTGTTTAACTGACAAATACACCAAGGTTTAATGTTATAGAGGGAAAAGGTTTAATTGACAAAATTTCTTGTACAGAACTTACTGAATAGGACAGAAACAACCTTCAGAATCAAATGCAACACTAAATAAGGGTAAAAATAATAAGTAACAGTTCTCATTTTGCTTTCTGCTTTGTTATATTGATGCAATCTATGGCATTTCCCCAGCTGAAGAAACGATTTCATTTATACTCATGTTTTCACATTAATCTTAGTAACATGAAAGGAATGAACTAACAGACTCAAACCTAAATACTAGAAATCCCCTGGAATCCAAATTAGAAGGACAATGTCAACTTGAAAATGATATCTGTAAAACAGGCAGTTACAAGAAGATGCTGCAACAGGTAAGAAAAAAAAAAGGGATAAAAGAAAAAGTTTATTTGCTGTATGCACTTCACTTGAGTTCACAAATCTCCAGCTTTGTGTTTGCTGATGATGTATGCCCTTCCCATAAACCATGCAGCAGGGGGGTAGCCAATCCTGTTCTTAGCAACCAAAAGAATCATAAAATGTATAGACACCGTGGCTGGAGGCTCTAATCTAACCTCTGATAAAACATGGCCAGAGTCTATAGCTCTCTCTGCCAAACAGTAGTAGCAGTGAGATGCTTGTAAAGTAATAATTTTTTATTTGAAGACCCTGATGATGGAGACATGACCATGGAACCATGGATGCTGTGACAGCATTTAATTATTACCAACACCAAAGCATCATGGTAAACTGAGAACCCCATTCTCTAGATGATACCTTTTATTGCCTTTGCTTCCTCAGGAAAAATTGAGATCTGATAGTTTTGATAACTAATATAATACGGTTTGCATCTATATACAAAGTGCATTGAATGCTCTTGTGTATATAATTTCACTTTGCAGTTCAGAAACATGTGGAAGAGCTAGAACCACAGCTCTGCAGGTTTCAGTAGTCAGTAGAACTAATGCACATCACATCTGCTCTACTAGCAGTGCTATTGTAACTTAAATCAAATTCCATTAGTCTTTGGATCTGTCTTGAAGATGTAAAGACCATGCCAAAAACATTAAAACATGTGGTTATCTTACGTATATACTTGGTTTCACTGAATTCGGGGGTTTTGTTTGTTTGTTTGTTTTGTTTAAATTTTATTTTATTTTATTTTATTTTATTTTATTTTATTTTATTTTATTTTATTTTATTCCAGGTAGACACAATACTAAAATAAGAAAATAATTTTTAAAACTTAGGGATTAGTCAGAAGATGCCAGCAAGTCCCTTTTGGGTGACATTTCAGCATCCTACTCATCTGTGAAGTATGTAAAGTCATTCCCGCAGTTACCAAATGTACCAAGAATATTTTTTTCCTGCAAATGATACTGGTTTTCTTTCCACTTTCTTCCTCAAGCTCAAACCTGCACTCCTGCTCTACTAGGTGCAAGTTGCAAGTGTTATCTTCAGTTTCTAAATTCAGAGTCTTCTTCCAGGCACAGTTAAAAAAAGAAAATACTTGCAAATGGAGACTGGTGTATCTTTCACTCCCCTCATTTGATTCAAAAGATTAATGTAATTTACTGAAGTTCTCTTCACACACAAAAAATGAAGTATGTCATGGAAAAGTGTACCATGGAAGTATAAATTTAAAAGGTTTTAGGAAGAAGAAGGAAAACTGATGTAAAAAGTGCTATGTATTTCCTCAGTCCATACAGGCTATTCTCTAGTACTCATTATGGACTGTTCACTATGCTCTTTTGCTACTCCCTAGTACTTACATGTATGAACAGATTTTAGTTCAAAATTATCTTGGAAGAACAAGATATCAAAAGATTCGTGTGTGTAGGGAAGAAGGGCACTGATGTAAAAAGACTATTTGCTATTTATGATTCATTATTGTCCTGTTTTTTAAATTCTCAGCCAGACAGAAAAAGAACAGAAACCAAAATCACACCAAACAAGGCTTATTACTATGCTCTTTAAATACAGCATACCCAACAGTGCAGCTCAGAATCTGATATTTGTTTGCACAGACTTTGAGTATCAAAGCAAAACAAAGAGAGAGAGAGCTTTTAAACTACTTTTTTCTTTTTTTTCTTTCTTCCCCTCCTATATTGAATGATTCATTTTGTGCTGTACATAAGCCTAGAACAAAAACATTAGGCTTTACGTTTGGAAAATGACTACATAGTCTTAGCCAGACACTTGCAAGAAACATCCCATGCAGTCTGGTCTGTGTGTTTTCTTTGATACCGTAACGAGTATCAGAAGATACTAACCTTTGCTAGCAAATTGGATAAAGGCTGTAAACATGCACAAGCCAGATCACTAGATAATTAAATCAGGATAACTCCATTTATCCAATGGAAATGCATCCATTTTTATTAGTGATGATTACCCAGTATTATCTTAATTACTAATATCTAGAAATAACTGCAAGAGACTCTTCATGTGCCTCAAGTATTAGCTTCTTCCATGTCCACGTTTTCCTGTGATTTTTTCTGTGGCAGACAGACATGCCTGACTTTGGCATTACAGTTAAAATCGTATTTCAAAAGTTAATAGAAAAGCGATCAATTCTATTTGACAAACAAGAAGATTCATGCCTTAACAGCTTTGAGGCACAAGCTCTAATGAGTATGATCAAATCTCTCCTGACGTCTATCAGATGTTGTTCGAATGTTTTATGTTTACAAGCATAAATAATAAAATAGCATTTGTTGGATCAGATTAGAGATTTCTCCCATGCTTCTAATATATCAAAACCTACAATAGTTGTTGCCCAAGTTGAAGATAGATACTCTGATTACTTTCAGGTAGTTTTCAATTTTTTCCATTTCAGGCTATAATTTTGATGGGTTCTATGTACAAATCAAAATTTTTATCTGTACCTCAGTTGCAAACTGAGCTATTTTGAGATGCAATGAACAAAGACACTTTCCTTAGAGGCAAATATGTAGCTTTACTTTTGTAAAAGCCTCACAATGGAAACAGTTAGGAGCAAAATGTGTTATGGAAATGCTGCATCTTTGGTATGTTCCACCATATATGGTATCAATGAACTTTTCAAGAAATACCGTATTATGACATGAGCCTCAATAATAAACAGAAATATATCCTGCATATTCTGTGTCTGGTGTCGGGGAGGACGGGGACAGGCTTGGGTTAGGCTGAGCAGCTTGTTGCTGCCTCTGCCAAAGGTGGGCTTCAAGGCTCACATTTCCTGACTCGGGGGCAGCAGCAGGAGCAGAAACCATTGGTCTCCTACAGACTGCTGCCTCCTCCTTGTCCTGTTCCCTCTTGGCCATATGCTTCACTGACCCTTCTTAACCCTCCTCCAGCTTCTGATCCATAAATCTCTTCCAAGTCATTGGTTTTCAAAATAACACTCTGATCCTTAAAGAGTCACCCACCATCTTGACTTCCAGCTCAAATATCTGCCAACTGCCTGCAGTAACTTACTGGCTGTTTAAGACCGGATTTTCTGGAGGACTCCGTCTGGCTAACCCAAAAAAGAACGGCATGGCTGCCAACCAAATAATTCCAGTATCTCCTCAAAGAAAACAGAAAGCACAAAGTTGTTTGGGGTGGTGGTGCCCAGGCGCTGGCAGCCAGGACTGCAGGGGCCTCTGTCAGGGGAGACCCGGGACTGCCCCGTGCCAGACACAGCCGGTTCCAGCCGGTTCCAGCCGGGTCCAGCTGGCTCCAACAGACCCACGGCAGGGCACAGCTGGGCCTGTCAGCCAAGATGGTGGTGCCATATTTTTTTAGAAAAGGCTGGAGGGAAAGAGAAGGAGGGCACAAAACAAGTGAGAAACAACACAGGGAACACCAAGGTGAGAGGAAGAGAAGTACTCCATTGTGGAGCAGATATCCACACAGGCCCTGCACTGGAGAAGGTGGGTATTCCCAAGGGAACTGCAGGCTGTGGAGAGGACCCATGTCAGAGGAGGCAGAAAATGTGGGAAGGAAGAAGTGGCAGAAAGGAACTGCTCTGGGCTGACCACAAGCCCTCAGACCCCATGTGTCTGTGCTGCTGGGGAGTCAGGAGTGATGCGGAGCCTGGAAAAAGGCAGGGGAAGGTGTTCTTTGAATGTTCGCCTTTTTTTTTTCCGCTACTACCCAAATTACCAATGAAATATCCATCTTAATTTGCATTACTCTAAGTTAATTTTCCCCAAGATGAATCTATTTTACCCATGATGGTAAGCAGTAAGCAATCACCCTGCCTTATCTCGGCCCATGAGCTTTCTTGCTCCTTGTTCTTTATTTTCTGTAGCCTCCTTGCTGAGCTGGGGGAAGTGGGACAGTGGTGAGGTGGAAGTTTGGCTGCTGGGCTAGGCTGACCCACCACTGTGGTAAAGATATAGATGATACAATTTGTCTCTATAAAGGGGGACAAAACACAATGCAACCTGGAGAAAAAGACCAAATATGTCTTCAGAGAGCACGCGCACACAGAGGTAACATTCGTATATGAATGGCTGCTCACTGAGTTCCTAATACCAGAGAAAGTGAGTCTGTGGAATCCCACAAACATACTTGGTGGTATCACCAAATACAAGCAGGACACTACTGATCAACTACAACAGACTCCAAATTTGTACTAACTCACAAGCTTTTTATGTTTTGTTTTGTTTTAGTTTGTTTGTTTTGTATTTTTGGTTTTTGTTTTGTATTTTTGGTTTTAACCTGCCTGTTTTTCTCTTCCTGATAAATTTCTGGGATAACATTTGGTAAAACACAACAATCCTTTGGAACCTCCTAACATTTCTTCTACTCCTCTGTGGAGTATCTCATGCACCTGCAACACAACCTGCATCCCTCACCCAGTTTCTATCTATTTGTGACTCATTTTTCTCTTTTTGCTGAGCAGAATGGAATGTCCCTATTTTGGATGGCAGGTGTTCGGATACTCATCCTGAACATTTCCTGTAGGAGTGTTTGCGTAAGAGACAACATCAAGTGTAAACAAAGGGGATGAGTTTTAGATAGCAGTGTGTAATGAATCAGTCAAGCTAGTTTGATGAAAAGGCTCACTGCCTCTCCCTGAACAGCAGGACTTTTTCTGAGCAGAAGAGGAGTAGGATGAGGCTCCCTCCATATCCTGCAGAATTAGACAGAACCCCCAACTATCAAATTGCTTAAATTTTAAAGGGTGTTTTTAAAACATGTTGGAATGAAAGCTTAAAAGAGTTTTCACATTCTCTGAGGCCTATTTTTGAAGCAGAGTAATTACAGCACTTCTATGGTTATACTCTGAAACAAACAGTCAACATTAATTAATGCCAAAAAAACAATGGCATTCCTGAGAAATTACACAGTACAGATACATGAATAGCAAAAGACATGATTAATGTTGTTACACTGAATCCCAAAGGCATTAGTAATAATGTAATGACTCCCTGTTAAATGGAGTGATCTTATTTTTTAAATCTTGTCCTGACACTAGGCTGGGAACCCATCACACCAGCATATCTAGAATGCCATGACTGATGGTGGGGGCAGAGAAGCCTATGGAGCTGCAGGATGCTCTTCTCCATGCAGCCAGTGGAACAGCTGTGACATGGTAAGAAGCAGATAGATCCCTGCCCTTCTGCCCTTTTCCTTCTCTCAGGAGAAAGCCATTCTCACCATTCAGAAAGGGGAGGAGGAGACTGAGCTCTCTGCCTTCACCTAGCAATGCCTCCCAGAAGTCACCCATGATCCAACCCGATACACACCCAGGATATAGGCTGTTGCTTTTCCTTATATTGAGTAACAGTTTATCTCAGAGTAGTCCTATTGCTTCCCATGAAAGTACTGACAGGGTAAGAGTTGTCCCTCTGCTACTGCTGTCAATTAATTACAGAATATCAGAAGAATGTGAACTTCACAGCATGTTCAATTTCACTATGTTTACTGTTTTGACTACAGAACAAGAAATCCAAATGGCCTGTTCACTTAGTCATGTTCATCAACCTTACTGCAGAAGATAAAATTTTCATTTTCTCTTCACAGAATAAAATTCTGAGTAGAGAGAAAAAATGCAGCAAATTCATTAGTAGTGTATTATTTTAGTAGGAAACTTATAGCTACCAAGCTCAGGAAAGGCACTGGTCCAATAACTGTTGGTGTAAACAATTAATCCAAATTAATTAACAGTTATGTATGTATTTTAAATATGAAGTAAAATATATGCAAATTATTTTTACTTGTGAAATTATTTTATAAAAGATAATTGAATAGACTCAGAGTGGATTAATGGATATTTAAATACATATTCTGATAAGCAGTTTCTACTCTATTTGAAATGACTTCTATAATAAAGAAAACGCAGCACAGGGAAGTGATTATGTGTTATCCACTTGGTTGGATGAAGAACCCTAGAGACATGTTTACTCACAAAAGTGTCCATGTATGTATGTATAAATCATCTTAGTGTTGTGAATCATCCCACTGAAGGCAATGTCATCCACAGGAATCCATTGCAAAAGTATAAACAGTGAAATTAATATAGTTACACCATTTTGGGATTTTGTTGTTTGTTTTTTAGATGGCTAGGACTGTCTGTATAACACTTTGAAAGATACAACACCTGAAGGGCCACACTCTAAAACACTATTTTGAAGACTATTTTTGGTTGCTATTAGAAGTAGCCAGGTTACCAAGACTAGGGAGTCCTAGATAAATCACTATGTAATGCACTAATCAGTTAATCAGTTAACAGTCAATCTAGTAAAAGCAAATGTCACTATTATGTACAGACCTGCCTGTATATTTTGGAACAGCCTGCCCAGGGAGTGGTGGAGTCACCATCCCTGGAGGTGTTCAAAAAATGTGTAGACGTGGCACTTCAGGACATGGTTTAATAAGCATGATGGTGTTGGGGTGATGTTTGGACTTGATGATCCTAAGAGGTTTTTTCCAACCTTAATGATTCTATGATTCTGTGACATGAACATTACATGTCAGTCTCAAGCAAAAGTACCAGAACTGTGCAAAAGATTCAGGAAAAATGCAGTTTTTAAACTGAATTATAAAGGTCCACGGTAGTATTTGAAAAAGCTGGAGGCTTAACAAGACTATTGCATTGTTGTAACTTTGTGACTGAATTTTACATATGTATATAAAAGCTTTCAATACTCAGAGGCACTGTTTTCCTTTTATCCTCATGATCCTGTTTGCAGAATGAATTAAATTCATGGCCACCACAGCAGGTTTAACATGTTCTAGACCCTGTGCTTAAACTCACTGACTGTCCCTTCTGCGTTAGAACAGCACGACTGAATTTGTACTGCTGCAGGAGTCCCTGACCAAGCACATTTTTGAGTGCTCCAAGCACTCCTCAAACACCAGTGCTCACCAACAGCAAAGACAACACAATTAAGATTAGGTTAAGACAGATAGAAGCAACTGATTGTATTCAAGAAACTGTTCTGGGTAACCTTCTGTCTGCCCTTCTTGAAAGAGAGGCCTGGATTAAGATGTTAGTGATCTTTAAAAGTTTCAGTCTTAGTCCACGTCTGTTTTACCAGTTTCTTAAAATGCCAAATTATCATGCTGATCTCAGTAGTTGTAAACAAAAGACAAAATTAAGTACATGAAATGTGCACTTAACATCTGTGGGAAACACACGTACCTACACATTTATGGGCACACATGTGGATACATTTAATTTTGGGCAGATCAATACTAATTTAAGTGTCTGTAAGTCTTTCCAAATCAATTCCTCATTGTATAGCTCAACAGCTGTCAAGTCAGTTTGAGACACAGATCTTTCAAGTTTTACTTTACCAGATGCTATTTTTCATATTTGACAAGAAGAATTTGCATGACTAAAAGGAAACATACATAATCATTGACTTATTTACTTACTTTCAGTGATTCAATGTACCAATATTCCCATCAAAGTGGAATTACCGGACATGCAAATAAAATACATAACATTTTCTATCCAGATACTGGTAAAGAGAGAATTCATTCAAATTAAAAGAGAACAGAGGGGAAATTTGTTCTAACAATTTGACAGAAATGGGAAAATGTGACACTGTTACCAAGAGCTGCCCTGGCTGTCCAAGCAGAATAGCTGGGGCAGAGATGCAGTTTGGATTCTGGAGCAGACTTTTCATGTAATTCCAGGTCTTTAATGGTCCTGTTTCTCAACAAGGCAAGTCATCCTTCCTTAGAGTGATGCTGTGAGCCTCTTTCCTCAGTTTTTCCTCAAGTAAAGCCCAGACTTCCACTTGACTAAGTCAATCTATTCTGGACCACTGTGTGTACTGCGCTATCTCTATCACCTCTCAGTACAGCCTAATGCTTTCAGGTTTTTTAAAAAGATTTTTGATTGCCTCTAATAGTAAGTATTTCCTTCTCCCATCATGGGACATCCTTCTAATTTCCTTTCCACAGGCTTTTCTTCTGCAATCCCATGCTGTATTTACGGACATCCTAAGCACATCATCACTTGTTGCAATGCTTGCGGAAGCTCTGCTGATGTAATCAGAGGAATTTGTCCACCCAGAACATCCATACAGCTGTTTGTATCTCCCTTTAACTACTTCAGTATCTTCTGAGAAGCATTCACGGAAATCAGTGTCTCACTCCCTGCCAGAATCTACAACTGCAGTAAATTATCAGCCCCTGATGAGCCAATTCTCCTCCAGTGCTGCTCTCACTGGTCTGCATGAGGAATGTCACCAACAATGCCCCTTCTCTGGGGAACACTGCTCAATCACCACCACAGCTATTTACCAGCACCTTTGTGACACTGTTGGTCATACTAACTCTTTTTAATTTACTCAGACTTCATGAAGGGTTAAAAATATGGCATATGTTGACAGCCTCTACTGCTCTCTAACAGGAAAGACACGTTTCTGTGGGGCCCAGATCTCAGCTTCTCCTTCCCTGCAGCTGTCTGTGGATAGCAGCTAATTGTATCCACTTGTTTAACCTCAGGGATAACGTCTGGAGGGGACCAAGTGCCACAAGCATACACTTTTTTTTTTCTTTTTTTTTTTTTTCTTTTTTTTTCTTAACGGTCATTTCCTCTCTGGTGTAACTTGCATGACAGCATGTGACAAGCAGAAATTAATGGGGACACTGCTGTGCCAATACCTCTTGAATTGCTTTGACACTGGCTGCAGGCTGCCTGCTTGGCCACCCAGCCAAGACCTCACATGAAATGTGGCAAGGGGCCCACAGCTCTATTCACTAACAAGCCAGCTGGTCAGTGATTAGAAAGCTGAAACAATGCTGTGCACATATATCAAGAAAAATGCTTTACAAACAGGTCTGGACTTTGGAGGTAAAGTCTCCTAGAAGAGTAGATCTGTAAATTTATCTTCTGGGGTCTGCTAGCTTAAGCTAACATTAGTGGAAGGGGAAGGCCCTGTAAGATGACTGCCTTATACCATCACCTAAGCATAGGAAGGGTTAACCTCAGAACAAAGACTAACATCTTAACATGCTCAGTCACAGCCTAGACCACATGGATTCTGGTCCAGAGGAACATTCAAATTATGTAAATACATAGAGATTTATGACAGACTTCTCCTCCTAACGGTCTGTCAACACCTTGGCAACATTACTGACATTTCTGCAGAAATTCTCATCGGATTTGCCTGCAGTGTGCCATCAAGAAGGCTGAGATTTGTTTATATGCTGATACGTAACAACAAAGGATGAGACTTTAAAAGTATCCCAGGGGATCTGGATGACCAGATCTTCTACAGCCAAGGCAGCTTTGAACACTTCAGCCAAGACTTCTTTGAAAACTGTCAAATCCTTGGCTAGACACAAAAGGCTCAAGAAAACCGTTCCTTTAATTTCTCTCTCAGATGTTTTTTTTAAACAGTAACAACCGCATGAGTTCTTTATGAAACACCTGCATGGCAACAAGAAAATAAATTATGCTTATTTCAAACTGAGAAAAAAGTGCAGTTAATATGATACTACAGATCAGAAACCCAAACATCACTGACAATCAATAGGACATGGGCACCTAATTCCCGTGGCTCTTTTTAAGTTACATCCTTAGTTCATCAATTTTTGTTTAATAGAAAAATTGTTTAAACTTACTATAACACAGGGCTGCTTCATTTCCTGACATATATATGGAAATATATTTTGTGACACCTACAGATACACAGGAACTCGAGGCACTGTATAAGAGCCTGACAGGATAGCAGAGTCAATTTTTGTGAATTAGCAGTTTGGGTTACTGTAGAGTTTGGTCCTGGGCCTAATTAATTTTCATTTCTTCTACATAAAAAAAAAGATCCTAGGAATTTACCATATTCATGAACAGCACTTGCATGCTATGAAACAAGATAGCCCCATGTTAGGCACACTAAAACCCAGTGAAGTCACTGGGACTCTACCCATCAGTGTTCAAAGACCTCAGCTGGTTCCACTCTTTTTTAATATTCCCGTTCTCCTCCCACACCTATCAGAACCAGCAGGACCTTCAGAGTGATGCAGCCACCCTTGTCTGAGACAAAAGTGTCAGCATGACACCAGACATTGAAATTCAGCCACTCTCTTGAGTTAGACACTCTTTTAAATAGTTAACAATTTTTATTAGATGTGAGCACAGAGGAAAATAAGAAGACAATCCCTTCCTAGCCTCTTCAGTGAATACATGATAAATAAAGCTCAGCTGTTCACTTTTCAAAAGCCACTTTTCAACAGTTTGGGGTTTTTGGTTTCTTTTTTTTTGCTTGCAATGTACTTGCATGGCAGAATTATCATGATGCTTGTCAGTGCTGTGAAACTGGTCAGCATCAGAGTTAGTTACTACATGAGCTCTAGTCACAGGAGTTTATTTAACTTTGCTTACTCTCTTGCTCCATATTATGAATTCACGGATAATGGTTAACTACTTCATGAGTGTTGCAAAGATTAACTGGTTAATGTTTGTTAAGTACTCCAAAGATCTAGAATTTGCTTTCAGTTAAAAAAAGCATAACAACCTTCAAGAAAATCAAGGATATACACAAGAGAAAAGGTATCTTGGACATAAGTTACGGGTAGAAATGGGCTTCAAGTAAGAGCTGAGGAGGGACTGTTGGAACCAGGTTGGCCAGCATCCACAATCCAAGAACTGCATGTCCAGGTTTGCAGTGCTAGCATGAGAACTATCAAAATAGTCCCCAGGATGCAAATTTTTACTGATGCTTTAGTATCCTTAAAATAGGAAAAGAGCAAATTGTTCCTGAGAAGCACTCAGCAGACTGAGGTCTTCATATTTACTGTAGCACTTCATTTGCAAGTCTATTATGTTGAATTAAAAAACCAATAGCTCTTAAAACAACAGCTTTACAAGTGGATCAGGCAAGGACTTTAGCCTACAGACAAGGCACACAGAAGAGATTTTGCAAGAGGACTCAGGCAAGTACACAAATGCTTTTCACAAAATGGATGAGAAGTCTGCTGAGAGCACCAACCTAGGGGAATGGCTTCCCATTCCCTTTCATTTATGTGGTCTACCACTTTCTCCTTTTCTGATTTTCTACCTTTTCCTTTATGTCCTTTCTTCCCCTCCCATGCCCTGTTGCCCTTGCCTGTCCCGAGTTCTGATCCTTCTCTTCACACCCTCACTGCACCCCATCCCGCTCAGACCTTTCCTCTTCCACCACTCACTTCCAGGCCCTGTGGTCCCAACTCCATCCCTTCAGGCTGCTGGTTCCAACAGGACAGGTAATTAGCAAGCAATGTAGATCAACAGAAGATGCCAGCTATTAGCATGTGTCAGCATCTCATCTCTGGATCTGCTATATATCCAGCTCTAATGGGTACTGATGTGCCTGAGACGTTTGTTGTGGCTGCAGTGGTGGGTCATGGTCCCACACATCTGCCCAGTCTCTCTTAAATGCCACGGGCCACAGCCCCTCCAGTTCTGAGCAAAATGATTCTGGTTTACGTTTGTGTAAATTAGTACAAACCTCACCTTGTTTTCTTTTGAATACTTGACCAGTTCTGAAAAAAGAAGAAATCTTCAACTCCTAGTGACACAATGAGGAATGAGCCTACTTATTTCTTAATGTTCTTAATATTAGACAATAATCAGCTCTGCTTAGGGGGGTAAGTGTGAGGCATGGGGATGGGGGGAAAGGTACAACACGAGAGTCAATAGCCTTCCTGGGATGGGAGAAGATTGCCTTCAGAGTTTCACACGCACAATATTTTCTCCATTCCTCCACCTACCCAAATGCTAAATAAAACAAACTTTTTAATATAAAGCCAAAGGTATGCTCAAAGTTAGCTTGTAAAAAGAGACAATCAATGGAACAAACTGCCTCTAGGAAATATCTTTTGAAAGTGTCACAAGTGATGCACATGATAAAGGTAGCTTGTGAAAAAAGCATCATTGCTTCTCAAAAGGGTAACTTGTGACAAGCAAGAAAAGTATGCTATTGATTATATAAGCCTACTTGTAAAAGGAAACTATGTGTCTTCTTGTGTATCTTCACTGGAACCATTCATGGAAAAACTATGAGAATGAAAGTAGCCGTGATCCAGACAACCTGGAAACCATGTGCCTGTGCTTTGCTGACTTGGGTCCCAGAAATATAAGTCTTTTGTTTCCCCCATCAACAGAAAACCCAACATAACAAATCATACAATACAATATCAAACTCTAGGTTATTCCAAAATGACAATCAATTAAGTAGAAACAAACAAATGTGAGAGGCTAGGGTTCACTATCAAAGGACTTCTGTTTTCTTTTGTTTATTAAATAGCGACTGTATTATTTACTACAGCTTTGCAAGCTAGTGAGCAGCTGGGTGTAACACATTTCCATGCCGTGTAACCTCTACTTATGCTTCGTTAAGATTCCTTATCAGGACCAGAAGAAAAGAAATCTCTCTGTTATGCTTTTCCTGTGGCAAAGGAACAGACAAGATAATGACTTTCCAGCTCATTTCACTTGTACAACGTCCTCATCAATCACCATGGGGTAGGTCTTTGTTATTTTCACTGAAGGACTGTTCTTAGTTTTCTGTCACAATAAAGTGTGACTCCACTAACTAGCAAATCAAGGTTACCTCTGCCACATTTACAAAAGAACAAAATGCAAACATAAGGCCAAAGCTACTTCTGAAAATTTTCCAAGACCCAGGTTTCACAGACATAAACCTACTTTGAATTATGTCAAAAATTTTCATTGAAATGAAGGGTAAAGTCTGAAACATTCAAGGCAGTTGATGTAAGGAAGATAAACTACCCATTTCATCAAGAACCAAAAGTTTTCTGCTTGTTTTGCGACTTTCTGCTCCAGAAACCAAGCAAAGAAACTGTGGTTTATTTTTATTTTAAACTCTGTCGAGTATGCATCTCTTTGCAGTTTTGGTTCACTATAGCCCACGCAGCTTGGCCTCTGTTCTCCTTTTCCTACGACTTCAATAAGCCCTATAGACATAAGCAGGAATTATGTGAGCAAATAAAAAGCAGGAAAGGGATATATCCTAATCAAGGCAAAAATATAATAAAAATGCTTTGTAAAATGGTCTCTCCTCCTTTAACTTCATGGTTTTGTATGTCTTTTACTTTCTGGTCCATGTTGCTTCTCAATGAATGACACCAATACACCAAATACTATTGTAAAAACATGGATATGGCTTAAAGATTGTTGTTGACTTTCTCAAGTCCCAAATTAGACATTTTTTATTTAAAATACATGAAAGACATCTGTATACTCTTTCATTAAATGCATTTTACATTTGCAACATCCTATGAACTCTTTTGAAACCTTTTCCATTTAAATGTGGTCTCTAGGTTTGGATAGCAACTATTTCCTTTGTAACATTAAGGGAGGAGTATGATACTGTCAAAATTTCTCTCTAAAAAGTCCTTGCTAAAATATTTACTCTACTTGTCAGAACAGGAGTATCTGAAGTTAATTCCAAGTGAAAGAATATTTTAGAATGAATCATAAACTATGTGTTAAAAAAAGGCAACATGTTGCCATTCCAGTGCCCCTTCCCTGCTGTAAAATTAAATGAAAAAGGACTCTCCACATTTGTAGCCACAGAATATTGTAACATTTTGGAGCATTCCAAGATTCCTTAATTGTAGTTATGCAACAGAACTGTCACATCCTAAAACAAAGGACAAAAATTCAGCAGCTGGATTTGTTGGCTTGGAAATTAAGTGCTCTTAAGAGATAGCTAACATGTCTTCTTAAGTATTTTTGGCATTTTTAAGTTACAGGGCAAAGCTTCCTACTGCATGGACCAAAGAAGCGGGATGTTTTAGAAATACTTATAATTTCTATGGTGCTGTTTCTAAATTCATGTATTTAGTAACACTGAAAACTGTTGAGTAGTAACTTCTTTGCAATTAAGCCACTAATTTCAGTGGGCCATTAATGGTATGAGACTCTGTTCAACATTAATAAGGATGTAATGTATTAGCTTCTAATGAGCTGGTCATGATGGTAAAAAACAACTTTTAAATGTCTGTTCTCAAGGCCCACAGTTCTCAAAGGCAAGCAGGATAAAATCTGTGGCCAGAATTTATGATACTGATGAAAAAAAATCCTAACAACAAAGCAGTCCATCAAACCTGTGATCCTCAGAGCCCTTTTGCATGACTGAGTCAGTTTACTATGATGACCAACTATGACACACTTTTGTGAACAGTCAGGGCCTGGTTCCAAAGGCACTAACATTGCTTACACATAGGTTTTGAGAAGACTACTTCCTCAGCCTGGCAAAGCATTTAAACACAAGCAAAACACATGTTTATGACTAATCTGAGACAACGGAAACAACGGTTTCAATTCTTCTTTGCTCTAACCTTGGAATTCACCAGGTCAGGAATAAGAATAAGAACTGACTCTCCTCTAATTCTCTGTCTTTCAATCTCAGTTTTTCTAAAGCTGGAGCAATCAGTTCACATAGAATTAAGCAAAAGCCTCTGCTCCTTTTAGGGTTTAGCCAGAAGGTTCAACTATAGATCCCAGCATCAATGTAGAAGTTTTGTGTGCATGGATGTAAATGGTAGCACTGTATAGCTGCCACATACATGAGCTCTGTATCTATGATAACAGAGATAACTCTTGCTCATGAGTCTTTGGATAAGGCTTCCAACACAAAAATTAAGGACAGATTTGATCTAGGAGCTTGAGCCTTTGTCATTTGCTCTTTCTTCATTGCAAACTGTTCAGGCTTTGCATGAAAATAAATGAAAGGCTGCTTGCTAACTGATGCATCGCACCACACTCAGCCCTGGAGGAACTCAAAGAAGTCAACAGTTACACACAGAAGGATCTGACCCATAACTGTGCTCTGGAGTACCAACACTGGCAAATATTACAAACCCATGTCTGCTTTATTAAAACTACAAATAAATTAATAAATTTACTTTCTAAATTCTCCCTTGCTGCTGCATCAAAAGCAAACAACAAAGAGTATTTGTGTTACTTCACTCATATTTCCACTCCAATTTTTCTGCCTTCTGGCAGCTGTTTGTGAGTTTGATAATAATGTGTGTCTTTGTTTGGACTTCTTAAAAAGAGGGATATTCTCCAAATGGAAGAAAGGTCATTTTATTTTGCTTTGAAACCTGAGAAACCTGTAACATGAACCATACGCTGATTACAGAGCACTGAAATATAAAGGATGCAGTTGTGTAAATGTGTGAAGTGGCTCTGGTGGGGAAAGAGCAGAGCAGAGGAGAAGCACTATTTTAGACAAATAATCATCTTGTAGGATCTGGTTATCACGACTCATGTTCAACAAGGCATTGTGTAGAGGCCAGCTAAAAAGGAGGACCTCTTCCGGTGGGCATTATGCAATCAAAGGTTTTCACACAGCCTCTTCCATTAAAAGCTCAGCAAGAAAATGGACAAGACAGATCCCAGGTGGAGAAACAGTGTGACATTTCCATGGTATCATCCTTTTATGGGCATAGAATGACTTAGGAGGGGATAAGCAAAATGGAAAGAATAGTGATGGAGAGAAAAGTTCTGGAGGGAAGGAAAGAACAGGAGAGTGCTATACAGTGTAAATATGGAGTGAAAGTAAGGTGAAAAAATGAAGGTGGAAGGGAGGGACAGAAAGAAGAAAGGGCTGGAAAAACTGGGATTAATACAGAGAACATTGAGTTGAAATCACTGGAAGCTCTCTGAGTGTCAGAGGTTTTGGCTTTGGTCACTTCAGCAGCTGAGTGCAACTGACTGAAGCCACTGGCTGGAGCTTCTTTGCAGATCTGTCCTTCGTGGCCAGAGGACAGAAAGCTGGGAGGAACCATGTCTGTTCTGGTACCTGCAGGGCCAGGTGGGATGAGGATCTCCATACATCTCTGATCCAACACACTGAGTAGGAGGGAGAGGCACAGCCTTGTCTGGGCCCCACTTTATTCCCACTCTATGACTGGAACAGCCCTCATTCCAGCTTAGCTGAAATACAAGCCTATGGGATGGAGTTGGGGGACCAGCAGCATATGTGAAGTTTGCATTCACATGTATCCATGTAAAGACACTATACACCAAAACACTCTGCAGGCACAGCAGGAGAACTGGTATTAATCCTTCTGTATTCTTGTACTTTTGACTGTTCTCTAAGCACCTGAGTTGCCAGTTCTGGACTCTTCTGGCCCATAGCTATTTTGAACTCCACAGACAGCAGAGTGATGATCATTAACTTTCTCTCTCCCTTTCTTCCACTTGCTCCAGTAACATTTGTTTTCAAATACGTTACAGGGCTTTTACAATAATTATATGTATGTGTGATTATGTGCCTAAATATATACACATTTTTAAATTCTTAATGCTAATTTAAAGTTCTACATATGAGAACATGCAATTAAAACCAAAAGTTCCATCCCTATCCTCTTGTATGGAACTTTATTCTCTGGCATAAACTAAATACATCTGTTACAGAGAAAAAGAAACAAACACAACATATCTTGATTAAATCAGTGCAGTACTAAATTAACATGCTTCAAACTAATTTTTACTGTGGGATACAATAACCTGCCTATATACTGCATAAAAGCAGCACATACAGCTAAGTGCAGAAGTATTACATTTCTCCTGGGGTGAAATAGAAAAAAAGAATTTTATAAAAAAAACCTTATTTGATTGATTTGATAGTGCAGCTATCAACTATGAGTTGTCTGTTGGCAGCTTTTGAATTATTTTACACTACAGCTGTGTATTTGCTGTGAATAAATATGAACATTTTGTGAACATTATAGTACAGTTAATCTAAGCTGCAGTAACTTGGGTTGGATGATGTGGGAAAAATATCTTGCTGCAATGCTTCTTGGTCCAGATCAGCTGAGCCCAGCCCTTAGGAGCTGGAGTTCAATGAGAAAAATACATTGGCCAGGTTTCCCAGATATCTACCTTGTCACAATTTGTCCTTGTGTCTCCTCTTCCCCACCTCTGTGTGCTTGTTTCAGGGTGAAGTACAGCTTTATGGGTATACAGACACCTAGGGGTCTGATTTCTTTCCAGTGCAGAAACTCCTATGATCAAAGTGATTCCTATCTGCCTGCATAAAAATCAAGAATGGCTCTTTGAATGTCACCTCTTTACTTCACATCTGCTGCAGTCTGACCTATGAATTACTTGTCAAAAGCAGCATATGGGTTGTAAGTAAAATTAAGAACATGGGTAAATCCAGGAATTTCAGTCTATTGTTCTGCCACTGCTTTCCATGCACCATGAGCTGCAACACTTTCCTCTTAATTGCTGTAACTGTGGCATCTCATTTTTGATGAAGACTAAAACATGATGGGTGATGCTTCTGTTGATCACTGAGGCAACATTTACTTGCAGAGTGACTGAACACCACCACCACGGGACAAAGGAAAGTACCTCAAAAAGGCTCCAAGGAACTGCTGCTGGCTCCCTATGGAAAAGCATGGCACTGTCTCTTATGTGCTGCCCTGCAATCTAGCCCCACTTTTACATCTGAATGAGCATTACTCCTACCACGTGCTCAGTTTCTTTCTTTCAGTGTCATCAAAGCACTTCACACTGATGTTCCAGTACCAGAAACCCAGAGTCACTAACAATCTGAGAATGTCCCAAGGAAACCCAGAGCAATAGGACCATAAGCATTTTTTTTTCACCAATAACAGAAATTATCAGATAGTAACATTACACTTCCAGTGTTTGTGATACTGCAATTTTGCAACGACTTGATCATAAACTCTGTTCTACCAAAGGCTCTCTGCCCACAATTCAGAATCTCTTCAGTCTCTTAATTCCCTTGGACCTTCTGAGTAAAGATGATTTCTGGCCCTCCATCTATTGAAAACAATGGCTTCCTTTTGACTTCAAAAAGGACGTGTCCCCTAGGGCCTTACTGGACTGTACTGCTGCCTTGAAAGTTTGGGCCATAAAAGAAAAGCAAGTTGAGATGTTTATTTAGAGAGTCCTTGACAAACGTCATTTCATGGTGACATTTCTAATACACTATCACTGTTTTTAAAGATTAAAATCATAATGACTTTTTTTTTCAGGCAGGTTGCTTTCATGTGTTATGCTACAATGTTGCTTGACTGCTTTCCAAACTGGAACGACTGAAAAAAATGTGAAGCGCTCCAATGATTTGAAATCACCCTAGTCAGGACAGAGTGATTTAAAATTATTGGAGTGCCATACATTTTTATGAGGTCTCAGTTTGCAAGCAATGGAGTTCTATGCAGTCCTCTGCTACAGCAGTTCTAAAAGACAAATATACAGTATCATCAGTTTGAAAATGTTTGCATTTGAATGTGGAAATGGTAAGGATTTGGAGAGAATTTAACACCACCATACTTAAAATCACTGGCTTTATGCTGACTGTAAAAAGGCCCAAGCTAAAGAAGTAACTGTACAAACACATATAGAATCCTGTGCTCAACAGTCTCTTCATTCTTCATAATCCCTTGGTCAGACCATACATCACCACCTGCACCACCAGAAATGTGGCTGTGTTTCTACAGGCAGCAGAGTATGGGAAAGAAATTACAATACCTGCAACAGAGGGAACCACTACCCTTTGGAGAACATCCTCTTTTTAAAGGCTTAGTTCCCTCAGAGTGTGCCACTTGAGCAGGGCACCTGCTCTCTCTCCTGCTACTTTTCCACACAGCAGTCCAACCCCTGGTAGTAGGATAACAGATTTAAAAAAAAAAAAAAAGATTTACCTCACAATGACACATCAGTTCAGTCCTTTTGTTTTTCACTTATTTATAGTGGCAATTCTTTAATTCATAATATGGATTCAAACCAAAATTTATTGCAAAATACTTCACAAAAAAGTAGATCCTTAGGAGCTGTAAACAGGCATAATTTCACTGAAGCTAATGCATTTATGCCCTAATATCAGCTGGGGATATGAACCATTATTTGTGGACTCTCAGCTCCTCACTAAGTTTTGCTTCTTTCTCTGCCACAAAAGCACTGACAAGAAAATGTTAGTAACAGTTCTTCTTTTAGCATCTTCCTTACTAATTTCAATAGGCACATTTTAAAGTGACTTTTAACTTTGATGTTGTGAAGTATTGCCACACACTGAAGACTGTCAGTACTGGCAAATCTGTTTTCCTGGAATACCTTGTGCTGTTTTCAGAACTGCATGATCGTGTGACATCTGCTCCACATCTCATACGTGATCGACTGAGAAGGTTCCCCTGTGGCAGATGGCTGCTGACTCACCTCTCAGCACTGAACACTGGCTTGCTTTCTGAGAAACAACATCTTCATATTAATTTTCTAAGAATCTTGAAAAGATGTGATGGGTCTGCTTGGTTTGATTGCAGGTAAAGTAAGTTGCAGGTAAAGTAAGTTGCAGGAAAGGCACACAGATGCAAATGTTCTAGGACCATGTGTAATATTTTAAAATTCAATTTCTGGGCTATCAGCAGACAAATTCACAAAAAGGAAATCAGGTTCACTGCAGTACTTTCTAAATTGTAGTTATCTGAATAGCAACATCTGGATCCCTGAAAAAGATGGAGATCTTGGCTTCCTATGCAAAGGAGATAAGGAATAATATCCACAGAAGCCCTTCACTTGAGTGAGGAGTCAGGAAACATGAGTGAAATGAATCTACCCTAGACCTGTTCTTGCTGTGTTTTGGCTGCACTGTTCCAGGGTGGGAGGAATATGATGAAGATTCACAGATCACAGACCTGGGTAGAAGGACATTTCTTGCTCTTCTAACATCCCATGATAGATAATGTATGCACCTCTTGTACCAGAGACCTTTGTCCTGTTCCCTCCACTGCTGACTGCCACACTGACACAGGCACAGTCCAGTAAGCATGTGCAGCTTGGGCAGGCTAAGTTCTGATCAGTTATAGGAAAACTATTGCAAGAAGTCACAAGTTTACTTATAATGACATTACCTCACAAGGTTAATGTTGTTCAGTACTAAAATTAAAGAACATTGGGAACAGTTTGTTAGTTCCTCTCATTCTTACAGACTCCTTGGCCTGGCAGAACAAGACAAGAAGAACTCCAAAGAGCCAGTTCTGAACCACTTAATTTACAGCTCTATATACCAAGTCATGATGTGCATACATTAATTTAATGCTAAATATTGTTGCAGTAGCTTGAATAAACATTTAAAAAATCAACTTGTTTGCATGTAGTTAGTGTTATAACAACCATAACTATAATCAAATCCTTTAGGATCAAAAAAACACACCTCATAAGCACCACTGCTATATGTGACCACCAAGTCTAAACATGCTTCGGTCCCAAAGATTTACACATCAAAATGCTTTAACTAATTTTTTTAATCTTTCTGTGGCAGAGACATGTCATTCCCATTTCCACTACCCTTATGTCAACTACCAAAATTTCCTAAAGACCAAAGTCTCTGGGAGGCTCAATGGCTAATAAGCAAAGACCTGTACATGACCAACATCTGTGTCCTAAGGAAACTGAACTCATACCTTCTATTTCCACATAAATCGCCCTAAAGTTAAGGAGTATCCCAGGAAGAGAAGAAGGGAGGAGATGATTGGTACAGAGTGAAGAAGGAAGATGTTGTCATTGCTGTTTCTGATTCATCCTGTATGGAACATACATTAATCAGGTCTGACAGAGGAAGCCACAGAGGGTGAGCAAGGACTGCAGTCCAGTAGTTACAAAGACATATTCATTACATTAAGGGCCTGAACATAGTTCTCTTTCAAAGGTGAATGCCATGCCCATGAGTATTTGCAGTCATATCCTTCATCCTTCTAGCCCAAAGTATACTCCATGAAAAAATAATGGAATGGCTTCAGCAGAAAAGATTTTAAGTATCCCTGTCCAGAATAACCAAGAATTCAGTAGCCAGAGCTAGAACCACAACACTGGACTAGAGCACTCATGCTCCTGATGACAGGGGGGAACCCATGTCTTATATCCTGGGTAAGTATTTTCACTAAAAGGCAACGCCTCAAAAGGAAACTGCTTTTTCTTTGATTTTATGGGCACCTGTGGATATGTTCCTAAAATAACCTCCAGGGTGACTTCTGCTGCAGGGCTTCAGATCTTAGAAAGACATTGTTGAACAGCTTAGGACAAACTGCTGCAGTCTGACTGCTAAACATAAAGGAAACTCTAAAAATGGTACCAGTGTCACTTGTGTCCCTTGACAGTTGGTAACTAAAAACCCCAGCATGCCCCAAACCAACAATACCCAAGTCTCCCTGACCCAAATGGTATGCAATGATGGTAGTTAAGTCATTCAGAAAAGACCTTTTGAGGCTGATACTTCTCTCACAGAAATTTTAAATCATTCCAGATCCACTAACAACTGTTGAGTTTACACCACGGTGCCACAGAGATATATTAGATCCCTCAACTTCAAGCTACCCAGAGCTTACTCAGCTCATTTGGCACCTCTGTGTTTTTGACACGTGCAGAACTTTAACAGATGGTCTTACAATACTGGCAGTTGTTTTGTGCTGTGCTACTGGAGAGGGGAAATACTCTACACAAATTGCAAATCTGGAAAGAAACGAAGCACAAATCCATATTAACCTCAGAAGCCAAACTATAAAAAGTCAGATTAGTCATTTAACAATGCATGTGCTCTGGGTTACGTGCTCAGTAGCTGCAAAATGGCAGTATTTCCCTGCAGCCAAGAGAATTGTGCTTTGCTTCAGTTTCTACCAGGAATATCCATAAAGATATTCCCTAAAGTATCATTAGAAAGGTATAGAAATAAGAAATGTAGGAGTAAGCCTTGAGAACCTTCCTCATATGATCAGCTTTGACTGTCAGAAAAAGTACCTCCCTAAAATGTGTGTTTTCACATAAATCGTGAAGCAACAGGATACAACTTAATTTAATGAAATCTCTTTTGTCCCATGCCAAGCAACTCAGGAAATAACAAATCAGCTACTGTGCAAATGTTGAAATCAACATTGGTGACATAATAAACATCAATTTTACGTTTAAACCCATTTAAAAAGAGATGAATGTACCACAAACTGAATTTTACACTCACTGATTTCACTAGCCACAGTGGAACTTAAGCACTGTACATAAAAGACCAGAACTGCTCATCCTTGTTTCTCTGTAGCTTAATTTTTCTCTGTTATTATGCCAGATTATCAGATATATCAGCTGTGTTGAACTAGTGAACTACGCATGCAGAACAGTGCTTTTCAAAAGTAAACTCAACCATTTCACCAGCATATAACCTCTGTGAAATGTATATTCATGCATATGTATTAGAATTTACTAGTGCAAATTTAGAACAAGATTTTAGAAAATCCAATGCTCATCTCCTCTATTTTCTTTAAATGAAACATCCAAAAATATATTTCAAACTAAGATTTCAGGGGCTTGACCACTCAATTCCCACCCATTTCAATAGTCACCTTGTGTATTATTTTCCCACTATAAATTACATTGAAATACAGTTCCTTTAGATAGCTTCAGAGCCCTACAAGGAAGAAGAAACCTAAAAGCATTATCATAAAAGAGCCCTTCAAATGCAAGAAGTACATTCCAGCCTAATTCTGGGACTGAATCAAAGCTGTACCCACTTTAAAAAATTATTTTATCCACTAAGGTCACTTAAAAAGCAATGTTGCTGGAATGATCCTGACTTCTATTTTACATTTGATACTTTGATACAAGAGCTTTATCAGTTTTATGTCTAATTTTACACTGAAAGAACAAACAGCTCCTAGGGTTGAAGCTCTTATGAAAAAAAAATATTAGAACAACTAGTTTTCAGATAGGCTTCATATTTTCTTTTCCTTTCTGAGGATTTTTGCCATACTAAGATGACACAACGTATTTTCAGAGAGTACTTATACAAATGCACGACAATCTGAAAGCATAAATTATTTCTACTCAAGAAAAAAGAAAAAGCACAAGAATTGTTAAACAGACACAGTCAAAATGTAGGAACATCAGTCTCTGTGCTTCTCTTCCCCGGTCTCTACATTTTGTCAACTATTTCAGGGTATGGTCCTCAATGTAGCACTTCACTGTGAGGCTCACAGGAAAGAAGAGCAGTTGGTGTACATATTTTTGTATCAATAATGCAAGCAATTCCTATCCTGGGAAGAAAACCTCCCTTAAAAATGCAGAATATGAGATAAAATTATGGAACATATAGAAACATTTCTGGAGGTTGCTGGTACAGAAGAAGCCTTTTGGGGAAAAAAAAAGCAAAGGAAAGGGGATAGGAGCACAGGATTTATTTTGTCCATTCTTATCTCTTTGCCCTTCCTACCTAACATTTTCTGAAATAATATCAAAAATCTTTTTTCTTAAATACCTTTATAGTTTCAGTAGGCACTCCAGGCTCTGGAACTTTATCCAAGTAAGTAGTCAAGTCTTGATCCACGTGTTCAAACACTAACGTTAGCTTGGTCTCTCTGTCTGTTCGTGACACAGTGCACACATCAAACAATCTGAGAAGAGACGAAAAAAAGACAAGGTAAGGATATGGGAACCAATATACAAGAACCTGGCAGCTCATACATGTCTATTTAAATTTCTTACAGTGTATCTCTGAGCTCTGTATTAATGAGATAACTACTGATACATCAGTAATAGCAAAACTCTCTTTCATGTGTGAATTATGAAATAGGATTAAGTACTAAGAATTAATCAGCTGTTCAAAGTAAAATAGTTACATGAAAATAAAATATTTTTTGGACAAAGCAACTAGAGATGGACTCGATATTTATCCATATCCTATGCTGCAGCACTTACAGTCATTTAAAAAAAAAAAAAAGTGAAACACTTTTGAGAAAAAATATATAGGGCATTTGCGTACACATTCAGTGTCTTCCCACATAACTCCCATGTTCCCCATTACACAGCTTTATAATTAAATCTCCTTTGGCAGACACGGAATTTTTTTGCTCATTACTCTTGTAAGTTCCTGGACACAAGAAATACCATCAGAGTCCGGATACAGTCTGGAAAAAAGCTTTGTGCACAAGATGCCACTACTCACAAAGCTTTCTTCATCAGCACTTTCTGTCATAATTTTACTGAAATTTCTCTAACATTTCACTTTGTTGAACAACCTCAAATTCAAAATAATTTGCAGTGCTCATAATAATGTCACATTCCTATCTGATGTCTCTATTTTCTTTTATCTTTTTAATTAGGAATTTTCTCATCTTCTCCAATTCACTGGCTGTACCAACTTTAATCAGTGTTTTATGCTCTTCACAAATGTCTGCTCATTCTTCTGTGCTTCACACCTATACTCATACCAATGACTCTCCCTATCCTTCAAGTCCCATTCCTGCTTCCCCAAACACAGTGAGAAACCATCTTACAGATGGAAGAACCCGTGTTCCCTGCTCACGTACTTTACTCCTGTGTATATTAATTCAGTTTTGTATTATACAAATAAGATTAAGCCTTCCTCTCTGTATGAGACAGAAAACTAATACCTATTTTTATTATGTGACTGTAAATTTAAAATAATATATCAATACACTTACTGAGAAAAAACTCTATACAGTTAAAATGAAGAACCTACAACTGACAACAAACTAGTGTTGGTACTACTAGTAATTTTGGTCAAAATCACAGCATAGTTATGTGGTTTTAGGACAGGAACCTTTCATCCTTTTAGAATAACTGTTTCTTTACTTTGTGCAAAATTTCTGTTAACATTATCAAGTAGTATTTTTGTTCTTTGTCCTAGGATGAATGGCTTTATATGTAGGCAAGAGACCCTACCCAAAGCCTTGGGAGGTCACTGCCATTCTAACAGGACATCTCAGAAACAGACTAGGAAGACTTTGTACTGAGTTTTTACTTCTCACCTTAAATCTCAGAATATTTCACAAGAGAAGGGAAGATGAGAACAAGCACAGCTATCTGTGAAGACTGTAATCCAGGCTTATGATGGCAGTATGTTTCATCTGAGATAACAGATTTAACAGGTTAAGGTTGCAGTCCCACTTTAAAAGGATTTCCTAAATAATGTTTGGTCAGACACATAAAAATTGTTTATTAGCCACTGTGTTTTGAAAATATAATTATGCACATTCCTATTAGCTTAAAGAAGCTTTTCAGTGAGTTAGAAAATATGGAGAGACTGTCACTCTACCTCTACTAGAAGACTGATCTGTACTTCATCTGTAATCATATTAACTAATATTAATTGAATTATTATGGTAACATAGTGACTATAATAACAAATGTCTGGGTGCATTTTTCATAAAGATAAATAATATTATTTTTATAATTCTCTTAATGGGGTGTAAACAGAAGATAGGTGTCCTGTACGCAACAAATCAGTTTTGTGAAAAGTCACAAACCTTCCTGAAAAGTTGACATTTGCTGGTATTTGGCTTGAGGTTAATAATCTGCAATATATTTATATAAATCAATGTGGAATGTAGCTGGACTGCCTATAACCCCAACATATGCAAATAGAGAGGAGCCAGACAGGTCTGAACATCTGAATATAAACACTGGAAAATATTTCCAACTGTATGATTCCTTTGTGTTGACGTACATTTACCTAAAAATGTTCTAAAACACCTTTTTTGCCAGGTACTTAATACACTGGCAAAATTATCTTTTCAACTATAGCAGAACTACAATTCAAGAAAAAAAGGAATAGAATCTACAATAGAAAAAGGAATAGAATCTAAACTGTATAGAATCTACAAGCAACATGTAATTTCTAACTCACTGTGAAGGGAAATACTGATTCTGTTTAATTCTGTATGTGGCTTATTTTGATTCTGCATTTTCTGGCACAACAAAATAAGGAACTCAGAGGAGTGCAATTCTAGTCACCTATCACTGAGTAATAATATTTTCTTTCTTTTTTATACATGCGTTTTGTGAAACTCCCCACGAAGTAGTACAGTTAATAATGAAAACACAGGATCCTACACCAAGTAGGTAGAAGCAAATTATTTTTGCTCAAAGAAAGTACAGCTGCTGTGTTAGAAAGGTGTAATTTAAAGCACAGTTTCTATGAACTTGCAATATTACCAAAACCCCCAGCATCTGGCATTGCCTGTGCTAATTATTCTGGAAACAGATTAAGAAAGACAAAGCCTCTATTTAGTAGTTTCCATATGGATAAAACTACTTTTTGTAAATTATGTTTTTACATCCACAGTGAGAAAAGTATCCATAAAGTTGTCTTCTTTAGCTAGGAATATCTCTCCTGCCTATAATGCACACCTCTCAAGCCATTTCCTCATGATTTTCTGGACGTGATGGGTTCGTTTTGCATGCGATTGCCTCTCCGGAAGAGGCAACAGCAAAAGGCCTTTTATTTAAAGAGTTACAACGTGGACACTGTCCTAAGTGAAGTAAATGTACATCAATTAATACAGGATTTCCATACTGAGTACTTTGTAAACACAAGCCCTGCCCTTCTATTGTACTTACAAAAGAAACGTTTGAATTATTTGATTAAAGAAAGATCCGCTGTGGGAAATCCTGCAAGTATTTAACAAGATGTTTGGCTGAGAGTCATACACAGTCTGACAAGTCCATCTGAAAAGGAACATTCTTGAACAGATACTTACAGGGTACCTGTGTTTTAATGAAGAAACATTTTCCTGTTAGTTGCTCTAGAGTAAAAAAACCTCATCAGCTACTCATCTACATCTCTGTTTTATGTGTCTAGTGTCTAGAGTATCTTACTATAACATACCAGAATACCTGCCTTCATACAAAAAAACCTTTGTTTTTTCTGAATGCAGAAAACTAAATGACCTAGTCATGATTCATGCCAATTGCTTTGAAAACTATTTCAACTACTGACTGGACTGTTACTGGATTTATTTCTGAGATGGTGTGTGAACCACTATAAAGTTACCCACTTGTGGAATAAAACAGAATAAACATTTTTTTCCAGACCAAACCAAGAGAGCAGCAATGGAAATCAAACCCATTAGCCCAAGGCACCTGCAAGAAATACCAAAAACCAGATCTGATTGTAAGACCTGAAAAGCTGTAGGACACCATCTCTTTCGTCTACTGTCCAACAGATGAGTAAGTCCATCTGGAAAATTAGCCAGATCGCAGTCAAATGGAAGACCAAAGAATTAATATACTTGCTGCCAATGCATCCAAATGCTTATTGTTATTTTATAGTCCTACTAATCCAACAGGAACACATAGCTGTTTACTTTGCTGGTCACCCACAACACTGAACAAAACCACAGTCCTTGCCCTCTAAAGTTCTTCAATAACATGGATTTACCTCAGTTTTATCAGAAACAATGTCTGCCTTGGAAGAGTTATTTCCTAGCTTAAGCCTGAAAGAGAAAGAGAACTTGAACCATCAACTAATGAGTAGGAGAGAAGTTTAAGAAGACTGTGGTATGGTAAGCAATAGCATAATAATATGCTACAGCCTTAAGGTCTTTTAAGCCTGGACAAAGACACAGATGGAAAGAGTTTGATTGTCTCAACCTAACTCCAAAATGTATTTAACCACATGACAGAAAACCAGCACAGAAATTATGTGTGATTGACAGTGTTTACATAAACACGACAAGATTGGGATACAAGACTATTACAGGTCATGATTGAGGTTTATTGACAAATAATGTGTTTGTGGGAGCCTGAATATCTTCTGCTTTCATTGCTTTTGGCTCAGGTTAATCCTGTGAGTCCATGATTTTCAAGGGCACAGCAAATTTCAGCCTCTCAACCTAAAAACATTAAAGAATGACAGTCAGGAATCCTTTGAGTTCAAATTTCCGCAGCAGCCTTAGACTCTTATGTTCTCTGGAAGCCACTCAGCAACAAGCCCTTTGTTCAACTCAACTTGTTAAACCGTGTACTCCTGGAAAAAAAAGAAGTTTCCCCCCTACCTGTAATATCAGATACCTTCTGCTTTCTTGCTTTTGAAAGGGGCAAACTCTCTGATAACAGAATCCAGTTTCTACTTGGAATCACATACACCCAATGTACTGCAACAAAGAGGACATATCTCAAATGAAGAAAATAGTGGGGCAAGTGGAGTGGAACATGTGCATTACAAGAACCACGTCCACATAGCAAAACAGGAAATGGAGCTTCACACTCTGAAAGGTATGACAGAGCTCCTTCTCTTTGTTCAGGACATGCAGCTTTGTCTCATTTGAATCAGCAATCACCTAGCCCTCCATGCCTCTGAAAGCTGCTATTTTAGGGATAGATTTTTCTCCCTTGAAGGAGCTTTAGTTTAGAACTTCAGATGAAAAAAGAGCTCATGCAGATAAAGAGTCTGCTAAATTCAAAGTATCTCCTATTTTAAGTCTGTTTTTCTTTTGGATAACAATTGTAAAACCAGGCATTAATGCAAGACCTCGGTTCCATCTTCAGAAGTGTATGGGGTCTTCAGGACCTTCCTAATGTTCTTGTCACTCAGCTCCAGCTACACCTATGTGCACCAGCACTCAGGATATGCTTCCAAGGCAGACTGCCACACAATTACAGAGACACCTTGACCGTGCTCAGCTGACCCACCTTGGTACCAAAACCCTGCAGTGTGACAGCCCAGTCCGACCTGCAGCATGGGGAACTACTCCACGCTGAGCTCCCTCCAGCAGCAGTCACATGCCTGGAGTTAAACTGGATAATTAAAATAAGCTCCAGTATCTCTAAACTGCTCATGGCAACTTTACATCTCAAATCCTTATTCTCTACTTTTCTACTGAGTTCTTGGGTTTTCTGAATGTTTTTCCTGCTTCACTACCCTTCCAAGAAAGAATAGCCAGATCCTTTCTCGTCCTCAGAAGAAACCTCTTTCAGGCAAACAGCAGAAAAGGGCAGAACATAACATCAGATAAAACAAATGAATTTATCTAGGAGAGGCAGATGTTATGCAGATAGATGTTTTCAACTCTGCAGGCTCTCATTCATTATCTGCTGTGCACAGGGTAGAAAAAGCCACCGTGAAGAAGCAACTGCACGATGCAAAGCAAGGCAGCAGAAAGTCTGGTCCTGGAGACCTACTCCAGCCAATATTCTTGCTTATAGCCTGCTCACAAGTGAGGCTTAAGGGAAGGAAGGGGGATATTAGGATGACAAGGCAATCGTTCATCTGCAAGCTGAGCTTTGTGCTGTAATTTTTTCCAGTCTCTTTCCCTTTCTGACTTGGAAAAATTATTTAAAATGCTTAGCTGTATAAAAGATGTTTTTGTTCTTTTAAGTGTGTGCGAGGAAGAGAGACAGAAAAAGTGACAGAGAGGAATAGATGCTCTTGAAAGCAAAGTAAATAGCACTGGCTAAAGTCCGATAGTGTGGGCTGACTGGGCAAGCTTTCAACGCTCAGAACCGACTGCAGCCCTGACCTGCAACACCCCTGCTCTCCTGTGCTGGGCCTCCCTCAAGTCACGACCAGCTCTGGTGCCAGACTGAATGGTTCTGTGATGCAGACAAATGTCTGCTCTGATGAAACCACCAAATCTAATTTTCATTTGCAACAGAAGCCACGATTTGTGCCCAAAAGATGAAAAGGCCAAGTACGTTTACTCACTGTACCACCCAAGTCACTAAAAGATGCTGTTGTTAACAGAGATTTGCTTCAAAGAAAAATATGCCTGATGAAGACACTCTCTGCACCCCTCTTTGTTTATAGCAGCATGCTGTCTTTTTTAGCTCTGGCGCTGCCATTTCTTGTTCACCTTCTTTGTGAAGGGATATTATTTTTAATAGGTAAGAGCCAGGGATGGTTCTCAGTAATTCAAACAATATCCTGCCTGGCAGAACTTCACTTTCAGGACTCATCCTGCAGTTCACCAATTTTTGAAATACTTAACTTCTCACCAGTCAATTAACAGCTTCATCTCATTGCAATTGATTTTAAATCCAAACTGGCCACACACTGAGCAATTGCCATTAGAGGGAAAACAGCAGACTGCTGGAGCCTGCTCTTAGTCCTGCATGCTGCCATCCCAAGCAGCCTGTCAGATTCTCTCTGCAGGGGACAGGCCAAGTCACCCCCAAATCAGAAAAATAACGTGGCCTGTTACAAAGACAGTTGCTGACAGATTGTTTAGGATCAGCAATAGCTGTCTGACCTATTCATAGTGCTCTCATGTGATCCTTGAGCAAGCAAATGTACACTGCCTTTCAGAGTCATGCACACTGCTGTTAAAGAGTACTGAGGGCTTCCAGTAAGCTTCCATAAGCTTCCAGTTAAGAGTACAAATTAAAGATGCTCTTCACTGGCAGTGCATGTGCATATTAAGTGTTTTAGATTTGCTGTAGTTTACATATCCTAAATTGCTCAACACGTAAATAAAACTTACATCTGACTCTTGATTTTAATTCAAATGAAAGGAGCACAGAAGTTATTTTGGATTCCCAGCTGTACTTAGTGCAACATGCAAAACAACAAAATTTAGTCTTTATTCATGTGTAGCTCACAGTCAAACTAGTTGCTACAGACTCCACATTTCAGTTTACATTTTGAATTTATAGCTGTGCCAAACCAACAGAATCTAAATCTAAGCTGATCATCTCTTTTCCTAGATTTAAATAAACCAAACAACTCATCTTTGGAAGATTTTACAACAGTATAAATTATAATTCATTCTTTAGCAGTTTAATTATCTAACCTACCTACACTTGAAAATAATTTGCAAAGCCAACATAGCAAAAAAACCAATGGACATAATAATCCTCCATTCCGTATAAAATTATTCACAGCAAAAAAACTGACTGTCCTCTTTGATACCCTGTACCATAGTTTTTTAAAACCTTGCATTATCACAGCAATTGCCAATGTGTTTAATTAGGCATTTTTAAAGTGGTAATTTCAATGCAAATTTTATTATGAGCTCTTGTTTTCTAAAAAAAAAGAAGCAAGTATTGTAGAGGTCTACTGTTCTGATACTTATGATCAGTTCAGGGACTGCTTTTCCTGAATGACCTCCAGGTTATTCTACAGCCACAATTCTGCCAGGCAGTGGTGACTGCATGCAAACCTCAGGTTCAGTTTGAATCCTAGTTAACTTTCCAGCCTCAGGAGTACCAGCAAACAAAGACTGACCAACAGTATTTCTGAAGGGCAAACCTAGTGGTCAGAGCCACTGAAGGAGCAAGGTAAGTGGGCCTGACAACTGGTGCACATCCACCTGAGCCCTGCTGCTGCTGCTCCCACTTGGAGGAAGCAGGGTCAGTACTGGCAGCAGCTGAACAGGGGCCAAAGCTGGTATGGTGATGGTGATGAGGAGGGGAGAGAGAGCACTGGTTGCAAAACGCCTTGCTGTGATACTTTTACTGGCACAAATAATAGTTTTGATTAACACCCTCAGAAAAAAAGTACTGTCGGAGTGATTGGTGAGACATGGGCACATCAAGGCCTTGTCAGAAAATACATTCTATGATGTTTCATAGGTAGAGATGGGACCAAATAGTCTGAGTTTCTCAAAGAAGGATCAAGAACTGGCTTTCAAAATGGCAAAACTTCCACAGACCAACAATACTGTGGATTCCACTGCAAAAGCAAAAAACAACAGGAAAAAAGAAGAAAAAAAGAAGCCTAGAGAAAACTAAAAGGTTAAATTGGCTTAAGTTGGTAATAGTGATATGCACGGGGTACATAAATAGTGTGTACATTAGTAAAGACAGATGACAATTTGGAAACCAAGTTAATTCTTTTTAGTCTTTTGAACCACATTGTTTTAACGTGTTCAAGAAATAATTAAGGTCAGACAGCTATTGCTGATCCTAAACTGTAGGCTTTTAAAGGTAACATGCTGTATATCCACGTATTAAACAGAAAACAATTATACATAGGTATGAGTAAAACATGCATGGTTCATTCTCATTCCCATTTGCTTATATTTGGGTTTATTATTACGTGTAATTTCTTAAATACAATATTCTTGGCTCTCTAGATGACACTATAGCAAAGAAAAACTTTGGTAAGAGAATGAAACAAGCATCACCCTGGGAAATCAGGTGCCAGCTTCTTACAGAGTCTGTTTGTTTATTGCTATGACAGCACAGTCAGTTGACATAACACAAGCTTTAAGTGGTATTTTATGAAATGTTTTTAGATCTGTCAGTTGAAAAATGCAATTTTTTTGTTAGGGTAGTATATGCACAGAGAAAACCTTGAGCTTGCATGATCCACTAGCCTTAGCCTTACACTGTGCTTAACTTAGAGCATCTAAGTAACCTAAGTGACTTCTAAGGTAGTATAGATCATCTAAAATTTCATCTCCCTTATATGCCTGGTATATTTCAGAAATGAAAGCAGAGAAGGATAAAGAAAAGAAAAAAGACAGACAACATTGCACACAGAACTAAAGATAAAGGTCAAAAAAGATCATTTTTCTCTTCTTTATACTCAGTCATTACCTGGGCAGAGCAATGCATGCTGTTTAAACCTGTATCTACTGTCATAGTTGGTGTTTGTGGTTCCTGGTCTGGCTTCTCTTACCCATGCAGTGAGAACTCTACAACTTGAGGCCCTGCATGTGAGCTCTCCTTCTGCACCTCAGTGTACTTTCCTGTACCACACTCCCTCCTTCCTTTAGGGCTTAATTATGGCCACACATCTCTGAAAAAGATGTTCACGATTTATTCCTAAGAATTCATCACAACATTTGTTTTCCCTTAAATTCCTCAGTAAGCCACACTGTGAACCAATGCTTTTCCAGTCTTTACCTGGAAGACTAGAAAACAGTAATGGATATGAACAGTCCTCATTATCTTACAAATGGAAACAGCAATTTAGCATCAAATATTTAAACCACACGAAAGCATCTCTTAAATAATGTTTATATCTGTTGAAAGAATCTGTTTATGGATTTACTAGAACTGCTCAAAATTTCCTGAAAATGGACCAGATATATCCACCCCCTTCCAATGCAAACATGGTGGTTAGGTGGCAAATGCAGCTGCCAAATTCAGCAGTAGATCAAGCAAAAATTCAAAAGGCATCTTACATACTATGTGTTGATTCCCATACATGCTTGTCCTGCATGAAGTTGAAAGACATAAAGAGAGATGCAATTCACAGTCCATTTTGACTACACTTGCTATGGGAATGACTTGGATCAGGTCAGATGTATTCCCATAAAGTCTGTGTGCTGTGATGCCGGGGCCACCACTAACTTCAGGCAAAGGTAATTCCTCCATTCACTTCAGGAAAACTTGGATGGGAACATAATGAGCACAGCCAGCCTTCCAGAGGCACTGTACCATATGCTGTCACCATTGCTACACGTGCCACGAATCACATCCCATCTGCCCAAAAGGAAATAGCACTCAGGTGATTTCCAAAAAAAATCAAGAAGACAAAGGCAATTGTTCACATGGGTAAAAAAATCAAACAGGATCTGGCTAGATTTTGGGAGGCAGCCAGATTCAGGCACCTAAACATTGCAGTCCTCTTTCTAAGCTGCATTCTAAAGGAAAACCTGAGCGACAGAGAGCAATTTATATCTTTATAACACAAAGTTATGGTCATGCTTAAATTCAGGACAAAGAGAAAGTAGATTTAAGGCTTGCAAGAAAGCTGACAACTCTGCTGAATGTGGTTGTCTTTGGCTACTCATCACCAGCTGGTTCAGATATTATCCATCTATACAACTGCCTTGCAGTGCTCCTGGAGCACTGAGTTCTCCTCTCAGCTCCTGTGGAGAGATACAGCTGATGTTGCCCCAGGGGCTGGTGATTAGTTTGAATGGGTGATGATGTTCTCCACATAATCAAGGGAAAAAAGGTTAGTGGAATCACTCAGGGGGTGGTGGGAGGCCTCTCCCTCCTAGATATGGAAGATGCCTAGATGACTGATTTAGCAAAGATGCTTGAATTTCACCGACTCTGTGAGAGAGAACTCTTTCCTTGGAAGACCTGAACTAAGCAATTTTACTCAGTGGGATTCCAGATTATGTTAATTGACTTTTGAAGATATTTAACAGTATTTCTTCTAATGATGAACTTATACCAAAATGAGAGAGAAGTTGAAAGAATAAAGAAAAAAAGCACTGAAAATGCCTCTGCCCTACTCACTCAACCCCCCACAGGCGAGGATCAATCCTAAAAAGCTCTGCACACAAGAAGAGCCTTTACATGAAGCTCATGAAGTCAGTACCTGCATTTAACTGGCTTTGGCTCAGGTCCAGAGTTTCTTTTAATTTGCATGGGAGTTTCACCTGTGACAAACTTGCAGAATTGAGTTTATTATTCATTTTGTACAGAACAGAAACAAATGGGACTAATAAACCTTCGGTAGAAATTTACAAGATTTTTCTGGCTTAATAAATTTAGCCAGGGGGCAATTGCTCTTAAATACTAGATACATAAAAAGGGATCCTAATTACCATTAGAATGCAAATTCTGTAAACATTTTATCAGAATTTAATACCTTCCATGTTACAAGTTTTAAAAAATATGGGCTTCATGGCTGGTCTTTTTCCCATTCACCATCATTCACACATGGCCATACATGCTCCTTGGCTATCACATAATTTCTTTTCCTAAGCTGTCATCAGAGCACATGCAAGGAAAACTAAAAATGTCTATTTCTCAGGTGTTTTCATCCTCCAGTTCTTCAGGTAAATGTCTAACACAGGTTTCCTCATTTTTCAGCCAGTTTACGTGTCACTGTGAGCCATCCATTTAAAGATGAGTGCACACGGAGTGAAGTATTCTACAGATTGTACAGCTCTTTTAAGTATTTCCTTTAAACTATTGCACACATATGCAAAAGTAAACAAATAAAGGATTACTTGCAGAGTTTGGCAATAAAGAGGAGGTATTAGCAGCATTTTGAGATGGAAGTAAATTTCATTCGACTGTTTTATTACTTTGAGGCAAAGGCAACTATTTCTTTTGGGGTGTCTGTCAGCAGCCTGAGATGAGGGTTTACATTATAGTAAATGGATAGTTTTCAGTTGAATTAAGCATTTTGTAAATTATAGTGTGCATCAAATAAAAATACATGACAAAACCTTATTTCAGTTGTTTCGCATCAAAGTCTTTTGCATTTCTGCAAGAAATTAGCAAACTATAATAAATCCTGCAAAACAAGGCCTGGTTCCTGGAGCGCCCAAACATTTTGACATCTAGGCAAACAAAAACAAAGTACATCTACCTCTGGAAGCAAAGGAGAGCGTGCCCTGTGATGCCCAGGCAGCCAGTGTCAGCTCAGGCTGAGCTGAGGAAGATGGGGGGACATCAGAGTGTGGTGGCTGAGGCTCAGCAGCACTAAGGGGGCTCCGCAGCTTCCAGCTCAAAGCCCGGGCAGAGCCAGCGGGCATCTCCCTGGAAGGAGACAGGGCTGGCTGACATCTGCTTGCAAACACTGCATGGACTTACAAAGCAGGGGACACAGATTACTTAAGAACATAAAGCTAGTCCGTGGCAAAACTGTGGAGGCTTAATTTGCCAGGAAATATCACTTCGGGTCTGTCCTGCTCTTAAGCCATTCCCAAAGCTATCTGCTCTTTCTCACTTCAGAAAAACACTGGGTGAGATGGAAATTGTTCTAACCCTTTCCAAGCCATAGAGGAATTGTTTTATTAATGCAATTATTTGTATTTCAAGAATAAGTCAAGAGACATTGAGGGCTGAAGGAGTTGCTCCTCACTCTTTTCTCTAATTCATCCTCAAACCCTACAATCACCCTATTCACCTCTACTCAGAGAAACAGCACAGCATCTTACACCTCAGATGATGGTCTTGAGCCTTTGTACCGTTGACTAAACAGGCAACCCTACCCACCATACAGCCTCACAGAATGTAGACAGAATCAGCACAGTCTACAAAAGCCTTTTTGGGCTCTGCTCAGCTTGCCTGTTCCAGTGATACACTACTATTTTATTTCTTTTTCAATTTCCATCTTTTCTCCATCTAAGATAAACAACTGCGCCTCTCAGTTCTTCTTTAAAGCTTCTATTTATCTTCCATTTAATGTGTAGTCAAGGAAAAGTCAAATTTTCACATTGTGAAATGTATGTAAACCAATCAGGCATCATTATTTATGTACTATTGTTACACAATTTTTTATGCTTCTTGCCCCATGGCCTTTTAATTAAGGTGTCACAGGACTATCAATTATATCAGTTGCCATATTATGTAACTTCTGAGCGTGAGCACTTACTACTGGCACTGGCCAAATATGTATTTTTTCACCCACATGGAGAATACACAATAGCAGGGGTCAGAAAATAAAATGGGATTTGAAACTCAAGGAATCAAGAGTAATTGAACTCTATAGATAAAGGGAACACATTAAGAAGATGGACGATCTTAGATAGTAAAGATATGGCTGCATGAAGGGGAAAAAAGGCAAAGAAGAAAGAAAGACATCATCACACTGTTAAGATGATTTAGGAAACAAGGTCCCAAATCACAAAATAGCCTAGGCATTTAGCATAGTCACTACATTTGAGAATCACTCATTATCCAAAGCATCACTTTCTGATGATCTTCAATCAGTATCTCAATGCCTAAATCATATAAGAATATAGGATTAGAAGAAAACAAAAACAAAACCAAAAAGAGACTAGTTGCTTTCATTAATAAGTACCCATGCAATGGACATTTCTGAGGATGCGCAGCCGTGGGCCGTAAGGTGCTTCCTACCATCCTGCACCAAGTGCAAAGCTGGAATGAGAGCTATGCCCCTGGAGCTTTTCCTTATGGTCCATTTTGGTTTGAGAGCCTCATGATCACCCCAGGTCCCTGCAGCAGTAGGATATTCATCAAATAAAACTCCTAAGTTATTCCAGGAAGCTGACCTCTACCATTTTACACAGGATATTAAGTAGACCCCAGCTGTCTCCACTTAAAAGTGACTTAGTTCATCTGTTTCATAAAGGTCCATTCAGCTGCTTTCTGAGTTATCACAGTATTAAAGTTACTTTCTGTGAAGAAGTCTAACTTTCTGATGATCTCCCTTGCTTACTTTGCATGCAGGCTCTCTTGGTTTTCAAACGTCACAACTGGCATCTATATGTTCTGAAATAAGAATCTGTCTCTGGATTATGAAAATATTTGATTAAGAAATAACTATCTCAAGTCCATTTAGGAGAAACATACACAGTTGAGTATTTCTTTTTTTTTCTAAAGCCAGGGAGACACAGTACTCTTCATTTCCATGAATGCCTCTGTATGCAAGCCCCAGAGGTATATGATTACTGATCAAAGCACAGTACTGTCTCTGTGATTTTGCTTCAGAAAGCAGAAAAGTGACATGGATGTAGATTTTCCGAAGCTCAGTAACACTTATTCAAGGTTGTGAAAATGACATTGATCATTAGAAATCACAGAATCATAGAATGGCAGGATGGATGGGACCTCAACAATCACGTGGTCCAACCTTTCTAGGTGAGAATACAACTTAGATGAGATGACCCAGCACCCTGTCAAGCTGAGTGTTACAACTGTCCAGTGTTGGGGAATCCACTCTGGGGAGACTATTCCAATGTCCCACTGTTCTCATAGTGAAAAATTTTCTTCTGGTGTCCAATTGGGATCTCCCCAGGAGTAACTTGCACCCATTACCCCTCATCTCTTCTGGCAACTCCCTGTAACAAGAGATATCTCTATCTGCTTGGTAGCTACCCATTTAAGTACTGTAACATGGCAGTAAGGTCTTCCCTAAGCCTTCTTTTCTCAGGCATGATAATCATGCCCATTAAAAAAAAATCAGTTAAATTATTTAAAGAACTCAAACAGGTTGGTTTTTTTTAACAAGAGCCTCCATTTAAAAGCAGACAAGATGATATTGCAATATTTTTGTATATAGATTGAATTGATCTGGGATGAATGAGTTCTGGAACTCAGAGAATAATGCAATTTTGGGATAGTAATTTCATGCTTGAAAGAAGAAAGATCAAAGTGAGCTGAAATTTTCCAAGATTTGCAAAATTAAAAAAATGATTAATATTAAAAGAAGACACACAAGTCCATAATCTGAATACTCCCTAAAGCCTTTAAAAATATGTATTTGTACTGAAAAACAGAAGAAAAAATACCATCTATTAAAAAAATTAGTTCAGCTGCTTTTCAATATTGACATCCCCTGTTCAATTGCCTGCTGCAGCAGGCTGTGTTCCAGTCAGGTTAAGCCATTGCATGTTTACTCTTTGTATATTGCCTGGGCTCTTTGCCACTCACATCAGGCTTTGTAATTTTCATTTACTCTTTCCAGAACACATTTAATAAAATTTACTATTAAGTTATACTTAGAAGTGTTTAGGATTTCTTTTTCCCTGGATTGACCTCATTTGCTTTCAACATTTTCTTTTAACTTTAAATAAGAAAACTGTTCAGACATTTTTAAAGCATAGACTTTAAATTAATTGAAGTCCTACATGACTAGAAATCCTCAAATATGTTATAAAATAATTATTCTGAACTACCTGGTATAAATGAAATCAATTCTTGAAGTTTTCATTGTTCTTTTTCACATACACACACATATGCAACAGGCAGATCCAAGCAGGTGAACAGAGCTCCTTTTTTGTTTTACTACAACTATATTGTTTTAGTAGTTCCAAATTGCCCTACACAAGGACAGAAGTTGGACTCCATTATCCTGATGGGTCCCTTCCAACTCGGCACACACTATGATTCTATAATAAAAAAGCTGTTTTCAAGCTTTTTAAGTCAAGCTATGAAAGAATTAGCTTCAAAAGACACTCAACATAAGAAATGATGGAGCAGAATATGCCAGCATTATGGACTGACTTCGATTTTGCAGACGACTATGGAGCAATGTGGGCTGACATGTTTTGAGCTTCTGAAAAGTAAAACTTTAAATTAAAAAAAAATAATAATTTAAATAGATAAAAGTATGGTAGCACTGCTTTCCAAGTACTCAGTATGCTTGGAAAAAACCTCAGGTTTTTGATAATTCAGAGTAAAATATAAGTCAGACAACACAATTTCCCAACTACTTGCAATTGTACAATCACATTTGCTCAAAAGCTATTTGAGGCAATGAAACTACGTGAAGCACCCGAATTTGATCAATAATGAGATACTTGGCTCACTTAGTGGCAAATCCTTTATGAGCCCAGTATAGCACAGTGAAGGGAAATCAGAAATATACACAAGAGAAACTACATCTGAGACATCTTTGAAACAGGCCTTAAACCCCTTGTAGGCTACATGGCTGGACGTCTCCAACACGAATCTTCAACTACTTTTCCTCTTGTAAAAGATTAAAAAGTTTTGACCAAAATGGCTTCTGCTGGAGATTAAAACTGGGTACAGGATAACAAGGCAATGCCCTCCCATTCCAGCTACATCATGTTCCCCTTAGTACTTTAATGCTAAGTGCAAACTAGAAACAGATTGTCTGAAGCTGGTATATTTCACAGAAATCCCCCACTCTGCTATTAGGAAAAGCACATAATTTTTGCCAGCTCTGGAGAGTTTGAGGAATCAATACATTTAAAGTATTCTGCTACATCTAGTACCCAAGCAGAAGCTATAGATCCAAAGCAGCAGGCAGGATTTCCAGTGGCTGTACAGAGCAACACACCAGAGAAAGGTGTATGACCCAAGTGACAAAATGTGCTGTTACAAATCTCCACTTGTGTACCTATTATGTTAAAGCTAAGTATTTTCACATCCTTTCTCTTGACTGTTGAATTCTTGATTACCTCCTATTTCTTAATCTCTTTTCTAAAGCCTACATCAAGTCTGGGAAACATTCCTTTCCCAAAAATCCAGATGTAATTACTGCAGACACTATGACAGTGTGTCTTGAATATAAGAATTTCTTAAACCAGCTACTGCAAATTACTTCAGGCTATGCAGAGAATGATTGCTCTTCTTTGTTCTTCAGAAACAGCTGATTCATTGACAATGTCCATAAGTTTTGCCTTCAAACCTGGTCTGATTTGTCCACTCTATTATGAACCACGGTTGAAATTATCCTTTATTATTGTTTTAGTAAACTTGACTGTCCAGCTTCTTCCAGAAATATAGGCTAAATATCCTTTCACTGATCTAGAGAATGGTGGAATATTTAAATTTTCTTTCTATGACTTAAACTATTTTTGCTGCAGAATGGTCTTGTCCACTCTCAACTTTAGGTTACTGGAAACGAAGCAACCTTTGAAAAGTGTTTTCTTACAGACATCACAATATGCTATTGATCTGGGACATTTCATTATGCTTAAAATGTCTTCTAAGAAGACTACCTCATCAGTGTTATTCACCTATCTGGGTTTTATCTATATCCACAAATACCTTTCAGTCAAATGGGTGACCTGACTCTTCTATGCAACTCCTGACTGTTCTCACTGCTGTACTGCTGTGGTCCTCAGTTCTAGTCTCATTTCTGTTTGTATTTTTCCACTACTGAATACAGATTTGCTTTTGAAATATGCACCACCTCTAAAAAAGAGTCTAAAAAAGAGTCAAGTCTAAAAAAGATGGTTTTAATCTGATAAAATAAAATTTAAAAGCAATAAAGCCTTAATTTGTTAAGAAGAGATTCAACATGCTTAACAAGAAGCATAAAATTAAGTAATGACAGGAAACTTTTTTTTTTTTTTTAATTTTAAATGATGCTAGAAATGTAAAGACATTGTGATGACAGGATTCTGTGCTATGAAGATACTGGTACTCAGTTCTGGAGAAGTACTAACTTGTCTGAGCTCTTCCAAGAATGCCAAATCTTTTAAGTTTAATGAGACGTTTAATTTTGATTTTCAGGCTACAGTCATTGATTCAGATCTGGCTGGATATAGGTATTAATGCTCTCATCAAAACTTGTTGCTCAGTGTTCTACAGAAACAAGGATGAACACTCTGGCAACAAATTGATTAGAGATGTCTGCAAGGAAACCACAAAGATCAGTGGGTAGATCTATCTCCATTAACAATCTAAAAGGTTAGATAAGGATAAACAACACACTAATTAAAAGTGCAGATGCTGCTCAAGCTCTTGTGTCATAAAGATCACAAATACAAGCAAAGTATCCTGTTAGAGAAAATTAGCAAAACAAGATTCACCTTATAACCTACTTTCTAGTAGAGAAAAAATAATACAGGTCATTAACTTTCAACATCCTGAAGAAACCTGAAATCCATAAGAAAGAGTCTAATGCTGTAGTAGTGAGTAAGTTAGACATAAAATTTCAGTGCTGGAGAGCAATCAGGAAGTCTCTTAATTGTATCTATAGAAACATTTTATCCTGAAGAAGAGAGCTGTGCATAGCACTAAAATGACAGTGTGATGCAACCTGGAGTTCAGGGGTAAGCACAGCATTGTAAAAATTGCTCACGTGAAAACAGAGATAGACATCAGATATTTCAGATGCTACATATTAAGGTAAAGAGTTATTTGTGGTGCTAAAAGGGGAATGTGATTAGGAGGAGAGGAACAGGTCAACCGAACATCTGAGTCCACATTAATAAAAAAACTCCTGATGAAAGAAATATTTTTATATGCCAGTCTGGTGAACTTAATAGCTGCAGCACCTAAAATCTGAATGGTAAAGCCTCAAGTGTGCATGCCTGATGGGACACCTTTGCAGTCTGCCTGTCCTGTTGTGGTTTTGTTCATCTCAACGTTAGGAACTTATGATTTGAACAACTAAGGCTGTTTGAATCACTGCAGCTCCATGGGCTTTAACTCCACTAGTGGAAACTTAAGTCTTAAACTTAAACAGCATTCTTGGATTAGCTGGAAGATGTGGATGCAATAACCCTGTTAGTAGCAAGTGTTAGGCTGCTACTACATCCTAACTACAGATCACAGAATCACAGAAGTACCTTGGCTGGAAAAGACCTTCAAGATCACCACGTCCAACCATTAACCTCACACTGTCAAGTTCTTAACAAGACCATATCCCTGAGTATGATGTCTATATGACCCTTAAACTAACTACAGTCATGGTGTCTCCACCACTTCCCTGGGCAGCCTGTCCCAGTGCCTGATAACCCATTTGGTGAAGATGAACAAGTAACTGTGCATATTGGTTTTCAGAACATAATACGAGAGTAACCAGAAGCCCTTTAGCTCTGATCGTCTGGTTAGAATATTGCGTATCTGATGATCCACTACTGCAAAATCAGAGCACTTCAAGATCCATCTTTTCTGGAGAAAACCATCTGACTATGATTTATTGAAGGGCTGATATTTACTATGAGGCACATGGATATTATACGCTAAAACTCCACAAGAGATTTTTTAGGAAATGTATTTGATCACCAATGAGAGCAACTGCAGAACAAAAGACCAAACATAATACAAAATACTGTCAATCTCAATAATCTAATTTAACCTTTAATATACAACATAAACCCAGCACAATATATTTATATGATGAGGAAAGGGCTAGAAAGTAAAAGCTAAGAGTGAGAGAATGTGGGATTCTTACCAAGACTTACTAAAACTGATACAATTTTAACATTGCTACAATAGCTCTATGAGAAACCTACCACATTTTTATTTATATACTGGATTTAATTTTAAATTTATTCACAATGCTTTTGATAAAGTTTGTTGTAGCTTCACATCCTGTATGTTTTAAAATTTTAAAAAGGTACAGTTATGTATTTCTATGCATTAAAAGTTCCCAGTTTTTTTGTAGAAACACTCACAAGGAGTCTAATTCCTTGCAATAGTGACTGAAAGTTAAATGTGACATTCAATGGCTTTACAGCCCTCCCTTTTTATGGGGAAGCAGCAGAGTGGACAAAGTCGTCTGAGGTTGTTTCACTTTGGTGGTAGCTGTGTATCCAAAGGAGTCCTCCCCCAAACATTTAAGCATCCTGAGTACATTCCCAACTTCTACTGCCAAGTTAAAATGAAAACGGTCTTAGTTAAGAAATGATTGAGGTGGTTTGCTCTAATCAAATTAAACCAGCCAAATGTTCTTTTCAAAGGTAACTGTCTACTCTGCAGCTGTATGCAAAATACCACATCAAATGTGGAAAAAAAAAAAAAAAAAGAAAAAAACCTGATAGAATTCTACCCCTACAGTAGAGCTCTGGCTCACTGCTGAAGAGAAACAAAAGCACTAGTGGAGCTAGGAACTAGATTTACAGCAACCTCCCAGAAATATGTTAAGAAACAGTGAACAAAGTACTGAAACGTCCCAGTTTATAATGAATTGATTTCAGGGAGAAGGGAATTATCTGAGCAAGAGATAGCTTTAGTTATTTGTCATAGTAGCCACACTTCAAATAGATATTAAAACATTAGCTAAAGCTTCACATAAAAGAGAGGGGGGAAAATACCACATAGGCTTTTCCATTATATTTCTCACTTCCTTTCTCTGTTTCTGTCAAAACATGTAAGATTCTTCACTGACTGATGTTGCAAAAGTCCAAAATCAAAAGGTTTAATTTAAACTCAATATGATTCATCTGCACTAAAATTGAGTATACAGTCATTAAATATCCTGTGAAGATGAATTCATATGTGAGTTATTTTTTAATTTCCTTTTACTAAGAAAAGATCAGTCACCTGTTAATGATAATCCAGAGTGATAACCACTCAGTGTTAGTATGAACACTTTCAAAACAGTATGGCACTTTTTGCTAAGTTTGTAACTGTTTGATAGGCATGTCATGGGAAATCTACCCCAGGCACACTGTAGTACCTGTATTTAGGTACCCAAAATCATCACCTTGTCCTAAATCGCGGGGGATGTTTTTCAGGCTAGAGATCCATCTTCTTCTAAAAACATAAAAATACATTCATAGCATCACATGGAAGACATTAGACAGCACAGACACAACCATCCACAGATTTCAAGAAGGAAGGGAGCACTGGAGATTATCTGAAATGACTAACATTTACTCACACAAAGACTGGAAACATGTTTTTTGTAAAAAGCTTAGATTCAGAATAAGATAAAATACTTTTTGAGAAAGCTTGTACTCACTCCAGAAACTGAATTTCCTAAGGCTCAGAACGCTATTCCATATTCAACCCTTCCTTCCTGACATGCTCTTATCTTGTCCTGTTTCTGGCAGAACATGTATTTAAACTAAATCATCACATCCATAACTAATAAACAATTCATATGGACAGGAAGAATATAACTTATTTTCCCTGTACGTGCTCACTCTGTGTGCTGCAGGGTTGCAAAGAGATGATGAACGTGCCAGCGCTCATGTGCAGTCACTTCACAATGTCCTCTGACAAAAAACTTCTCCAAATCCCACCTACTGCCAAACCCTGTTCAGTGTCAACCACATCATTACCCTTTATCCTCCTGTCAACAAAGAACTTGCATTTCCAGGTAGGGAGCCCCTCCCTCCCCCAGACCTTTGCAGTGGCTGATCAGTGCAGGTACCATCTCCCTTCCCCTCCCACCACCACTGCTCTCCAGCCTGGAAATGCCTCTCTCCCGCCAAGGCACTTCCCGTCTTCACATCTGCCCTGAAGACCATCCTGTTTGTGTTAGACTAAAACTGACTCTAAAGCTCATTCAGTTTTTCCTTCCCATTACTCATCCACCTCTTCTACCCCAGCTGAGACTCATCTGCCACGTTAATCCCTTCAACGTTGGCAAGTTTCAAGTTCAGTTTCCTCTGCTTCACTCCATCCCTGCATCTTACTTTACTCTTTCTGAGTGCAAGACACTCCCTATACCCAGCGATGCAGAGGTAACCATTTCTTTCTCTCCAAGGGCCTGCCATATAAGTGGTGCTATTAAAAAAAAAAAAAAAAAAAAGTTTCACACAATACAGCACATTGCTGATGTGTAAGAATGATGTCACAGACCAGAAGTTTAACATTAGCTTGGCAGAAAAAGGAAATAAGGAAGGAAACAGAATTCACTGGAGACAAACACCCCGAAAACCAGAAATGTTTCACTTGACAGGATGGAACACCTCAATGATTTTTTTTAAACTTATTAACAGCACAGTAATAAAGCCAGCAGTCAGAGTCAGCATCACCACAAACTGGAAAGAAACAAAATTAGCAACTTCATTTTGAAATTATTATTTCCCTCTAATTATTTTCCCTCTATATGTTCCCATATAATTTCAGTTTAACAAACAGAACAAAGCAGAACAACTGCAAGTTCAAGTTTTCTTGCAAAGGGTTGCCTAGGGCTGCTACAGATATGTTCTGAATATCAGGTTAGACAGGGGATCACAGAATCATAGAATGGTTCTGGACCAATTGGGAGGGACCTTAAAGATCATGTAGTTCTAACCCCCCTACCACAGGCAGGGACAGCTGCCACTAGACCAGATTGCTCCAAGCCCCATCTAACCTGGCTCTGAACACTTCCAGGGAGAGGGCATCCACAACTTCCTTGGGCAACCTGTGCCAGTTTCTCACCACCCTCAAATTACAGAATTTCTTCCTAATATCTAATCTAAACCTTGAGGAATTTTGCGGCACTGATAGAAAGTTTTAAGCACCAAATCCATTATATGCTTCAGGGACCTCTGAGCAGAGTCAAGTGCTGGTCTTTATGTCAGGACACAGGGGGATGGAGGAGTCACACCTGCCTCAGCCTCTTCTCCCCACTCTCTGGTTCCCTTGCCAAAGGAACCAGTTGATGGGCTCGATCAAGTTCTCAAGTGAAAACCAAGAGGTAACAGCATGGACCTCTGGACTGCAAAAGCAGGGAAAAAACAGTGTGACAGTATGCTGTACCACAGAAGACAGGATACAGTTTAATTTATATTTCAATGGATAGAAAATAATGTAAAGCTTTGAACACGGCATAATTGTGCAAATACTCCTGATTTCTGGGTCTACCCCTGCTGATCTGTATACCAAAAAGATTTAGGAACAGAGTTACACTTACAGCTAGGTGGACCACTCTGTTGAACCTAAGTCAATTAGCTGGGGCACCTATTCTGTAAGTTAACAGGAAGGAGAGAACTAAAAATTTTCTTTCCTTATTATATGGCAATGATGGGCTAAAATGGTAAGATTTTTGACACTTATCTTTAATAATTCAGATTAAATTATATTCTAATTATTTATATGCAATATAATGCTAGTTATTTTAATACTGAAGACTTATTAACTCATGAAAATACTACAAAATCAAAATCATTTTGTTAATCAAAAAACTATGAGCCAGGAAGCAAAAGCATAAAGCTTTGAAGGTTTGCCCTACTTGATTAAGGCTTAACACTACGAAAACTGTTAGAAAACAAACATTGTGAGAATTACAGTATTCTGTCTTATATATAACCTTCCCAGAGTGCAAATTCACAGTTTGATGGATGATTAACATTAGGGCAAAATTATTCACCTGATTATCAGCAGGAGAGAAATAAAATGAACATAATAATTTGTCAAATTTAGCATTATCATCACAAGAATTTTTACAGATATATTGCAACAGGGAATACTCCCAGTTTTCACACACAGGAATTTCCTGAATCTAATATGTCATTTATTCCTGGAAAAGTCTGTCCTTTGTCTACATATATTTCATTTTTCCCAAACACAACAGCACTAAGCTACATAACTGCTGGACCAAATTTTGCCAGAAATAACTACTGTATATAGTAAAGCTTTAGTAAAGCCTTACATCTTATTACCTGAAAGGTGAGCTAGTATAGTACTTTCATCATTCTACCAGTTAAAAAGGCCATTTCACAGCCCACAATATACCTCATTTTAGAGGAGTTCACAGTAAGATTTACTCTTGAAGATTCTATTTTTTACTTTGGTTTGTAAAGATAAGTAGAGTAAGGTGTCCTGATGGAGAGGAACTCTACACACAGGCAAATGTGAAGATGAAACAATTTTAAGCACGTAGCAACCATCCTTTTACCTGTATATTTTCCATGCCTTTCTGTATACTGTTTTTTGACAGCCTTACAGAATTTCAGATCAGTCCTCCAGGCCTTATTTCCATTAGAGTTAACAGTCCAGAGACTTCCAATACCATCACTTTTCTGATGAAGATTAGACTTCCTTCCACTTATCTTGCATCTCATTTTGCTTGATTCTGCAGTAAAGTGTTACCTAACTTCATTATCTGTCACTGTATAAGCAATTGTGCTGTGAAAACTGCATCTCTTCATTGTATGATATGCAAATGACAGACTTGGAGAGCAGGAATGCAAAACAAAGCTCTCGTAAGTAGCAAGAAATAGTATTGAAAAATACAATAAATACTATGCTTAAAATTATTCTATGTTATTTGAACATTTCTTCTTTGTGAAGAAAATTCCCTTCCTTCCCCAGTGCCAAGTAATGGAAACCAGGTTTGGCTTTAAGTGTTTCTCAGGATCTTAGAGGAAGAAAATCTATGATTGCTATGACAAAGCTGAGCTGCAATAGCAATGCTGGTCCTGCATCCTGGCTCTGTGACCAACAAAGCCATGGAAGAGCTCCACCTCTGTGCCTAGCAAGTACTGGGTCTTTTCCTTACCTAACTGTTCTTCATGTTCAGCCCCACTGCATGGAGAAACCCTGGAATCCTGAGCTCCTCAATGTGGTCTCTGGAGATGCCCAGACCTACCACTTGAGTTCACCATGACATTCAGTATAAGTTGACGTGGCCTGTGACTTCTGCCATTGCCCTCAGCCGATGCCACAGGACCAGAGCTGAGCACGGGGTGCATGTGGCTCATCTGTTTGAAGTCTGTCTAAATTCTGACACACAGAATGACTGTTGGTTTGCATCAAGCAGCTCCTGGATCACACATGCCATTACTCAGAGGTAACAGATTCAACGTTGTATTTGCAGTTCTCACTTAGTTTTCTCAGCCTGGTTGCATGTAAGAGTCAGAAAAATGCCAGACATCCCCTCAAAATAATTAAAAAAGAGCAGCATTTCAAATACTTCTGTTGTTATCCAAGTGCTCTGAAAATTATGTACATCTTAATCCAGTATGTACATTTAGTTACCTGGCCATGATACCAGTTTGCATGCCCAAACAACTGATGTTTTTATTCAATAATTAAGTATAGCTAGGTCAGCTACTTAAAATTGCAGAACTTCTTTACAGCATTTCGTTTTCTGAGTAAATTTACATAATACAAAACAGACCTTTAAATTAAATAAATTATAAACTCTTCTACAGTATTTTGTAATGGGGTATTTGAGTATTTTCAATCTTTCATGATATGATTTAAGTCACTCTAATGTGCTCCTTATAGCTTCATCTGCTCTACAGATTAAAAACATGCACAACAGAGGTGACTTTTTAGATAGCATTCCTTACATTTTAGAAGAGATGATGTTTGAAATTGCTCCCTCTGTTCTCCTGCCTGTTTGTGAAAAAAGCTGAGCAGCCAAGGTCCCAAGTGTCCTGATACATCACAGACCCACACCTTGCACCTGAAATGCTGCTTATGGCAAAAGGTACAGGCTTCATGACACCACAATGAGGACCTGGAACTCACTTTCAGAGATTTTTATACTGAAACAGAATTTTCATATTGCTGGTTGAAACACTTAGTGCTTGCCGAGAATCAATTTTCATTCAAGCTTGTAAAAATATTTTAAGCTTCAATGTATTTATGCAATGTTATGTAGAGATTACATTGCACTAAACCCAAGCAAAACAAGCCTGCAGCTGCATAGTCAGTTCCTCAAACAGATCTTTGGAAAACAAGAATTTTATTTTCATGATTTTGCTGAATTCAGGATTAGAAAGCACTTTTAAAAAAATCTTTTACTTCATTTGGAAAAATTTCTATGGCAGAAAAAGTCCTAAGTATTGTTATGATGAATTCTTTCCAAACAAGGTTTTCAATTTCCAAATACAAAACTGCCTAAACCAGACAACTAAATGCTCATTTACTCCCACAAATTATTGGTCTGGATTTCAGAGATTTTAAGAACTTGCAATTATCACTCTACTTCCAAGTAAGAAATTTGTGTGAGCTCCTCTGTAAACCAAGCCACTTGATTGTGTGATTAAATACAACATCAGCTACTAGCCACCTTGAGGGTCACCTCTAACTTCAGAGTACCTGTTTCTCTAGGACTGAAAGAACCTTGATGTTAGTGAAGTATAAAATATTTTCCTTTTGCTGTGCCATATGCGAGTACAATGATGTAAACACCGGGAAATATTCTTGTTAATACAGCACCATCAGCAAGTTGCTGATCAGTTTCAACTCGCTGTGTACCCAGGCATCTGTAAAGTGAAGATTCCTTCTTAAAGTTCATAATATTAACAAAAGATGCGCAAAGGCTGCTGGAGGTTTCCAGATGTAGAAAAATGTAGGAGGTTATGGTACAGCCAGCCTTACCATTGAGAGAATCTATTCAAAAACACAGGTCATTTATCTGGGATTTATGCTACAGATGTGACAGAAAGGATATGGAGGGGCCATTGCCACCATTTTGCAAGCAAGGTCCAATGACTGTACTGTTGCACTCTTGGTAGCACAATCATCACCACACAATGGAATCAGTACCAGTCAAACAGTATCAAAGCCACCTGCAAAGCTTGCAGTCTTAAGCTGTTACTTTAACACGATAATCCGCAACTCTCTAAAAAAGCATTTAAAAGGTGGAACACACATTCCACTACCACTTGCATGGTCTTTGCCGTTTCAAGTAATGAAAAGAGCTGCTAAAAGTCAGCTGTAGCTGCCAGAGCTAATACTTGAGACAAAACCAGGGAGACTTTTTTTTTTTTTTTTTTTTCATTCTCTCTTAGGCCTGAGGAAATAGTGCATAGATGGCTCCTTGCCCATCCGCACAAACACTTAAGTCACACACCTATGCCTCTGGAGATGGGTGTTTGTGTGTGTGGGAGGCAATGCACAGGCATGAGGTGAGGTCTGGCAAGCAGCACCTTGGCCTGCTGAAACCTCAAACCACACTTCATGTACACAGTTTAGTGCTCTCTTCATCCACAAACCCAAACTAGTGTCCAGTCCATTTATGCACCCAAACTCTTGCTTGCCCAATTCATGTACTAAAACCAGGACCCTGCCAACAAGGACACTTGCCCCGCTTCCTCACCTGACGACGTTGGGGTGCTCGAATGTCTCCAGGTGCCTCAAAACTGCCACCTCTCGGATGGTGGACAGTGGCATCCCTTCCTCACTGGTCTGCACCCGTACCCGCTTCAGCGCGACGAAACGGCCTCCATTCTTCAAGTCTCGGGCTTTGAACACCTTCCCGTAGGCTCCTTCCCCAATCTCAGCCACACATTCATACTGCTGGTCAGCCAGATTTGTGCTGTCCTTATCCATGCTGGCACCACTCCTCTTCCTCCGTTGTCCCACGTGCCTTGGGCTGCCTCTCGGTCTCGCTTGCTTTCTGAAAACCAGTTCTTTGCTCACGCTGCTGACAGGCCACACGCTTGGTACCTCTGCCAGAGAGGCAGTAGGAAGCTCTTGCCCTCCTGTTCTCGTTCCTCTGTTGTATGGGCCCCAGTGTGCCTCCTCTTTTGGCCACCAGGAATTATCATACAGTCTTTGGGAGCATTGTCTGTGTAAAGCAAATTAGATCTGGAGGACAAACCAAGCAAGAAAAGTGAGTTTAGAACACTTCACTACTTTTCAACGTTCTAAAACTGAGAAAATTAAGCGAATATATTATACAGCTGCATGCAAAGCAAACCCATGGTGCAAACAATGCGAATCACCAAGGTGACACATGTACCAATGTCCCTGTATGGCTGACACAATGCTAAAGTTATCAGGGTCTGCGCAAAAGGCTACAACACATGGCTACAGAGCAGCCACAAGCTGTGGGATTTTACTGAGCAATGGTCTGAATATGACAATCATGTGAGCCATGGGTGATCGGGACAGCAGAGCTAACAATGCACATGTAAGAGGAAGTTTTGTCCAGGAACCCATGTCAGGACTGCAGGACTCAAAATTTTGTTTCTCCAGTGCACATGGTGCAGTCTTGGATATATATCCCACACTATTATTAGTTATTTATTAGTAAATAATGGCATTTGGATGTTTCAGCCTTGATCTGCTCTCCCCTGTGCTAAGCCCTACGTGAACATATTGCAAGAGACAAGTTCCTGCCTCGAAGTGCCTGTCGGGAGAAATATGTACATAGTGAAATGACCAAAAAAAAAGATGTTGAAATGTACACACTAGCGAACTTATTAACATGCAAAGGTTTTGCCCGGGGATACAGCTACTGCTGGATGTGTGACTTGCAGAGCAGCATGATGAAAGATGGTCTTTAGGGACAGCATGCTCCGCTGTGAAGTGCATGAGGCTGGAGAGAAGCCTTCCTGCATCCAGTTTCATCCACACTTTCTGCAGGACTGCTGGCAAATCATCACTCCTCCCAAAGCTCCACATCCATCCTTTCCCTTCTCCTTGCCCCATTTTAGTATAATGATATTGGGAGCCCCAAGGCTGTAACTTGGAGGTAACTACGCTGCATTTTTACCTGCTAGGATTAAAGTTACCCAGATGGCTTAGCTGAGGATCCCCTAACTTGAATCCAGGCATAAAGCCAGAGTTGTTTTGCGCATTTATGCTGATCTTACACCTTAGTTGCGGTTGAAAAGACGAGTAAGGAAAGGTTTCAAAAGGAAATCTGCGCCTACTGCTCATCACTTTTCGCGGATGCTGCTGGAGGCACCAGGCTGCCTCACTGGCTTCTCATGCCACCACCACAGTTGCCACCGCACCGCCCCGTCCAGCGGCCAACCCCGAACCCCTCCGCACCTGCAGCATCACCGGGCAGCACCGTGGCTTGACCATCGCGCCTCGACCCCGCCGCCGCGAGGTACAACTGCTCCGGAGCTCCCCAGTGGGGCCGCCCGCATCCCGCACCGCACAGCTCCTCGTTCAGCCCCGCAAGCAACACCAACCCGCCCCGTACG
>JAAWXA010000002.1:19934948-19973357 GCA_038090715.1 Florisuga fusca
TTTTTTTTTTTTTTTTTTTTTTTTTTTTTTGCTACTTTCCGTTCACAGCACAGAGCTGCGGCAGGAAGTAAGCGCCCATGAATGCTTTCGGGAAGAAACTTAGTTGCAAATTCCACCCCAAAGCAAAGTCTTTGCCCCGACAGGCTCGCAGCTGGGGGTGCACGGGGCAGGGTGTGCGGGGGATCTGGGCACGGCGGCATCTCCTTCGCTGGGGTAGGAGGTTGGATGGAGGCGGTTCCTACTGTTAGTGAAACTTAAAGCAGAAAGAAAAATATCAAAAAACCCCACATGCAGATCTACTTCGTCTTCATGGGGGAAAACACACATCTGGAGTGCCCAATTCGCAGTTCTCCCATCTGGTTCCCTCCAGCACATGATTTTCAGGGCCATAAGGATGATTATGGTCCAGGTCCAGAATTACCTCTTAGGTTGGTTTAACTGGTAGGGTTCTCTTGTAGTTTAACTACGTGTTTAGAAGTGTATGTCCAGTACTTGGCACCAACTGTTTAGAATAAGTAAAATATATATATAATACTGTAGAAACTGAAAGATCTATCAGGAAGCAGAATATAATCTAATTACTCTACCTGGACTCACAGTGCTACTGAGCCTATATGAAATCCTACAGTTTAAAGGAAATTGATTGGGTGGCTTCAAAACTGACCCCAAGAAATTCCTTCCTATTTCTGAGAGGTTTAGAATCAGCACCTGAGGAGCTGCTGAGGGGAAACTGGCTGAGAGCAGAGGGAGACCTCTCCCACAGGAGAAGGGGGAGCAGGTACCACTTATGTCTTAAGGAAAAGACCAGTGGCATGAAGGCCAGTGTCATGTGTGTGCAGGAGACCATGCAGACTTTGCAAGAACTTAATTTATGCTCATAATGTATTTTAGTTTAGCCACAGAAATTCCTCAACAAATTCTGAAGCTCCTGATTTATTGGAAATAGATGCTGAAGTTAATGGCAAACCCCATAAACTTTAAATGTGAAAGTGTGAGAGATTCAAATACACAGATTGAACTTTAAAAAACAAAAAAAGCATGAGCAATCACATCACATTATAAAGTTTATATATACATTCACTACTTCTGTTTATCTGTTCTGTAACATTTATGGTTTAAGAAATCTCTTTCTTTCTCTTTCTTTCTTTCTTTCTTTCTTTCTTTCTTTCTTTCTTTCTTTCTTTCTTTCTTTCTTTTTCTTTTTTCTATTTTCTTTCTTGTTTTTTCTTTCTTTCTCTCTTTCTTTTCTTTCTTCTTCCTTTCCTTCCCTCCCTCTTTTCCTTCCTTCCTTTCCTTCCTTCTTTCCTTTNCCCCGGCCCCGCCGCCGTGCTCCGCGCTGCACGGACACGGACTTAGCCGGCTGCGGCAGCACTGAGAAGCCTGACTCATTCCTAAGGGCTCACTGTGCAAGGACCTGGGAAATAACCTTTTTTTTTTTTTTATGTTAATGTTTTTGTTTATTGTTTTTTTTTTTTTTTTTAATCCTCCCTGGAAAATAACCTTTTTTTTTTTTTTTTTTTTTTTTTTTTTTTTTTTAACTTAATATTTAGGTAGCTGTAACAAGCTCAGTACAAAAAACCCTCCTCAGGTCCCAGGGTCATGAGTTGTCTCCCTTTACATGCAAAAGGCTACATTTTTGGGGAAGGAGAAGTGAAGTCTTTTGCTGTCTTTCCCATAAAGATCTCTGGATGTTTGAACTCCAGGTGGGCTCTGTTCCCAAGGAGGGACTGAGGGGCACTGGGTCCTTTGGCCAGGTAAATGTGCAGCTTCATGTTGAGGATGCAGGGGAAAGGAGACTTCTGCATTTGCCTGTTCTGAAATGTGCTGATTTATCGTTCTAAAAAACAACACAAACTTATCCTTTCATCCCATATTGTCCCAGCATTTTGAGGGGAATATATGTAATAGTCTTTTGTTTGCCTTTCTGTGTGGTGATGTCAGTAGAGATTGCCACGGGAGATTATAATTCTCAAACTGAATTAATTTAAAATATAAAAGTGCCCCATGTTCATGTGGCTTTATATGAGCCTGAGATTTCAAAAAAACCAAAAACAAAAATAAACCCACACAATCACAGAATCATTCTGGGTGGAAAAGACTTTTAAGATCATTGAGTCCAACCATATAATGTGACTGCTTTTTTTCTCTCCACCTGGAGATCAGGTGAACAAACTTCTGTCTCTCTCAAAGTGCAGAGGTTGAGGAAGCTGCACAAATCTCTAAAATCACCTAAACCATTTTTCTCAGTTTTCTTTATATGAGTTAAGCATTTTCAGGAAGAAATTTCCAAACATGATTAAGTCAATCAGCAGCTAAAATGGATGGCATTACAAATAATTTGTTGTAGAGGATGAAATTACTTAACTGAATCACCAGAATTCTTTGATAATATAAAATCCAATACATTTATTTTGAAGTTCAAAGTCAAGAAATTTCAAATAATATGCATTTTAGAATTAGTTATAAATGACCAAAAATATACTTTAAAGAAAGGGTTTTTTCTTTTCATAAAAAACTTTAAAAATGTTTAATCTTTTAGTTATGAAAGAAACATTCTACTTGTAACAGTTCTGATTTAGAATAAGAAAGTATGAATTTATTTTGCTATAATAAGTAGGGGTATCCCCATGGAGAAATTAATAGGTCCTTTATTTCTTTTGTAATTGAAAATATCTTAATTTTTAGAAAATTACAGCTATTTTGAGAAATTAATGGTTTAAGAAGCTTATTAAATATTGTTATGAAATGAATTCTGAATAACATTTGCTGCTAATTCTAAACTTACTTAATTCTAAAGGGTTTTTTTGTAATGGAAAAACAAAAAGTTGGGAATGTGTATCAAAAAAGAAAGAAAATAAATTTATTTCTACATCAGTGTTTTCTGATTTTCCATCAACATTTATTTGTGAAAATATGTTTCTCCATATTTTCAAATCCATTTTTTTGTTCTAGTATTTTTTTTTATCACATAGAAAAAGAGAAACAACTCATAATGAAATGCAATTGAAAAGGAAAATGCTGATGTATTATTTGTATTGGAATTAAACTCCAATCAAGCTCCGTTACAACGAAAAAAATTATGTTACAAGCTGTACAAAAATCACTTCATAAAGTTGGGTCTGTAATGTGTTGCTGGAAATAACGAATAAGGCAGTGGTGTGGAAATGGATAACAAGCCATTCCCTAAATGACTATAAAGCAGTTGATTAAAATAAGATGGTAGTGGTGTGCAATACCAAGAATCGTGGTGAATAGATTAAGATATTTAGAAAGGATGAGACACAATGTATAGTTTTGCTTTGTGTATTTTATCTGTGTTTTGGGAACAGCTGAGGTTTTGCTGGGGATTCACAGTTTAATCTTACAAGAAGTGTTCTACAAAACAGCATGAAACTGCCTTTTCAAAGTACAGATTTTCATAAGGCTTTTGGAAAATAGTTTGCTTTGATGATGGTGTTGTTGTTGGAATTTTTGTAGTTAAGTTCCATCTTCAGTCTCAGTTATTATGATTTTAAACTGATTTTTCTGAGCATTAGTCCTCAAGAAAACACCTGAACTGATGAGAGACCCACTGTTGTTGTAGTAGAGAGACATCAGTCAGCTATTGTGAATATGAATATTTAGAACCTACAAAATTTGTTTTAAAATGGTAGTATAAATTATGGGGTTTTAGAAATTCCCATTAGCAACCTGAAGCAGTTTTATAAACAATTAGTATATATGCTCCCTGGAAAACTATTCCTCAAAATATGTTTCATATATCCCATCTCATGCTGAACTTGGGAAAAGAATATTTTCACCTATAATTAGTTGTATGAAAGTATAAATGAATATATGTGTGTATATATGTATTTATATAAGTATACATAATATACTAAATATTTTAAAGCTCCTTTTAGTGGTTCATAGGCATAAGAAAAACTGACCATCAGGAATAAAAGTATTTTCCTGATGTACCTTCTTAGACACTTAAAAGAGATCACCAAAAAAATGTAAAGCATACTTACAGGAAAATAATTCATTAACATTCACACAATGTTTTATTTTATTCAAGTGAGAGAAAATACTATCTAATCCATGTAAATTGTATGCAGCCATATTGTATGAATCCATCAGCCATATTTTCTTATCCAGCTCTTAAGGCAAGAGCCAGCACACTTCAGTGGCTTTCTTCAAGAAAGTTGACTTTTGGGGATTATTATGCAATGGAAGATCAAGGGCAAAATGTATACCTATGTACCTATCAAAAAACCCCCAACTTGCTATTTGTATTGGCATGATTCTCTCACAGCTCTAGCTAGGAACTGGGTGTCCTCTTGCACTCCATGCTATAAAACATGGATACTAACTGTAGCCTCTGCACCAAACTGCTTGCAGTCAGAACCAGGGAAATGGAAGGACAGAGAAAAGGAAAGATTTTCTGGAAATCAGGCTGCAGATCAGTAGGGATAAAGCTGATCAATGAGATGGAGATTTCTGCAGCCCTGATCCTATGATGTAGCACAGGGGGAGACAAACTGTGGCATGCATCCTGCAGACAGTGCCTGAGGTGGTGGGGTCCTGATGGCACATTTTATGCCATGGGACTTGCAGCCAGGCTGTGCTGCTGTGGAAGCTGCTAGGTAATCCAAATCTGTAACAGGAGTGACAGCAGGGAAGCACACCAGTGGGGTCTGCTGAGACTGGCACTGCCAGCCCATCGCAGGACCCCGTGGCATGCAACACAAGGTGATACTCCTGAGGAACCAGTGCCATCTCCCATCTGTGCTCTCTTGCTGGCACTTTTCCTTGCAGCTGAGTGCTAAGCAGAGGGGTATCTGTTTTGGCCTCAAGACAAGGATTTTTTTAAAGGGGCTCTTAGGGGCAGAATTATTTGCCACCCTGAAGCTGGCAATAGCCAGCAACTGAGGGACACAGTAGAGCAAGGACCTGTGTTTATTTTCTTGCTAGTGTTTTCCCTAATTTGCAGTCACTGTTCATTGGCATTACATGCTACACTTCTTTATAGCAGTATTTGGGTAAGATTACACCCTCTTCCTTTCTGCTCTCTTTATTCATTTTAGTAGCTTTTACGTCTGCTTCAGATACATTTATTTACATCTATGCATATATATTCAGTGCATGGCCATATATTTTTTTCTTCATGCCTTTTGTAAAATGCTTGTTGTTAATCTCTGTTTTCCATTCACTGTAGAAGAGAAGCAGAGACAGTCCTTCAGCTGTGAAGAAACAATGTTGTGAGTGGAAACTTTCAAAGAAAACCCTGTTTGGTTTGTGCACCATAATCCTAAACTTTTTGTGTCATTCAGGTTTTAAAAAATGACTAATAGTATTTTAGCTGTGATCAGGAAAGTCTGCCACAGAAAATAAGACTTTACTCAGCTGATCTGACCCCATATAAACACACTGTTATCTGTTGGTAACAGTGACAGATACAAGATTTTATACCTTTTTCTTCTGTTAGTGTTTCACAGAAAGGAGCAGACTTTGAATGCAGATAATGTATGGACCAAGTTCTTAAATGTGTTCCAGTTGTGGTTTTCCTTCTGTCACCCAGAAAGAACCAACCTTATCCCAGAGCCCACACGGCGTTTATTCAGTGGGTGGCCACTAAGCCTTTTTAGTCTTGCCCTTGGAAATTAAGTAAACTTGATCTGGAAATTGCCAGTTCACCCAGAACCCCAGCATGCCATCTGTGTAGTCCCATACTGAAGAAAAATTGCATATTTATTCCTGCTTAGTGAAAAATGCGGTAGCATTTGCCACAGTGGGCTAGAAAAACTGGTGTATGAGATAGGAACATGCCCAAAGTATGATACCATTGGAAGTTAATGAAAATTTATCCAATAAATCAAATAGAAATAGGATTACATACAATCTCTGGGGTCAGTCCGTAAAAATAAATGTAATGAAAAGTAAGTTGAAATGACATAGCATTTGACAGCAGAAAAAATGGATAGTATAAAACTGCTATCATGTTTTATTATGTAGAAATAACTGGGAATTACATGGTATCATCAATTGATTTCTAGGAGTCTATCAGGTCTGTGCTGTTTATTGATCTGTATCAAGAAACAATTGTCTTAGGTTACATCAGAGATCTATTTTAAGCATTAAAAACACTTTCTAAAGACAAGCATATAGTTAAGTAAGCAGGGTCAGGCAACCACAAGAGACAAACATCTTTTGGGAATGATCTAATCCTGCTCCAGAGATCTGGGATGGACTAGGTCATTCTGAGATCATCCCCCATCTGGTTGTATGCATTTCTGATTATGTACTGTTCCTGAGTACAGAGGCAGCAATAGTCTTTAGGCATCAACAGCTGTCACAAAATGGATAGCATTTTGAGTAAGAAAATAATTTTATATATTCTAGAAAAACACTGGGAACATGGACACCCTGTAGGTAGCTTTTCTCTGACATTTAATTGCAATTGTTTAGTGCTGATCACTCTGCCTACAGTGTCACATCAGTGCACCCCCTCTGGTAGCTGCTAAATACAAAGCAATGATTTGGAAAGGGGAAAACCTGTTTGCCTTATGCAGTTCCATGCTTTAGAAGGCTGGCATAAGAAGGAAGGCAAAACTTTAAGAGCAAGCAATATTAGTAGTAATGACAATAAATTGTATCAGCCAGTGTAATTTACTTGTATTAGGCATACAGTGGTGGCACTTAGGTGTAAACTGTCATAAGTGACAAGTGCAGTCACTTCTGACTTATGTGAATGTTGGGAAGTGATGTCAGTATACTTACCTATCACAACATCTCAAAAACCCATGCACTTAAATTAGAAACTCTATTAGAGACATATATTTATACATAATATATATTAAACTGCCTACAAAACTGACTAGATTTTTCTTATCTCTATGAAGTTATACCTGTGTAATGTTGAAGGAACAGTTGCTTTTCTGAGTGTTATGGAGACTGCATGGATTCTTCATCTCACCCTAGTGCCATAGGGAAGGGACTGCTGGCTTCTGGCAAACAATTCTTTTATGTTTCCCATGGCATAGGCTTAGAAATACACTGCTATTAAATGCAAATCATCACTGATATTAATTTTATTTTACTTCACATTCAATATATGCTGAAGTCATGCAGCCAGCAGTGACTATCAAATGTTGTTCTCTGCTGTTTTAAAGGAAAATCAGACTTCTCAAGCAGAGCAGTGAGCAGGTGTTTTCAGGATTAAAGCCAATCTGTCAGTATACTGTAGAGTACAGTATGTTCTCATTGCATATGGATTTACATGCATAACTTACCTTAAAATCAATCAATGTTACTTCCATAAATGTCCTTGCTTGTCCACAGGAATAACGTATTCCTTAAGGCTGCAATACTTTCATAAATGTAATGTAATACTATAGTATGGAAACAACATGGGAAAATGATGTTGAACATCCACTAACTCATTTTCAGATTCATAAGTATATGAGCTGTTTATTATCAACACATACCAGAAAACTTCTATTGAATGTAATTATGCAGTGATTATGCACAATGGATGCCTGCCAGTATTCCCTACTTGTATGACCCCTGTTATAGGGTGGTCAGCTCTGAGGGTGCAATGCACAATAGTTCTTCCCAATCCAACACTGATGTCAGGATGTCACATTTCTAATTTCTATACCAAGCAGAGGAACTAAACATGGGATTTCAGAAACCAGATAATGGCAACAGCCAATTAATAAAAAAACAACAACAGCTACCCTGGGTCAGAACAAAGATCTCTGTAGGGCAGTCTCTGACAGTGGTTAATAACGTGTGTTTAGGAAAAGAGTTTAAGCATAATACTATCAGTTTCCTGCTCTATTATAACTTTTTCAAGATAAAGAATATTGTCTGATTCCTAAAACTAGGGATTAAACCCCCGAAGTTCAACTTCCTAGTCTTGCCTCCACTGTTAGCACATAAAGCTGGCAAATAAGAAACTGTGTGAGCCAGCCCAGCCATTGCTAATGTGATTCCTCTATTTTTGTTTCACAGAGCAAAGCCTGTGAAGGGTCCTATACAAGGGTGCCCTGATATTATTTATGATATTCAAGTAAAACCATCATTTATCTCTTCCTAGCTAAGAATACCTCAAACTTCAATGGGGCATTGCACCACCTTTCAGGCGTGGGAGTACAGAGGTGCACATGCGTGTATACACACAGCTCAAATATTTTGCTCTGAACAAGACCTAACATTGCTGACAAAACAAAGTATTAAAAACACATGATAGTAAAAGGCAAAATAATTACCTGAGGTTTAAACAGTATAATTGCCTGTTTTGTGATAAAGGAAATAAATTGAAATCAGATTTGCTAATGATGAAGTTGTGAACAAAACTGTACCAAGTATTTGATTTCCTTCGAGGCTGAGAGATCTGGGAGTGCTTCAATACTCCATGTCAGGGCAAGACCAGGGTGTGTACAACTCTCTCTTTCTCCTACTTTCCCTGTTCTCTATGCCTCGCTTTCTGCAGAAAGTAAAGCCAGATTTGTGGGCTGGACAGGACCTGTGGCACCTTCCCACCAGGACAGAGAGACAGAACCCAGTGACTTACTGGGGTTCCTCACTGCAGATCAGCTTAGACACACTTCTAAGATTTCTAACACTATTTTTTAAAATTATGATTACTATTTCTTGAAAGCATTGCCATGTCAAAAATTACTGCACATATGAGTACTTAGAGAAAAAATAAACCAGACGTAAGAACAGACATCAATAAAGGACATAAGTGTATATAGCCTGCTTCATCCTGCCTATCCATTATTGGTGTAAGAGCAGCTTTTATTGAAATGTTTCTAGAGTCTCTCTACTTCACTGACTAAACTTCCCTAGTTTGTTTTTAGATCACATCTGAAAACATCAACCAGATCTAGCCTTTGGCACAGTTGAGAAGTGAACCTCTCCGTACTGATTCTATGACTGAATGTTTCAGTTTATTCTTATATACAGCTCAATTCCAGGAAAGACTAATGCATCAAAAAGGAACTTGCAAGGAATTTGGATGTCCAGATTTATAATCACAGTCCTGAAAATTCCCACTCTCCTACTGCCTATACTGAAGTACACTGAATTCCATAATTCAGATTTGTGAATTTGAGGATACATCTGTTTCCATAAATGTCCAGTGTAACACAGTACAAAAGTCATTAAGATAATAAGTAATTTTACAAATCAACAGAGAACAACAGCTTCTCTTGAGTTTTTATGAAGGCAGAAGATGAAACCAGAAGACTGGTTTCTTTCCAAGTATATGTTTACATATTTTTTCCACAGTCCTTGAAGTAAGATCTTTGCTGTAACACCTGCCATTCAGAGAAAACCAGATTGCTGCAGTTAAAAACTAACGGTGTTATACTTATTGTAGAGTACTTTCCCATGCTTGAACCACTGTTTATCAGAGACTAATTATCCAAAGAATTTATTGCAAGATAAGAATCACGTTGCAACTTTGACTTTTTTATTGCATGAACATGCAGTGGCTAAAATACAAACACATTGTGTAGGATTGTCTTTTCTGTTGAAATGATGCCTAAAGGGAAAAAAATCACATGGCACCACAGAAAATAGGTTCCTTCTATCAGCTTCTGTCTCCTTAGGAAGATATGAACCTTCTTCTTTGTTGTTTTAAAAACAGTTTGAAAGCCTGGGATAACATGGGAGATGTTCTTACCATTCTTTGCATCATCAAAGAATGCATCCCCTGCCCTCTCCTCTTGGCCATACTTCATTTGAGAAAGCAGTAGAAGATCAATGTTTCCCTCCAGTGTTGTTAATAGAAAAGTTGAGACAGACACCTGAATTATGGAGAACTGGGAAACACATGAAAACTATTAGATTTTGGGTTTTGGATAGAGATGCAGTGAGATTTGAGAGCCAGGCAATGATCGTTCATACCTAACCTTGATGTATTCTACAGAGACACTATGAAGCCTTGCAAGACTGCTACACTCAGTAAAGACACTGCATGAAATTTATAAGTAGGCAAATGGAGAAAAAAAAGACTAGTGGAAGGCAGAGACTGGAAGAAAAACTGAATTTTGCCTCCTTGATCCACAAGCAGGCTGATCCTGCTACAGGAAAGGGAGTGGCGGGACTAAGGATGAGCTAGGACAGGACTCTGCAGGCCTGAGCTGGATCCAGATGTCACCAGGGAAGGGAAGGGAAAGGAAGGGAAAGGAAGGGAAAGGAAGGGAAAGGAAAGGAAAGGANAGGGAAGGGAAGGGAAGGGAAGGGAAGGGAAGGGAAGGGAAGGGAAGGGAAGGGAAGGGAAATACAGAGGCACCGGAGACCTGTGGCGCAGGAGGTCCAGTTTGCTCATCCACCTGGCAGCCCTTGCTACCAGCAGGGCTGTCACAGTGACCCCTTCCTGCCAAAAGTTTTCTTCTGGTGTGGGCAAAGCAGTCAGAGAGGCCACAGACATTTTGCTGCATACCAGGCTTGTTGAATAAAACAACATCAATATATTTATTGATATATCGAGGCCTTCCTTCCATACATTGTCTTATCACAGAAATCACAGAAAGTTCAGGGTTGGAAGGGACCTTGAAAGATCATCTAGTTGGAACGCCCCTGCCAGAGCAGAGTCACCTACAGGAAGTCCCTTATGAACATGTCCAGGCAGGTTTTGAACCTCTCCAGAGAAGGAGACTCCACAACCTCCCTGAGCAGTCTGTTCCAGTACTTTGTCACCTTCACAGTGAAAAAGTTTTTCCTTACATTTATGTAGAACCTCCTGTGCTCAAGATTGTACCTGCTGCCCCTTGTCCTATCATTGGACATAACTGAAAAGAGCCTGGCTCCATCCTCCCAGCACTCACCCTTTAGATATTTATAAACATTAATGGGGTCACCCCTCATTCTCCTCCAAGCTGAAGAGACCCAGCTCCTTCAGCCTTTCCTCTTAAGCAAGATTTTCGACTCTTAGTGGTCTTAGTGATCTCTTGCCACTGTTTTAGCATTTCTCTAGCATATTTACATGCTTTCCAGGACATGGATCCTGTTCTCATTCCCCAAACACAAACTATCCCTAAGTATCAGAAACTACAGTGTGGTGACAGGTAAAGCCTTCTGGAGAGCAGAGGAAGGGGTACTTGTGTAGTTCAAAGACTCTTTCACTTCATACAGGGCCCAGCATTGATGCACAAGAGTAAAAGGAATAATTTTTGAAGAGTCTGGGTTCAGCCTGCCACAAAATTGTGCTCAGGGGAGCCTCAGACTGTAAGGAGGAGCTGAACTCCCATCCACTGAAGGCAAAAAAAGGTCAAGGCTCTTGCACCTCTAGAAGAGGCTCAGTACCTTTTAGGTTTGAACCACCAGTTGCTTTATAGGGCAATTTGTATTTTTACTTAGGATGGTTAAAATGTTTATCTTTTTTTTAAGTAGGAACTGCAATAAGAAAGAGAGAAGGCACAGAGGTAGCTGGAAATCTACAGACACTGGGATCCATCAAAAGTGACAGCTTTTTGTATCATATGTGACAGCACCTCTAAAAAAAATGTTTAATGTTCAAGTGAGAAAAGCATGCAAACAGGATGTCTGGTTTTCAGAAGTCCATCCAGCAGCTTGCTTGAGCTTCCAGGGGAGTTACTGGGAACTCAGAGTCTTTCAAGGACTCTAAAAAGCCAAAACAGGTCTATTATTTAGATGTCTAAACTGAGGCTCCTGCTTCCAAAGTCATGTTTTATTTCTCCATAATGGGTTGAGGACTTATTCATGCATCAGAAGAAAGACAACTGAGGGTAAAGATTATGGATTAATTTCACATATTATCCATCAACAAAACTTTTGCTCATCGTGCAAAAGAACAAATTTAAGAATGCTGCAAGAGGCTCATTGTTCCCTAATGTTATATCAACTCTTAGTGACTCAGCCCAGAAAAAACATAGGACTGAAACCAGTAACTGTGGTTATTGCTTATCAGCTACACAACAAGAAATTTGACTCAGCAAAGTAAGCTGTCAGTGCCACAGACATCAGATTAGCACACAACTGCCTTTTGCTGGAGGGTAATAACTGATGTACAAACTTAAAATGAAACTACAAAGTAGTTATTCTGAATGTCCATCATGGTACTAAAAGATCAGCAAAAATAACTGACACGAAATGTCTTTGTCTTCTCATGCACTGGACTCTGGATATTTGGAAACTGATTTTTATTTAGATCCCTTAGCAGAAGGGAAAATATACATTGCTCTTGAAAAATATGGATTTTTGTGGTTTGTTGCTAAGATTACCCATTTCAATGAATCTGTAAATTTATAATTTTAAAGTAAATTAAGAAGGTTACTGTGAATTTAGCAATTTACTTTGCAACAGAAGAACCCTAAACAAGACTCCTGCAGTATATCCATACCAGCTCAGGAATCTGGCATATAGAATTGAGCAAATTACTATCTGTCTTCCAACTGGAAACAATATCACAGGAGAACTGTATCATATTATTTAAAAGCCTGCAACTGTGAAAGCTGAACCCATGGGTAAATGTATGAGAAAAAAAAAATGGAACAGGAGAGCCAGGCTGCCACCCTAAGGTAAAAAAGGTCTGTTGAAGTCCACTGAACTGAAAGGATGGACCTTTCTTGTTGCCTCAGAAATATATGGCATTCCTAACTAATTGAAATAGGCTTTGGAACTGCATAACAACTGACATGGAGGAAAAATGTGGATTTCCTTAAATCTCAGTTTCCTCACATGGATTGAAAATGCAGTATAAATAAATACCATTATGAAATAAGTAAGGATTTTGATATGTAAGGGAGTACGAATAGACCTCTAAGAGGTATTCCATCACAGCAGATACACAAAGTTAACAAGGAACTTGCCATGGTTATGCAAACATGTCGGCTTGGGACCTGCTCATTCCCTGCCACACGAGCAAAGACCATTTTCATCAGGCAGAGGCACCTTCAAAACGTTATTCCTATAGTTGCAGAATGTTGTCTGATATAAGTCGTCTGCTTATGTAGCTATTCTGAAAGACATGCAGTAGTCAGATACTGTGGAGCAATGCATCTTCCCAAATTCCAGCAATCTAAAATTTACTCTTAACCAACTAGCTAGTTTCCCTCCATCGTTAGAGGGCTGGCACTTCCAGAGAATATTCATACTACTGCTTTTAACTGTCTCTTTTAGAGGTGAGATGACTCATACTGTGAGTATCCATCTCTTTCTAAACTTGACACCTGACTTTTAGTTCACCTAATAAAGGTGAGATGAATGCCCTCCTTGGTGTAGGGGAAGCTGCCTTTCCTCAAGGGAACTGTGCCTAACTAAAAACCACCATGAGTGCTCTGTGGGCTGCAAGTTGGAGTGGGGAGTGGCAGTGAAAAATAACTAGTTCATTTTTTGGGGGTGGCTAAACTGTGGCTAAATGGTAAGCTAACCTGAATAGTTCAGTTTTGGAAACTTATCATCACATGCTGGACCCTAAGCCTGATGCCTCTGGTATCAGTAAGAAGACTGTGCTGGGGAACTTTAAGGGTAAGTTTGGCCACTGGGAATTTTTAAATATAAAAAAATTATGGAGGCATCAATACAAAAAAACTTGCTACTAATGGCTTCAGTCTGAAAATTGTCCAAAGCTGACAACACACATGTTGAAAAAATTATGCATGATCATAACCCTAAAAACTAAACAGATTTTTTAAATGCCTAAAATTAGGCTGCTCAGAGTAGTCTCTGGGATCCTATGCACAAAACCTTCCATAGTGCTATGTCCCCTTGGCCTTTTGTGCATCTCTCATTTCTGGGCTGTTTCTGATTTTAATTAAAGAGCAATAATGATACAAGGTATCTTCTTTCATGAACCCCATAAGGGAAAATGAGAATTATAAAATGCAAAGGAAAACTCGAGACTCAAGGAAGTAGGGATTATGAATTACAGGAAATATACTATTATATTAAACATTCTTTTAAAACAGCATGGTTTGTTTCTTATCAAAGGCTTGCTTTTAGCTCCTAGTCCACAAACTACCTTTTGAAATGGATGCCAGGACTCTCCGTTCCTTTCGAGTTTGTTTGGTTTTTCCAGGGGTGAGTGATTAATGTTAGAAAACAGGAAAAAATACTTTCCCTTAGAGCATGCCAAAAAAGGTAGCTGAATACTAGCACTCTATGGGCAAAACTATGTACTGACTACATTTCAGGCTGACCCACTGACTGCAGGAAGAGCTGGAATGAGTACAACTCAACAGTTGGCTCCATCTAATGTATGGAGGGAAGTTATTTTGATTTGCTCCTATTTCTAGAAAAAGTGTGAATTACAACAACCTGTATGAATTAGGTTTAGAACAATTTACTTTTTTTGTTGATATTTGTGATTGAAACAGGCCTTATATAATTAAGAAGAGCCTTTAAACAAGAGGGACCGTTTTTTTTTTTTTTTTTTTTTTCGGTGAAACAGGTTAACAGTTCTTGATAAGAGATGGTCTTGCAAAATTTGATGATATTGCAAAGTATTGTAGTAATTTAAAAAACATAGTTTAGGAAACACACAAGAAAATTGTATTAAATCATGAGGTCAGTTTCTTTGACCATCTGAAATACAATTGATGTTGGTATCACATTCTGCGATAAGCTTGTGAGAGAAGCTATTTTCCAGGTGGGTCTTGCCATAGAGTTGGGCCATATTCTTTCTCAACCCTTTTGATCTAGAAATCTCCCTGCAATATGGAAAACTTAAAAGATTTCTAGATGTTCTGCATTTTCAGTTGGGTCAGAAATACTGCCAGAGAATCATTCTAGTGGCATTTTGAAATCTGAGATCTAAGGAAACTAAGAAGTAGAGAAATTAAAACTAAACAAAAAGCAAGAGAAGGCTCAACATATTTTTCAAGATAGTAAAAACCATAAACCAGTCCAAGTTGAGAATAACAATAGTTACCTTTCATTTTAAATTAAATATAAATTATGTCTACAAAGTAAAGTTGATTCTTATTATATCCACAAGAGGGCTGAGGTGGAAAGGTACCTTTTGAGGTCAGCAGCTCCAACATTCCTGCTCCAGCAGGGTCACCCAGAGCTAATTGCCCAGTACCATGGCCAGACGGCTTCTGAATATCTCCAAGGATATTCACAACCTCTCCAAGGCGACCTGTATCATTTGCTCATGATAACAAATGAATGAAATGAATTGATTAAAAGAAAGACTTTGTTCTTAGTTCCTGCCTGGACCTACAAAACCACATCCCACTTGCCTGCTTCTTTCCCTCTACCTCTTCCTCACTCTTGATTGATACTAATTTCTTAATGGTGCCAAGACACAGGAAAAACTGGTTTTAGTTAACTTTGCATCCAGTATAAAGATATTTGTTTCTTAGAGGGGTAACATTGGCTCCCACCACACAAAATAACAATCTGTGCCTCTGGAGTCACAAATACAGCTCTGGGGCGTAGTGTGTGTCTCTGATGGAATCCAGAGCAGCTGGATCAATGCATAACAGTGAAACCTGAGGAGGACAATTCTAATTATCCCCATTTCTATGCCCCTATGCAGATCTATTGTGGAACAATTATTTTGAAAAACCCCAACAATATAGCATAACAAAAAAACCTCCAAAACAAACCAAACAAAACCAAAAACAAACCAGCCTTGAAGTTGGTACCAGATAAATAATAAAAATATTTTGCTCTCTAGGCTCCCTCTCCTGGCTCTGGTTTTCTACTGGTACCGGAATAATATAACTTCTGTTAACTGAAAGATGACTTCAGTGCACAAAAATAAATACATGAAATATTGGGGAAATAGGAGAAATCCCATTGTTGCCCTACAGAAGAACAGAATCTGATAACCCAAGAAAAGTCTGGTATTTTTTATGTGTGATGTTAAAAGCAATTTAAAAAGGACAGGAGTGTTCTCCTAGTTATTAGAAAATGTACAATATGCTGTATGTTAGATATGAGGAATGTCTTAGCTGTAATGCATTAGATCCTGTAAATCAATAAACCAATATCCCTCTACAGCTCCTCTGATTCAGTTGTCACTAATGGTTGTGCTGGGACAGAAATATTTCTGTACCTTAAATCTGGCTTTTTTCCACAGTGACTTCAGTAGACCATAACAAACCATCTTGAAGCCTAGAAGATATAAATCTGTTCTTTGAATTTGGAAATGAATTTATTTTGATTGAAAATCATGATAATAACTAAGGAGCTAGTCATATCAAAGAGGGAATGGCCCAGAGCCACAGCAGAGCAAAGGTGAATATTTGGCTTAGCTATGCCATACATTTTGTTTCCCTGGTCATTAAAAAACCCACCCAGAAAACAGGTGGTTTCTTGAGGAAAAATGAAGTTCTGGGTGAGGCACTCCTCCTCACTCCAAAGTTCTTCATATATTCACAGAAAGAGAGCTAGAGACTTCATTAATAATACCCCATTGTGTTTCTCTGTTCATTTTTTTCCACTTAACATGGCAGCTAAATAATCAAGCTTTCAGGTTCTTTTTCCTCAGAAGTTTCTTCCCAGATTTGATAAATCTTAAAGTATATTAAAAGTGCCTTAAAAATAATTTTTAAAAGCGTCTTATACTGTAGGAATATTTAATTGCTGGCCAGGTTTTCTGGAATGCTGGGTGATTACCTCTCCCACAGGAGTCTGTAGGAGCTGTAGCCATCTCTGAAAATCTGGTCAGAATTCTTTCTGCCAGATATCATGTACTAGACCTGTTCTTTTTCTCTATAGTACTAAAGCCCAACAAATCATGCTGAGGGATTAAAATGGCTGATGTTTGTTGGCTTGTTTTGGCCTCCGTGCTCATTGAATCCATCTTTCTAACTTGATGGAGAACTTTTGTCCTCACTGGAATTGCCAAGAAGTTACAAAGATAACCCATCACCTCACCTCCAGGCTGCTGGGCTCCCAGTGGGATAAAGTGAAACCCATATTGTTGTTTCAGTGAGGGGAACAGGGACAAAACGATGGCTATAAAAGACATTGATTTAAAAATAAAAGAAAAGAGGGGACCCCTCCTTGCAGAGACCCATGAAATATAGACTGAAAGGGTTTCAGTTTAAGCGGTACATCTACCTATCTTTTCCCCGTCCCTTCAACCTCTATTTTCCACTGCTGCAATCAGCTCTAGATCATAGAATCATAGAATCATAGAATTGGCCGGGTTGGAAGGGACCTCAGAGATCATCAAGTCCAACCTTTGACCCACCGCTGCGGTTACCAGCCCATGGCACTGAGTGCCACATCCAGTCTCTTCTTAAATGTCTCCAGGGATGGAGAATCCACCACCTCACAGGCCAGCCCATTCCAATGTCTGATCACCCTCTCCCTAAAGAAATTCTTTCTAATATCCAACCTAAACTTCCCCTGGCACAACTTAAGACTGTGTCCTCTTGTCTTGCTGAGAGGTGCCTGGGAAAAGAGACCAACCCCCCCCTGGCTACACCCTCCTTTCAGGTAGTTGTAGAGAGTGATGAGGTCTCCCCTGAGCCTCCTCTTCTCCAGGCTGAACACCCCCAGCTCCCTCAGCCTCTCCTCATAGGATCTGTGCTCGAGTCCCTTCACCAGCCTGGTTGCCCTCCTTTGGACCTGCTCCAGGACCTCAATCTCCTTCCTGAACTGAGGGGCCCAGAACTGGACACAGTACTTGAGGTGTGGCCTCACCAGTGCTGAGTACAGGGGCAAATGGATATGTCTATCGTAACACATAACCAGGTTGTAATAATATATTGTTTATTTCTGCATTGCAACAGCTCTGAAAAAAAGATATACAATTCCTATGAAGTCTAACTTTGCTTTCTAAGGAACTCTGTTGTTTTATAAACGGTTGTATTACAACATAGGGACAGTATGATGTCTCAGGTCAGATTCACGGTGAGTCCAGCTTGGAGACCTCTGAGAGCTGCTGCAGCAATTCACACAGGTGCTCTGGCCTCAAGAGCAGGTTTAAAGGCAGAAAAGTATCAGATTTGCAAGCTATCACTAAATTTAGTGGTTTAAGAACCTTCCCAACTACGCATTGCTTGTCACTGCCAAAAACTGTGCAGGGAGGTTTTGGCTTGATTTCCTTAGCCCTGAGGTAGGAAGTTTGTACACTGTTATGAGAGTGTTGGGTTGTATAGCTACAGATGTTAATGAACAAACAGCTAATGAACAAACCTTTTGTAAAATCCAACTGCAGCAGTCTTGCAACTAACTCCTGCAATGCTGAATTCCAGTCTGGCTATAACACTGCTTCATTTTCTTTGTCAGAAATGCACTTCAAATTTTTCATATTTTTGGTGTAGTGTTGCACAGGAGAGTAGATCCTATCTCAGAGGAACCTCTGAGAACTTTTAATACTTCATCCAGGTGACTTTCAAAGTTTTGTGTTCTTTAGGATTAAAATCATATTCAACTTTAAAACTCAGTGTGTGTCTGAGAATAGTTACCCTCTGTTATGCAACTTTTCACTCTGTACTAGAGGGTTATAAGGGTAAATTGATACACAAAGGACACCTTACCAGAATTGATCACATCTTCACTAGTTTTTTGCCTTTGTCTTGGACAACAGGCAAGTTTTATTACAACTTGTAACAATGGGGTAAGATAGTATTGCATTTAATACTCCTACACACCCAAATTATGATGGTTAACATTAGTTGCTGACAAATAATAGAAATACATTTTATTGTAATTCTGTGTCTTCCTTTGCAAAGACATAATCAGACAATAGATGCTTTACTAACTATGCCTTTTCATATGTTTATCCAAAAATAGTTGTAATTTCTTGTATTCAATCACCTTCAGCAATAGTACAAGAATTCAACTGAGAATTTGCATCTGTGATTTCAACCCCTCATAACATTTATTTTTATCTTTTCTAATGAGAAATGTCCTGGAAATCCAAGCTTATTTTATTTCCTTTTCATGTCTTATCAAACCCTTTTGAAAGCCAGGAGGCTTTCAAAATGTTAATGAACAAACCAGGAAAGCCAGGAGGCTTTCAAAATAGCCAATTTCACCTTCTATTCTGCCAGTTGGTGTTTAATTTTAAATATAATACCTTTTTAAAATGAAAATTTACTTCTTTTTTCATGGCATGAGTTCTAACTTAACACCATTGCTCATAGCAGCAACTGGCATATCTTATCCTTCTTTTCTACCCCTTGGAAGAGAACCTGTTCGTTATTACTTTGATCTTATCATTTAACAATTTTTTAATCCAGACAAGACATCTGCCCAATGATCCATGATTATTTGACTTCCTTATTAATATCTTATCAAAACTTTTTGAAATCCACCTAAATTATAACCCACCCAAATCCTGTCAGGCTATATTGTGTCTACTTGAACTTTAGAGTTTCTCTAGGACTATGAGGAGGCTGTGTATTTATGCTGTTCCAAAGCCCTTCTTTTTTAAGATGCATACTAATACAAGAACAATAATGCAGCAGTTTTTAAGATTCTAGATGTTAGTTCTACTCTGAATCTATTCTTAAGATTTCCCACTTATGCCCATTCTAGGGAGTTTCTTTTCCAGACCTTCACCCACTCTTAAACTGTCTAGGTTGCTCCAGAATATCTTCCAGGATGAAATGTACTCTGATTATTAAGCTCCATGCTTTTGTAAGAGTAGTATTCTAGAGTTTTCTGCTCTAACATATAAAATATTTTACCTGATTTCTCAATGTGGTTGATTTGTACTTATTAACAGGTTCTAGGTCTACAGGTAAGCAAGGATAACACTGGAATGGGAGACTGCAAGCTATGCTGAAAGGCAGATATTTCAGAGGGGGATTCTCTACTTTGTTGGCTCGTGTTGGGGCAATACTAAGGGAGACATGGTGTATCTTTTCAACAAGAGATAAGTAGATATCTTGACTATTAGTCCTGTAACATCTTGTAAATATACAGTTAAAACAGCCTGATTTTTTAACCAAGCCCCGTTTGGGACCACCCTCCTCTATTCTGACTGTTCTCTGTTTCCATTAGTGGAAAACTGGGCTTTAACACATCTGAATTACAGCTTTCAAGGACTGAAGGGGACACAGGGATTTTGTTTGACCTCTGACACAGCACAAGCCCTACCTTTTTACTGTCACTACCTGCATCAGAGTAGCTGCATCACACTACCTGTGCTGAATGTCATGCCTTGTTTTTGACAATACTGGAATTTTCACTAAAAATTCTATTTTTTATTTAGATACATCAAGAGATGGAGATTTGGACAAAATTCAGTCATGCTCCCCTAGACAGTGGCATGGAGTCTTTAATCTAACCAGCACTCCTAAAGCTCTTTGTCTGTATTAATGACATTAAGGAACTAAAGATTTTGTTTCTTTATGCTACTCAACTTTTTGGCTTTTTTTTTTTCTTTTTTTTTTTCTTTTTCATCCATTTCCTTTCAAGACTGCCTGACCACGATCAACCAGCTAGATAAATCCCAGCTCTACACAAGAGATGATCAATTTTTTAAAGATCAGGAAAATGTCACTTAGAGGAAAATGATGACAATTGTGACATCTTCATTTATGATTCAGTTCACCAGCGGTGTGTCATACAAATCTGCAAAATGTCAGGGCAAGAGAAAGTATGAATTATCTATTTTTAGTTTTTTAGATTTAAATTTTAAATTAAATATATTTACCAATATTTTCTGAATTGTACTGTTATTAGAAGAGGGCAGAATAAAGGAATGGGGACAGTGAAAGAAAGAAATAATTATCTGATTTCTAGATTCAGGCATCTACCATCCACTCAGACAGATATCCAGATGACATCAGCTGCATCTGTAATTTTCTGCAGATAAATGGTGACCATAAAGATAACATTCTGTTTGTAGTAACAGAAATAGCAATGAAATATTACTAAGCTGGTCTGTAAAAGAACTTCAGCAAGGTCATTTTATAGCACTCAGGAGTAGCTCCATCCTTTGAAAATTTCCTAGCTAATGTCTATTGAAATACGTAAAGGATGAATTAGACTCATTAAATATAATTGTTGAAATAATGGGTCTCATCAGATACCTTAACAATTTCACAATGCTTTCCTTTTTTTTTCCCTTTTTCTCTTTCTCTCTTCCTTTACTTCTCTCTTTCTCCTTCTTTCTCTCTTTTTATCTCCCTTCCCCCCGATTTTGTATTAAACTGTAAAAACTCATCTATAAAAAAAAAAAAAAAGAGGAAAAAGATGAAAAGGATGTAGTTCCTGAACAGGAACTACAGACAGGTGGGATCTACAGAAGGTTTTATGAATACTCTAGGGAAATTCATTATTTTTTTTTTAACAGATAAAAACTTACTTGGAAATTATCCACTGAATGAATTGGCTAAGTGCATGAGTCTTAAGATTTGGCCGCTAAATTTTGTCTGGAAAAGTTGATGCAATATGTGGTCCAGTTACAGTAAAGCAAAGCTAACATCTGAATTTCACAGTCACTCTCCCAGCTTTTTGCTGTGAAAGTGAATTAACAAATATCCTATTTAATTTACTTTCAAGCACATGAGTATTTGAACCTTTCCTCCTATTCACACAAAGCTCCTAATATAATACCTTTTCTTAAAAAATATGGTAAATATTATTTACTCAGAAAATCAACATATGTTTCTAAAACAAATCTCATTCAAACACTTTATGGATTCCTGTGAAAGTGTGCATTGTGACATGGAGCATAAAAAATGTCAGGTTATATAGCCTTAAAACAAAATTAATGGAAAACTGCCTGTAAGAGGCACCTATGTTCCAAAATATAGATTCAAATATGGATATAATTATTTGTGACCAATCATGGAGACCTTGTGAGAGCAAATGCAATTGCTAAAATGTTGGTTTAGGCTGTGAAATGAATACATGGGTTTAGATTTCAAACACAGTGCATTATATTCTGGACGACCTCTGAGGGGGGTGCCATGCACAAATTTGAAATAATACAGGAGCTTGGTAAAGATTTAAATGACCTTCTGATTGCATGATTGCAATCCAGATGTCCACAGAGCATTGCTCCTAGCAAGCTCTCAGAAGAAAGAGAACTTTCATAGGATTTCCCTGTAGAAAACTTGGGGTTAAGTAAAAAGAAAACTGCCTGTCGTGCCAATAGCTAGGGAAATTAGTTCAGTTATTAGCAATCAACAATCCCATTTTTTTTTGGCTTTCTTCAAATGAGTGACTGAACTACATAATTCAAATGAGAGTATCCTCCTTAATCATGATGTTCTTGTAAGATATGAATAGTAATAAATTACCTAACTGGGGATTAGATGAAAAACTTTTGGCTGCTATTTTGCTATTCTGTCAAGCAATCCATTAAGGCATCTGTCTGACCTAATATTTGTTTTGTTGGTATCATTCTCCAAGCCTGTAATTTCAGATGCAGTCTGCAAGAGACAGCATGATGCCCCAGCATAGCCTGCTTGGGTGAAAAACACCCAAAACACCTCCAACAAAAATAAATAATTTTAAGAGAGTGTAGGCTTCCTCTCCTCTCTAAATAATCATTTATTAAGTGCAATTATTCCACAATGCAGGACTATTAGGCAGAGGTTCTCAAGGTTGTCCACAGATGACTGTTAATTTGGATGAAAGTAGGATGTGAATTAAGGGCAAATTTTTTTTTCCTCATGTTCGTGACATTTGGACAGCAATAAGTTTAACTAGAACAACTTTGTATGTCCAGAAATAAGCTGATTGAACACAATAAAATTAAGGAAATATATTGACTCATATTTTACTTTACATATGGGGTAGATACAGTATCCATGTGGGATGCGTAGCAGGTTCACTGATTAGCAATGTCTTCCTATCCATGACATCCCAGTTTCATGCTTGTACTAAACAAAGGTCATCAGAGAGTCATTTAGGCACAGAAGAGCTTTGTGCAGACAACCCCTGAGCAAACAAACAGAGAAGATTTCTTCAAAAAACTCTTTTGAATGGGCCCTGTCTGAAGATCTGGGCTTGAAGAATGAAGGAACCAAAATTTCCAGTCAGCTGCTTTTATCTACTTAAATGACAGCCACCATGCCATGTGCCATTCATGGTGCCAGTAAAACTGGGACATCTCCTGCACACCATAAAGCTGGAATTGGTTTTACCATTATATTTTGCCTTTGTACAAGGAGGTTCAGCCACAGCCACTTCATGTGACCTTGGAGGTACAATTATCTGCTGATCAATATATGGCAGAAGAGAAAGGAGCTCAGACTTCTAAAACTCTCTCAGGGAAAGCTGTGTGCGACATGAACACTTACAGCCCAAGAAATCTGAGAGGCAAACATCAGTGTCTCATTTGTGCTGGACTCCATTATACTGGTATCAGAGGTACTCCTGGTATCAGAGGTACTCCTGGTATCAGAGGATCTCAAACACAAATGCATATCAGACTTGCCCTTTCTTTTGCATCCTTTGGCACAATTTTCCCTAGTTCCTCTTTGGATCTTATTTCTCCTACTCCTTTTCTGCTACTTTTTTCCTCCTGTCTCTCAGGAGCCTGGATTAGTCCGTCAGGATGAATTTAATCTTGTGACACTTTGCTATGATTAGTTTGGCAAAGTACAAACCATTCCTGAGGTGTGCAATCTTGGTTAATAAAACTCTCTCTGTTTTCCACAGACTGGCCAAAGGAAAGTCAGAGCCAGCCAGCCTGCAGAGCCAGCAGAGGAAAGCTGGTGCTCAAGAATGGCTAAGGGGTTTCTGTGACGTGTTATACCTGCAGTCTTCCAGCAACCCAACTGTGGCATCATGGTCAGAAGTTTACCCATTTGCATTTACCCACGACAGTGTTCGTTTTTTGGGGGTTTTTTTTGATCTGCACACACGCCTTCACCTTAAAAACAGACACAGAAGCATCTACCTGTACTTTCTGCTAACATGATAATATATTTTGTTGGGTTAAAGAAAAATCTGTTTATACTACTAGGACATGTTCACCTGAGGTTTTCACTCACAGGAGACTTCATACAAATGCTGTGAGGAGGAAGAGGACAGAAACATATGGAATAAATCAATGTCAAGTCTAAAGATTGCTTTTTTAAAACTTCTCTATACGCATGAGAGTATTTATTGTGCTATATAAAGCAGCCTTTTTCCTATGCTTTCATCCCCTTAAGGGTTAAGTAATTTCCTCAAGGACTGCCAGGAAGATGCTTCCTTCCTTTTACAGCTGAACCCTCTATCAAGGGTAGCCTTGCTCTGGGAGAGTGGTGCTATAAGTTCACCCAGTCAGCATCTTATACCCTTTCCTGTTCTACCAAAACCGAGTTCTCTTTCACAGACATCATAAGCAGAGTCCCATAAGAAAATGATCTCCTATGGCAGAAGGGTCAGCACTGGGCTTCTGCATAGCAGTAGACAGATCAGTGTGAGATATAGTGTTATCTTTTATAATATTCAACAATTTTCTGCTAATCAGGAGCATAGAAAAAAACCTTGAGACACCTTAGCTGGACAACCCCCATTTCAAGCAAAACCCACCGACCAAACAAATCTATCCAACCTGACAGATACTTGGAAGATTTGAATTTCAGAGACCCTGGACCCAATCATCAGCAACCCACTTCCTTCCCTTCAAAATTGAACTAAGTTCACAAGAAGAATTTCCTTCCCTTCTAGTGTGACTCCCTATCCTCTAAGGCAAAGCCTTTTTATAGCAGCAGCTGCAATTGCACACAGCTGCTCGGCTTCCTGCCCCTCCTAGGGGCTGCTTAACTCATTCTCTGCCTCTCGGTGTGTATGGACTGCACCCAGCTCCTCCTTCTCCACACCACTAGGCTGCTCTGGATGGCTACCTGAGCCTTCACAAACTCACACTGCACCAGCACTTCATCATCTCCTACCTAAAGACTTGTATCCCCTTGTAATTCCACTTGCTTAATTAACCGAGGGTTGAAGTAACGCCCTGCTTTTGGGGGAGAAAAGGCATTAATAACTTAGGCTTTGACTGTGTAATGATGCTTTCAGGAAAGGTGCTTGCCCCTGGCTGCAATGCTTTGGTACCTCCCAGAATGTTTCTGTGAGGTTGGGACTCCAGAGGCACCCGGCAGCGTCCCTTCAGTTCAGTCAAATCACTGACATGCACACGCATGCCCATGTGTGCATCTGGAGCATTATTCTTCAATATATCATTCAAGGAACAGTATACCTTCAAATCTGTTATTAGGGGTCATTAAAACCCAAGTTGTGGAAAGACTGATTATAAACTGTTTATAAATTGTCTAGAGTATATATATGAGAAATGTCTTCACTCATACAAAAAAAAGTGTAAATGTGTACCCCCTATTTTCTCATGCTCTGGTTCTGCCTAATTTTCCAAAGCCACCATCTCACTTTTGGGCAGAAAAATACTGGGCATTTCAATCTGGTGATCAGTTTAATTTCAAATGCAAAAAAAAAAAAAAAAAGGAGTAGGTGAGGAGCAAAACTATAAAGGTCTCAGTAGGAAAACAGCCAACAACTGTCCTATCCTCACACTCATACCTCTGATCCTGATTATGGAGATGGTCGAGCATCTGATAACTCCTATGAATGTGAATAGTGTGGACTCTCCCACATAGGGCCCTTTGCAATTCCAGGAAGCCTGGGATAATTTGTCACCCTAATATCTCCAGAAATCTGGCCTTGAGTGTTTGCAAAATGAGTGACTATCTTAAAACATGTAACTCATATTTATAAGAAGTTTTTGTTTGAAGACACAAGCTCTTAAAAGGACCTAGTAAATATTAACAAGTGTATAATAAACCTAAATTTGAATTTGCTTTTAGACACTGAAACCTATACTTTATTGCCCCTAATAGGGGGGGAAGGCTAAAAATAACACTTAATTATCTGCAGGTTATTTCCAGACACACAAAGTACTGAGGTTTTGTCCTTGTTAAGAAGATTATCTTCGCTTTTTCCTCTGGAATGCATGTAAAACAGCTCTTGCCTTGCTGCAAGCTTTAGGAAAAAAGCTCTCTGCTAAATTACCTGTTGTCTGGGGACTTAGATTTTGCAATAAGCTGCTGAAATTGCATTTTAATAAGGAGTCTTGACCTGTGCTGTGTATTTGCCTTCGGGGCTCTACAAACCATTTTTCTTACTAAGGTCCTGACCTGAGAAGCTCAACCTGGATAACCACAGCCAGAGGGGGATAAAATGCAACACCTAGGAGATTTCAGTAAACAGTAAAACCATTCCAACTTAATCTGTGCTAAAATGCTTGGAATGTGAGAGCCACCGATGATGCCTCTTGTCTGTGTGTCTGACTGAATCCTTTTTTTCTGGAGGAAAGCAGAGCCTGGGAACTAGTCCAAATGCCTGTCACTTACCTTAAATTGATCAACCACTTTAAGATTGAAAACACTGAAAACAGCAACACCATGAACACAAGGCTTCCCTCACATTAAATGCAAAATGCAACATTGGGTTTCATGTGATCTTTTTTTCCATCTTGCCCAGTGTACACTTTTTTTTCATTTCTGCTCAAAGGTAGAAGCCAATAGATACAGCATCTTGGCCAAGTATTCATTAAGGTTTATAAAAAAGAAATGTATGGTTATTTAGGAGCTGGCACAAAAGCACGTTGTTTCTGGAGAAGAAATATAGTTTTGAAACATTCTGAAATATTGGATGCTTTTTTCAAGCAAAAGGTATATCCTTTCTTTATTTGTTGTATTTAGAGAAGTATTGGAGAATGTGCTTGCCATAATTACTACATAAATTTCTCAGTGGTTTTATATACTTTAAATACATTGGCAAATCAGGAATTTACTTGGTTCTGCAAGAATTATTCCATGGTTGTGATAAAGATAAGAGCAGAGATTAAATAATGGAGCAAAGTCGTAATTCATTGAAACAGGTGCATCTACATGAAAAGAGGGTTTTTCTTTGTCTTTCCTGGAAGAACTGATTAAAAGTATAGCACCAAAGTTATATTTGACAGGAAAACTTCAGTCTGGATCCATACTCAAATATGGATATGCCCAGACCATGATACTGGCAAATACTAGTAGAAATGGCACTTTGGCTTCTAGATTTATTATCACCTCCTCAATCTAAACAAGCAAATCAAAGGTGACCCATTTATTGTGTCTATATTTGGATGTTTCCTTGTATGAAGATAGCTAGAAATACTTTCAACACATGTTGGCAGAAGTGCCAATATGAAACCTGGTGCCCTGTAATTTCAGCTGTTCTCGGTGCTGCATGGCTTAATTCAATTATTTAAACTGTTTCTCTCCAATATTTTTTGACACAGACATAAAAAATCACCATCATCTAACACAGCAGTTATTCACCAAACACCCCAGTGCTGTTGCTCTGTGTCTGCAGTCACTCCTGTGGGAGTGGCAAGTTTATATTTATAAGTTTATATACTTTATATTTAAATATATTTATATACTTTATATTTAAAAGTTTGTGCTGGGAGGACCCTGGTGTCCATGCGAGCTCTGCAGGGACCACCCTGAGCGTTCTCTGAGAGGCCCAGGATGAAGGCAAAGGGGAGTGTGCTCCTGCTCTGCTGCTGCTGCTGTCTGCCTGCTAGCAGCTGGGTTTTCTCCCTTCTCTCTTGGGAGAGACATTTGCTCGTTTGTAATCTTTTTCGTCCCATTTTAAGATCAGATCAAGCAGAAAAGACACATGGCTTTCTGGCCCTGCATGTCTCAGAAGCTGTAAGATGCTGGCCCTCCAGTGGCTTGGCTTAATTAGGGGGAGGTCAGCCAGTGGAAGAAGGCCAAAAGTAAAACAGAATAATATGCTTCCTTGGAGGCAGAGTCGATTGGTTAAAAGAAGAAAAATTCATGTTTGATATACAAACAGCTCAGCAGGGTCTGATTTTAGGTTTGACTCTCTGTACTTCTGCATCTGCAGCAACATTGGGAGTCACCAAGCAGTATTGCCATGGCACAGGATGACAGCTCTGAGCTAAGGCCTGGGAACCAGTACTCCTAACTGCACCATCATTTGGGAGCAGGAGGAGCAGAGACATCTCCCTGTACCTTAAGGACTTACATTGATGCCTTCTTGTTTTTCAGGATCAGGGCCCCTACAGGAAAGAAGCAGAAAGTAGCCATGGCTTCAATGAATTTATAAGAAAAATCTATAGTGGAAGCATCATTTCTTGAAAATGCAGCTGCTAACTTTGGAGACCTTCTTCCTTCTTTTGTCCTTCACCAAGACAATCTATCACCCACTTGTGGATTTATAGGCTGCATAAAATGTCACTAGTAAGCGAGTTTTACCTGAAAGATGTAAGGCAGTGAAGAATATATAACAAAGCTCTAGTGTGTGGAGATCCCTCAGAAAAAACATCAGGACATTGGGTTAATCAATGGTCTCACTAAACCCATGACCAAAGCTAAATGACAATGGAAAATAAGAGAACAAGGGTTGACTGTGGGTAGATACGGTTCACGGGACTGTTGCTTTTGGAAATCTGTGCTTTGGAGAATTTTTCAGCCACATGATGTCTTTTCATCACAGATTCTCTGCTAAGGCTAGTTGAAGACACTTAGGCTTGGTATTTAAAATGCTCTTGGACATTGAGGTGTGTGATGAAATTATGTTCTTTGATTTCTTATTCTTGACATAGGTGTAAATGAGCAAGTTAATCCTTTCCTTTACTACCTTCTGAATTCCTACTCTGTCCTCCATTCTTTACTAGATCTAAAAGCCCAAACCTGTGCAATCTCTCCATGTTTAGATGTCTTGCTCTACCTCTGATTTTCAATGTTGTATCCCTGTGCCTCCTATAGTTCTTTCATAAAAGTTTAGAAAAGACTTTCCAGAATGATAATAATACTCATTTTTTTGTGCACAAACTCATAGAATATTAGCATAATTGTTTCCCCACTTATTGCTTTATTTACCAGAATGTATTTTCTTTTTTTTTGATCAATATTAGGCATGGAACCAATGTTTTCAGGGAACAAACCAAAAGGGACTCAAGGTTTCTCTTTACAGTGTGATTTTTAGTGCAGTTACTTTATCTAGTGGTATCATGACAGCCTTCTTTGTCCTTCATAGTAATACAACTCTCTAGAGGCTCTGTATGTAGTAAAGACTGAGTGTTCACTCAAACCTCTGTCCCCTGATTGCTAGCTACTTTTTGATTCATGACCTTCTTCCAATGACATTTGTGAAAACTTCCTTCTCGGAGCATTGTCAAAAAATCCTTGGAAATCCACTGAAGCCACGTCAACCACCAATGCTTTTCTAACATGGAGTCCTGCAGAAATTTTCAATGGCCTGGAGAGGTGGGATTTTCCCACAAAAGTTGTGTTAAAGCCTCTTCTTATCTCTTCTAATATAATTCAACTCTATGATTTTATATTTTTATACCCCTTTTCTGGTACAGAAGAAAGAGGCGTTAAAATCTTTACTAAAAGCCCTTTAAAAATTGCAGTATATTGGCCATCTTTAGTTCCTTTAATTTAGTTTGGTATTAGTGGAACTTAAGTGATGACATGGCTAAATAGCACATCAAATCTGCCAGCTCAGCAGCTTCAAATCTGAGTTCCTTTAGAACATCTGGTTCTGGTGATTTGTTCCTGTTTATTGGATAGATTTGTTTGAAACCTCTTCTGCTGACACGTCAATTTGATACAGTCCCTCAAGCTCTTCTGAAGAAAGGCTGTGTGGATTCTCCCTAAGGCTCTTTGTGATGAATATCAATTCAATAACTCATTTAGCAATTTTGCCATGGCTGTATCTTTCTGCAGTGCTTCTTTTAAATTCTAATCACCTATTTGGCAGAGTCTGACAGTCTTTGACAGTGTTCTTTGACAGCCTGCTTCCAGTATGTTTGAAAAAGTTTTTATTAGCCATTACTATCTGCTAAACTAGTTATTCCACAGAACAGGAATATTGCCAGAATACTACCTGGCCTGTTTTATTATGGCTTCACAGTTAACTGCCTAAATCTTATATTCTCTAAGACTTTCTTTACCAAAACACAACTTCTGCTTTTTAAGGGACAACTACTCTCTTTAAATTTATGAAATTCTCCTCTAGAGTTTAAACATGATTTTGGAGGGGAGAGTCTGTTGGGTTTTTAAAAGTCTCTTGGGATTGAAAACAATGTGCATGGCATGTGCAAGCATTTTAGATTATGTTTTTAACTTTGTATTTAAAAGTGCTCTCAATTTAATGAAATTAAAAGACACTGAAGAGGTTAACATATTTTGACTCTTGCAGTAACAAGCATCCTTACCTAAAAAATGTTGTTATCCCTCCTACCCTGTGGATTCTTCACTGGTTTTCTTTGCACAGCTCAGCACTACATCAAGAGTTGCCTTTTCTTTTATGAATTGCTAACTTATTGATCTAGGAGGGTTAAAAAAAACATTCAGACTCTGCACCGCAACCTCTGAGATCTTTACTCAGTCTACATGTACATAAATGAACTCTCTAGTTATCACTGTGGTTTTTGCCCCATTGTCTCCCTTGGCATGTCACAGTCATTGTCACTCTCTGAGCTGGATGACTGGTGGGATAGCCCTGATGTTACACTCAATATTTCACTGCCTCATCGCTTTCACCAATTTCTGTCTACTACCACCTACTTTAAAGTCTTCATTTATAATCTAGTATTCCAGTTCACCCAGATATGTTTAGACTTCAAGCATGTATGCTGAAATTCATATAAGTTTCTTGACAGCCCACTTGTCTGTTTTTACATCCTCTGCTTAAACAAAACTTGTACCTGATCTTTCCTTTTTCAGTTGTATCAACTTCTATTCTATCTTTTAGTCAAGGATACAGCATTTTATAACTTCATATCTAGAGGATGCAGCATTCCAAAATCTTCACCTGCCAGCTTTCCTTCAAACTTAAAAAAAAATTCCATTTGAACTTTTCTATTCTTAGTGTCAGCAGCTTGATTCCATTTTGGTTTACATGAAGTTCTTCCTTCCTGCTCTATTTATTAAAATTTTTTTCCCTCATAAATCAATCCTTTCTTCCCTATATTACATTCACTGCCACGCTCTGTAACTTAGTTTTCTATTTTTCCTGGTTTCATGGATGGTGAGATAAATCTATTGCTGCAATTCCCAGCACCTCAGGGGGAAGCTCAAGAGCTGCTTTCCAGATACTCTAAGGTCTGAAATTAGTTAAGACCTGTATTTGAAAGTTAATCCTTTCAAATTAAGGAAAGTTAATCCTGACTTTTTTAATCTATGATGTTCAACTGCTAGACTTAAAAACCTATGAAAACCTAACAGACTAGAGTTTAAACACTCTAATTATTTTTTCACGAAGCTAAATTATACAGTCTTAACATATCTCAAAATCTGACCAAGCTCAGAGATTACAAGCTCTCCATGAAATTCAATGTTAAAACATAAATGCTTCTAAAGACTGGCTAGGGTGTAGAATTAAAATTTGTTTTTGTAGGTTTTAAAATGTGTTAAACTCCAATATTGAATTCAGTCTAAATAACTTCCTAAATCATTTCCTTAAATTTTAAAAGCAGAGGTCACTGAGAGGTTTACTTGGGAATGTCTAGATTCTGGGTAGCTAAAGTGAATTCACCTAGTTCACTTCCCTTAGGAAGTTTAAACTGAAAATAATTGCATCCATGAACAGGGAACGCTGTGTAGGAGAATATACAAACATAACATCCCTGTGGAGTTTTGCCTTTTCCCCTTGCACTATTAAGAAAGGACTAATGTTAGTTAGATACCTGACATTTAATAGAAGTATCCTGTATGTCTCTTGAGCCTTTGGCATCCTTCCTTTCAGGCTCCAAAGTGACTGACTTGCTTTTGAAAATGTTACTCAGAGGTCATTTTTTGCTTAAATAATACTATCTTATTTAAAAAAGCAACAAACTGGTCTCAGAGTTGTAATTCTGAGATGTAAGCAGGAATACAAGGAATACAGGGGCTCAATAAAAGCAAAAGACCTGGAGATCCCAGGAAAATGAAGAAATAGCTCTTTCATCTTCTGACCACATCAGTTTTCTATCAGTAACTTCAATTGTTAGTGACTGTCGAAGACCCTGTGAATCATTCTTTGCAATAGGTTCTATCTCCAGGAAGTCACCTTCAAAGAAGGAATCATAAAAATGATTAGAAAAACATTCTTTGCTCAAATAGGGAACATACACCTGCTGAAACAAAACTCCAGAAGAAATAAAGCATGGCTTTAGTTAACATACCAGAAAGGTAAGCAGGAACTGCTCAGAATTCATTGCAGTGCTTCCTACCTGAAGAGCACCAAGTATGTTAAATACTGCACAGCACAGTTTGTCTGCTCTTTGTGGTATACAAAGGACAAATGGCTGTCAAAAGTTTTGAAGTTCTGGCTTAACAAAGCAAGCACTATAAATAAGAGACCTTTAAAAATTAATTTAAAATTATGACATTTTATAGCTCAGTTTAAAAGAAGGAAAACATAAGGAAAGGAAAAGGAGAACCAACATTGTTTCTATAGCTCTTAATGTAGAGTAAAGCAGCCAATGATGGGCAATTTCTGGATCATTTTCCATGAGCAAAAGTGAATGTCTGTGGGTTCTGGACTGGACTTTTGGGATCTAACCTTAGACTTAAGGTAAGAGACCAGGCTAAAGTTCCTGTCCAGAAAGACCTAGGAATCTTTAGAGGGCAGTTTAGATCTTAGATAAGCAGAACTTCCTCCAGAAGTTACAACCAAGATTAAACAAGGGTAATTAAGTTGTAGTTCAGTTATTTCAGTTATGTCAAAAGTTGGATATTTTGGATATGTGCCCAGAATCTTACAGAAATGTCCATCCATATGGCTAACGTTAAGAAGAGAGTTCTTCATCAGTGCCCTTGTCCCTGTCTCCTGAGTGGCCTTTGGAAGAGATAGAGCTCAACCTTCAGGGGATATTAGGCCCTGGACCAAAATCTTTTCTGTCATTCTCATGAATGGAAGCTGCTGTTCTTGTTGTCTTAGAAGTGAGAGAACTTTCCTTTCACAATTCTTCAAGCATCTTAGGCAGGCTGAATGCACTACAGCATTAGACAGCAGGATTCTTTTACCTTGGGAGATTTGTTTGATAACCCAGACTGAGGTCAACAAGTATTTTTCCAGGGTCCTTTATGATAGGATGCCCCTTTTCCTTTTCTCTCCCTTTCTGCTGTTCCTCTGCATACATTACTGTGCACATTTTAGGAAGTGACAAGGGAAAGATTTAATAGACAAACTTGTTTCAGCCTAGGTGAGGTGAGGCAAGGTGAGAGGCTGGTCATGAGAATTACAGAAAGACTTCTTGTCATAATATTGATAAGTATTTTAGTCCTCAAACAGCAGCTTGCCAGTTCGTAGGTTCCAGTCTTTCAAAATAGCAAAGAAGCTTTAGTTGAGACTTTGAAAGAAATTCATACTCTAAATTCTTATGCTAATTTCATAGCCACTCGATGCTTTTAACATTTATGATTTTTTTTTCTTTATCCAAGATCTTGTTTGGAGAGTGATTTAATAAATGAAGATATGGAACAAAAAATGTGCCCACTTTTCTTATTTATTCTATCAAAGATAAAATATGTATGAGGTTTCATGGTGTTATCTGACAAGACTTCATTTGGAATCCTGCTTTGACGTTACTACAAATAGCCTCAAACACCTTTTTGCTCATTTAGTCACAGATTTCTCTCGTGGTTCTGCTTTTTTCTAAATGCTTGCAATTACTATTAACATTCCAACCTTATTCCTTTTTAGAAAGTCAAAAAATACATCTAAAGCCGTAAAGAAAAGATCCAGAGTAATTCCTGATGACAAGATACTTTCCTTATCAGTAAAGCCTACACTTTACTCTTAGGAAACAAGTGCTCAACCCATGTGTTTAGTTGTGATAGGTGTCTACCATAGGCAGAAGCAAAGAGGACACATCTCATTATAAAACTTCTGTGTTTAAAACAATATTTTTCCTTGCATGGAAAAAAATACGGAAAAAAAAAAAAGTTCTTTTTCAACCTGGGAAATGAATGAGATGGTCCTATGTTAGAAACATTTAGTTGTAAAATTCCAGGAGCTGTCACCTTTGATATCACCCTGTGTAAGCTGTAGATAGGAAGGAAAGAAGAATGTGGGAAAGGAGTTTAGCAGGCTGCTGAGGCCTCTTTGCTTTTGTCCCTGTTCAAAGTTAGCTTTAAGAAAAGGAATGCCTTGTACCTGTCTCGAGAGGAAGATTGAGACAGCTAAAAGCAAATTGTATACAAGAAATTCTTATTTTTCATTAAAGGCATCACACTGGAGAGACACTAATTTGCTTCCTATTTTGGGGAAAAGAACCAGGAAAATAAGGAAGGCAGGAAAGCTCTCTCAGCCCCCTTCAAAAACAAAACCCCTGAACCAGGGTAAAGCTGGGGCTGTCCTGTGTTTTTCCCAAATGTTGTTTTGCTGACATATGTCTAGCCTGGTCTGACTATGCCATGTTTCACTGAATTAATCAGTTAAAATGACATGAATCATAATAAGAATTGACAGCCTACTCTGTTGTCTTTGTACAGACTTCAAAATTCAGCAATGAGCACCACTCAAAAGCAGTGGGTTGAAATCATGCAGATTTTGGATAGTCATGAACACGCACAATTGAACACACAGAATGAACTTTCAGAATGAATCTGAACAGTGAACCAGTTCTTCCCATTTCCCCAACACTGAAGAGAGTTCTAGACACTCATGATGTGAATGTCATTCTCTAGGTCATTAAAGCCCAGAGCTACCAGTAATTCTCCACACTTAAATCTTCTTCAAAACATAACCTTAGCAGAGGTCTCCCACCCACCAGCCTGCATAACCAACAAGAGAAAATTAATAGTGAACTGTAACAAAGTGAAGACTGCAGAATTAATGAGCTATGCTATTTAATTCTCCTTCTTTTGGTAATTCAGTGTTTGCTTACTTTGCTTGCCTGTAATCCCCAGCATATACAAACACTTACTTCAGACTGCTGGCTGCTCTGGACAAAGACCTGGTTTTCTTCTCCATAAATCCTTCAGTTATTGTTGGCACTTTTCAGTGACAGGAGTATTGAAGAATACATATTTCAATTATATTGTGATGGGCTCCTCCTCTCTTCTCTGAAATGTTGGGAAATGTGACTTGAAAATGCAGAGAAGCAGCCTAGATAGCTGCCTGGACTGTGCTTTGGGGGTTTCTGAGTGCACACAGGGTAGATGGATTTTTCTTTCAAAAATCCCTATGATTCAAAATTTTAGAGAAACAAACATGCTTCTGCCCTTGTTATGTTTAAAACAGAAACCCTGCAGTATGACAGTCAAATCACAGAGGGAAGTGAAAGCACAGTGTCCATTGCTGCCTGGAACATTTTGCAAAAGCCCGTGACGACCCATCTGCAGTATGATGACTCTGAGAGACTTAAACTGGAAAAAGCTGTCAATGAAAACTACATAAAAGCAAGGAAGATGTATCTGTCAAGTAGATTTACTATGTTTAATACCTCAAATAGGCAAGATTTGCTTGTGTGGCTTATTGCTAATCTGAGATGGAAAAGAACCATTAATAAGGCAGGAAGAACTGCAGAGCAACGAAATGTTTTGTTAATGATATATCACTGGCAATACAATTACATGTATTGTTTTGGTACTTGATTAAATAAGTGAACAATTATAACCATTTTGATCTGGCAAATTTTCTTGGTCACCAGTATCCCTTCAAAAGAACCCTGGCTGATAAAGTGGCAATAAAATGCTGCTGTTCAGGTATATCAGATTGCACTTGATTATTAAAAAAAAAAAAATATTTGCAGTTGAGGTTTGACATACAGTAAAATGAAGTTACAAAGGAGTGCAGGTTTGTTAGCAGCAGCTGCAGATATTAAATCAGCTGCTCCAGTAAGAGCATAGTCCACAAAGCACTCCAGAAGGGCTCATTTTTCTTCACTCGGTGGTTCTAATACAGAGTATTTGAACAAACTCCTTTAAAACCTTTGAGGTCTTTCCATGGAGAGAGAAAGTAAGGAATGAGGTGAAATGTGAAATAGATCTGGGACCATAAAGATTTGGAGAAAAACCTGTTTTAATAGAGTTTCCAATTAATACAAATATCACGCTTTTTAGGCCTTGATTATTTTCCTTCACTCTTTTGGAAAACAATAGTTTCTCTACCAACCTAAACTGAACTACAGTGTAAAATGTAAGAGGAAAAAAAGTAACCTCTTCTTTTGGTTAATCTGAAAAAGCAAACTAAAGTTTTCAGTGTCTTGTTTTTATGTGGTTTGCATTTTCCATTAATTTGTGACAAAAATACAGATGGCTGGCTAGACAAAGTTTGTCTGCTTGATTTAAAGCCAAAGTGATATTTATGCAAGTAAATGAAAACACACACTTTTGCAAATAAGGACGTGCAGTTTTTCAGTTTCTTTGCAGTAAGATCAATTCTTTGCCCAGATCAACTTTTTTCGATGATGAATAGCTATGGACTGGAAGTAGAATTGCTCCAAGGATCAGTGAAGGACTGTGGACTTTCTCCTCCAGCTTGCATTTTTGAGTGTAGAACAGTGCAATGCTGATGGAAAGTTATTGGTAGCTAATGAGCACAAAGCAGCAAAATGAAATATGTGTGTCGGTTCAAGTGTCCACATCACAAAAAACAGAACTACCCCATATTTTCTGTCAGTCCTTTCTGTGTCAAAACCCAAAAAAACAGAAATTGATCTGTATTTACTCCTCAGAGATACCCCTGCCATTCAGGCTTGAGGGATGTTAACATCATCACAGGGAAAAATTTACTGACTCATGTAGTCAGTTTAGGTATACACAGACATCAGCAGAGCTGAGTGAATACTGCAAGGAGTATTTGTGCAGAGCCCTTTACATTCTGAATACCTCTTAATTCATACTGCTGCACAGGCACTTTTGCAGGTTTTATCTGTTTGGTTTTCTTCTGGGTAGATGGAGTGGGGTCAAAACAGATAATCATCATAAGATAAAACTGCAAAAAATTAGGTGAGTTTCCTCTTGCTGATCAGCAGCAATGAATCTGACCTCTCACTGATTAAATTTCTCATGCCTAACTTTAGCCATTTCAGAGCTGCACCAGTCAGGCTCCTAGGGTTCTTCTACAGTCAATGCAAAAACTTGGGTAATTCCAGGAGGTGGTTCATCCAACCTATCTTAAACAACTATCCTAGGAGGCTTCCCTCCCTCCACTCACTGTAAAGAAAGAGTCATATAACTTTTACATGGCTAAATGTAAACGTGATGAATCCTATCCACTTTGGCAAATGTAGTGAATGTACTAACCTTCTAATTAAAAAAGAAATTAGAAAAAAGGGCTATTAATATCCCCTCTTCTGTGAGCAGTGATAGCAAGTTTGCCATTTGGTAATTCATGATCATGCACCCATACAAAATGATGCTTTCTTAATCTACATCAATAATTATGCCAGAGAACCCCACCCTCTGAGAGGTTTAAGACACAGGATTGTCAGGATATGATCCATTGTCTTCTTAAAAGTATATATTCTCTCACAGCTTTTACTCATCAACTCTATCACTTTCTGTAATATTACTCCATAATCCTCAAGTCCTACAGGAGGGGAAGGTTTAGCAAACTTTTCCTTCTCTCTCTCTCTCTTTTTTTTTTTTTTTTTAATACATGAATATCATTTTGCATCTTCATCATGAACCAACACAATTGTTATTCAGCTGTGGAAGATATGGTGTTCCTTCTACATGAGGCTACAAGATTTTCAATTCCCAGACTGACTTTTCAGTGCCTAGTTCTACAAAGCTTCATTTTAACACATCACTTGGGTAAAAGTAGAATTCCTTTGGCACAAGCATGTGCACCTCCCTCAAATTGCTGAAGAGGAGCTCCAAGTAAAGAATGGAACAAACGTCTTCTTTCCTACTTCTCTTCCTAGAATAAATGAATAGAAGGACAGTAATCTTTTCAATTGTACACAACATAACCTTATATTCCGTATCTCCTAAGGAGGACTAAAGAGCTGCACAATTACAAGGGTGAATGAACAGGATTGCTTTTTAGCATATTACCACATGTTAAAGCTCTGATCTGTACTTACTCCAGCATTTTATTCTAAACAAAACACTCTACCATTCTAGGTATTACTTGGCTTCTTATGCTTTACTGTTAGGTTTAGATGCTCTTCTACAATGCATTAGATGTCAGTATTTTTTTCTTATTTCTCAGTTCTTTGGGTTTTCAGAACATCTTTTAGAAATGTTGAAGTGTCTCTTAGAAATGTTAGTGGGCCCTAAAAAGAAGGAGGAACCCAAGCTGAAGATATTGAAGAAGACAGAATAATGTTTGTAGCAATTACATGCATGGGCTAATAGAAGTCATTAAAAAATGAGGATTGGAGCTAATGAAGGGTGTGGATCTAGATCAGAGAAATTCTGGCACTGCTCACAACCCAAGTGGCAGGCACAGAACTGGGATTTCTCAGCATGAATCCAACACAAATCATTAGGAAACAGAGTTTACCTCAGTTTCTTTTCAAAACCCAGGAGACATTGGACAAGCCATCAGGAGTCTTATGGGAGATATAAA
>JAAWXA010000002.1:19973409-20220549 GCA_038090715.1 Florisuga fusca
TCTTATACACATCTTATTAAAAAAAAAAAAAATATTTGCAGTTGAGGTTTGACATACAGTAAAATGAAGTTACAAAGGAGTGCAGGTTTGTTTGTTAGCAGCAGCTGCAGATATTAAATCAGCTGCTCCAGTAAGAGCATAGTCCACAAAGCACTCCAGAAGGGCTCATTTTTCTTCACTCGGTGGTTCTAATACAGAGTATTTGAACAAACTCCTTTAAAACCTTTGAGGTCTTTCCATGGAGAGAGAAAGTAAGGAATGAGGTGAAATGTGAAATAGATCTGGGACCATAAAGATTTGGAGAAAAACCTGTTTTAATAGAGTTTCCAATTAATACAAATATCACGCTTTTTAGGCCTTGATTATTTTCCTTCACTCTTTTGGAAAACAATAGTTTCTCTACCAACCTAAACTGAACTACAGTGTAAAATGTAAGAGGAAAAAAAGTAACCTCTTCTTTTGGTTAATCTGAAAAAGCAAACTAAGGTTTTCAGTGTCTTGTTTTTATGTGGTTTGCATTTTCCATTAATTTGTGACAAAAATACAGATGGCTGGCTAGACAAAGTTTGTCTGCTTGATTTAAAGCCACTATGGACTGGAAGTAGAATTGCTCCAAGGATCAGTGAAGGACTGTGGACTTTCTCCTCCAGCTTGCATTTTTGAGTGTAGAACAGTGCAATGCTGATGGAAAGTTATTGGTAGCTAATGAGCACAAAGCAGCAAAATGAAATATGTGTGTCGGTTCAAGTGTCCACATCACAAAAAACAGAACTACCCCATATTTTCTGTCAGTCCTTTCTGTGTCAAAACCCAAAAAAACAGAAATTGATCTGTATTTACTCCTCAGAGATACCCCTGCCATTCAGGCTTGAGGGATGTTAACATCATCACAGGGAAAAATTTACTGACTCATGTAGTCAGTTTAGGTATACACAGACATCAGCAGAGCTGAGTGAATACTGCAAGGAGTATTTGTGCAGAGCCCTTTACATTCTGAATACCTCTTAATTCATACTGCTGCACAGGCACTTTTGCAGGTTTTATCTGTTTGGTTTTCTTCTGGGTAGATGGAGTGGGGTCAAAACAGATAATCATCATAAGATAAAACTGCAAAAAATTAGGTGAGTTTCCTCTTGCTGATCAGCAGCAATGAATCTGACCTCTCACTGATTAAATTTCTCATGCCTAACTTTAGCCATTTCAGAGCTGCACCAGTCAGGCTCCTAGGGTTCTTCTACAGTCAATGCAAAAACTTGGGTAATTCCAGGAGGTGGTTCATCCAACCTATCTTAAACAACTATCCTAGGAGGCTTCCCTCCCTCCACTCACTGTAAAGAAAGAGTCATATAACTTTTACATGGCTAAATGTAAACGTGATGAATCCTATCCACTTTGGCAAATGTAGTGAATGTACTAACCTTCTAATTAAAAAAGAAATTAGAAAAAAGGGCTATTAATATCCCCTCTTCTGTGAGCAGTGATAGCAAGTTTGCCATTTGGTAATTCATGATCATGCACCCATACAAAATGATGCTTTCTTAATCTACATCAATAATTATGCCAGAGAACCCCACCCTCTGAGAGGTTTAAGACACAGGATTGTCAGGATATGATCCATTGTCTTCTTAAAAGTATATATTCTCTCACAGCTTTTACTCATCAACTCTATCACTTTCTGTAATATTACTCCATAATCCTCAAGTCCTACAGGAGGGGAAGGTTTAGCAAACTTTTCCTTCTCTCTCTCTCTCTTTTTTTTTTTTTTTTTAATACATGAATATCATTTTGCATCTTCATCATGAACCAACACAATTGTTATTCAGCTGTGGAAGATATGGTGTTCCTTCTACATGAGGCTACAAGATTTTCAATTCCCAGACTGACTTTTCAGTGCCTAGTTCTACAAAGCTTCATTTTAACACATCACTTGGGTAAAAGTAGAATTCACTTGGCACAAGCATGTGCACCTCCTTCAAATTGCTGGAGAGGAGCTCCAAGTAAAGAATGGAACAAACGTCTTCTTTCCTACTTCTCTTCCTAGAATAAATGAATAGAAGGACAGTAATCTTTTCAATTGTACACAACATAACCTTATATTCCGTATCTCCTAAGGAGGACTAAAGAGCTGCACAATTACAAGGGTGAATGAACAGGATTGCTTTTTAGCATATTACCACATGTTAAAGCTCTGATCTGTACTTACTCCAGCATTTTATTCTAAACAAAACACTCTACCATTCTAGGTATTACTTGGCTTCTTATGCTTTACTGTTAGGTTTAGATGCTCTTCTACAATGCATTAGATGTCAGTATTTTTTTCTTATTTCTCAGTTCTTTGGGTTTTCAGAACATCTTTTAGAAATGTTGAAGTGTCTCTTAGAAATGTTAGGGGGCCCTAAAAAGAAGGAGGAACCCAAGCTGAAGATATGGAAGAAGACAGAATAATGTTTGTAGCAATTACATGCATGGGCTAATAGAAGTCATTAAAAAATGAGGATTGGAGCTAATGAAGGGTGTGGATCTAGATCAGAGAAATTCTGGCACTGCTCACAACCCAAGTGGCAGGCACAGAACTGGGATTTCTCAGCATGAATCCAACACAAATCATTAGGAAACAGAGTTTACCTCAGTTTCTTTTCAAAACCCAGGAGACATTGGACAAGCCATCAGGAGTCTTATGGGAGATATAAACAGCCCTGAGCTTGCTTCCTTACTACTGGTAGAGAATGAGAATATGTGGTAGATGCTGCATGCTCAGCTTTTTTTCTGGCATCTGTATTAATGATGTACTGGAGAGACATGCGTCCTACCCTGACTGAGCAAGCTAAAGATTACCAGGTAGAAAAGAAAAAGGCTCTGGAAGGTCCTGTCTCCACACAGTGTATATTTTAAGTAACAATAAATCAACATATGTTTGATTTTATTTGATTGCTGTCCACACTTTTCCTTAATTCTAATCAGGCAAGACATAACCTCCTGTCAGCACTGGAATTATTATTACACGAATTACTAACAACTGCTCACAGCCTGGATCACCTTTATGTTGCACTAATTTGTTACCTTTAATTTCTGTCTAAGTGAATCTGAGTATTCATAAAGCAATAGTAAAATGTAACAGGATCCTAGAAAACTGCTTAAAATACTGTCATTTCATATACAGGCAATTAGTTTCTTAGCAGTACTTCTGTAAGCAGAAGGCAAGTCCAACTTGAGCCATGAAAATGTCACCTTACCAATAAATACTGTCTTGGCATCTTCAGAAGACTCTTCTTTCCTCAGTGTAAATACAGATTCTCCATTTCTATGTTGTCAGTGTAATAATCCAAAATAAGAAATAAAAAGCAGAACTAATCAAAGTACCCAGAGTTACATGGGGAGGGAAAGAGGGGAGAAGGAGGAAGTAAAGAAAAGATCAGATTATGCAGGGGAAAACCTGAAGTCTTTGAAGTCTGCTTTCGGGATGAGGGGGCCATTGACAGACGTGTAATTACAGACAGAAAATGGATAGATATGTGATTATAGACAGATGGTTAGCTCAGCAGGAGTTTTTGACAGCTGGGCTCCAGCACTTCTTGTAAGTCTTTATGACCTGATCTTTCTTCAGCACATAAATATTTATGTACTTACAGTTTTACGTATGATTTAGGTGTAAAAGAAGTAATGGTTCTGCAAGATGCTGAACAGCCTTGCTCTTAAAATTAACCATGAAAACTTAGGCCAGATGGTTAAATTTCAGCAGCCCTGCTGACTTTATCTGTTTTCACCAATCTTTCTATCGGATTCACTGGCCTATGTCTCAACTGTCATGGGTAGGTTTATTTAACATGATTTTGGCTATCAAAGCACCATTTACTCCCTGGACAGGAATGACAACTTTTGGAAGGAAATTCCTTCTATCTAGGATGTCTCAAGCATGTGGAAAAAAATCATGCTTGACAACTAGTTTGGCTGAATTTTTAGTTTGGTAAATATTAAATGAGCATTTGCCTAAATTGCATGCTCTGGGACATTAAAAAAAAACAAACAAACACAAAACCCCTTTGTGTTTCCAGTGAAATTCTCTAAAACAAAAATTTTACTATGGCTATATCCAGCAGAGGTTCTTAGAGCACTTCTGTGTTCTTCAGTTTGTGTTCATGATGTAGTTGCTCACAAAATCTGTATTAGGACAAGGCATAGACAGGGACAAGACCTAGACCTCCCTTTTCAGGCAAAAGACATCACCATGTTGGTAGAAGAGAAGTGACAGTTTGCTCTGATCAGGTTCCTAAGCCACATAATCTGTGGTGAGCGATTCAGAGGCTATCTAAAAAATCCCAGATACTGAAGTCAGCTCTTCCCATTCCCTAAGACTTAAAGTTTTTTAAACTCTCTTCTCATTCTTTCAGTCTTAATAAAAATTTCCTCAGCACAGGCAGGGAGACAGATTCTTTGATTCATTCTATAAGAACAACAAGAAGTACCCTAGAAAGAGAGGCACCAGATAGAGACTTCTCTCATCCTTATTTTATTTTTTTTGCAAGTAGAACATTTACTGTCACATTTTACATCTCAGTAGCCTGAGAGCCTTGACAGATGTAAAAGAGTTAGTGTAGGTGTAACTGTGAGGCCTTTGGGTCTTGTCGCTATGTCAGTTGTCTGATATTTAGCTTAAAAAGATGGCTTCTGAATTTCCCTTCTCTCTCACTAGTTCTAGGTTATTCTTCCTGAAAATGTTTTGTCCTAAGGGAACTTCGTATTTGTTAAAGAAACATAAAGCAAAAGCAGCAAACATTTCAAGACAAATATCTGTAGCTGCCTCCTGGTTTGGGCCCTCTTCTCACATGTATTGAAATGGCATTTAGCAATTAGTCCACTGTGTTCAGCTCCCAGTCAAGTCATGCAGTGTTACATCATCCTGTGGTTTCTTTATGGAGCTGAGTAGCAAATTGACCAGTGTGAATTTTGAATCAGTAGCCACTTTTGCAAAGCTGACAAAACCACAGACAGCCAAAAAATAATTCCGTACTTTCAATTTAAACATATTTAAGCTTCTCTACATTGACTACATGCTAGATCTCCTTCAGCACTTGTCTTGCAAGCTCTGCTAAATTTGCCATGTTTAAGTTGCCATGTTTTAGAACGAGACATTTTCCACACAGAACTAGGCCAGGGATAACTTGCAACACTGGATCTCTGTGCTTTGAACATGCTCTTATTTTTGAAATGAAGAGGTGGCTAGCCAGACATGACTGGTATTTGCTCTAATTATGACAAGCTCTGTTGTCACTGGTTTTGAAGGTCTGACATGAAACTAAATGTATCACATGATAAGGCCTGAAAGAGTAACACACCTTCAATCTTACTAATTGCTAGATGAATACAAACTTTTTTAGTTCTAGCACACAGGTCTAGATCAAACCCCAAGTTATACAACAAAAGCAAAGGCATCATTTTAACTTTCCTGAGATACAGTCACACAGTGGTATTTTGAACCGGGAAAACTCTTAGTCTAGTGGAGACAGTGAAGTTCCCTCCTGCAAGAACCTGAAGTTACAAATCATGCTGCCTTCTCAGAGCATCTCAAAAGTCTCTTCGTTATATATTGCTTTCTTCATTTAGGTTCATTGATGATGACCCTCTGAAACTCTACGATGTTACCTGCCACAGAGCAGGCTCAAAACACAGTTCATGGAAATCTTTATTCATGTGTGTCTCCTGGAATTAAAGCAGAGGGGAGGACTCTGCAGTCTAGTCCCCACTGTTGGATTATATACATCCCAACCATCTCTTTGATGATCCTTGGTGATCTCTTTATTCCTTATTCTTGGGTAACATTACACAATGTAGTGCAGATATGCAATTTACCACATGTATTTAAAAGGCCTCAGAAAAGACAGAATTCCTCATCTGTGTATTAACCAAAAGCAGCTCTCATCCTATCATGCCAGAAGTGTTTCAGCAGGGCTGAAGCTAAAACACTGCAGAGGAACCGTGGTATTCAAAATTAGCAAAGACTGGGATTAAAAAAAGTTCAGAATTGTATATAAAGAGTTTATGTGAGAAGGCTGAGAAGAGAAGATGCATTGGGTGCAATTGCTGTCTTCATATACAGAACTGTTTGGTTTGATTCAGACTAACTGCACTCATTGGGGTATTCTAAGAAAGCAAATTATGATTCAACACTAATTTGCTTATTTTTCTAAGAAGAGACATTTAGCACCAATTTGTAAACCTAATGAATTTTCTCTGGGATGATATATAGTCTGAAATTTTCCTACTTTTATTAGATTTAATTGCATCCCTTATTTTTTCTGCTATGTTCTCATTTGAAATGTATTTTTTATCTTCTTTTAGACATGGACATTCTATTAATGTAAATAAACTGTGATCTTCTGTACTTTATCTGGGGAGTCTATAGAAGAATATTCCTAATGTCTTAATATTAAATTGTTTTCTTATCTCTGATCAACTCGGTTTTATCAGAGGTGAATCTGTAATCCAGTAACTCATGCAGTTTTTCTTTTGACAAAATCTGAAAAGAGTCCAGTTCTGCCACCATAATTTCAGTATTTGGGCTTTGATTATATGGTTTGTACAGATTTTACATTTTTTTCAGTTTATTCTTTTTTTTTTCCTAATAATTTACACTATTAGTAGAGTAATAAATTACTCTGAACTTAATTTGAGTATTTGAACCAATACCCTGATGGTTTTCTCTTATCCTATGTGAATAGTGTAAATAATGTATTAGAATGCCCCCTTGAGGAACATTGCCAATGATCATCATGATTATTTCAGTCATCATATTTTCAGGGAGGGATCTGAAAAATCTCTGATTCTAGTTCCTTCCAAAACTGACTGAATTATTACCCAGTGAGAACAAGACACAGACTGTTTAGAACAAGGAAAATACAAGGAGGAAAGATTTGGATACCTAGGTCCTTATTTTGAAAGAAGATCATCATGTTTTCCTGTTTGTAGAAAAAACATGGTTTTTCTGGTTTTTTGTGCATATTTCCAGCTTTACACCCCAGATTTCAGCTTCTTACCTCTCACAGATGCTAGTAAAATCAGGATTTCAGTGTCAGTGTGCAATTTATATAAGAGGCTCCTTCTTCTACAGATATATATTTTTTGCTGGATACATGGTTGGTACTCAACATGTTTCTCATTGTAATAGAAAGGAAGACTTGAGGAAAGTAAAATAGGATTACCACTTACACGGAGTAAAATGGGAATCAGGAAGGTCTGGGCAGATAGAGAAGGGATGATCAGAAGTTTTCCATGTTATTTCCATTAATGGCAGAGTTTTAGGAAAATATACAGCCCATTTGGAGTCACAGGAAGATAAAAAATAAAAATAAAACATGGGTAAAAAGCAACAAGACAATTAACTATTTTTTTAAAGCAAGGCTGCAGAAGACAACAAAAAACAGCCTCACCTCATCCCAGTATCTCTTAATTGACTAGGACATTGTCTCCTCCCCAGGTAGAGTGGAACTAATCCTATGCATTATTCAGCAAGGACAGGATGTTCTTTGGAGGAGCACTTATGGGTCATAGAACTTTTTTCTGAGAGATCTTCACTCCTCATAGATTGAGAATAAAGAAAGGGTAGAAGAATGCTGAATCTAGAGGTTATATCTTTTCTTTATTGTGTCTGTAGGTGTTAGCATCACTTTCTCTGTGAGGCAGGAAAATGGCATCTCAGACTGTAGCCAACATCCTCAGCAGTCACCATCTGCCTGCAGAGATAACAAACTCCCTGTCTGAGTTCTTCTGATATTTTGCATGATTGACAATGATAAGGGAGAGGGTTCTACAGATCAGAGCCAGAGAATATGTTCTGATGAGTTCTGATTTACACCAGCATAGGACTTGGTCCAGTGCTCCTTATATGGGAAGACACCAGGAGGTACTTGCCTCATGGTTTTAAATGATTAGATGATTTTGTTTCTGAAAACACAATCATTTAATTCCCTGAATATTCTATTAAGGCATGATTCAGGATGACGTAACTGGGTGAGGTAACTGAATCCCTAAAGTGGATGAACCTAACCCAGGCAGCTCATCTAAGGATGACTTGAAGCTAATGAAAAATCAAAATGGCATTTTTAAAAAAAACCAAAACCAAAAAATAACAAGAAATTATGAAGAGCTGAATTAGTTTAACGACCATACAAAACATTTTTAAGGAAACTGCTGATTTGAAATAATCTGAATGTTCACTGGGTTCAAAGTTCATCTCTGCCTTAACTCTAACTGGAATTCTCATTCTCTGGGTTGCAGTGGCCAGGACACAGCTGAAGGTGTGCTGACAAAATGATATCACCCATTTAAGGAGCTTGTGAGTCAACCTGAAGCACATACAATTCACATCTCCTACTAAAAAGAGCTGAAGAGTTAAATATTATTAAAACACTGTACTGTCTTCTAAACAATCAGCCAGAAATTTACCCTGGCTGCCACAGACATTACCAGTTGTTTGAGCATTGTAGCTTTTCCCTTGGTCTGTTTTTAGAAGAGAAAAGAGCAGAAGCTTGACTTCTTCAGGTATTTCTCAACATATGGTACTTTGTTTAAAATCTGAAGAGAGTGAGAGATGGGCAATAGAACCTCAGAACACAGCATTTGAAACAAATACTTATAAACAAAGCACCTGTGTTTTCTGGCTGGACAACAGTGTATCAGCCAAAATAATTGTTTTAGCAGTTCTGGCTGCAGTAAGCTAGCTCCCCATAATTCATCTCATAATTGGGAAAAAATGTAGCATTTTCTGACATCATCTCAGTGCAGTTTTGGACACATTGAACTGCAAAGAATCCAACAATAACCAATTAATGTTCTTCTCCATGATTTAAATAGAATTCAGTGACCAGGACTGCATATAATGGCAATATATGTTCATTTGGGGCTTTTTCGTTCAAAATCTAGACACAAATAATAAATGTGCATGTGAGTATAAATGAAATGGTATCTATGAACTTCTGTTTTTTCTGTTTCCTTGCTATTAGAACTAAAACACAGAATCAGACCCAAAAGTTTCAGAAACCAGAATTGGAAAACTAGAGGTGTGACTTTGTGGAAGAGAAGGGTGACAATCTCTCCATTTGGAGTTTTATTTAAATGTTAGCACTCACTGGGTTTATTCTCTCCAGTCCCTATCTCAGTGGGAACTGACTCGTGTCCTATTATGAGTTTATTACTAATTTTAAACCACATGCCCAGTCACACAACTAGGTTCAGAATTCCTCTGTGTCATATATGAGTAAAATCTATGAACTTCAGCTGGCAGATCTCCATCCACAGCTGAGAGGATAATTACAGAAGGATTTTTCTGGGGGAGGAAGTGATCTTCACACCAGAAATTGACTGCAATTCTATCGAAATAATTACTAAAAAGGTGGCAGAAGAATCCCGATTATGATCTTGGCTATCCTCACAAAAATCCTGAATACAACCACTTTGAGTTACTCTGAATGTATGGATTGAATAATAGATATTCACTTTCTTTCTGCAAAGAAACAGGGATCCTGACTGAAAATGCTCTGGTGTTTTTCATCATGTGAGAGCTTTCTACTGAGAAGGTAGCATGTGGCAGTCAGCCTGCCATTTCTGGCTTATTTTGCTTTATTTGATCTGATTTAGAATGGATTAGAGAAAGTGATGGACACAGGTCTACAAAGGGAACACAGAGGATGCAGCAAATGCAAAGAGGGCAGGGACAGTGCCCCTTCATTTCCACCTGTCTGCCTGTCTCCAGAGTGACTGTCATTATCAGGGAATGCAACCAAGTCCTATTTTTAACCTGAGTAAAAAAAGCAATTTTCCTCTTGTATGTACTGCAACACAGCTGAATATCAACTGCTATCTGGGAGACAGTGTCTAAGATTCTACAAGATTAAGTTGTAGACACTAGCCCAAGAATTACAAATATAAACAACAACCCAGTTGTCTGTTGACAAAAATCTTTCCAAACTCTTTCACTGTCCCTCTGTCTAGCATCTTTTAGAACTGAGTGGGAAGGGGATATGGAGACAGGAATGAAAGGGAAGTGAAAAGGACACAGAAAAGGGAAGATAAAAGCAGCGAGCAGCAGAAAGAGGTGGAAAAAACAACCGCAAAGTTCTGCTAAAAAGATCTTGAAAATTGCATGTCACATCCAATTCTTCAAACATAACCCATGACAGAGCAGAAATGTAAACTTTCTCATGATCCAGTCTTCAGTTTGTTCATATATTGCATAAAAGGGAACATTCATAAAGAGATTATAAAGCAAACAAATAATTAATGAGTGTTATACATATGCTACAGACCTGAATGCAATGTGCTACACCTGGCTTTAGGTATAGCAGTAAAAGTGTTATATGCAGTTAGAAGCCATGCTATAAACCTGAAATCCTTTATTAGAAGCTTACTGGATTTTGCAATTCAGAATCACAGAATCAGCCGGGGTTGGAAAGGACCTCAGAGATCATCAAGTCCAACCCTTGATACACTGCCACTGTGGTTACCAGACCATGGCACTGAGGGCCACATCCAGTCTCTTATAAAAAACCTCAAGGGACAGAGAATCCACCACCTCCCTGGGCAGCCCATTCCAATGTCTCATCACCTCCCCCTGCAGAGCTTAAGTCCCTGCCCTCTTGTCTTACTGGGAGCTTCTTGGGAGAAGAGACCAACCCCCCCCAGCTCCAACCTCCTTTCAGGTACTTGTAGAGAGTGATGAGGTCTCCCCTGAGCCTCCTCTTCTCCAGACTGAACAGCCCCAGCTCCCTCAGCCCTCCCTCATAGGATTTGTTCTGGAGTCCCTTCACCAACCTTGTTATTCTCCTCTGGACCTGCTCTAACACCTCAATATCCTTCCTGAACTGGACACAGTACTCAGTACAATTCAGCTTTATAGTAATAAGGATGAGTTAAAAATTGTTGAAGATTAAAAGTCTCATCATTCCTATAACCAACTGACTGCATTTGAAAAGTCATATTTCGGAGCATGGCAGTTTGCTCCTTTTATCAGTTATTCTGTTGTTTCCAGTGCCAGGAGTCTCTCTGGTTGAAAAAGTTTCACTCCCATCTAAGGTGATGGTGATTTGTAGAGGCCCAGTGTGACTTGCTGTAGGAGAGATGTGATACAAGCTTAGAAAAAGCTGCATGATATTTTCTTCCTAAATGATTTGGGTTTACATCCAACTGCAGCACACCAAAAAGCCAAAGCCACACAGTACTTCTGTAACAGAAGTGACTATTGTCAATGGTGACTGAGAAAACAAATGACCCTCAAGGTCATTTTTAATAGTGTAATTCATTTTTAAGTTAAAATATCAAGTATTAGAACTAGTATTACATCTTGTAGACAAAATATTGATTCTATGGCAGTGAATGGGAACTCCTTAGGCGGTAAGGATGAAGACAGAAAATGGACACATTTTCAAATATAATATGCAAATATAATATGCAAAAATAATCCAATTTGCTGCTATCATGTCAACAGTTGTCAACAAATATTCTAGGAAGTAAGTAAGCCAGTAATACATGTGTGTCTGAGAAATTTTAGTATAATAGAGTCTTTAATGTAGCTTCACTTTGATAGTTAAGGGGATGGTTTTTAAAGCTGTCTTTTACAGAAGTCAACAGCATTAACTGGCATAAACCCCACAAAATCCTTACACTGTGCCTATATTTGGTAGGAAGAAATTTTAATGGTAACTTCAATTATTTCTTATTTCAGAGAAATAGCTGCCCTTTGATGCTTTTGAACATGACTACGATAAATCCAAGACTTTAATAGAAATTGTTGTGGTGTTTAACTTCTGTTCCAGGCAGGCTAGGACTACAAACACAGAGCCAGCTCCATATCTGGCTTAACTCCACTCACAAAATTTGGCCAAAGATAAATTTGTAACAATGATTTCAAGTAATGTTCAGATACTGTGTAGTGCTCAGGGCAAACTGTAATTCAGGAAGTCTGAAAAACCACATTTGGAACTAAAGGCTTTAAATTACTGCTCTTTCTATGGCTTCCATATAAATAACTGAGCTTGCATTTTTCTGGGGTTATTACAGTTGAGGATTTCTCTATTTATTATAGCTATTTTATAAAACAAACAGACCTTTGTTTTCATGGATACCAGACAAAAACCAGAGAAGGTGCCCTATTGTAAAGACTGACTGGGTAGACTGAAGGAGAAAAAAAAAATACAAGTAAAGTTGCCATATAGCAACCAAATACATCTTGTTAATGTCAATTATGAAAATGTCTTTCTAAAACTAAAGGCAGAGACTTCTAAACAGTCCCCTGTGTTTCATGTTTTCAACTATTTAGTTAATTTCAGATAAAGAAATAGTTCTGAAAATAGGTCTTGTAGAGTTACAGTGCAGAAAATAAAGGTCCTGTGACCCATCTGAGGAACAAAGCTTATGAAGATTATGCATTGGAAACACCAGGGAGGAAAGCATGGAAAACAGATTTGTGAGAGGCAGATAAATGGAAAACAAAGGCTGGCATCTTTGATGCACCATATGGAGTGACAGGGTGACATAAAAAGAGGCAAAATAGTCCAAATACTGTGGACTTGGTAGGCAAGGCCAACAAGTTTCTTTGCAGCAGCTATTTCAGAGATTCAGATTGGAAGGATGATAAATATTTATGAGGAAGCTTTTAAATTTCCATGGTGAAAGAACATGGGCAGTCTGTCAAAGGCATCACTGTTTGATGTCAGTATTGAACATAAAATACTCTGATCAGCGTATATTTTATACCAGATGGTATAAACTGTTCTCTCACTGGAGCAAGGAAATGGTGATCTCTGTAAAATTACAAGCTCTCAATTTTTCATTACATCTTCTGAGGATATTTTGCTAAGACCTCAGCAGTATACTCAGTTGTACAAAAATGTGTGCAAAAAAAAGCACTGTATTTCTAGTTGCTTAAAGACTACTGCAATGATGATGAAAATATTTTAGCTCAGGCCACAGGATGCAGAAGCTGTGGTAATCCACCTCTTCCATCTACCATATTGTGTAGACTGTTTCCAAGATTTTCTTATATCTTTGTTAAGTCCAGTGATCTACTGCTCCCAGTTTATCCATGCAAGTCTTGGAAGTATGAAGTGATAAAAATACGATAGTTTCCAGGAACTTGTCCTAATTCCAGTGATTTTTTTACATTTTTAATTTCAGAATTTCACCTATTTCCATGCCTGTTGCCTTTCAGTCATTTTCCTGCCCTAGTCAAAAGTTCAGGTCTTCCTTGATGATTTTATTTAAAATATTTAGATATACAAGATTTGTCCTTAATGGTTTTTATGTCTTTAGTGCCAATAATCTTCTGGAATGCACATTCCCTTCCCTGCCAATCTACCTAAACCTGTCTCTTCTCCACAGACATTGATCTCTTTCCTATAAATATTGAGTTGGGGTATTGTTGCTTGATGGAGAGATCAGCATGAGCCAGCCGTGTGTACTTGCAGTCTGGAAAACCAACTATATCAACCAGCTGCATCCTGGTCTGCATCAAGAGAAGCGTGGCTGGCAGGTCAAGGGAGGTGATTATCCCCCTCTGCTCTGAGACCCCACCTGGAGTACTGTGCCACCTGGAGATCCCTGAGCACAGGAAGGACATGGAGCTGTTGGAGCAAGTCCAGAGGAGGGTCATGAAGATTATCAGAGGGTTAGAGTACCTTTCCTATGAAGACAGGCTGAGAGAGTTGGGGCTGTTTTGCCTGAAGAAAAGAAGGCTCTGGGGGAACTTGTAGTGTCCTTCCAGGACTTGAGGGGCAGCTACTGGGGAGCTGGGGATGGGACTTATCACACAGGTTTGTAGTGATAGGACAAAGCATAATGATTTTAAACTGTAAGAGGGAATAAATTCTTTAATGTGAGGGTGGGGAGACACTGGAACAGTCTGCCCAGGGAGGCTGTGGATGCCCCCTACAAGGAGATGTTCAAGGACAGATTGGATGGGACTTTGAGCAGCCTGGTCTAGTGGGAGGTGTCCCTACCCATGCAGGGCAATGGAACCAGTTGATCTTAAATGTCCCTTCCAACCCAAACCATTCAGATTCTATGACTGTATTTATACAAGCATATATCAGTCCCATTTAAGAGTGATTTCTCTTTCTGTTTTACTGACTTTATATAGATTTATCTGTATTCTTCTGATCTTCCAATTTCTCCTCTAATCTGATAATTTCTCTTCTAGTGTTTACTCTCTTTAGTCTAGAGTTAAATCTCTTTAGTGTTTACTTTTTTTTTTCCCCCTTAATCTATTTTTCTGCAACTAGGAAAGTAATTCTCAATATTTATTCCTACCAAATTTTCTAATGATTAAAAAGTGCCCTGCCATCTCTGCTTATCTGATCTGACGTGACATGGTGGTTCCTGTCATATATGACTGGACTTGGAATTTACATAATCTCCACTGGTGCTGAGTCACTTCCCAGCTATGAATTGTCTGTACATTACTGAATTCCACCAAATCTCCTTTACCTTCTTATACTACCCCAAAATCTGTTTACAAACATCAGTAATTTTTGCTAAATACAATCTATGAACCCCAATCAAGTTTTTCAAGTCTAAGTCCTCACCTCCTAGGTCTGATTCTGGTTTAGCAGGGATAGATGTTGCATTTGTTATTTCATTTATATTGGTGGATTTTCTTTGGACCTACAGTAGTATAAAGAAGGGCTCAGATCCTCTGATTCTCAAAATGTGACAAAGGCAGCCACACAGAATATAAAAAACACAATCTGCTAATCTTGCCTCATTTCCAATGATTAGGTATAAAACTGTTTTAGCTCTAGTTGGCTCTTGCATGGTACATTGAAATTTGACTTCAGTTTGCTGGACTTCCCCCAGCTAACAAACACATTGTATTCAAAACAGAAACTAATATCAGAAGTGAAAAGAACAGCTAAAGACATTTGTTTGGCCTGACTCAGATGAGTAATGAGGATAAAGATTTCTCCCCAGACAGATTTGTTTGCTTAATGTTACTCTTGTGAATTGTACTTCAGAAAATAATGCAAGAATTACTTATATCATCTGAACCAAACAGTGAGACTGTTTAATCAAGAAGGATCATGGCTTTTTTTAAGCCATGCATCCCCCAAATGGTATCAATTTTTGTTAACTTTGTTCTCAACAAACTTCTCAGTTTATCACTGTTACCCCTTGCTCTCAGTTTTCTCTAAGCTCTAACCTTTCTCAGGATGTGCTCAAATGTCCAGTCTTAGACACTGTAAATAAATGAATGCCACTGAGTACCAAAATTTATGCTACAACAGTTCACTTTCATCAGCAGCTGATGTGATCCTCTTGCTCTTTTACAAATGGTTTGCTCAATATTTCAGCCTGTTATTAGAAAAGCAAAACCAATAAAACCCAGGTAAGATGTCTGGAATATTAACCATAATTTCAACAAGAAAAAATACTTGAACTCACTACCAATCAGCATGTTTTACACTTTTTTTTGGTTTTTCTCCTGAGGATCTTGAGACTGTATCAACAGGACAAGCTGGATTATGTCACCAGAACACAGCTCAGTATGTGGGCTTATTGCTGGAAAAGCCAGTCTGATTCCCAGTGATCTTTCACCAGTTCCTTAGAAATCCCATCCCCTCAACACTATGGTGCATTTTGTCCCAATGTTGTTTGCATGTATGCTTCATGTCATGCAGAAGCACGAATTCTTTTAATGCACACTGTTTTCAGGGCAACTACACTGGCACAGAAAGGAAAAGAACCACTCAAAACACAGTTTTGACATTTAGCTAATCAGCACTATCTCAGATTTATTCATCTTCTTACAAAACCAAACTAAAAGCAAGAATCTTCTGAACATGACTTGATAAGCATTTTGCATGTCAAATTCTCTTTAACTAACACCTCTTGGTTGGTGTGAAGGCTCATCTTGTCCCTTTGTACAAGCTGCCTGAGAATAATGTACAAGAATGTACAAGAAGAATCCACAATTCTTTATGTTATCACAAGGATGAAAAATGACTTAGAATAAAGATGAAACAGACTAACAAAAGTATAAACTAAACAGGGAACAAACTACTAAAGGGGAAATGGAGAAATCTCTTGTCTGAAGAACAGCCAGGTATCTTCTTAGAATACATAGATTAGCTGAAACCAAGATAGACAACAGCAATGAATGAGTCAAAGGCAAGGTCTGGGATGTACTGATTAGACTCTATGACCTAATGATCTCTTGTGATCTTAACTTTGATGAGACAATGAGTTGCTCAATTTAACTGCAGGAAAGATAAGGTTCTGATGTAGAAATGCTCTCAGTATAAGAATGGAGGCACATTCATTGGCAAATAAAGCTTGTTATCACAAGCTTCAGACCTGTCTTTTACAGTCTATTACCACTTTGTTACCAGCATTTGGGTTTTTTTCCATTGCTAAATTTCTCTGCTTTTTGTGGGTCTGCTTGGTGCAAAAGCTATGGCACAAACAGGGTCTTATTTTGGAGTAGGGGTTATATAGAAGAAGACAGAAAAAAAAACCTATTGTAGGAGTTTTTCAGAATGCAGGTGAAAAATAAGTAGTAATTAATGGCAGGTAACTCCCATGTTGGCCTGTCTTAAGTAAATAGTTCTGACCATTGCCTTAGTTATTACCCCTTCCCTATATTTTGGAAATGTTTGGTTAAAGATAAGCAGCTTTTTGTGCAGTTAATGCATCAAATAATGTATTACCAAGTACTACATGTACTACTACTTTCTTCTCCTGAAAGCCACTATGCTATGACAGTGCAAATGGGTGGAAAAGAAACAGGTTCTAGGCTAGGTAATTTTTTTTCCCAGGTACAAATATGACCCATTTCTCTAGAGCGAGAGATATTAATACCTTTTCTTATGATGTGGTCAGCATCTTTCAACTCCAGCAATATAAGCTTTAAAAACCTTTACAAACCATTCCTAGCTCTCCAGGATCAAGGATATTATTCCTGAATTTTTAGAAAGAATGCCTGTGTGATTTCCAAACTCATATTTAGTTGGACATACATCTGAAGTAGCTAAAGTATTTTGATCAAGACAAGGGGAAGGAAACTGATACAGTGATAACAATGTTAAAAAAAGGAAGAATGCCAATTGCTAATACAACATTTGCAAAGGTCTGCAGGTTTTATCCGTGCTGTTTCCCTGTCCAGCTATAACCTCCCATCCAAACATGCCCTCACTAATTCCTACAATTTTCTCATTCTTCTGTTGTAATGTTAGTTTGCTTACTAACATGTGGGTACCCAACTTGAGGTCCAGCTGCTACTGCTTGTGAGCCAGTCCATAGGGCTGTGCACATTTTTGAAACACTGAGGCTGCTGTTTCCCTGTAGAAAGTAAAAGTGTTTCCCTCACAATGCACACCCAGCTGGCTGACCAGTTTTTGCAAATGTACTGTCAAGGTCTATTGTTTTTCATTTCACAGTGTTCTGAGAGATTCATCACTGATCAATGTCCCAGAAGAAAACTTACCACCTTTTAATTGATTCACTCAGAATGCCCAGTAAGCATGGAATTCTTCAGGCTCATCAGATCTTAAAAGAAAACAAAAGTAGAAGATGCATGACTGTCTGACATAAAGAGCCTTATTAAAGATATTTTATGCAGTGTTTAAACAGATGTTTATAAAGTAAGATAAACATTGAAACAAGTAACATTGTATGTTCATACATATAACTGCAGATAAGTACATAAGGAAAATAAATGTGATAAACTATGATACAAAATACTCTAGCTTTTAAGTAAAGTTTTAATGTCTTAAAAATACATTTATGTTGTGGTATGTTCCCTGGACTGAAGATCTATGTCATATAGAGGCCACTGAAGTGCTCCCTTCCCCACTCCATTTATAGCCTTTTTAGTTTAGATCAATCGTCATTCATCTCATATTTTTCCCTCAGTGTTTTCTCTATCTGCAGTAATCAAGAGAAGAAACAAAGAAACAAACAAAAAATAATAAAAAGAAGAAATCAATAAAATTTTATCAAGCATAAAGCTGTGTTTTAACAAAACAAGAGGTTTTGCTGAAGTAATGTTTCAGTAAGGAAGGAAATACCATTGACTTTATTACAGCTGCCTAATGTTTTCCACGAACTGCAGAAAATAATTCATTGTATCTTAGTGACCTACAATAACAGCTGACTGCTTGCACTTGATGGAAATGTGATTTGTGCCTCCTAAAAATTAACTGTTTAACTTCTCCATTTTCTTTTCTCTGGTAACATATCAGTCGCCTTTGTGTTTTGTTTTGAGCTGCTGCCTGAGTTGTGAACTCCAGTAAACACAAACACCAATTGCTACGCAATATTCTTCAATGAAAGAAGAAAATTATGGGCATACTGCATGTTCCTGCAAGCTGTAAAAACTATGCAGGTCTCTAAAAGGCTGCAGTTAGATGAGGCTCCTTCTTTTCAACAGTAATTTGTCTCAAAGCTTCAATAAACATAAGAAATATAAAGGAACATTTCTGCCAGTTGCACATATGCACACACATGCATACACTTGCACACTCAGCAAAAAGTTCCAGAGTGACAATATCAGAGAAGATGCAAAATCAGTAAAGGTTCAGTGCTGGACTGGATGAAATGACACTTTAAAGGGAAAAGCAATTTGTCTAAGTAGTGTGGAGAAAAATGAATGGGGATAGGCAGGAAGAAGGGGAATGAAATCTTTGCCTATAGAGACTTTCTAGAAGATTTACTCCCACTGTTGCTGCTGCCTCTGAGAAACAGGAGATGGATGCAAGCTGTCTTGCTGCAACTGCCTTTGCTGGAAGTATGACAGATTTCTTATTCACTGTGTTATATCATTCCCTCATTACACAACTTAAAGAAAATGTTTTGTCCTTGCTCACTAACAGCACCAAGACGTTGTACACACATCTGTGATGATAACACTTCATGTATGCACAGTATCTATCCACATAGTGTAAAACTGTATACATGGGCACATCACATGTATAATATCTGTGACCATCTACACTGCATGCAGATACAGCTGCTGATGGATAGCTGTGTTGTTTAATAAGGAAGGAGAATTTGGCCAGGGATTATGAGCAAATTTTACTTTAATAAAGATGAGCTGTGATCCTTCATGTCCATCACTCAGGATAAACACGAATCAACATTTCATCTTCAAATTTGACCACTAGTGCATGCCTCTGTAATTTGTATGAAAAATAGGTATGAAAAAGAGATGTATCTACTTTGATTTTTAGTGTATATGACACATAAAGATGACTCTTTCTTCATACTTGGAAAGCAGATGTATATCTTTAAAGTGCTCTGCCTGTTTTTTTTAATCTTACTGGTTCAAATAGGTACAACTACATGAAACCACTAAAGGCATGCAATTACACAGGTTTAAAACTAATGCAGGGAGACCCCAGAGTCTCCATTCTAACATTTCCTGAATGTTAGGAAGGATTTTGTTTTACTCTTTCAAATGTGTGAATGGCAGGATGACTTCACATTACTGAAATGAAAGACTGTAAGTAAGGAAGTGTTAAGTGGAATTGTAAATCAGTCCTCTTAAACTGGTTGAACTGCATTGATAAAATTGATAAAATTGATAAAATTGCCAGACAAGTCCAGACCTCCACTCTATATAGTTGTCAGAAAATGTCACAGTGAATTCTACAGTAGTTCTCAACAGAAAAGAAACTGTTTTCCATCTGACTCATGGTATGATATCAGGGTACCACTCACTGAAACATGATTATCAGTTGCTCAGAAGTTTATGTTTAAAATACTAAGTAGATCTTCTTATGAGATGAGCTTTCTTAATACCAGAAGCCAAGAGAATATGGCTGTTACTTAATCCTAGCCTTTCTCTATAACATTTCTATAGTTTCTCCACTTTATTTCCCACCTGCTGCTTACAGTACTGGACCCATGTGCCAATTGTCTCTATACAAGTCAAGATGCAACTAGGCTCTAAGAACAGGTGAAATATCAAAGTGAGAAGGAACCTACGGCTGTCAAACAACAACAAGCTAATGCAAAGAAATGTTTAACACTCCTGTCACTGGCAAATCACTCAACAAAGTTCCCCAAAATTTATCAGCATTTTGATAGACTTTTTATTTATTTTTTTTTTCCTTTCTGTCAAAGGGAAATGATTGGGTAATCAATTGGCACAGGCTACAAGCAGGATTTATGCCCTCACAAGTACCTGTACATTAAATCTCACTTTTATCTGTTGAAAAGAAGCTTATATTCACACAGACCTACACTTTTCCTTTTCAGGTATTTAAATGAGTGAAGTGAAAACATATAATTCTTGATAAACAGTTTCAGAATGATGGACATATACTTGAATATACTGAAAATTAAATTCTACAGAAGGGGAACATTCATCATTGAGCTCTGTGTCATAACAGGCCTTTCAGATGAATGTATCCCACAGCTAACTTATGTGGTTCTTACACACTAAAGGTGGATATGTCTGACAGATTATCTCTTGCTTAACCTCATAGAGAACATCTATATGACACAAAAAAATGTTTGAAGCATTTTATAAAAAATGCTACAAGGATTTCTGTCTCAGTGGCCATTCCAATAGCACGCTTCAGATATTCACTGTGTAGAAAACATCACCCATTGATTCTAATTCTTCATTACTAATTTCAGTTGCTTTACTCTTTGAGATGAAAGAAGCAAAATACAGATGCCTAAATGGCTTTCTCATCAATATAATTCTTTACACTTCCCCTTATCAAATATCCATTCTCCCTAAAATAAGTTCCCTAAAAGTTTTCAGTCTGCTTTTGTGTTGAAACCATTCTCTGCCCTAGTAAGAATTAACAACAGAGTAGAAAAATCAAGTTATATTTGCCATATTGTTTTTGAACTTGTGTGATCTTAACACTCAGGCAAGAGAGGTAAAACTGATTCTCTGTGGCATTAAAAAGTTTGCTGTTTTACACTCTCTGTTTTTCTTAGATGGACTTAATTTCTTGCTTTCTTTTCAACTAGTGCTTTCTTTTTTCAACTTGCTTTCTTTTCAACTAATCTCAATGGAGTGGGGTTTTTTTTTTAGTTTAAAATATATAAGTTTTCACGGCTGATTTATAGAACATCATTATGCAGATGTAGATTGATTTCCTTGACTTACCTACAATGAATAATGTATTTCATCATTTCCACATTGTTATCTTCTCTTGAAGTTTTTCACTAGACTCCTGTCATTTCATTGAACCTTTATCCTCTTCTAGCAATGCTTATTAATGTTTTGTAAGACTCTGTAGTTTATTACACTCCAGGTTAAACACCAGGAGAGGAACTTTCACTTAGAATAAGATCTCAGAGAGTCCTAACCAAATACTACCATAATGTAGAATTTTATATTTCAATGTTAATTCAAAAAATGACTTCCTGAAAAAAGTGTACTGAGAAATCTGCACAAAGATTACTTATAACACCAGTAGATAATAGTGCTTTCAGTGACATCATCAGTGCCATCAGAAATTACAGCATTGAAGTAAATACAGTTAAAAGACACAGCTGTATCTGTGCTAAGGCAGAAAAGAACCAGTTCCATAATATTTGGTTACCTGTTTGCACAATTTTATCTCAAGGCTGTAACGTAAATTCATATATTTTTCCCAAAGGACTCCTTCCAGATGAGCATATAGTAATATCTTGTACACTTCTTCATTCCTGTGTGTGTAAACATTGCCTAAAAGTGTATGTATTAGATGTGTTTTCTACTGTGGTCAATGTAATTGATCTTAAACACAATTCAGAAGATGAGATGGTTGCCTAACTGTACACTTTTACATGTTACAACCATTTTTAAATACAATCTGGGAAGTTGAGAGATTACTCTTCAATGGCTTTACCCTTATATACACAAAAGTAAGTACACTAAGGGGTGTAAAATTATTCCCTGTGGTGTTGTGGATATCTAAATATATTTCTGTCAGTGGCTGCAATTCAGTCTCAGCTTGGTGTGTATTTCAGTATCTGATACTTCAACAGTTTCTTACTGTAGCTTTTTAAGAGAAGCTGTGTATGTTTCTCTAGAGGAGTTGGATGCATTTAACTGCAGCTATGTCAATCAGAGTATTTTGGGCATGTAACAAAACACACCTCCAGTGTTCTGCCTGGAATGTCTGCAGTGAGCTTTCATCTTTCCAGACAAATGTGAAAGTCTAGATGGTACTGGGATGATCCTGTAGCAGAGAAACCACAGTGGAATGCTACAACCAAAGAGTTAAGAGTGGAAGCCCTGCAAAATATAAAATATTAATAACTATCCTACAAAAAGATACCCAGTAAAAACATAGGGTAATAAGCTGTATTTGTGCATGCAACATAAACTGATCATCTGTGATATGTAATAGAAAATATGGTCTTCTTGTTTAAATTTGTTTAAGTATTGCTTAAATATCTCCAGACAATGCAGACAGTGAGACAGCTTACTTGACCAGGTGGGTTTTCTTTTTATCTTTTATATATATATTTAAAATCCTGGTGAATAGTATATATAAACCTGTGCCTAGATCATCACACTAATTACTGAGGAGAGTGATGGAAGTCCACAGAAGTAGAACTATATGGTGTTAAGCCAATATTGTACTTTTCAGGAGACTTAGCTAAAAGGAACTTGAAATAGATACTTCATAGAAAAATTTGAATTTCTTGCAGGTTTGTCTTTCTTTGGAGTTCAGTGGACGGTGGTTTCCATGCCTAATTTCAAGAAGTGCCTGTTAGGCTTACCAGAGTGCTCTGCCCTTTCAGAGCCCTGTCAGTCCACTCACTTGGTCTCCCACAATAAAGAGGCAAGTGGGACATCACTTTTTCACAGGCTAAGGGACTCAGTGTATCTATCTTGCTAGGATCTAGTGCAAGAACACAGTTCCTGGAATGGTGCAACAGCTCATCTGCAAATTCCTTTTCCTTCAGTTCCACAGCTGCAAGAGCAGCAAGCGCTGGAGCCAGATGAGTCCAGAGAAGACACTTTGCTGAAGGCTGGACAGGAAACCAAGCCACAGGCAGAGACATTGGTACATAAAATGCATTCCAGTGGTTGGCATCTGGGTCCTGCAGCTGCCAAACAGACCCAGTGTGTGGCCATGGGTGTTGGCTTCAATACTAGAACATTTTGAGGAAAAGGCAAAGGACCAGTAACCAGAGAAGACAGTGCCAAATTACTACAGAAATTGATACATGTGCCAATTTGCTTCCTATTTCAAAAGACAAATTTTTATCTCCTAAGTATTGTTTTGAAAATATGCACATGACAGTTAACAGAAACATCCTGATTTTCGCCAGTGAGGGGAGGAGTAAAATAAGTGAAACGATGCTCCTTGGGGTACTGGTTAACAAAACAAAACCATGCCCATTATACTATTCCTTAATTAATGCATGAGTTTCCTTAGAGACCACAGCTCTGTTGAGGACACAAGTCTGGGGTATTTCTTTCCAAGAGGCAGTTTGGGGAGAGCTACATAAAACAAATATAGAGGTGAAATGAAAGATATGCAACAAGGCTGAGCAAGTTTCAGGTCCAAAGAGAGGTTTTGTGCACTACTACTGTGTGAGCAGATCAGAGTATCATGTAAAACCAGAAAGGTTGTGTTTAAGCTTTAGAACATAATAGACTTGAACGTGTGGCTTATAGTATATCTAATGGGATGCATGCTATAGGGTTGCAAATGTATCCCTTCACTGGAGATAATGTCACAGAGACATGGAGATTATTATATTAAAGAGTACCCAGGGTCAATGTATAAGCACAATGTTTGCCTCTCTCCTAGAAGCGTTACCTTTTAAAAAGATAAAAGCCTTTAAGTACTGAAAATACTTGAGCTGTGGTAGCAAAATCGTCCTAAAGTTAGCCAAAGGGGTTATTGTTTTAAACACAGTGTTCATTTTCCTTTGAATAAGGCTTGAGAATGTTGCTCCCCCATGAATCTGTAGCCCCTCTCTCCCCAAGCCCAAAAGCAGTGCAGTGCTCCCCTGTAGGAGAGCTGTCTAAAAATGTGAGGGTAGGATCTGGTCTCAATGCCTCTTGCAGACCTCCCACCAAATCTTCTCACTTTGCAGCATCTGCAAATTCAGTTAAGAATCTGAATGTCAATCAATGGTTTTCTCTGGCTCAGTAATCATTCACAATAATGATTTTGTTATTGAAACTTCAGCACCAGTTCTGTTGAAGATTTACAGGCCAGTGTAGAATCCAGCTCCCTGGCCCTTAATTATCCTAGCTCTATAGTGCTAAAAACCTAGGAAAAATACTAAAAGCCACTGAAATAGGCAGTTATAACTATACAAGCTCTTGGGACATATTAATTAAGGCAGCCAACATGGAATTTTTCAACAACTGAAATAAAAAATCCTAAATTTCTATCATATATGGACTTGAATAAAAAAACAAACAAACCAAAAACTAAACCAAAAACCCCAACAAAACAAGAAATCTCAAATTGCATCACAAACCTGTCAACAATCCACTCTTACAATTTTCTTCTTACATCTTGGATTTTAAATGCCTATCTCATTCAAATTATAAATTAATGGTGAACTCTTTAGCAGTTAAAATGGCAAGATATAATAGTCATCATAGTTAATAGGAATGTTTTCTTAACTCAGTTAGACTGTGAAGTGAGAAAGAATCTCAAATCCGAGTTTAACCCAATAATTATTTTGCCTCTGAACATAGCTGATGCACATTGTTTGATTTTAATCCCCCTTTTTATAGCATAAAATTTACTTACCAAATTACCATGTTCGTGTCAATATAAAAAAATATTGTATGTGTACCATAGGAGAGCCTGTGAATTCAAATGGTAATGAGATCTTTTATTTTCTGTTTCTGTGTTACTGGACTAGATTGTGCTGTACTGAAGCTTCTTAACAGTTTGATGTCTGTGGAACAGATGGCTGAACAGAATGAGTTACTGATGCAGATGCAAAGTTGACACAGAACCATCTCCAGGCAGTGATAATAAAGATGGATGGTTCTGGGAGGGAAAGTTCACGCATTGGTGTGTCTAATCAGCATACTGTAGAGCCTAAGTCCTTGACATTTCAGCTTATTCTCAAAAAACATGATCTCTCTTTGTTACTATGCTCTATTTGTTTCCTTTGATATTTGCCTTTTCCTGACAACTGCAGGCTAAAGAAACTTAACTATATAGATTAGTTATATTTTCTTGTTCTTCTGTGGAAACCCAGCTTGCAAGACTTGTTACAAGCAGCTTAACCAGGCAGGACTTTAAAACACCATTTTGTTTCTCCTTTTAACAAGAATCTCACTCCTACTGTACTTTGCCTTCTACTTGGCATGTCCACATACCAACATGTAATTCCCAAATGATCCCTGTGGCCACACTGATGATCATTATTTTGAAATCCTATACATTGCTGCCAATAGGAAGTTTAGAAAGGATCTCACCTGTTGTTTCTTATGTTCCTTTGCTCTGCAGTCCACTGGTCAGACTATCATGAGGTGGTAAATCATGCAATATCACACTCATAATATTGAACATGTCTGAGGTGTTTTTTGTAACTCTTCCTATGTTTTGTCTCATTGGAGCACATGCATCCCATCATATGGATAAACTGGATCCATCTTGACTGCTTGAACTAGAACAGTCCGTTCATGCTTTTTTTCCCATTTCTGAGTTATGAGATTCAATTATTGTTGAAGGCAGGAAGCTAGAAAGAGGACAGATTTTTTTCTTGCCTGATTCTCACTCTTTCTCATTATTATCATTGCTAATTCATATTACTGCATTCTTTGGTACTGCAAGTTTATCCTTCAGTCTACCATCTAGTGCACCTCTCCCAGCACAGCCACAGCTGCACTGAAGCTGGTGCTACAGTTTAGCTCAGCAAGAAATGGTGGAGCCCTAAGCTCCTCTCAGGGAACACAGTGGCTGAGCAGGGGCAAGAGCGTTTTTCATTCTGATCTTTTAAGCATCAGTCAGGAATAAGCAAGTACCTATGAAGAGGAAGTCAGAAGCTGTCTTCTGACAGGTTACATAAACTGAAGGTTTGTGGTTCCGGCAGGAAAAAGGAAACCAGAAAAAGCCTTCTGCAGCAGTCCTCAAATTGAAGCAATACAGATTTGTCATTGCCAATACTCTTTTTGCTGGAGGGTGGGTTGTCGTTCTAGCTGGGACCAACCCAATGTTAGAAACTCCCAGTGCTGTTGGCTTTCACCAGTCCCCCCAGTAAGTTCCTCCAGCTGATTCCAGCCACTTTTCTCCTGTCTTTTTCACTTAGGATGCATTAACTCTTGCCACACTGCTGCCTGCGTTGGGCTCTGTGTGAAGGACCACAGTGTGGGTGTTTTTTGGTTTGACAGACCCCAGGCTGCTCACTGCAGCCCCGTTGGTCCCCGTTGCTTCTGCTCAAGAAAGCGGCAGCGATGGAGAGGGGTCTGCCAGTGCCCTGATACCCTCAGGCGGGTCTGTGGTCATTCTCATGACTCTGCTGGTGATCAGCCTGGTGTGGGTCTGTGACCTAGGAGTGAGGAGGTCAAAAAGGCCCCACAAAGTCCCACTCGGGATGGATTTTGCTCGCGGTTGCCCTTGTGTGGCTTCTGGAGCAATTTCCCCACAGCTGTGGGACTGTCCCTGAGGTGGTCCCCGCACCATGTGCCTGACGTTTTCCTTATCTCTCTCACACAGGATCTGTGCCCTCTTCCCACGGCAACCAAAGCGCCCCTCCTCTCCCAGCTGGCACCAGGGATGGCAGCGGCCCCTCCCCTTGGCCTCCGACCGTTCAGCGGGACACGTTTGGCAGCGGAGGGAGACTGACCCTACAGAGGTCCGCTGGACCTCGCAGAGCCCCTCAGTGTCGCAGAGCCCCGCAGAGCCCGCACGGCCCATGGCGGAGGACGCAGCGCTACTGCAGCGGGGCAGCAGTGCCCCCTGCTGGCCTCTGGCCGCGCAGCCCCCGAGAGTCTGCGAGAGCCTCTGCGGTCCTGTCCCCTCCCCTCCCCTCNNNNTCCTCTCCTCTCCTCTCCTCTCCTCTCCCTTTGTATCCAGAGCTGACAAAGGCCTCAAGCGCTGTTTTTTGGTTTTTTATTACTGACAGAGAACCTCCATGGCTACAACCCGGCACAAGTGATTTTACACGCTTGGTTCATCAGTTACCTCCTGAGTACCTTCAAGCCAAAAAGCAGATTAAAGACCATATATTTTTTAAAAAATGTCACGATTCAAGACAGCAATCTAATGACGTTGAGGGTCTGGTTTGTTCCCTTTGAGGTTTGAGCTATTAAAATATCTGACTATATTTTTAAACAAAAGTGTCATGATAACAACATATGGCAGTAACAGTCTCAAAAAGTCTCAACAAAGAAACAAGTGGTGCTGAATTTAGCTAATTCTATAGTCAGGCACTGGATCACTCCCATAATCCATCTTTGCATATCAGTTTGGTTCAGGGATATACAAGGAAAAGGACTTTTTGCTTTGTCTCCTTAAGGTGAGATGTGATCCAACTGCCTTTGCACAATCGTCTGTAAAAATCAAACATCTTCCCAGGCCTCCCTGCCTCTCCTCCTTCCTGCAGAACTATCTTTGGCCCCTCCATAATCAGGTTGTATCACCTTGTCTTCTCCAGGTTTCTACATTCAGCACTGACAGTGCAGGGCTGAGCTCTTAGCTGTGACTTCTCCATCACAGCCTAGACCTGCAGCTTTTGGGGCTTCCATCTGCTGTACACTCTGTTGGCATCTGCCCGCACATAAATGTCAATCTTTTCAGGCCTTGCATCCTGATACTGTAGAGGTAATCATGTAAAGACAATCAGGTGTTGCCAGTTAGGAGGAGGAAGGCGGGAGCTCCTGTTAATCCCACCTGTGCCCAATTAGGGCTGGCCCCAACTGCCCATGAGCAGAACTGGGGGACCAATAAAAGGTGGGCTTCCACAGGTGAGCTCAGCTCACTCCTGAGCAGCCTGAGGAGGAGGCTACTTGAGCTCCAGAGCGTTAGCACCAAGCTAGGCTACCTGAATCTGAAGGCAACTCTCGGAGTACTGTTCTTACACCTTGGCAAGAACACCTGCTGGACCTCAAAACACCGTGGCCCAGGAAGGGATTGTCTACAACGTGATACAAACAGACTTGTGCAGAGAAATTTACCCTCACATCTACCTTTTTTCTCCTACCAGCTCAAATAATTCCTGAGCATGCTGGAAAAAGCTGGTAGAGTTGTTTAAAATGGGCTGTACAAAATATTTTTGCTTGACCTCACACTTGGAAGCTACCAAGCCCTTTGGCTTTAACTAACACAAATATGTCTGAGGCAGATATTTGGCATGGGAGACCTTAGCTTTCCAAGCACAAAGATTAACCATTCTGTAAGTGATGAAAAAGTGGTCTTGCAAAGTAAATGGAAATACTTGTTAAAAGCAATTCTGCCAGACTTTTTGTGTGATATGTATAATCAAATACAGTTTCACACTGTGCAATTAAGGATGTTATCAAATATCTGTATTTATTAATTAGCTACTACTGAGAAAAATACAATTTTATAACAAACAGCCATATATACATAAATGATAAAATCTGTACTCCTGTGAACTTACACAGCAATATAGTGCAGTGTCTACCTTATAATGAACTGTGCCTGATCCCAAGGATTATTAGTAAACGTACAGACGTTGTTGGCAAAACAGCCTCAACTTGGGGAATTTTGCTTAATTTATTGCCAATTAACATAAACATTTTATTGCTAGTTCTGGGTATTGAGAAACCAAGAAGACAAAAAAATAGACAAACATTTAGGGAAATGCCTTTCTTTCCCTTCCAACTTTGATCAAGCACTTCTCCCTTCCCCTTTCTAGCTGCAACTCCTGTTATTTTCACCTTTGCCCAGTCTTTCCCCATCCTCTTGCTGAGGACATGAGCCTGCAGTGGAGGAGGTCAGTGTCAGTGTGTGGTGTTTTAACTTTGCTGCTCCTTGCTTCTGCTTCCTTTCTTCTGCTTCTCTGCTGCTCCTTCCAAGAAGTGCTACCCTGGTGTGGGTTGCCCATGGGCTGCAATCCCTAAGGGATGTCCCAGACCTGATATAGGTCACCCCTTTCAAGAAATGTATCTTCAGACATGCCTCAACAATGTCTCCCTCCAAATGTCTCCGACAGCATCTCCTCCACCATTTTACCTGCCCATCACAGCTGCTCCTCTTTCTTAAACTTGTCTGGTTGCCATGGGGTCCCCTGAATGACAAAGGTTTGGTGGGTGATGAGGTGCTCATACTGGTGCTGGAGCATGGCCTCCTACCAGGGGGCATCCCACAGCCCCCAAACCCTGCTGGGTGTGCCCAGTGTGCAACTCTAAACATCTCAGATGACTTTGAGCACATAAAAATCCTTGCAGTTCTTAGGAGATGTGACTGACTGAGTCCCTGAGGAATGGAGTGACCAAACTGGATCACTTTCATGAAAAGCATAAACAAACACATCACAAAAGAATAAAATCTATTTAATAAGTACATTAAACATCACATAGAGTGTGCTTTTACAAAACAGCAGGAAGCAGTGGTACCCTTAATAATCACATATTTAGAAATGCCCTGACAGTGCTTCTGTCCTTCCACCAGATGTACAGCTTGGCTATTAATGGAAGCCCATATAGAAATACATTATATTATCCAAGCACATACAATAACAAAAGAGAAAAAAAAGCTGTTTTGCAACTAAGTAGCTTTTTTACACTCCCCTTGTGCCAAGATGACACCAAGGTACAGTGGAGCATCAGGAAACATTTAATGATACATAATTTTTAACATATATTCCTTGTTCGTGCAGTACTTAGAGAAAGGTATAAAAATCATAGAATCATAGAAAGTTAATCATAGTTAAACATCTTTCATTACAAGCAATGGCAAAAAGCCATAAAGAAAATAGCGTTCTTAAAAGTGATGGTATTTAAAGATAACATTTTCAAAATATTATTTTTTAGATTTAAAAAAAAAATTCTTTTATTGCTTTCATATATTGTAATCAACCAAAGAACTTTGAGTAGTAGTAGCCGATCGACAGGATTGGCTGCACCAACATTTCCATGTGACTGGCTGCCCAAATAGCAGTAGTAGAGAGCCAGTTCTGCATGGCACAGAAAGACCACCATATTGAGGAAGGAAATACAACAGACAGCCTGATGTTGTCACTTGCTATTGTTGACTAAAAAAACCCAACCTAGCCCAACCCAGCCCAACCCACAGTTAAAGAATAATTTTGCCTGAAAAATCCTTGTAGCTGAGAAGCTGCAATAGTTACTGGTTTAGTTACAGACTTTGTATATTGTATGCCAGGAGGCCGGCAATGGAAAACCCAAGGTAAAAAGACACTCTTTTTATGTTAGGGTCTTTTTTCAGAAGAAATGAAGGAACAGGCTGTGCTGGTATCCTAAAGGTTTCATTGCTGCCATAGTCTATGTAGATAACCTTACCCTCAGCTCTGCCATCCAAAGGAAGCAAAAGATCTTGAACAGCTTGTTCCTTCCATATATCTCCACTCTGCCAGAGGGAATTCAGTTGGTGTTCTGGAAGTGAATGAAAAAGCTGATCTATTTTTCCTTTGTGAACAAATCTGTTCAGGTCACTGCCTTTTGCCAGATAGAAAAGAGCGATAGGGTGCCTGGAACAGCAGAGGGTTCCATACAGCTCTTTGAAAGATTCCCTTAAGCGTCGGATATAAGTTTCCATTTTCTTGGAATCTTCATTTAGTTGTTTTCTATTCTGAGGCCAGAACAGTAAGGAAGCTAGGAAGAAAGGCTCTATACATTGTGAAGTTTGTTCAACTTGTTGTAGAATTCTTAGAAGCAGACTTTTCAACTCCTTAGAAGTATGTAACGTAGTGGATTTAGGTTTAATGCAATTCAGAACAATATTTGCCAAAATAAAATTCATTTTGTCTTCCAGAGTTGCTTGTTCATTCTCCTTACACAAAAATCTGTAAGCTTTTACAATTTCTTCTACTTCTCCATCAGCATTTTTGTGGTTTCTGTGGAGGTATTTCAAAATGCCAGAAAAGGAGTCTGCTTTGGAAGCCTCCACAGTTTCCCTGTATGCTTCTATATGCTGAGACATGGACAGCTTTGACATCCGTTTACTTTTCAGTTGCTCAAAATTGAAGTCACAAAATATTTCTGTGTATTTGGTAAAACATTCTTGAGCCTTCTGGTATATTTTTTGTTCCACAATTTCTTTTTCTTTGATCTGTGTTTTGAAAAACACAAAGTAGTCCTCCATAAAGTCAAACGAGCTTTTCAGCCGTGATCGCAAATGACATAAAAAGCTGGAATAATGTTCAAGCACCTTGAAAATTTCGAGTGAAACAGGGTTATCTGCATTCAAGAAATGACTTCCTGATAGATAGTTTTTCAATTTTTTCCTACACAGTAAGTCTTTTTTGCTGAAAAAAGGAACTTGGCAAAGGACATCAATAACGTAAAGACCAGTTTCAATCTCTCCCTGATAACCAGCAGTATTGTACGGTTTAATCCTTTTGTTAAGGTTATGGTGCTTCAAAAGCTCATTTTGTTCATATTCAGCTTGCTGCTGAGATTCTCTGAAAGCCTGTGAAGCATTCTTAGCAAATTCTAGCAAATATTCCAGTTTTGCAGGTGTCAGGGCTGCACTCTTTTGCTCAAACTCTACGTAGTATCTTAGCTTGCTTTTAAAGACTTGACCTAGTGTATCTGATATGTATGAATTGTGTTGTGCTCTTCGTTTGGCTTCTTTAGCCCAAAATAACGCAGAGTCAAAATTTCTTTCTTTAATGTAGAAGTATCTTGCTAAGGCTTGGCAAATGAAGCCATTTTCCTTGAATCTTTCAGATGCTTGTTTTAATACACATTGCACTTTCTTACTCTTCTCTTCCTTATGAATTGCCTCAATTAAGGAGGAAAATAATGTGTCTGACTCATCGCCTTGTCCCTTGCGCTGTCTAGTAATCAGCAGGGTTTGTATATCACGAATAAGTTTGTCTTGCTTTAATGAAGTCTTATAAAATAAGTCTTCTTTCAATAACTGCAATGTAATTTCACTTTTAGGCAAGTCATAGGTTAGTTTCAATTCTGTTAGGCATTGAGATGCTATCAGTGGGTGAACGATACGAAGACACTTGCACTTCGGGTACTCATGTACCTGATCATATATTAGAATGTTGGAACAAATTCTCATCTTTTCTATTAATTTATCTTTACTGCGGCCAATCTCTTGAGAATTAATTCCTAAGAATGCTTCACATAATGATATTGAAACTGCAGACGTTCTCACATATGAGTTTAGCAGTGTGAGATAGCAAAGAAGCTGTGCTGGTTTAGAGGCAGTATCCAAGTTATGCAAGGTATTTTTTACCACTCTTTCAATGTACTGTGGGTCAAAGTTTTCCTTCATAATCATAAATGAATAGAAATCCTCAGTTTGTGGATGTTCCTTTTCAATAGATTTTAGTTTCTGATCAAAAGCCCTTTGCTCTTTTCCAGAAAGCACATGTTTTAAAGAAACACTGTTCAATAAATTGATTGTTGAACTTTCATCAGGATTCTGAGATCTCATACAGTTTAGAATGATCACTAAAGGCTGTACATATGGAATGTATTTTTCTGTTATAGCCACCTCAATATCTTTCTGCAGAGAACTGACATTTTCTTGCTCTTCAAAATCATCCACAAGGAGCAACACTGGTAAATAGCCTGTGTTATTGTCTGCTCCACAGGTGAGCAAAGTTGTCAGCTGTGTTCCAAAATCACTTGCTTTGTTTTTCAGAACAGCACATCTGAATTTCTCCCGAAGATTCCAAAGGACATGCATAGCTAATGTTGTCCCACCACAGCCTGGATGGTGGTAAAGGTTGACAATTTTTACAGGAGACTCACTAGCTTCTCTAGATGAAGACACAATTAGGTGCTCAAGCTTTTCATAACTGTCTCTTATGACAAAATCTGAAGTATATTTTTCAGAAGAAAAATAGAAATTCCACCATGATACTTTACCACCTCGATAAAATTTTTCTTCCCGCTCTTTCATGAAATTTTTAAATTTTTCTTTATCCTTCTCTATTTGTGTGTCTTTGCACTCATTAACACAGAGTATTTCCAATGCTGCCATGGAGTTTTCTTTCTTCCTTAGAAGAACGGTAGAAAGACCGACAGAGGGCAGAAGTCTTTCAGAAGACTTTGTCATTGAGTTTAATTTTATGATGGTACCATTTACCATTTCCAGGCTTAAATTAGAAACACACTTGTCTGAAAGTGCTTCCTCACTAATGCCTCTAGCTTTCAGAAGATCTTTCCAAAGCTGGTATGTATCTGGACCAATGCAAATGCAGGTCATGTAATGTAGTCCCTTTAATTCTTGGTAAAATGTCACAAATGTCTCAATAAGGGGATCCGCCTGATCTTCTACTTTGGAAAGCAAGAGAAACACTACTAAAACCTTTCCACTCTGCTTTACATCTTTGTGTGAAAGAAATGAAATCATTTTTCTGACACCAGCAGCTCGGTCTTGTTGCCATGAAGAGGGATCTAGTGGTGGTTCACTATCGCCTGTCAAGTCTGATCTACCATTGCAAAAAATCCAGTTGGTCTCCTGATACAGTTTCAGCTTTTCAGCTTGTTCAGAAACTGAGCCCGCTTCATTTTCATAATGACACGGGAAGTGAATTTTGGCATTTTGATTTTTTTGGTAAATCTTGAGCACACCATTGTTTTCTGATTCAGAATCAAAGTCAAGCACAGCAAACCATTTTATTTCCTGTAAAAAGTCTAAGTGAGAAGTTTGAATCGGGTGGCACTTGTTTGTTACCAAAATGTAGTAGTCATAGTAAGAGTCATCTAGTGAGCCTCTGTTACCTGTGAGCAGCCCACCTAGCTTTAATCCTTCAAGCAATCCTTCTGGCTTGTGTTGCTTAAAGTTATATTCTTCCTCTGCTTTTTGACGAGAAGTTGCTAAAGATGGCAAGCTGCTTTTAAAAGTTTCACATTCTTTTTGGCCATAAATATTTTTGGAACTAGCTCCATCCCGGATGAAGACAGCTTTTTGCCAACACTTCTTTTTAAAAATGTATGTCATGGTAGAGAAATATTTTGTATCACATTTGTGGTACTTGGGCACCACATCTACTTCAATGACGAATGTATGCGACGGATCTCCATTTTGTAATAATACTTCCACAAATCTAGGTTGTCTGATGCACTCTCGTGCAATATTGATGTATTTCTCATTGAAGTACTTTATGAATGATTTATTGAAATAATCAACATAGTTATTTCTACTGGTAACTTTTATTCCTTCAATTTGTCCATGTGGATTGTCACGTACTCCAAAATGAATGGTCCCATTTGTGCGGGAGTTCATGCAGGCTGCAGCAAATTTAAAGATGTCATTGGTAAATCTCATCAGGACGTCCTCTTCTGCTGCCTTGTCTGTTTTGGTAAGTAATTTGAATTCATGTGCTGGATCAATGAGATTAAGTGGTCCTGTTTCAGGCACTTTAAGAATATTATACTGTATGTATCGAGTACCATCACTGAAACTGTCAAAAGGATATGGCATACACATCTTTCCAGTTGGTTCCAGTGTCTCCTCTGACTCATTCTCTTTGTCAACTGATTTGATTGCTTTTTCGTCTTCAGTGGGCTCTGTCTTAGAATCCTGCAGTGTACTGGAATTAAACAAATCCTGTTTCTTCTTGCACTCTTTCTTTGCAATTTCTCTATCTTCTCCTTCTCCATCAAGGCACTCTTCAGTTTCTTCTTGCTCCACAGTCTGATTTGAAACTTTAGGTAGAATGTCATGCTGTTTCAAGAAATACATTATTTGAAGAGCAGGCCCATAAGGTATGTCCATTGCCACCAAATCTGGTTTAGTTATCTCTTTCAAAGAGTAACCAGTCACATTTTGATTAAACAGGATTTCTGCATATTGCTGGTCTATCTTAACCACTTCAGTTGCCCATTGTTTTACTTCCTCTTTTGTCCACTGTTCAACAGGTTTACATAAATATGATTTCTCATGCTTTTCAATGCTTGCGTTTTCCATTCTTTAATGAAAAAAATCACAAAATTAGTAAACAAGTGATTTATAATAGCTTACTAACTGAAAACACAGTTTCCAGTTTCCTTGCTACTATCAACCATTAATTTAATTATTAATGTAATCTGCTGCATGGAACACCACAATTCAACTAGGGGACACTGTGAGAATGTGAAGTAAGATGTTGGTGAGGCATTAACTACTTATAAGAGATGTATTTTTATATAGTTATTTTATTTTAATCCTGTTTTTAAAACTTTTTTGTAGCTGATACTGCATAAAATTTGTGACTGATAACTATCTGTAGTCATTTGGACACCTATTTGTAATTGTATTGACCATCCAATAGTGAGAAAAAAATTCAGATTCATAGAATATCCCAAGTTGGAGGACACCCAGTAGGATCATGGAGTCCTGCTGCAGACTCCTCATAGGACAGCCTAGAAGTTAAACCATACATCTAAAAGCATTGCCCAAGCACTTTGTGAGCACTGACTGGCTTGGGGCCATGACTGCTTCACTGGGGAGGTTGTTCTACTGATTGATCACCATCTTGGTGAAAAATTTATTCCTAATATGCAATCTGAACTTCCCCTAACTCAGCTTTAATCCATTCTCTCCTGTCCTGTCACTGGACACCAGAGAGAAGAGATCAGCATCACCTTCTCTGCTCCCCACCATGAGGAATCTGTAGACACCAATGATGTTACCTCTCAGTCTCATCTTCTAAGCTGCTTGTAATAAGTCATGACCTCTAGTCCTTTCACCATCTTTGTTTGCCTCCTTTGAACATACTATAATATCCTTATATGGAGGACCCCTAAACTACACACAGTACTTCAGGTGAGGCCACACCAGTGCTTAGCATAATGGGACAATCACTTCTTTTGACCAGTTTGCTATACTGTGCCTCATGCACCTCAGGATACAGTTGGCCCTCTTGGATACCAGGGCACATTGATGATTCTTACTGTGCTTACCCTCAACCCAAACCCCCAGATCCTGTTATGGAAGGCTGCACTCCAGCCTCTTCTTCTCCAATCTACATGTATATTCAGGATTTTACTGCCCCAGGTGCAGAATCCAGCAACTGTCTTTGTTAAATTTCATATCGCTGATGACTGCCCAGCACTCCAATCCATGAAAACCTGTAATAACTATCAGTCAGTGGCTCCTCCTAATTTAGTATCACAGATAAACTTGATTCTTGTGCACACAACTTCTGTGTCCAGGTCATTGATAAAAATGTTGAAGAGAACTGGCCCTAAAATTGAGCCCTGAAGAGCACCACTAGTGACTGGCCACCAGGATGGCCACCAGTGACTGGCCACCATGCAGATGTTACTGCATTTACTATGATACTTTGAGTCCAACCTTTCAGCCAACTGATCACCCATCATGTTGTATACGTGTCACAAATAGTTCTCCTTAAGTTTCTAGTTTGGTGAAGAAGAAAAATCAACTGCACCCTTTTTTTTTTTTACCCTTAGATACAGTTAGGCATAGAATTTGCTTGAACAACACTGCAAAGATACTACTATGGTTACCTAGATCTTGCTCTTGCAAATGAAGTGAAAATCTTTTCCTTATTACCTTTTCAGTACCTTTTACATTCACAAAGATTTCTTAAGTTAAACAAAAGTAAGTAGTTCAGCAGCATTTGTGGAGATAAGTGACAAGAAGAACAACACCTTACAGCTCACTTGGTCTTAGTAAATGTGGACATTTTGCAAAAACTTTAAAGAAAAAAGTACAATACAACCAAATAATTCCCCTTAATATTGTCTAACTTTATCCTCTCATTCCCTTTGGGAGAACTTTATTCATTCATCTGAATTTTTTACTTCAGGGAATTGCACCAAACTACAGTTGGTGCAGTAGTGGTAATGGTCTCCTCCACTCACATTTTCTTATTCATAGATGTGCTCCCGAGACAAAATGACTACTTAGATATTTTCTGTGATTTTTTTTTTTTTTTCTGAAAGAACATTTGGTTATTTAAGCCACCTTAGTGGCATGCTTTCCTCAACCCACGACTTAATTTTCTAAACTGTAAACTTTAATGAGAAGCAATAGCAAAGGTTTCTTAGAGTTAGTGCAGGAAAACAGCTGTCCTGTCTTGTCCTACAGGCCAAGCTGGCTCCTGATTTAACTAATGAACCGTGAGAGCTGAGAAAAAATGTGGGACTGTGGGCTACAGAAGCTGCAGTTGCATTTTGTCTCAACAGCCCTTCCCGTTCACTCACAGCAAAACTAGTTTCTAGGTCTTTAAAATGCCACTATGGTACAAACATATTGTCAAAAATTGAGGGTGCAGGGGGGTGGATGCCCAGTATTTTTGTACCATGACTGAAATAGCTAGTGTATTCACCAGGAACTCCACCCAGATCCAATCGCCGAGAAAAGAAACTGAAACTAAAGCGTTTCTGCTCAGAGACAGCACTCAACCCGGCAAGGTTAAAGTACAATGTTAATTCCTATCAAACATATACTTTCTAAAAGAGGTGCAATTTACTCCTAACATATAATCAAATCTATTTATACCCTTAAAAATATTACTACATGTTTTAGAGTTTTGAACTCCCCAGTGAGACTGAGACTGAACTCTCCAGACTGGGATAGTTTCATTTCCCAGACTTGATGCTGTGTTTGTCTCTGTGTTTCATTGCTTCTGTGTTTCGTGTTTCTGGCTAGTTAATGATTCTGGCTGACTGAAATACTTTAAAGATGTCTTTTTCCAAACACAACAACTTTATTATATTATTTCTGCAGGATTGCTTCTCTGAGGAGAAATGACTTAGAAAATTTCCTGTAACCTCATAGACACCTTTCATGTGCAGACATTTAAGAGATTTGGAAAAGCTTATTTTAGCAGATTATAGATCATCTGACATTTAAAATTACTGTCTCAAAAAACTTCAACAAACAAACAAACAAACCAACAAACCAGCCAGTTGGCTTTATTGCTTGCAGTTTTATTCCTATAGCCGTTCAATACATGTATGTTGTTCAAACAGGAAACCAAAGAGCTAAAATTCAGCTGAACAGCAACTCTAGAAGTATGGAAAAAACCCCCCAACCCTAAAACTAGTAGATAACCTTCTAATAGAAGTCGATGATAATAAATAGTAAGAAGGAAAGACCATTGATAGACATATGATCTGTTTTACCCCATGGAAACACCCATCTCTAGAGAACAAAAATGGCAGTGCCTGCTAGAGAATATTTATTATTACTTACATTTCTTTGCATGCTTCTAAATTACCCTTCCAACATGATGTCCGAATGCTGTAGACTGAGCTAGACAGAAGCTGGGTGTTGCAGAGAAGTAGGAGGAGACAGATATAGGGCTTTGGGGAGGCTCTAGTGCTCTTATCACCTTTTGCTTTCTCTTTCACCCACGACGGTTGCTTCTAGTCTGCCTCTTCCTGACTTTCTGTTGGGGAAATCAGTGGTCTGCTAGTAAATTAATGGAAGAATTCTATTTTAGGATGCCTTTGTTAAAGCAGTTGCACAGGACTGCCTGGAGCTACTATCAAGAAACTTGAGAAATTAGGAAATACTGTCTGAGCAATACTTGGCTAAAAAAAATGCAATTAATTAGACATAAGGTCTTAAACCAGCAGAACATTCCTGGAATGACAGAAAAGGGGGAATAATACAAGAGATGCTTTTGAGAAATGTGACTGTTCTTTAATATTTTTGCATAATCAGGGTTACTGACTTGCTCCTCATCTTGGTTGCTTGATACTCCACACTGCAAATACATTTATTCCTTGTCTCCTTCTTTGGACCCAACTGCTACTTTGATTTGTAGTGTAGCTTGGGTATAGTTCTGTAGATAGTTTACTCCAGAAATGTTTTCCCTTAGGTGGTGTACTCCAGTGCCCAGTGAACAAGCTTTATTTTGTTGCTATTGACTGCTTTTCCTTCCAATATTTCACACTACTGACACTGATCTTACATTATTGTACTCCGCTGACCCCTGTTCTTTCGTTGTTTGCCCTTGACTGTCATGAAAGACTGTGACAAACAGCAGACATCTGAGGAAGATAATGGTGACCATTAAAACACATTTATTTTGAAGAACGTCAGCAAGAGTGCTCAATTTAGCAGTTTTGTGTCCACAGATGAAGAGACTGAAAATCCTTGCATTGTGTAGGACTCACACTGGAGCAGTTCATGAAAGTCTGCACCCTGTAGGAAGGACTCAAGCTGGGACAGGAAAAATGTGTGAGGAGCACAGAAGGTAGCAGCAGAAAGGAACATCCATGGACTGGCCAAACTGTTATGAACTGACCACAGGCCCCCATTTCCCATTCCCCTGAGCTGCTTGGAGTGGCAGAGAGAGGAGGTGGAAGAGTTGGGAAAGAAGAAGCAAATTTGAGTCCAAGAAAATGGAGTAAATCTACTTTAGTTTTTTTCCTTGTTACTTGACATCCAACTCTATTTAACTGGAAATAAAATCAGTCATGTCTGTTTTGCCCATAATGGTAGTTCTCTCCCTGTCTTTTTTGTGATCCACAAATGTAAGCATTTTCCTTTCTCCCCCATCCTGCTGAATAAGGGGAGTGAGTGGGTGACTGGGTAGGCACCTGGCAGCCAGCCAAGTCCAACCCAACATAATCCTTCAGAATTTCTGTTCTGAGAACAACTGCAAATTTTAGAAAGCAAACAGAATCTCCAGCCACCACAAAGCCAGCTGTAGAAAAGCCAGCATCTCTTCCAGCTGTTGATGCTCATCATAGTACTTTCTTTCTACCCTTATATGCTTGCTCATGTACTTTAGCTATGTGTGTTTCTTAAGTCCTGGCATGCATCCATCTGTCACTGCACAAAATCTTGCCTGAAGAATGGAATTATTACCTGCTGAATCCCTAATGGCTGCACTTCTCAGGAATACATCCACAGCAGATAGAATGGTACAGATGTACATTAAACACTCCCATGTATTCTCATGTCAAAGCCAACATATAGAAACTAATGCTTGATGTGATGAAATAAAAACATCACTTTTCCAGGCTACTGTGCAGATCTGACATTATTTTAAGCACTCTGGTATGAGAAATTATAAGAAATAATAATACTGTCTTTGTCTCAGCACATCATCAAGTGCCATAAAGTGCAGCATTAGCTGCTTCCTCTGATTTTGTTATATTTATCAAATTTCTCTACTCTGTTCCTTAAATTACTAAACACACATTTTTTATATTGTTTCTCCTTGCTGTCCTATTGATAACTACTGTTATTATCTGTTCCAGAAACATCTCTGTTTTTTAGGTGGTGAGGTCACACAGAGGCCTTCAAAGGTTTTTCTTTTAAGAGGCAAATAACCTCTTTGTCTATTGTGGTAATAACACCTCACATTTTCTTTAAAAAAGACTTATTAATCACATAGGCTTGTATTTTCCTGATGCTGATATGACTGTCTGGCTATTTCCTCTGCCCAACATCCTCCCTTCTATTCTTTCACTAAACTTCTGCATATCACCCTCCTTCCTTCTCTGGTTGTGTTTCCCGAGACTTCTCTCTAAAGAAAGGAAATGAAAATGAATACAGGTGAAAAACCTCTGTACAGTAATCACTATATTGTATTTTTTGTGGATTTCTTCATACTGTCACAGATCCATAGGAAGGTACATTCCTTGGCACTTACTTAAATACTTGGTTGCTGAATAGGGAAAGTTGAGTGAAGTGCAAATGATCCTTTTCCCCGGGGATGAGTTTTTGAGCAGTGTAATGCTGATAGCAACCTGTCCAGAGACAGCAGGAGGTGCTAGTCTTTTAGAAGCAGTAGGCAGGTCAGCATAGCTCATTTCCATGTAGATCTTGGTTTATCAGCCAGCAGAATTGATGTTCAGATAGGGACTCACACCAGCCTTGCTCAGCTGTACACTCTGATGAGCTCGCAGCCTGAGGGGATCTCTGCCAGCATAAGCCTGTTTCTACATAATTTTAGTGCTCGTGTAAAGAGCAGATGTATTCTTCTGATTATTGCATGCCAGTTATCTGTTGAACCACTCCATGGGTGTTAGTTTCATTTTCTTAAATTGCTGGCTGTTTCCTGATTGTATGGCACTATACCGAGTTCCTTGAACTGTGCTGTATGGGCCGATGTGACAGCAATTCCTTCCCCACACCAATATTTAATAGATAGATCTTAACCTGATATTTGTCAGAAGGTTGTGACCTAAGTGGGGTTTGAAGCAGTATCAACTTTCTTCCAGTTCTGGTCTCTTCTCTTGATTGTGTGGTGGGCTGGTCCCAGGAAGTGGGAATTGGAATGTTCAGTACTTTCAGTTACAACTTGTGGATGGGACTAAGCATGACAGACTTAAAGGGCCTGGCAAGTGCTTGAAAGCATGGTTTTGAATTAAATATGATTTGATAAATATAAAAAAAATCAGCAAGGTGAAGTTAAAGAGGAAAGTGTAGCTCTACAGAAAAAACATGAATGATCTCCAACAAAATTTAGCATTTAACCCAGGAAAACTTTTCTATTGACTTAGCAAAACAACCTTATTTATTTACTATTAAGATGGAAAAAAAAATTACATCGAACTTACTTTTTAGAACAACAAGATGTATAAAAGATGTACCTTGATGAAAACATCGGTGTTGACATTAGACAGTACTTTTCAAACCTGTTGGGTTTTGGTTGAGGTATGCTACTGTTTAGGGGTATTCTGGTTCAGAAGCCCTGCCCTAATATTTCTACATTAAATTTTATGTGAATTATGAGGTCCACTGTGATTAGCAGCTTTGCACTTTGCCCTGGAACGCAGCACAGAGCCTGAGGAGATACATACATATTATCTTTCTAGGTGGAGCAGGATTTCCAGCACGCTGGTATTTGCATTGCATGTTTAACTGAACTGTGATGCAAATTTAAACTCGAACAGATTCCTTAGATGCTTAATCTTTTATTTGTCTTCTATGCTCCTTGTCTATTGTTAACACAGATTCTAATACAGAAATGATCGTTTGCTTTTTTTCCTCGTTATTTTCACAACACAACACAACTGTCACTTATCATCCCAAGGCTACAGCAATTTTGTTGCATACAGTGTGATCCCATTACATCTGTCTGTGAAGTATATGGAAATTTCTGCTGCAGTTCTGTTGCTTTCTAGAAAAGGCTTGTGGTCTCCATAAAAAGGCAGTGAGGGAGCAGGGCTTCTACTCTATAGGAGTTGTGTTCATTTCATACATCCGTGACTTTTTCTGAAGAACTATTTTTTGAGGAGACATTTCTGTATAGTCTGATTTAAATTGTCAGCCAGTGATAAAGACTGGATCCAGCACTTTGATGTTTTTAAGAGATGCTTATGCAGTTCTGCAGTTTTTCAGGTGTGAGTAGAGAATACACTCAAAACTACAGTCTACTGTTCCAATGCAATGGCATTAAAACCAATGTATTTTTGGTTGGCTGCAGAAATATTGTCAACAAAGCCATTTAGGTACCTAGAAAGTAGCTGTTATTAATCAGAAAGCCTCTTACAGGAAGCAGGATTGACAAATTGTCTCCCTTCAAATGCACAAGTCATCAGGGACATGATCAATTCACATGTCTGTCAGAAAAAGTGTTTGCTAGTATTAGTTCCTTTGCCTTTCTCCTTCTCCCTGTCCCAACTGTCACTACCCATAACATCTTGCCACCTCCTGTGGGAAGTCATTGCCCTCTAGCTCCCAGAAGGATGTATAATTCAGGCACATTGATAGCAGTGTGGTGACATATTTCCCAAGGAATTATGCTGAAACTGAGCAAAGTCCATAGAAAATATGTGATTGCATTTTAGCTGTGTAAGTTAAGAAGAAACAAAAAAGATTTAAGCCACTTAAAATAATAAAAAAAAGTTCTTTAACCTGAGGTTGTAAAAAATGAGCTATTTCTTTTTCAAGTGCTCCTTCTTGTGCTCTCATAATCACAGCATGGTAGAGGCTGGAAAGTGTCTCTGGAGTTCACCTAGTCCAACTCCTGCACAAATCAGGGTGTTAGAAAAATGTCACTTCATAACTATTATATCAATTAATCTAAGTAGAATAAAATTGCATTAACTTTCTCTATAAGTATATTTTACATTGTATACTGAATAGCCATGCCTAAACAAGCGAACTGAAGGACTTCAGCTCATCACAAAGAGGGGGACAACCTAGCCCCCAAGATAAGGACTGGGAAACTTAAAAGCTGTTCATGAAAGATAACATACACTGGACAACCAAGATAATGCCACCAACCTAGCTTCTGAAACATGTCTTTGAAACTCTCCCATTGTCTGTGATTATAGATAGGTAACTCCAGAAAGATTGACTCCAGGGCTGACTGATCAATAGAGAAGCAGGTGGATGATGGCACCCTAGAAATATAGATGCAGTTTTACCATGATTAGTAAATGGTAACGTGTTTGTTAAATAGTAATTAGCCAAACAGTGTTGCACCTGAATGCTTGAAAAGTTTGTAAAACTACATTCAGGTTGCCCTAATCTGAATATGACAAGTCGTGTGAATGAATAGAAGAATTAGTCTTGTAATTTCATGCTTTACTTCCTAGGGTCCCTCCTCAGCTGGCATGGAACACTCGCAAATTTTGGTAACAAGGATCAGCTACAGCAGTTTCCCTGGGACTGCATCCAGTTGGGTTTACAAGATCTCCAAGAATGGAGACTTCACAGTCTCTCTGGGCAGCCAATTGCAGTGTGTGACCACCCTGACAGTAAACATTTTTTCATCTATTTATACAGAATTTGTTGTGATTCAGCTTGTGCCTATTGCCTCTTGTTTTGTCACTGGGCACCACTGAAAACAACACATCTCAGTCTTCTTTGCATTGCCCTTTCAGGTATTTATAAACATTGTTAAATCTCTGTGAGTCTTCTCTTCTTAAAGCTGAACAGTCACAGTGCCTTTAACTCACCGTTACATGTCAGATGATCCTTCACCATCATTGTGGGCCTTTGCTGGATTCACTCCAGTGTATCCATGTCTTGTACTGGGGAGCCCAGCACTGGACCGAGCAGTCCAGATGTGTCTCACCAGTGCTGAGTAGAGATCAAGAGTCACCTCCCTCGACCTAATGGCAACACTTCTAATGCCACCCAGGATAATGTTGGCTTTCTTGACCTTGATGTAGTCTTAGTAGCACTGTGAAATACTGGCCTGATATTCTCTAAGGAGAGATGAATATTTAAAAATGTTTCGGGTTAGTGCAGCTGGGTTTTGGTAGTGGAGGGGCTGCAGGGGTGACTCCTGTGAGAAGCTGCTGGAAGCTCCCCTGGTTTTAATTCCAGGCCCACCTCTGGCCAAGGCTGAGCAGATTAGGGAAGCTGGGTGTGACTTGATGAGTGACATATTAAAGAAGGAGAAAACAAAACTGCAAATAGACCTGCAGAGCAGAGAGGAGGAGGTGAGAGCAATGCCAGAGCAGAGATACCAAGGTCAGTGAGGAAGGAGGAGTCCAAGGAGGGATTTCGCCACAGAGTCCCCCTGCAGGAGATGGCAGCTATCCCCCTGCAGCCCATGGAGGAGAAGGGGAGAGCAGTCCCTGAAGGACCATGGTGGGGCAGATGTGGATACGCAGCCTCTGAAGGACCCCATGTGTGACTGTTCCTGAAGCACCCTGTGACTCTGAGCAGCCCATGCTGAAGCAGTCTGTTCCTGAGTGACTCACATCAGAGGGGTTTGTGAAGGAATCTCCCATTAGAGGGGCCCTATATTGGAGTGGGGGAAGAACAAGAAGAGTCCTTCCCCTGAGGAGAAAAGAGCAACAAAAACAATGTGTGGTGAACTGACCCTAACCCCCCTCTCCTCATCCCCCTGTGCCGCTGAGGGGGAGGCAGCAGTGAAGTGATTCCAGCCTGGGAAGAAGGGAGGGGTGGGTGGAAGGTATTTTAAGATCTTTTTATGTTTTCTCTTTCTCCTGTTCTGATAGATTAAATTAAAATCTTTTTCTCCACAAGTTGAGTGTGTCTGTTTTGCCCGTGCTCTAACCGGGGAGTGAGAATCTCTACTGATGAGGCTTTAGGTGGATTTTCTCCCCCCTAGCCCCCAGTGGGGGGGTGGGTGTTGAGTGAGTGAAGGCCTGGTTGTTACTGGCTGGACCTAAACCATGACAAAAAGCCATAAAAAAGCATTCATATGTAAGTGGTGAAAGCCCAAAGTGGCATTCTTCAGTATTCTTAGGAATTGCCTTTAAGCTATGTAGGAAGAAAAGACCAAGTACTCCACACCAGCCTGTGAGGAGAGACAAGTGTCTGAAGTTGCTCTGACTGCTATTCCTGTTCCTACACTCTGCTTTCAGTTGTGTCTTATCTTCCCTACCTTTGATCTCAAGTCCACAGCCTCACTTGATCAAAGACTGCCATTTCTTATCCTCATTGGTGGACAAATGAAACAGCAAAAGGTTCCACCAAAGGCTATGAGAAGAACATATGACAGGATTTTTTCTATTATGCTTTCTCCCACAGCTGAAGTTTTGAACTTTCTACAGTTTCATTGTACCCATCTCACATTTGAACAGCTCAATGTATAGATCTAGTTTAATGGATGAACTCTCTACTGGTCTTTGTAAGATTTGGAATAGATTGTACACCAATTAAAAAAAAACTTACCCATCTCTTTCAAATGTGGTAGTACCAGTGACAAAAGGGTAAGAATCCAATCTGAAAAGGTTTCCTTTTTCATCCATAAAAATTCTGTGAGATCGCAGAGCTGTTTTCCCCCCTTATTTTATTGCTTTTATACCCTCATCATATGGATTTATCCACCAAAAGTAGACAAATGCACTGTGCAAATTTTGGAAGAACACTGAAGAATGAGCACAGTTTAAATGGGAATTTAAACCAGTAGTGTGCTTTTGTTCATCAGGAAGTAGTACACAAGAGACAATGAAACAGAAATAGCAGAAGGCAACGTATCTGTGTTTGCTCTCTGTCCCCTGTAACATCATGTCTATTTGCAGAGCTAGTTCTGCTGTCTTAGCCAAAATAAGTATTTAAGCCAGACCACGAGCTTTTCTTCTTTCTCTAGCAAGTTAATTTTCCCTACCAGTTGAATTTTAGTCAGTAAATTTTGCTTGTAAGTGAGGAGTAGGATTGTGACTGTCATGACCCCCATGCACATTCAAATTTTTGCAGAGGGGCTGTAGCTAGATGCAGAGAGGAAGCCCCAAGGTGGCTGCAGGGCTGGGGTGTGCAATGGGGCTGTGTGTGCAAAAAGCAGATACAAGAGGGTCTCCAGAGAACATTTACTTGACCTTCCCCAGAGCAACAGGCAGATTTTTGTTCATACTGAACTGCTTTATATTGGTCTCAAAAGTACTTACAACAGTGAATGCTACTGGTAGTTTAAAACAGAGAAGTTCCGGAGGTGGAAAAACAGTTATTTTGGTAAATCCATCTGCATTTTTTGCCCTGTGGCCCTGCAGTGACATAGAATGTAATAAGATGGAATGGTGTCAAGCACTTCAGAAATCTGTATGCTCATTTCAGAGCCATTAAACTATGCACTCTAGAAAGAAGACAAAAATGAGACTGCACATCTCAAAGGGTGGTTCCAATTTGAAACACACAAGTGAAGTCAGCTTCGAATGAATGGTGGAGGAATTTGTGATAGCCCCTGAGTTTCACAGGACAGCTTCAGAACTTCAGAGTTCTGCCCAGATGTTTCTACTTACAGCCTCTGCCTGATGCCTCCAAGTCAGAGGTTTATTTCTTAAGGAGCAAACCTGGTGACAATGTCATCTTTGAGATGACCTCAGTACTTCTCTCAAATCCGGGCAGCACCAGCTGCCCCTGTGAGGTGCCAACTCCTCTCGTCCTCACACACAACAATGAAGTTGTACTTGTCCCTTTTTTTCAGCATTGTGAGATCAGAATATTCACTGGAAACTATATTACTTTCATCATCTTTGAAAGAAGGAGGAAGGAAGAATGTTTAGTAAACAAAGATTAGAGAGGTATTTTTAAAAAGTGCGAATTATTTTTCATGATACAGAGTGCTTTAAATAACCCCGTGCAGCCTGTCTTAAAGGGTGGACACACTGTATGCTTTCTCATTAATCACCCTAATGATTTTCTATACAATTAGCTGTTACTGAAAGGATACTTTTTTTTGTAGATTATTCTAATTCAATTCCTAACCCTTCATTTTGCCCTGGGTGCAGCTAACTACTGCCATCTAATAGCTGAGCCTGTGGAAATAATAGTGAATTTTCTTGCAAGGCCCAGGCAACTGTTAACAGAAGCTTATGTGAGAGGATTCCTCTGTTTGTGAAGGAACTTGTAGCACACTGTTTAAACAGTCAGATTGGTTTCATTTGCAGTAAAGATTTATAATTTTAGAGTTTGGATACCCTGAACTTTCTGCAGCTTGCAGAAATTACTCAAATATTACTTGCTCTTCTAGTTAATGAGACAGGCTCTTCATCAGCAAATATAAAACCAGTTAAAATGAAAAGGAAACAGAATTTAATAAGAACACATTATTTTGAATGATATACGTATGTACATTTTTTAACTGTAACTGCCTGGCAGATGAATTTGTATGTTTGCAAATTAGAAGATAATGTTACACTAGAAGAATTAAAAGCAGTTCTTTATTTTAAGCCCCAAATGTATTTTGCTGTCTCACATATTGCATTTATTACTTTTCATGCCAACATAGAGACTGACTCTTGTAAAACTCGATGAAAAGCTCCCATACATATTTTTTGTCCTTTTTTTTTTTTTTTTTAATAAAACATCTTGAGCAGCATCTCGGGCCTTATCCCTCCCTGTGCCTCCCAGACATTACCGTAACAAAACACATAGATTTTATACTGCAATTTTAAAGATGTCCCTTTGTCTTGTATTCACAAATAAAGAAAAATGTAAGTAATAAAAAAAAAATTATTTTTCAAGAAGCTGCTAATTAAAAAGAAGCCAAGAGAAAAATAAAGATAAAAGATGGGCAATTGGGAGCACCCAAAGCAAAGTCTGAAGAGAAACTGCTATTTCAAGAAAAACTGGCATAACCCTTTGCCATTCTTGGAGTTGTCATTTCCTTTCAAGATACAGTAAAGAAAAAGAAATTGCTTTTGTATTTTCAGATGTTTTGGTTTTCTGTTCTTGTGTCTTCATATACATCTAGAAAAGAACATACATACATGTAACAGTTGCCCACAATGCTGCTTTTCTTCCTTTAAAAAACACCATTGAAAACATATAAGCAAACCAGCAATTCTAAACACAAAAGTAAAATCGTTCTTCAGCCTAAATGAGAGCTCTGGGGGCATACTTGTAACACTCTGAGATTTGACTGGAATTTTAGTATAGGTAAGATCTCTAGAAGGCTCTGAGCCACAAATAATATAATGACAAATATGGCACCCTGCATTGTTGCTTTTTCAGCATAGATATTTCATATATTATCAAAATAATGTACCAGAGCACCTGTGATAGGGTAGCAGTAATGGCAGGTTGAGGCAGCATAATCTGCAATACAAACCTTGTGTGAAAATGCCTGGCAAGGCAAGGTTTGAATCCTCATTGCTCTTCAGCAGTTGGCAGAATATAGATTTGTGAAATGGTTAATGCTTGATCTGAGAGAAACAGTGTGTATGAGAGGAGAGGAAGATGATGTAAATTTAGGTTAATTTGAAGCAAAAATGAAACATATGCAAGTTACAAGTAGCTCCTGCTCTCAGAAGAGATGTGAATTGTTAGTGCTTAAGCATAAAAACTGGCTAAACTTCTTGCTCATTAGCTTTTGCTGCCATTTTGGATTACTTTCATATGTGGAAGAGCCTGTGGTACAGTTAGTCATGGTATTTAGATTTAGTTTGAAAAATGTGCAATGCCATTTAAAAAAATGGCTTAAAAGGGTATGTGTAATCAAACAGTCAAATGTCACAGTTGTGCAACATCCTGTGAGTGTGGAGCCCAAAGGCAGAGAAGAAATAAAAGCTTCCTCAAAAACTGATCTCATGTTTTCCTTTCATTCCTCTGTTTCTCCTTTTGATTGAACAGTGACTAATATCACCATACGAACGTAAAAGTGCAAAGCCAGCTATCATCCCAGCTCATTTTTTGACTGCACTTGGATTATAAATCCATTAGTCCAAATCCAAGGCAGTTTAAATGTTCAATTACCTTCCAGCAATATTCTTACCTTTTAAAAGCTGAGGCACATCTAAACTTTTAAAAATTATTTAGAGCATCAGAGGCATACGTGCACGTGTGGATGACTGGATGAAAAGGCTGATAAAGGCACGAGGAAAAGTGTAAGGAAAAAGCTTTTCCAAGAGTGTTAGGCCTTGGCTAGCCCATGAATTTGCTGGTACTGTCATTGTGATTTGTAATGGCAAAAGAGAACATCAGCTAATACTGCAGCAGTTACATTCAAAGAGAAGGTTTGAAAAAGTGTCAGTATGTAAATCTGAGAGTGAAACAATGATTTTGACTTATTTTTCTGTGCACATTAATTCAAACAAATTTATGAAATGCCAGCAGTTCCAGTCAGAACCACTGGCAATAAAAGTGAAATGATTACTCTACAAACAAATGTGGTTGGCTCCCATAGCACCCATTCTTTTCTTTTGCACTAAGAAAAATTCCTCCTGTAAGCAGAACTACAGGCAAGTTCTGTATCTTTCTTCCCAGGAACATTCCTGGTTACTATACAGGTAGCTGCCTACTAATTCTGTGGAATCCATCTACAAGCAATCATTATAAGCAATCATTAATTTGCACTACAGGAGTCTGGAATTACTTTCCCAATTTTATTCCCTGTTTTGTGCTGGTTGCTTTTTCCTTATACTGAATGCTGAAATAGCCTCCTGCAAGTACCAGTATTGGCCTAGTTGTCCTTTTTTTTTATGACTCAGACCATTCCTGAGCAGCAGCAGCTCAGGAATTGAAAAATTCATTGAAGTGGTCTTTCTAACCTGAGTAGTTTACCCATTATCATCCTTAGAAGATTTTATTAGTGAAAATTTCGTTTCTGTGTTTCTTTTTAGAAATTTTGTTATATGAAAAAAACAGCAGAATGGGTTTATGCAAGCAAGCATGTCACAACTACAGAATATGTTTTGTGAAGTCTAAGTTGAAATCTGGAGTGTGACAAATTTCAAATTAACTTTAGTTTGAATTTATTCCTTTCGTAGAGGGAGTCAGATATCGGTGAGAAAGAAGAAAGAAAACATACTTTATGAATGCTATTTTTTACACGTGGTTTAAAGAATCATCTTAAGGTTCAAAGTGAGTAATTCCAAGGAGAATAAAAACATCATTCTTTTTTCTCACTCATCAGCTCACATTTACAAGTGTGTTGGCATGTTTGCATACATAATTGGGACACAGAGTTGAAATTGTAACTTGCACAGTTTTTAGCAGTACAAGCACTGAATGATAATGCAGCCACAAAAGCAATGTGATTATTCTGCCAATGGATTACTCTAATGGTAAGGTTGCATCTTTTCTTTTTCAACCAGAAAACAAACAGATCACATCATAAAAACAGGAAAAGGTGATATGATGAAAGGCTTGTTACCAAATCAGGTCTTGTGTTCTCTTCCTAATTTGTAAGAAAGAGTGGCAATATTCACAACAGATTTGTGGCAACTCTACCACAACTACAGAAATCTCACAGTGTATTCACTCTTCTTATGCCAAGAAGTGCCATGAAGTAGGTGATTTGAACAAAACCAGGGCTGCCAGACAATAATTGCATAAGCACAACATGCTGTGGTCATTCTAGTATTTAACTCAGCAGAAGTGTTTCTGTGGAGTTTGCAGCCAGGGTGCTGCAGAACCTGAGTTGTTTTGCTCTAAAACTTTAGTTAAGATATAAATAAAGACATTGTTTACTCAGGTAATGAAGTACTATCTGTTAATATTTCAGTGACCACTGAAAACAACCACTACTCATGGATCAGCTTTTCAGTTTCAATACTGCAAAAAAAGGCTCCAGCTCTAGTTGGTGCATGGCTGGCAGGTCTGGAATCCACGCTGCCAATTAAACTGCTTTGATTGAAGATTTAACCTTCTTAGTGAGAAGTGCTCAGATCTCAGTGCTATGAAATTATCGCCACCTTCTAAAAACATAAGGAAATTTATATTTAAGATTGTGTTTGAAGATCTTAGTTTTTGTTTTTCACAGTTAGACAAACTGGCATGAGGATACAGCACACTGGAACCTAGGAAAAGTGAGTGTGTGCATAGGAAACAGTGAAGGAACTCATGTAGCTGAGACCTCTTTTCCTTCCTCAACCCTCTTGCTGGAATCAAACATCAGATACCAAAATGGAAATTGTTCTGGATGCAAAAGTATTTGTCTTTGGGCTACTACAGAGGTGCACACAGGATTTAACTTACTCTTGATGGTCTGGGTGTGGCTGCTCAGGAATATGTTGAATAACTTCATAAACTGTGCTAAACATATCCTGGCCTGGGACAAAGTCAGAGCCAGGAACAGAGTGACTTGAAACCTGAAAATAGAAGAGAGTATTCCTACTGTAAGTACAAATGGGAAAAGATTAAACAGAAATTAAATTGATAATTTAACTTTTAATTTTTAAAAAACTTTTCCCTGTCAATGGTTTGTGTGTGGCTTCCACAGTTCATCTCTATTAGTTAACATTTCAAGTAATGTTTCATTATATTTATAGTAAGGCAAGCAATAGTTTTAAATCCAGTTAGGATCTTAGAATGTTTGGTCTGCAGCTCTTGCATTTAATATAGCACATATTTTATATTAGTGCACCATAAGACAAGAAAGGAACATTTAATTAAGAGAGAAGCATGAGAATATAGTAAAAAGGGAGAAAATAGTCACGGAAAGGGATTAGCATAAAACTCCCACCAGCATGTCAAAGAGAGGGAATTTCCTTAACTGAACTTATAATGAAATTGCTTAATATGTTATGTATACAAATCTGCTCTTATGTCAAGACAATACCTAGACTCTCCATTCTTAAAGACTTATCCTTTTTGTGATAATATCCAACCTTCAGTTCTTTATTATTTCTACTTTCTTATTTTCCCATTTTTCTGCTAACAAACTAAAAGGAAACAGTGGATAAAATGCTGTCTGCTGCTGTAAAATTCTCTCCTCTCCACTAACCTTTATGATAGCACTCTAAGCCTAGAAGTGTCTATTTCAGTCATCTAACCCTAGCAGTGAAAAGAGTTTATTAATCTATGACTGTTTTTTGCTAATACATCATGTATTATGAGAATGAATCATAATAATAAATTAGGTGTGATGTTGATGTCACCCTGTGCAATCACGTTTTAAGAGCTCTCCCTTACCTGACCATATTGATGCTCTCCAAAGGTAAAGACTGTATTGCCAGAAATTTTCCCTAGCAAAGGGAAAATGCTTCTTCTTCCTCCTGGTTTCAGCCTGTTGTCCCTAAATTTTGTGACCCTGTTTCTCATTTTTCCTTTGTCCTCTTACAAGATCTCCAATAGCTATACAGTACTGTCAGCAAAGTCACAATGCAATCTTTTCTGCTAGCAGAAGTCCTGCACTTAAGTTCTCCCTTGCAATACCTGAAGTTAAAAAATACCCTGTTGATTTTTTTTTTACACTGCCAAAGCTGCATGTTGCATGAACAGCAGTATTAGAGCCAAGGGAGTAAACAGCATCACAATATTTTGTTTGTGTGACACAAGTGGTTCAGTGCTACTCATCCACCCAGAACTACAAATGTTCATTAATATAGGGCAACTGAACAGAGATTGTTGTCTTCAGGGCTTGGCTAGTTCCTTACTGCACAATGTAGATGCAAGTACGGAACTACCAGTTAAGAAAGAGCAAGTACTGAGTAGATGAGAGCCATGAATATGGTGTCATATAGACATCTGCAAAAAGCAACAGAAGGAACTCACAGAAGGATTGTATTGCAGATGTTTAGTACACCTGAAGAAATAGAAAAGAAAACCATCTGGATATGATACAGAATCACATACCCTGGAACCACTGGCTATATCAGGAATAGCGACAAATTCATATATCCCAAAGTCATCCAAAGCACTTTCATGTCCTAAAATGAGAAGAAACAAACATGAAAAAGCACAGAGATGCAACATGAACCTGGAAAACAATGACTGAGGAAAGTAATTCAGCCTTGTATGTAAAACATTTGCATATTGATTGTTTGATCTTAAACCACTTCCCTGCCAAGCTCCCAGGCTGGCTTGGAGCGAGGCAAGGCAGCTGCACAGCCAGTGTGCACAGTGCTTGGCTACTGCCAACACTTTGGACCAAGTGAGGAGATTCTTGATAACCTCAGTAACAGTTTTGGAAGAGCCATTGGGATTCTCTTTGCTGGAAGGCTAAATGGACTGATTTACTTTCATTTGCAACGGAAAAGAGGTCCAGTCCATAAGCTCAGCACATCTACGCTGCAGTGAGGCAATACCACCTGGATCTTTTGTAATGTAGAAAATAAAACAATGGAACACAATGCCAGTAGGTGATGCATTGCTAAATCAGTTGACTAATTATATCTATTGTCACTTCAGATACAACTTGTAGTTAGGGTGGGAGTCTCCCTCTTCCCTCTCATGGCCCAGGGAGTCTGAGACTATTGGTTGTCTCTTGGGCATCACTGCAGACGGTGCCGAGATTCTGCCCTTCAGAACAACTTTCTGGGATGAAGGAGCCTCTGTGTTCAAGCAACCTTTTCTTATCTTCCTAAGCTTCATATACTCCCTTGTCCTCTCATATGTAGCAGTTTATGCTCTGATACTTTGGTAGAAAGAGATGGGAATAAAAATGCTACCCTTCCAAAGGATGGCCAGTCTCACAGAATCACAGAGAATTGTCACAGTTGGAAAAGACCTCTAAGATCATGGTGTCCAACTGCCAACATCCCCCTCGAATGAAATAAATAAATAAAATAAAATAAATAAGCCTCTCCTATGCATGATGATGTGGGAAGGACTGTGGAGGAAGAAAGAGACAGTGGCAAAAACACACTGGGTCCTGATGACACAAAGTAGTACATGGGTGGTAAGGGCTAAAATGTATATACTGAAATGTCATATTAATATCTTATGATTTTGGACTGATCAGTTCCATGAACATTTAGAAGTGTGATTCTCCCATGGTGTATCACCTCTGACTGCTACCCACAGTAATAGTAATGTATTTCCTACTGGTGAGAACAGCAGAGTACAGGTCATCCTAACCAGAATTAAGAGCCAGAACTCCTGCCAACTCCAGGCATTAGCTAAACCAACATTGACCTGTTGTCATTTTGGTTTTATCTTAAGTAAGCTAACATACAGGTACTTGTACAATTCAAGTTAAAAACATGCTTCCCTTTTGCAGGAATGGATTTTGACCTTAGGCTCATATTTCTCTCATTATCATTACCTGAAAATGTCTGTGCCTTCCTGTAATCAGGCTCTGGCCTAGAAAACATAAATATGTTTTTCAGTTTGCTGTCAGAACCCAAGGAAAGAAAATTTAAATGATAAAATGAAATTTTCTTGATGGAAAGGACTTCAGGAGCTAAGAATGATTTATTTTTGTACCTGCTCTGCAGTTTCTGTTGTATCACTGAAAAGAAGAAAAGAAGAAAAATCATTTCTTTTGCTCTCATAGTCAAAGAGCTGGAGCATGCTTAACTTCTACATACCTTTATGTGGTTGATATCTTTTCCATATGAATAAAAAGGCCATAGCTAGGATCAAAAATAATGAAATTCCTGTTATTACTGCAAGTGATGGCAAGGATTTTCCTTTCTGGGCCAGCTTTTCCAATCCTGTGACAAAGATGAGCACAGTGTTTAGTCTCTTGTTCTTTACAGTGCACTAAAATGACACTGAAAACGTGTCTTTCAGAATTAATCTGAATCAATTTAAAGATAGTGAACCTGCATACAGATACAAAGCAGATACAACATTTGGGTTTTTGTGATTCCATAATATTTTTCCCTCACAAGTCTCCTGAATTGGAAAAGCAATAAGCATATCAGTAATGAGTCTAGAATAGATCAGTAGCTAAAGCCAAATCAAAGTCAGTAAATATAATCCACAAATTACAGCATCACAGCAGATGAATATTCTAATTTTAGGTACAGATACACTGAGAAACCAAGAAAGAAGGCAATTAGGTGAGCAGTTTGTGCTAGATGGCTGGGAAATCCTCTAAGATGTAGGAGCTGTATAGTAAGAGGGGATAACAGAATGATTGTATTTTTTTCCTAAAGGTTTTCATATCATTGGCAGTCTGATTGTTTATCAAATCCCATCAGGAGCCAGTAAATTATGATTGTGTTAATTTCTAAATATATTTGAAGGTATTTCTTTCTTTTGCTCAAATCACAAGTTAGCAGCTTTCCAGCAGGATTTACTGATACCATGCAAACACAATATGTATGTAATTACATACAGAATAGCACATGGAAAACATTTGCAGAGATTTTGGAAATGTGGAATGTGAAAGTTAGGAAATGTCAGACATAGTTGCTTGTGCACATTTAATTTCTTCCTTTTGCTCTTAATAATGCAGAAATCATGTAATTAAAGTCCATGACACAATCCATACAGGCAAACTAAAGCTGCATGTTGTCAGTGACAGTTTTTATTAATTCAATTCAAATGAGTATTATTGAGCTGGATGTGTTTCCAATACTGTGATGAACACCTGTGCAGAGAGCTAGCTTTGCTTACATGTACTTATACCTCCATGGTGTAACTCACTGATACTCTGCTGGCTCTATGTGCAGTGGCTATCATAAATATTAAATACATGGATTGCAAACCAGAAGCATCCCAAAGACATGGGAAAATAAATCACTGCAATTTCACCAAATTTCTTACGTATTCATTCCATGTACTGCTTTCGTCCGATCTCCACCTCCCCACATTTCTCCAGATGCTGGAGAAGCAGCCAAGTCCCTAAAAATATTGTTTAAAATAAGTAGCTTCGAATTAGGACTCAATAAATCTTATCTCCAGAGGCATACCAGTCCAGAAAACAAAGATGTGCTCTTTGCATGCCTTTAAAACACTCAAGTTGATTCAACTTGAGAAATGAAGAATGACTTCTGTACATAATGAGATGCATCCTCTTATTTGAGAGTTTAACTAGTCTTGGCTAAAACTGGGTAACATCTTAGTGAAGTTATTGATATAATTGTAAATTATTGATGTAATTGTTTTCTTCATGATTTTTAGCATTCCTTAGGTAGCTTTTTATAGCATCATTTAGGTGAGTTTCTGTCCTTTAGGTGGGGTAGTTGTGTAAGGTCTTCTGAGTCGTCTCCAAAGTGACCTTATAGCAATCTTCCAATACCTGAAGGGGGCCTACAAGAAAGCTGGGCTGGGGCTTTTTACATGGGTGTGTAGTGAGAGGACAAAGGGAAATGGTTTAGAACTTGAAGTTGGGAGACTTAGGTTAAAAATTAGGAAGAAATTCTTTCCTGTGAGGGTGGTGAGACACTGGCACAGGTTGCCGAAGGAAGTTGTGGCTGCCCCATCCCTAGAAATGTTCAAAGCCAGTTTGGATGGGGCCTTGAGCAACCTGGTCTAGTGGAAGGTGTCTCTGCCCATGGCAGGGGCATTGGAACTAGATGATATTTAAGGTCCCTTCTAACCCAAACCATTCTATGATTCTATGAAACATCAGAGTCCCTCTCGCTGCTGAAAATGGGGTTTCCAGTATTTTTGAAGGCATAGTCCAGGCTCTGTATCTAGAATTACAGAGACAGGGAGAAGGGATATGGAATAATATTTATAGTTTTTGCTTAGTATATTTAGTTAAAAACAGAAATTAGCCTAAGAAGGATCTCTGAGATCTAGCGTCATGCATGTATACCTCCTAGAGTCAATCAGGGCTGCATTGCAAAGCGTAGGCTTGAGATCTGGACTTAGTGCTAATAAATCCTCATCAAGAAGAAAATGGCTATAAAAGGGTAAGCTGTTTTTTTATATAAATATATAAATACACAGGATAAGATCTTTTGAAACGTTTTATTTAGGCAAAAGATTTGAAACTGTGAAATTTATGCTTATATATAAGTGAAACAAACATCAAACTGTGGAGTTTTCCCTTCTTTTTTGCCTTTGAAAGGAAATCTCAGCTGAATTTCTTAGCACTTATTGATGAATATTCACATCTGTATCATAGCTTACTTGAACTTCCTGGAGAAATGTCATGTTTATTTCTGCTGACACATAGCTCTGGCTGCATTTGCTTTTGCCAGTAATCACAGTGCTTAGTTTTAAAGTGCAGTATTCTCATTGTAAAATTGCAATTCATCTTCCTTCCAGCATACTGAAAGCCATGAATTTGTGATGAATCTGTAAGTCAACCTGAATGATGGACATCTGCTCTCCTTGTTTAACTGGCTAACAAATGGCTGAGCTCTTTGTTCTGCACAAGCAAAATTGCTTTGTTAAATTTTCTAAAAGGCAATCTAATCTATCTTGTTGAAAATTAATAGCATACATTCTTTACCTGAAGAACAATATCAGACTTGTTCTTCACTGTGTGCTTCTGGAGGTTTTCTGAAAAATGGCTTGGTTGCTGTGTGACACAATCTGATATAGGAACTGAGGTTATAATGTGTGAGAAATAAAACTCAGTGTTCAGCAGAACCTATCAGCCAGTCCCTAGATTCATAAATATGACAGTTAAATAATTTTTATGAATAGACTGTAATAAAACTGTTCATCACAGCTGGCATTATTATCACACACTAAATTAAAGTTCTTATAATACCTATCCACACTAGTAAAGTATTACAGACATTCAGTGCTGTGAGTCTGTGTCTGGTTATTTCAGTCAGCAATGTATGCTTGAAACTATCTCATGTAATGGTCATCTGGTGGCCCCAGGGATCAGCTCCTGAAAGCTGTGGGACAGGGAGCCTTGGACAAAATCTGCCCTTGAGAAGAAAGGCTCCTCTTGACATTCAGCAGATTTCCTGCTCATTTTCTCTATTAATCTTTATTATTTTTAAAGACTAAAAGTAAGAAACAGAGAAAAACATGTAATTCTGCCATGTTACTTAGTCATATTGAAGAAGTTTTTCTACTCAAGGGATAAAGTTCCAAATAGACAAATGTATTTTAGTGTCAAACTCCCACAAAACTTCAGCATCTTAGTGTGTCTTGTCCCAAGATGTGTCACACTGTGAGTAAAGTCAGGATCCCACTGAATGGCCAAAATCCCCCTTTCTATATTATTGGCAAGACCTTGCTACCGATACATATCCTTTAAGAATTATTTCCTTTTTCTGGGGTTGACACTCTGCTCAGACGTTACAGTTACAGCAATGAATTAGTATTCTTACCTACAGAAGTAATGACAACTGTGAAATGAGTTTCATCTTGTTTTCCTGTCACGTTGTTGAAAGCAAGGCACATGTAATCTATTGTCTTCTGGGCCACTTTATCAGATACAACTTCCAGATGGGGTCCGTATTTGATGACATGGGTGGTATTATCAGCCCTTTGAATCCACGAATAAATATTTGGTGGATTTGATTCTGCTGAGCAGTTGAACAGTATAACTTCCCCCAGGTCAACTGTAAACACTGCCCCTATATTCAGACCTTTATCTGATTTAACTCTAAGGCCATAAGGTCCATCTGCATTGAAAAAAAGAGAAAACACAGTGAAAAATTAAAATCAAAGTATATAATTAAACTTCAAATAGAATAATGCCTCTAAACTTAGAATCTTTAAATTAGATGAGCCTTTAGAACGGCTGGCATTGGATTCAGTCATTTCAGTTAAAAGAGTTTCAGTTCAGTAACTTGCTCCATATTAGGGTTATCTCAGACTACACCCACTTAATACTGATCTAGTTCCTGTTCAGGGAAAAAGCACAGGTCTATGCATGGTTCAAAACAATAAAAAGAATGAAAACTGAAAACAGTTGGAAGAGGTGTGAAGTAATGCATGCCTTCTTCAGGGGCATATTTGACCCTTTTACTTTAATGCCTGACTTATGGGTATAAATAATTTCTCTACACCTTTAAAATGGAAGAATTAACCTTGAAATATATAAACATTTACTGTAATGCTCTGTAGTATAATAATTCTTTGGGGAACTATCCAACATGTATAATATATATATTGGAGTGTGTCTCGGATAACTTCAGAGAAAGTTTCCTTAAATAACTGATAAAATAAACTTTAACCTTTCCTCTACTTTAGTAGGCTTTTACCATTTCAACATTTGTATGTTTCAAGAGTACAACTTGAGCTGAAAGAAAGCTGTGTTTCTGAATATAATTAGAAGAGGCATATATCATCCAATAGTCATGCATTCATTACTCAGAAAATGGAGCAGCTAAATAATTTTAGGATAATGTTAATAGGAAAATGGGAAGGCAAACAGTATGTGTGAATACAATAAGAATATTTCCCATGGTATGCTTAATAGGTAATTTTATATATATATATATATATATTTTATATCTTTACATGTGTGGTTATTTCTTAGTAGTAAGCTTTTTGCAGTCTAATTTTAAGGAAGGCCCAGCATGATGCATAATATTCACTTTAGCATAAATTAGCACAGCCTCGCCCTGTGTTGCAGGGGTCAATGGGAAGAATCAAGGCATTTTTTAAACTCTAGATTCTGAGTTGCTTCTTCACAAGCTCTGCAGTTCCTGGTGTACCCAAGAGGCAGCTGACCCTCTAATGAGCTTTTCTGGGAACTGCAGATCTCTCACCACCACTCTGGCTCGGCTGACCTCACTTGGACTGAACGTTTCCATGGATGGGAGCCCTCCCAGAAAAGCAGCCTCTTACAGGGGCTTGCACGTTACAGATACTTACTTGCTCTTTTTTCAGATGGGAAAGGAGAGGAACTAAACTTTGTAATTTTCGTAAACGAAAGTAAAACCTCTCAAGCACTATTTCTAGTCAGGAACACACTTTTTTACTTTTCAGAGTGATTCAGGTTTTTTTTTTTCTTAGAAGAATTAGCTTTTGTTTTCACTGATGAAATCTTTGATATATATAAACAGAAATTAATCATAACAATAGCTGACTAGTCTCTGTGCCCCCTCACTACAGTGGGAGGCACTATAGTGGGAGTTTTGTCACAGGCTGCAAGATAATCAGAAGTAGGTTTTGCTTTTTTGTCAGCATTGTAACACTGCAGCATAAATAGACAACTGTAACAATATAGCCACACTTTGGTGTGAAAGCTGCAGATTGGAAGAAATCAGTATAAAATCACCGACACACACTGCTGGGGAAGTATGTTTGAAAAAACGAGGAAAGGTTTTCTTAAAAATAGTCAAATCTTGGGAAGGTCTGAAAAGTGGCATTTTTTGATGAAGACATCACAAGCATCAGGTAACCCTTCTTGCTTTGCCTGGATCAGTCTTCTTCCTCATACACACAGTTTCAAAGGATGATCCTAAAAAGCAGGTAAGTAACCATTTTTCTCTCAAGAATTAAGCATATTCTAGCTTTAGGAAGTCCCGAGGAAAGAAATCCCACTAATTTATTAGTTAAATTCAACTCCATCTGTACACTATAGCGGTTTCTACTGCAGTCTGGAAATAATTTGTTTCGGGGTTATGCTACTGCAAAAGCCATGTTTTGGGGTGCAATATTACCATAACTAATGAAGAAGTGGAATAATATTAATAACAAATTAAGAACAAGGCAAAAGTCTTTCAATTCCCTGTAAAAAACCACAGTGACAGCCTTTATGGATCCCTGAGATCTACTCCTCCTTTCCAGCATGTTTCTCAACAGAAATCTGCTACTTGTCTCAGTAAAGCCAGTTAACTAAATGACTTGTAAAACAATAAATCACCAGTTCAGAGTAACAATTTACTGCTCTGTGGGAATATTTCCAATTTCTATCACCACAGGACTGTTACAGTTTCCAAGCAGATGGCAGGTATTTACTGTGAGTGATTCTTTTTTTTTATCACGCCCCATAACTCCCCCGCAGCAGTGACATATGGCACATAGAAATCCTAGGGCCTGTTCTGGATTGTTATTGACAACTGGGATCTGGGAGACAAACTGCCTCTGCAGGCAGAGGTTGAACTGGATAATGTGACTTTGTGTAGCCCAGGAAGTAAGAACCCAGTTCCCACCATTAATTGGGACCAGGATAGTAGCGCAAGTCTTGTGGCTTTCATCATCACATTGCTTGATACTAATATTTTTTTCAGATTTTAAATTAAGACAAAGCAAACCCTCATTTCTGATGAAACAAAAGTATGATCTGAAAAAGAAAATATTTAGAACCATATTTCCACGTGTGGAGAAAAGTTGTATCTCAAGATATTTTAGTAAATCAAAATCACTCAAACAAAAAAAAATAATTCCAGAAATGTGGACACAGAAGTAACTTTAAAGTTCTGCAAAACAGTGGGTAAAAAATAAGTTTCCAGTTTTCAACTTGCAAAGAATTTTCAAATTTTCCAGGAAATACACACAGTTGATTGAGAAGGGAGGGATGAAGAAGTACCAGAACTGAAGCTGAAGGCCACACACCTTGTCACTGCAAGTGCCCAGGCACCAGTCAGTGCTCTAAGTGCTCTGAAGCACTGACCTGTGTGCAACCCGTCAGAAAGGAGCTTTGCCACAAACAAAAAGAGCAGTCTGACAGGTACCGACAGTGGCAGAGATTTTTCTAGCCTGATCTGATTTTACTGCACAGTAAGAAGGCTGTCAGCTTGTGCTGGATAGAGTGTCCTCAAGTTTTGTACAGGTATTCTTTGGAGAGGTGTGTAAGATGAGTATAGTAGAGATGACACATTGGTACACATGCAGCTCTCAGTCTTAACACTTTATGTACTTAACTGAACTGGGACTGTGGCTGTACAAAAGAAGACAGTCAGATTCTGAGGTGATTTCATTTCCATTCAAAATATATGACTAGATGATGGCTTATTCTTTTGCCAGCATTGATCTTTATGCTTTTCCTGCTACTGCGTGTTTCTCACTTCATGTGGAAAGCAAATGGTCCTTTCAGCTCTGATTTTGCTAAGCCAGACTGAGTTCTCTGGGTCTCTTCTCCATTCCTTTCTGTTCTGTTTCTTTTCATTTCAAGATCAATGCTCTGGGATGTGCAAGAACTGCACCCAGTATCCATACATGTGGACTCATCTTCTGTGTGCCATTAGTATTCCCCTTATTTTCTTGTTGGAAACACCTTGCCAACACACCCTAGAACAACATATCTTTCTCATGCTTGAATCACACTGCCATTTTACAGGCATCAGTTTTATTTTCTATAAGTGCATGCCTATTTATTTTTATTAGCAAATTTCATACAGCTTCTACTCCTCTTTCAAAGTAATCCAGTCCTTCCAGCTTAAAGCCACACTGAGATACTCCTAATCTTTATGGTGATGTCATAATTGGAAATATTAAACAGAACTGGACTTGAAATTAACTTGAGGAAAATGACTAATACCAGCCCTTCAGACTGGTGCTTCCTGTATTTAGCTTTTTCAGGTATACCCATCTGATTACTTATCAGAGCCACACCTTCTTTTTATTTGAAGATGTCTGTACTGTGGAATACTGTGGAAGTTCCTATTTGAATTCTGCAGCTCAGACTTATCTTCTCAATTTCATAACAGTGAGTAATGTTTTGTAATACTGTTGCAGGTTAGAGCTCCTTTTGAATGCAAGCTCACATATAATGTTTTTTCAGATATTTTTCTGTTTGATTCCATGGTTAGAGGCACTCTTTCTACCTAGAACATTTATACAAAGGCAATTATAAATATTTAATATACTCACAATATATGGTTGGTGCAATTATCTCACTTTCCATTGCACTGACAGGGTTAGATGCCAGACAGCTGTAGTTCCCAGTGTCTTCTTTTACAACAGGAACAATTAAGACTGTTGCATTATTTGATGAAAAGGTGTAATTAGGGCCAGCAAGGAGAGGCTTCCCATTCTTCATCCACTGGTAAACTACCCTTGTACCTTTTTCCACAGTGCATTTTAATGTAATATTCCCTACATACTCCACTACCCCTGAAGATGGTTCAGCATGTACAATTGGCTTTGTGACAGGAACTGTAAAATAAAGAGATAAGAATTATAAAAGAGATGAAGCAGTATATGACAATCTTCACTGTAAAGATTATACAAATAGCAGTCTTCATCCTTTCTGGAAAGCTCTTGGGGTTCAAATTTTGTTTATTAAATTTGGTTAAAGGTTGAAAAGAGAACTCTGTATTCTCAGTTGGTGACTGTAAGAATTGTTCGAGTGCTTAAACAAAACCAGACTGTTTATATTACTGGCAATACAAAGGCTGACAGTCAGGTATACCATGCCTTGCAGCTCCTGCCTTGTTACCAATCACACAGACATGAAAAGGGCAAAGCAGTACATTGCCCACAGTGTGTGACTTCCTCAGCATGCCTGCCCACAGCTTTATTAACTACTGAAATATGCTGTCAACTCAGTTGCAAGGATGGCTATAAAACTGAGATGGGTATGGGATTTAAATGGAAGGTACAACATTTTCATGCTACTATGTCATTAATCTCAGTGTTCCAAGCCCAACAGTTGCAGGGGTCCCTCCATATAATCCATAAATTACAGTAGCATCTTGCCATTCTTTTAGCTTATTAGCTTCTACTTCCTTTTTTCCCCTCTGCTCTCTACAAGGAATAAAGAACAAAGAAAAAAAAAAAAAAAAAAAAAAAAAAAAAAAAAAAAAAAAAAAAAAAAGAAGAAGGTGAAATAATTCACTGGAATAAGATTTTACAGAGAGGGGGGGTCAAACTATGCCCCCTCAAATTCCATTGTCGTCTTTCCTTTCTTTAGAGGCACCTTGCCACAGTCCTCTAGTTTATAGGCAGCAAAAAATCGTGAGTAGCAAGTAGTTACAGACTTCCTCAGGGAAAAAAGTATTGGAAAGTCAACACACCCTCATAATTGACAGCACAAGAGAGCCTTATGAATCATTATTTTGAAGAAATTTGTCAAACTTTCTAATAATTATTGTTTTCTATATTTCTTCAATGTTTTACTTATGATCCAGAAACACTCATCAATATACAAATTTTATTTCAAGATGACATATTGCAGGATTCCCTCTAACAGCAATAGAAAGCAACATAACTTAATTGTTCACGTGTATCATAGAATCATAGAATTAGCCGGGTTGGAAGGGACCTCAGAGATCATCTAGTCCAACCCTTGAACCACCCTGAGTGCCACATCCAGTCTTTTTTTAAATGTCTCCAGGGACAGAGAATCCACCACCTCACCGGGCAGTCCATTCCATTGCCTGATCACCCTCTCCGTGAAGAAATTCTTTCTATTTTTGTATTTGTATTCTTTCTATCTTTGTATTAATCATATTGGATTAAATAACAGACTGTCGTGGTTGGATATTAAGAATGAGAAGTTCAAAACTATTGCAATTTTGTTTTCAGAATGAAAGTACTGTATTTGACTAACTTACCATCAACAGCTACTCGAATCTTTTGGCTGGCAGCTATTGTCCCAGTTCCACGGACATTGACTTTTACAATATAATCACCTTCATCACTGATATGCAATGGATTGATCATCAAAGATGCATTTGGTGGTATGAGGGTAAACTTGTGTTGATATTCCAAGTCTGGAACTACTGTTTGATTCACAGAGCCAAGCAAGTATTTTGGATTACTCCGAGGCCTTTCAAAAAGCCAAATTATCTGGATTTCAGAAGCTGTAGCATTAAAATTGTAGTCAACAGGGAGATGAAGTGCTTGGCCCTCAACACCATGGATGGTATGAGATGGAACTGTCAGCTTTAAGGCAGAACAAATACCTGCATAAAAATGAAAGAACAACCAAATAAGCAAACCCTGGAAACACTGGAAAACTCAAATGAGAAATTCTCACAGAGAAACATCCCTCATCGTTAAAGATTGCACATTTTTGTGTAAGATTTCAAGTAAGAAAGGACCAAACTCTCATTGACCTCAGTGATGTTAGATCTAGCTATAGAGCTCCAGATTCAAAATATATGAAAAGCCAAAGGCAGGATATTTGTGATTTCTGAGTTTTATTGTTCAAACCCTGACGTAACGTAAAAGATTTGCATTTACCTTAATATTGAAAGTATTTTCCCTTTAAAATATTTCCAATTTCTAGACCTCATACTGTCTAAAAATCTTGGATTGCAAACTCAGCTTTAAGATTTTTTTTTTCTGGGTTTACTCGACAAGAAACTTTTTACTGTTACTTTTCCAGTTACACTGAGAAACTGACTGAAATTCTAAGAAGCAGCACTTCCATAAATTTGCCTGGTTAAAATCATATGTGGTTATTATTGCTGTCTGCATCACACACATAAGATGAAATTCAAGAACCAGAAACATTACTAAGCTTGCAAAGATATTCCAGTGCTAGGAAATTGCAGAATTAAGGTTTGCTGTTGATATGCACAAAACCAAAATTTTCAGACACATGATAAATTCTGTTCTCTGATAAATCTGCCTCTGTTAGGGGGGCAAAATAGGCCACTCCTGAGTTAATCTTCAGCTTTGACACATTTTCATTTTAGAGCAGTTTTTCATGGTGTCAGCTTTAGATGCATTTATAGAGCATTATTAAAACTTTACTCTTAGGACTGAGTGTTCAGTTTCCACAGCACTCACAAGTACAGCAATGGTGTGAGCGTTGTCATCAATTAATTGATTTTGCAGCACCATTATAACTGATAAGAGTTGACAGATGAGGTATTTATGCACACAGAAAATTAACAGCAAAAACAGCCACTCGTTTTGGATGACTAATTTGGCTTGATTTTTCAAAATACACCCAAACAAGATTTTACTATGTTCCAGATGAAACCCCTATTGACTTCAGTGACAAGTTTGAGCACTCAGCTGTGAGTGCTTAGTATTGCTGAGAAGCACAGTGCAAGTGTTAAGTCAAAACCCTTGTGAAAAAAGCAACCTCTTATTAGCCCAGGGCAGTATGCAATTCTTTCACCATGCACTGTCAGTTCTTTCCCTGCTACTGAATGCCACCTTCTTGATGTGCTTCCCAGTACCTTTAACCAAAAATTAACTTTCCTGATGAAGTACATACAGCCTCTACCTGGAAAGGGAGGCAGGAGCAGCTATATGTGAAAAAGATGCGACTGTGCTATTAAAGATTAATATAATGCAAAGGTAACTATAGGTTTTAGATTTTCTACCTTTGTATCATTCGTCTTTATGACAAGAATAAATTATTAAAGGCTCATTTGTGTCTCATTTCCTAAGTTATACGGCACCAAAAGAAAACAAAATATCAATTCAGTAACATAATATGGTATCTGTATATGTATTTTGGGTTAGAATCTTCAAATTTCAATATACAGCTGTTTGCCAGTTGAGCTAATAGCAAAGAAAGCTGTAACTGGGGATAAAGGTAGGGACAAAAAAGGGGGAAGGGGCAGCAGATGCAGCACAACAATATATAATGCCAGTTGTTAATGTTACAGGTACTCTGGAAGGGCATGGAAAGTATTGGGGCAGGTAGGGGTCTGGCTCATGGGTTGCTAGCAACACTGTCCATGCTGGTGCTGCACAAGCTCATGTCAGATATACTAACTGGATTTCAGGAAAAAACTCTACTTCTATGAAAACTCTGGTCATATTCTGTCCATTAAGGAAGCAGTGTGCTTTATAGAAAATACAAAGCTAGCTACAAAGTCTACCCCCAAAAAAAATAATTCTCTGTCTGGTTTCACTTTTTATAAAGCTGAGTAATACTAAGCCAGACAAGTCAGCTCTCAGTGTTTCTGAGGATAGGGCAGATTAACCAAAGGAAAACAATCCCCTGGCAGAAAGATTGGCAAACCCATCTTCTGAGGAGCTAAAAAAGGGAGCAGAGGATTTCAGGTTTCACACTGATGTGACAAGAATGGTCAGGGTTCAACTGAGACGGAAGAATGGGACAAAAAGAGAGGAAGAGAGTAGAAAAAATATGAGACTTAAGTGAAGGATGCCCAGGAGAGAGATGTTTACATGCTTAGCTTTTCCAGATGAAAAACCTGAAACAGGTGAAACATGTAAAATTGAAGCCTCTTCCCCTAACCCTTTTTAATGTTAAAAGTGTTTTCTCTCGAAAGTCATATTTGTGGCTTGATGTTCTTGAGCTGTTTTCTAATGCTGCCCAGCTCTTAGGGGTGTGCTAGAATCTGGTAAATGGGAGATTAGTTTTGATGGTTGTTATAATATTTCTCAGAGGTCAGTTCCTTCCCTGTGAATCATACAGCAAAATTCTGATTTAAGCTGCTGTTGTCTATTTGATAAAAAAGTGTAATTCCTCTGTAAAATCATTCACAAAACACTTAATGCTGGAAATATAACCCATCAAATATATTTCGCTCATTAAATCTCTTTGAATGAAGTCAAAACCATCTCTCAAACACTGACAGATCTCTAAATGGTCAATTAAAAGGTCTCCCCATCTCCTTCCTCATTCTTTACACATGGCATTGCTTGATTTTGGGGTTTTTCTAGCTGTCAGTAAGAGATTATGCTGTAGGACAAGAAGCTGGTAACAGCTGCAGAGTAATCATAAAATATGTACACCAAGTAATATTTCTCACCCATCTGTTTGTACAGAAAATTCGCAAAACCCAAGCAGGTCTAGTGAGCACAAGGAAAACTGATCCTACCATAACAGTAGATAAAATAAGATAATGTGGCTGGACACTTAATTTCTTCTCTGTCAAAAAACATGGGGATTGAAACCATAAATTAATTTGCTTCTATTTGATTCATAGGGAAAAGTGGCTCCATGTAACGGGTTGGAAAGTCATTCTGAGCTGCAGTTAAGCAAATTCTTTTAGCAAAGAGCAAAGGCAGTCTGGGAAGAAACCCCACTTTCCTCTGGAGTCTGCTTGGTAATGGCTTTGGGTAAATGTGGGCTTCCCTGTGGTGCTGGGGCAATTTTGTGAAGTGCCAGCAGCACACAGGAGCTGCTCTGGGGCCTGCAGGGCCAGGGGCAGTGAGGCTGAGGCTGGGAGAAGCTGTTCTCAGACTCTGGTGCTCTGCCAAAGGCGATGGCTTTGCAAGAGGGATGCTGGGAGACTTTTGGCTTTCACAGAGATCAAATCTTTTGCAGTCTGGAATATGAAACTAGTTTCATAAGTTTCCATTTTTTAGTTAAAACTGAGGACTGCCATGACTAATCCTTGAATTAATGTAAGTAGTGAAATCAAGCCAGTGTGCCAAACTCTTCCTTCTTTCTCATCAGGCAAAAATTCCATATAATTTAAGCCTTTCTCTAGGAACTTTCTAAATATAATACACCTTTCTCCAAGATGGTGGAATGCTTGAAAACTAGCTTTTGTATAGTACCAGTAAGGCAAGTGGGTTGTACCAAAATGACCTCCACTGGGGCCTCAGTGATCTGTGCTTTGCTTCCATCTCACTTTGCTATCAGTAGTATTAGCAAGCACAACAGAATCCTTGTTGACATAAAACAATGGCTGCATTTTTAGCTTAAATAAAAAGCTATGACATAACTTTTGAGTTTATGGCATAAACTGAAACCCGCTTAGCGAGGTTTCATAGGTATTTTTTTTTTTTTCAATTTAACGTGCATGTCTCCTTGTCAAACTGAGTTTGGATTCTCAGCTGCTTTTCACCACTATTCATTTAGCTCTTCAGCTCTACAAAACCCCCAAACTTGGTATAAAATGCCACTAGGTCAGTGATAATAGCTGTTACACTTTTTGCAAATCTGTTAGATTATGGAAAAAAAAAAAAAAGTAGAAAAGAAAATGCATAATGGACCAGGGAATCTGCAATTCCTATACCCCCATTTATATCAGGTGAGACGTCACAAATTTGGGATTTTTGCCCAAGAGCTTTGTAATTGAAACCCAAATTTTAGCCTCAATATCTGCAATGGCCTTTGTGTCATGCCCCTGCTACACCTGATTCTTGTCCTGATACAAAGTACAGGCTGCACATTTCCAGTACTGGGAAACATGCATGCCTGAGAAAGGGCATAGGATGAGAGTTCCTTGTGTACTCTAAAGCACTCCGCTTGCATACCAGTATCTCTTGCAGAATTTTAATTAAAAACTGTCCAGTAAAGTTGCTAATGCAGATAAAGTCCGTATTCACTGTGGTTTTTATTAACCAGGGTTTTAATTTTTAAAGAAGAAATCCAATAACCTTGATATAAAACTGAAATTATTATGACACCAAAACTTATGACAAAGTATTTAGCTCAAAATCAAGGAAACTATGAAACTGTATATGAAATTCACAAAGAAGATATAAGAACAAATGTCCTTGGACATGAATGAGTAGAGGATCGACTACATTTATGATAGTATATATTCCCTCCGTTGATATTTACAAAAACAATATAGAAAAGGGAACTACAATAATTTGCAATAAGTTTTTCTAACATTTGATCACAAGATATTCCTATCAAAGTGCACAGAACATCTATTTTTTATCAAGTGTATGGATAACAAATGTATATTTATGAAAACTGCACCCATATATCAAACCAACGTACTATTAATGGGAAGATATTCTTCAGTTGATTGAAAGCTTAATTTAATTTTAATGCCAAGTATATTTAAATATTACATATAAATTCTCCCTATTAGCTGTAAGGCACAATAGTGAACTAAAAAATAATTTAAATAATAATAATTTAAAAAACAATTTAGCAGTGTCTCAGCATAATGCATTTTTAAAGAGGTGTGTAACAGCTTTTCTATAAGCTTTGTTTCCAGATCTGTTCAGCCTTACTTGTAAAATAATGTATATACTAACAAAATATGATAATATATTTGTAACCAATGACCACATTCTATATACAGATTATGTATAGCACTGATTTTTGCTGAAAGTTTATAGCTCCACTCATAAAGTGATACTACTTGATTAAAAGCTTTTAGGCTACATTCTTGAAATCAAAACACCTGGCAATACAACAGAAATATCTTTAAATTTAGGAGTATAAAACCAAATAATGTTTCCACAGTGACAATCAAATATAATGAATATTATTTCTTACCTACAAGCAGAAAATATATTTTGCACTGTAAGTCCCAAAAGAAGTTGGCTAAAGGGCTCCATGAAAGCATCCTGTCCCACACAAATCCCACCTTCTTCTCACAGCTAAACCAGGGCTTGGACCTGCAGCTGCTGATTTATTTGCTAGGGAAATGAGCAATGAGTTAACAGGCCCTATCCTGTCCCCTGCCTTATGTGATTTGAATATGTGTATACAAAGAACAAAGGGAGTGGAGCACCTGTTAGATGAGCACCCATCTTCATTGCCTCTGAGTTTATGGTCATCCTTCCCAGGCAGTCACAGCAAATAGGACACAGAATGTAATAAATGAGGCACAGAATACAAAGTACATAGAATTAATACAAATAAGTGAATGCACTCAATGTACAGATGATGTAGGCGTTAACCTCCTTTGGTTACAATTTCATAAAAAATACTGTGCTGCTGGATGGTTTTGCTTATTTTGAAGTAGTATTCAGAAGATTTTTAAATTTTTTTTAGCCTCTTCTGTTGTAAAAAAAATTGAACAACTATTAAAGAGCATTGTTCCAATTTTTTTCTAGCACTTTCTAGCTTGTAACTTTTCTGTCTTTTTTCCTCAAATAAGTGTAAGTTGTTCCCTTTCTCTGAACAACATGTAATGTGACGTGTCTATCAGGCATCTTCTAATAAAGAATCTTGTGGCTAGAGTGAGCAGTTTACTAGTTGTTGAGTTAGCTGCTGCTTACTGTTTATTCTGCTTTAACTTACATCAGTTTAATTAATGTATGATTTGGATTCAGTCCAAGGCTGTCACTCACTGTACAAATCTAATCAGCAGCAAACCAGGCAACCTCCCGCAGTTGCATGTGCAGTAACAGTCTGCAATAGCAAATATTTGCATTGATAGGGATGGCTTATCCATACAAAAACAAAGTTTTCAATGTATAGTACTGAGGCAGACTGTTATGGATCAACAAATATTAGGCTAGACTATATCCTGCCTTGTGCAGGAGGGACTGGTAGCAAAAAATTGCCTCCCCTTCACTGAAAGGGCCCTGCAAGGTGCTAAACCCCCTTAAGAAGGGCTGAACACTCATTTTTTACCTGAGTTAAAGGGAAATGAAAATATCCAAGTTCCTTTCGGAATTCTTAGCAGCTCAAATGCCAGAAACACGAGGGTTATTTCAGGCTAACATAAATGTAAGCATAGTGGTCCCAGAAGAAACAATGTCACCACCTAACCTGAACCACTAAGATAAGAGGGTATTTTGCATATTCCCCCAAGTTTCCCATGTCCTGCCCCTCCTGAATGCTGTTGCTTATAACCTGCTTAATTCACTGTAGGCCAGATATGTCAAATAGCAACCCTTTATAAAAAATGACTTTGAAATCACTATCGACGTGGTTTCAAAATGTAGTAAAATATTGGTCACAGGTTCCAACTAATTTCCAACTGAAATGATGGGAGCTTTCACCTTGGAATAAAGACTTAGTCGGTGTTTTAAATGCCCTATCTAGGCAAAACAAAACGAAACAAACAAACAAACAAACCAAAATAAAATAAATATATTATCAAAGTTACATTTTTCACGTGTGTCCCCCTTCTTTCCAGCATTTGGATGTGTCCTTGTTGTTATTAACATGCTGGAATTTTTCACACTGATTGACTTACACAAAGAAAGTGGATGCTAAAAAAGTACAGTGTTTTTTCCATAGAAATCTATGCTATTGAAGATTCTACAGAAGTTTCTGCTGCTTGTTAAATGACATTCAATGAAGCTTCACCCATTTGTTTTTAATAGCAGCAATTATATTAAAGCAACTTTATTCGCAACAATAAAATTCTGAATATTTTCAGTATTTCTTCAAATTTTAGTTAGGTTGTTACCAACAAGTATCATTGCTATGTGCTAAGCTTGTTAGAGGTTCTTCACAAAATAACCACGGATTATATTCCCAAGGGTAGCCAGAAGTAATGAATTCTTCCTAAAAAACGCAGGGAGGGGACCACTGATCCAGACCTTTCCTGGTTCAGAGGACAGACACTTCTACCTGTCACACCACACAAGCTACAGGCCAGCTCTGGGACTAAATAGTAACAGGATTGTTACTAAATGGGCTGATGCGATTTATGGGCAGAATCCAGTAATTCCAAAAGGAAGAACAGCACTTTCTGCAGGTACTGCTGTGCTGCAGTAGGTGTGTCATAGGCTTATTATTGAAGGTCATCTCCAGTTAAGCAAAGATGGTAGGATAAATTCATCAAAAGCCATAAGCTTTTTATTTATTTTAAAGCTGAGGTCTATACAACCAATGTACAGAGATACACACGCCTCATTTGGTGATGCAAAACTGCATCAGCTGTGAACAGACTCAATGCCCTTGCGGCCTAACACCCGAAATAATCGGAGGCAAACAGAACATGCTCGTTATCCAAATGTATTTCCTAGGCAGTCTGTTTCTTTAGACAGTACCTCATTCCGTCTTCATAGAAAAAGGTTTTTCAAAGTGGAAACAAGCAATCCTCAAGGCTCAAATAAATACTCTATAAACATCCTTCACACCCCAGGGAAACTCTTGGCCTGCTGGGCCACCAGTGTCAGCAGAGACTTCGTGGATTTCGAGGTAAGGAAGAGGCGAAGGCAGAACGCAGCTTTTGATCGCCCGGGTTCAGCGGCGCTTCCAAACACCGAACTGACAACAACCAGCCGCTCTCACGGCCTCTCCTCCTCTCAGACACAGTTTCGAGGCACTGCCTGCAGGCACCTCCTACACCCACCGCGTCGGCTCTCTCTCCCGCCTTGGCTCCCCGGGACGGCCTCTGGCCCGCCCCTCATCCCCACACGGCACCACCGGCCCGGCCCGGCCCGGCCCGGCCCACCCCGATCTTGGCAGAGAAGAGCCGCCCCGCTGCTGCCGGCCCCAGCCAGGCACACCCTGACCGCCTCGGCCGCCTCAGCGCCCTCCCTTCTCCCGTCCCCGCCCTCCCGGCTGTGCTGACGGGGGTTGTAGTTGGGCGTCGCCGCCCCAGGACTACGGCTCCCAGGGAGCAGCGGGCGGGCCCTGTCAGGTGGCGGCCAACATGGCTTCCCCGTGCCCGCTGGGGCCGTGGCTCGCTGCCGTGCGGGGCTACTGAGTGCTTTCGGGGCGGTGGCGGTACCGGTATCATCATGCAGAAGATCAAATCGCTGATGACCCGTCAGGTGAGGAGCTCGGGTCGGGAGGGCAGCGAGGTCCCGCCGCAGGGAGGGTCCCGGACACCCTGATAGAGCGCCGGGAGACGGGCATCGCCCTCAGCCCTGTTTGTGAGGAGAGGGAAGTCCTGGTGTGCTTTCGCTCTTGCTACTCATGCATCGAGGTGGTGGGGTTTTTTTTTTGTGTGTGTGTGTGTCTTTAAACGAAGAACTGGAAGAAAGCATAGGTGCCGGCACGTAGCTTGTGCGATAACAGACAAATTTACCTTTAAAGATGACCCGACTGGTCTGTGTCTGTTTTCTTGTCTCACGTCCAGTTCTGGAGCGCTGGGCCGTGGAAGCTTTGTCTGAAGGATGGGAAGGAAGGGGAGACTGGGGGGGTGCCGGCAGAGTGTTTGGGTGGGGTGATCCTGAATGTGTGCTGGGGTACTGGATGTGTTTCTCTTAGCCCTCCTCTTCATACCAGTTGTCTCCAGGATTATGTAGATCTAGTCCACATTGGGACCAGTAAAGGAGTGTATGAGAAAAAACATTTGGGTCATACCCATACATGAAGTGTCTCTAAAATGAAGCCTGGTTGCCTTTGTTTCTAAATTTGAGAACTTAAAAAGCCACTTGAGTCACCCACCACACCAGATATTATAGATACAGAAAATGATAGGAAAGTCAGAAACTGAATTTTTTTTTTTTTTTCCTAAGCTATGTCCTCAGAGTTGCAATGCTTAGGTGGGAGACAGGGCTTAAAAACGGACACTGGCATGGAAACTTAATTTTCAAAATAGTGTTCCATTCCCCTTCATTGTTGGGGTAAACAGTTTTCAGCTTGACTAAAAGGAGTCGTTCCCATGATTGCCCAGTGTGGAAATGTTGTGGTCTGAAAATGATGCGACTTCCAGAATTTTTAGCCTTTGGACAGAATAAGTACTAGTTGATAAGTGAAAGTTTTTACAATTTATGAAGACAAGCTATTGGTACTTCAGTTTTTTGAGAGGATGTGTGGAAGATTTCATGTGAAGTATAAAAACTTGCAGCAGTTGCTTTAGTTGTTTGTTACCTTGAATTTCCAATGCACAGAGGTGAGTCACCTTTGGTGGTGGTAACTGGAAATGATATTCAAGGAAATCTGAGAAAACCAAAAAATGAATAAGTTTTGCATCCTAGGAAGATGAAACAGTAGTAAAATGTAGTAGCTACCTCAAAAGTGATGAACTTGTAAGACATTTCATCATTTTCAAAGGATAAATACAAACTTTTCTCATCATAAACTCACATAGGAATTGCATGCATCCTTTTGTTTCAAATAAAGTGTAGGTAAACAGGGCCTGAAAGGAGCTTGGAAACAGTACTGTTGGCATCAGCTGCAAGAGTAGGAGGGAAGTCTGCCTGAAACTCGTGGCTCATGTGAGCACCCTGAAGTCTCAAGGGAAGTTGGAGTCAGAACCATATCTGAAATGTCAATGTTTAGACCCACCCCTGCCTAGGGAGATGGCAGAAAATGGGCTAAGCAGCATATTCTGTAGTATTGTGTGTTGAATATTCCGCAGACACATACTCAGCTGGTTAATTGATGCTTCCTGTACAAAGCTTCAGTCTACTAGAATATGTTCTATTTATGTGTTTTTAAAATTACTAATGATATAAATTAGTTAATGTGGATTATGCGTCTTTAGTGATTTTCTTTTTCAGTCCTAATACTGTTATATGGTAAATAGACAAATATGCCATCAAGAAAAATAATATTATTTTGCTGCAGAGTAGGTGGCACTTAACTTGAATTCAGTTCTCTGATTTCATTAAACCACTAAGTTAGTGAAAGAAAGTATTTTATGGTTTTTGAACACATGCGTTTTAAAATACAAAATAACATCTGGAAGTTGACAGAAAGGTGTAAATGAACTGCATGAAGGGAATGTTAGTGAGCTGCACTGAAAAGATACATATTGCAGCATAAAGTTGGAAATGTATAGATGTTTGAGGAGCATAATTGATATGCCAATTGTCTTGCTTTGATTTTTATGGGATAAGGTCTTAGCTTTCCTATCTCATGTCAATGTAATTTATTAAAGGACTTGTAGGTGTATGTTCAACAACAGGTAAGACTTGTGTGGTTTGATTGTAAGATATACAAAGTATATTAATTAAATGACTATTAAAATTCTTTTAAAGGGTCTAAGAAGTCCTCAAGAGAGTGTCAATGATCTCAGTCCTATTGAAAGCTTCCGGATTCCTACTAAGGTATGATACACAGTCCATCCACTCACACTTCTGTCATTTTTAGTTTTCTGTCTTATAGTTAGGTGACACTTGGTAGTGTCTGATTGGTTGGTTGGTTGTTTTTTTTTTTTAAACACTTAGTTTGTTACTGCTTTTTGCTGGCCTCACTACAAAAATTGTGACAGCTGACTCTTGTCTCACAAATTACGCTGAATAATTGGGTGTGAAGGAATAATTGTCACAATATTTGACTGCTCCTTATACCCTGCTGATTTGAGTGGATGATTCACAAGACTTGCTATGGGTATTGTTAATTATTTTTTTCCTAATTTGGACATTGCCTTTAACCACGGAACTATTTAAGATACTGACTTGAATTTACAATAGTTTTTAAAAACCAAAATAATAAAACCCCTGGTGTTTATTTGTCTTTGTATAAGTACTGTGTAATATAATTACTTGTGCTGAGGCAGATCAGGAAGTCACTAGTGCCGTATATTTAAAAATTAAGCAATAGTCTCTGAATTGGAACATAACACTCTGTTAGGCAGGGGCAAATTTATTGATTTCAAGGAGTGAAAGTATTAAATGGCAGCCATGTTGAAAAAACAGTCTCATCTCCATGGCTTAGATTTCAAAATTGCAGATTCCTGGCACCCACGGAGCATCCGGTTTCAAACTGTCTTTTTTGCCAGGTTGGCTCTCCATGTAAAAGTAGATGGTGGGTATCTCAGCTCCACTTCTGTTCTTTAGTTGTTATAGATGCTCTGTATCTGGTAAGCCTATACCTCATATCAGTAACAGTGGGAAAACAAATATCTGTCAATAATTTGTAATTTTTTCATACATTCTTGCCAAATATTTGTACTGTGAAAACATTATCTGCATCTGTTCTGCAAACAGATTCTTATTGTAATTAGGAATTCTGTGCCTGAAAAGACAAGATTGTGTCAACATTAGAACTTCTCACCTGATTATTTTTTTTAAAAGCTGGTGAACTTAGGGTATTGTTCTCTTATGTGCCACAGAATAACACTTTAATATTTTTCAGTCTTCTCTTATGTTTTTTTTTCCTTTTAAAATGTTTTGGGTCACTAGTTCTCAAAATTCAGAGTTGCTTATATTGCTTTTTTCCTTCTCAACACGCAGTACTGAGTGATACTCTTCCAAAGTTGTGTGACTATGTGATTAAATGAAAACATAAGAACCTTGTGTTAAAATTACTGTGTTTTGATCAGTTTAACTCCTGGCTATGGTCTCAAGCCATTTATCATGGTAACTTTACTTCCATCTCTTTACTTTAGGAGGAAGGATTTATATTGTCATGCTTCCTTAACTTTGTGAAAACCTTTATGGTAGGATTTTTACTTTTCATATGGTGAAATGCAGGATGAAGCACTGTAGAATGTCCCCTGTCACTGCAAGCATGGATTTGGATACTCTGTATTGAAAACAGGAGTTTTTTGGGGTGGGGAGGGAGAGATAGTGTCTGTGTTTGTAACTTTCAAGGAAATTAGGGTTCAGTATTGCAAAGAAGTTGAAAGTCATTGAACTTCTAGCTATTGGTATTTGTTTTGAACTGAAGCTGTATTCAATGCCATGGCAATGTACTGATGTCACAAATCAAAATTATAGTTGTAGGCTCAAGCAGCTTTGCTGGATATAATCTAGTGCCCCTTAATAATTATTTTGTAACAGTGAGCACGTCTGGTAAAGGGAAGTCACTTCTGAATGCAAAAGTAAAGACTAAAGAAAACGTGCAGATGTTTGAAGGCAACAAGTAAAAGCATGGCTTCATGCTGTTGCAGACAGCCATTTGAAAGTGTGTTGCTCTCTGCTGCCACATTTTAAGAACTCGTTTTGTTTGTATCTTGAATAACATAAACATCAAGCTCACCCAGCCAAATACTGTTTTGATGATAGAATGTTATCTCGCACTTCTACATTCAAAGTGGTATCTCCAGGTTGATTTAGGGCAAGTGTATCTGAAGGTTTCAAAAGCTGAGTTAAAGCTACAGAGAGTTATACAGAATGAGGGGCTGTGGAGCCAGCATGAATTGCTGGAAAGAGCAGAAGCTGCTGATAGATAATGCTAACTCTAGGGACAAAAACATGTTTTTGAAATGAGGATCTGTCACACTGTTTTGGAGGTCAAATGGAAAATCTAGAGCACAGAAAGAAGAATATGTTGATACTGCATTCCCTGAGGGGAAGACCAGAAAACTTATTCTGGGTCCTGTTATCTGAAAGTGTTGATTTGCTGATCAGTGGCTTGTTGACAAGCATGTTAAAGTGATGAGTATGCTCCTCAATTTTTTATTTTTAAACAATGAAATTATTTGGCACATGGCTATTTTATAGAATAGCTCTGAGTGTATGCCCTCACAATAACCAGTACTCCACTAAGTTCTGCAGCTATCTTTGTTTCCATCACAGGAAGGCAAGTCTACCAGCAAACTTATTTTACTTTTTGTTGTAATATAGACTCACACTGCCAACTTCGGCACACAGAGAAAAAAACATATAGTATTTTAAGTCTGTGATCTAGCCTACAGGTAAGGCAAATCTGAACTGCAGGGCAGATTTTCTACCAGAGAAAGTTGGCTGCAGAGGGATTACCTATTTTTTTGATTGAGATACCTTACTTCATCTGTGTGCCTTGATCACCCTGGGGAATTACCATTCTTTGTGAACCATTCTGTTATTGTCAGCTTTGTTGTCTTCCAAGCTGATAGCAGTTTTGTTTAGTAAATTCTGTTCACAAAAGGGATAGGTATTTTGTACATGTGAATTCAAGTGTGTGGGTTTAATAATGAGTTGATTTTGAATTAGGTTATGTTTATCTTGATGATAATCAGCTCATACGAAGTATACAGGAACTAATTGACTTTGTGGGTCATGGTGGTAAACAACACTGGAAGTTTATTTTTAAATGTTTTTCTTACAGATAGAGAAGTGTGGCTTGCTCAGTCTGTGTGGGTTTCTATTTCCCCAACAGTAGCTGAGTGCTTTTCAGGAGTCCATTAAGCAGTGGTGTGACTAATATCTTTTTGATGGATCAGGCTTTGTTGTTCTCTCCAGGAGGAAGGAGAATTGTTTTCATAGTGTGATGTTTGTTTTGGTAGAGTGAAGGTAGAGAAGGTTCTAGGCATTTCATAAGAAATGTAAGGGAATATCACAAACTTCCCCATGGGACTGTCTTCCCTAGCTGTGGATTAGCTAGAGGTGGGGGAAGAAATTTTCAGGTGGGTTTATAAATGTAGCTATAAGTTATTATGAAATGTATATCATACATATATTTATATACATAAAAGTAAAATATCAAAATTAAATTTTTAAAATATATTATTTATTTCATGGTGATAGGATGCTGCAATGTATTTGCTCATTGAATCTGTTGAGCAGGGCTCTTATCCTGGTGCTTAGGATTAGCTTTTAATATAGGTGTAGCCAAGCTCACACTGGAGGGATATAAATTGATAGCATGTTCACTGGTGTGGCTCTACCTCACGACAGGGAGAGGGAGGCTCTGTCCTTTTGGCCTCTGGCATAGCCTATGTAGAGGTGTATTGGCTGTTTCTGAACTTCAGCTTCTAATTAGGTTGGAAACTTTCTAGTTTTTTTGTTTGTTTGAGTTTTTTTTTGTTGTTTGTTTTTTTTCCTCTCTGAGTAGCATCAGTTAGCTTTTTGCAGTGCTTCTGGAGTATTTTGGTTCACATTGACTGGACTGGAGAAGATGTTTGCTTCAACTCTCTGCCAGTAATGCTTCATTTAACAGAGTGATGTAGGTTTTGGTGTTACAAGCAGTGTAGAATACAAGGAGAGCAGGTGTGTGATGCATGAGGAAATAGCTAGGTAAGTCATCTAAAACTTGCTGAACTGCATTTCACGTAAGACTGCAATTAAGTTACTCTTCTGAAATTTATTTCAAGAATTTTGCCACAGGCTCCTAGACCTGTAAACTTCTATTTCCATAGAACAGGAAGACAAAATTATGTGAGAAGTGTATGGACACAAACACTGCATTTTATTTAGTAATGGCTTCTGCAAGTACACAAAGCTGTCAGGCAGACAGGATTTTTCTTTTTTTTCTTTCTCTCCCCAGAAACTGTCTTTCACTGCTTTCACTGATCTATTTATGTGGTATTATGAAATCACAGAGTGTTAGGGGCTGGAAGGGACCTTGGGAGATAATTAAGTCCAACTCCCCTGACAGAGCAGAACCCCATCTAGTGGAGGTCACACTGGAATGAATGCAGGAGGGTTCTATGATTCTATGACACAATTCAGATTCAATGGCACCCTATTGCAATAATTTCACCTATAAAACAATAAAGCTATTCTCTAACCATACATATGCCTGTCCTTTAAAACAAACAAAAATTCATTTTCCTTTGAACTCCCCAACAAATGGCAGCTTCATGCTGTACACCCATCCTCTATAAATTAACTTAAACATCTTACAGCATATTGAGGAACTTGCTCTGGCAGAGGCGTTGAACTATCTGATCTCCAGAGGTCCCTTCCAATCCCTAACATTCTGTGATTCTGTATGATTATAGCTATATGAAACTAAAATTAAAAATTATCCAAGACACGGAACACAGTCAGCCTAATTTGTCCCCTAAACCACTGCAAATGGAATCATCTAATTTACCATCTGATTTGTGGCAAAAAGTTTCTGCAGCATTGTTTCTTTAAAAAAACCCACACACACACACACAAAAAAAAAAACAAAACCAAAAACCCAACAACACTAAATACAAGAAGAAATCTTCAGGATTGTTTGAATTTCTAGATTATTGATATCTTGTCATATTGGTGCAATAATATGTCAATACCATATGTCAGTGGTGACTGACACACCCTGAAGTGAAGATGTCTTAAGAAAGCCATGGTGGACACATATTCTGAAGTTAGAGGCACATGGTAGTAAGTTGGGAGGGTTGTTTACAGTACTAGAATTTCAATGAAACATCATGAATGACTTTTCTGCCTTTGTAAACGACCATAGTTTTCAGCACAGAAATAAAGCTGTCGTTGATGTGGTTTGGAAAATTCCTAAAAAGCTATTTTGTCCTCTCTCAGAAGAATGATTGATCTCAGTGTTTCTTGCCCAAACTGTACCTAGGAAAATATTTATTAAACGCACATGGCTTTATCTTTGTTTATTCTTTTTAGAAAAGCAGTCTAATGAGAATAACTCTCCAGGATAAACTTAAGCTCCCATTTAAATTACACCATGTGCTGACAGACTTAATGCTTTGATAAACCACAGCTTCCAGTCTATCATGCTCTGCTAGTTTCAAATAACTAACACGCTCAAGGCCAATCTACTCAGGAAGAGCAACACATTGGCAAGGTGGACCTCAAAGTAGTAATTTAGACAGCCTTGCCCAGGCTAAGGGCACACACCTTCACACAGCAGGAACCCTCAAGTAATAATGGGGCCAACACAGCAATCTAAGATGCTGTTTCATGGGCTACACATTTTTCCAAGTTTTCTTCAGGTGGAGACTTGACCTCCATGAGGAGGACCGTGCTCAAAAGAGTTGAATCAGTTTGTCTGAAGAACAGCATCCTTTTGTTGTTGTTCTTTACTGTTGTTACAGTGTTATTTACGTCTATAATTTCCTTATTGCTCTCCAGTCTGTTGGTGCATCCCTTCCTCCAGGCCTTCCCCGGCTCCGCCTGCTGCCGGGTGCCTGTGTTGGGGCGGGGGTTGCTGCTCCCACCCCTCCATGCCAGCCCGCTTTCCCCATTCTCCAGCCGCCGCCGGGAAGCCTTGGTGGCACTGACTGAATCGGGTGTTTCCAGGCGGTTCCTTTGCGCAGATCTGGGGCTCTTGCGGCCTCAGGAAGCCTCAGGAGGTGGCTCCTCGGCGGCGTTTCTCCGGGTTACCAACTCTGCCCCGTTCCGCCTCCACGCCGCCTCCCACCTGCAGCTTCTCCCGCTCTCCAGCGGGTGGCGCCCGAGCACCGCCCGGCGGCAGCGCTGGGACCGGGTCCGGGGGCCCGAGGTCCGGTCTGGGCTGGGGACTTGGCCCTGGGCTGGCGGCGTCCCGGCCGCCCTCTCTTTTGGCCTTAACTGTGCCTGCTCATGTCACCGAGGGCGTCCCACCTCTCAGGATCGCGAAATCCGCTTGAAATCCGGTTTTCTCTGTATTGAAGCCACTGTTTTTTGCCCCCTTTTAATTTTTTTGTGTGTGTGTGCTGCTTTTTCCTGAAAGAGGTTTATAGGAGAGCTGCATCTCCTTTTCTGATGCTCTTCCAAACTGTTCACTCGTCGCCCTTTGGCTGCCTCTAACTGTGTAGAGAATCAGCACCTTACCTTGTATTTAAAATATGATTTAGTCTTATTATTTGTAAGCCTTAGTTCAACTGATGTACTAAACATGCTAGTTAGTGGTTGTCTGGTCAATTAATCTGAAGTGATGCCTCTAGCTGGTGAAAAAAGCTTGAGCTCTTGGTGTTGAAAATAACACCTTGTTCAGCTTTAGCAACTCAGTGTTGTTGGGTGGCTTGGCATCTTTAAAGGACGCTTCAGATTTTTTCACCAGGGTTAAGTTCCAATATGGAGCAGTTTGTTTTATGATGATTTTTTGTGAAAGAATATCCTGGCAATTCTCCCCTTTGAGTCTCTGATTAGGGATATTTGTTACTTCAGTGGGAAAAGCCTTTTAGGAGAGGGTTGTTGGTCTTCCAGGGGAGATGCAACAGTGAGGAAAGGAGTGCTCACTACTTGAATGTTGGCTTTCAGAAAGCTGAAACCACATCTATACTTAGGCCACCCTGCTGGTTACAGAAAAATCTAAAATCTGATAATTTTGTGTAAGGAAAGCAGATCTGTTACTTTTTTGCCTTCAAAAAATTAAAGTTTTGAACAGTTTGCCTTTTATTAAAATGAATTCTTAAGTCTGAATTAAGAAGGTAAAACATTTGTAGTGCCGCTCTCTAAATTATGTCTACAAAGATAATTCTTCTGGTTTTGAAAATGGAGGTTTTATATGTTATGTTTCTGAGTCTTTTTTTTTTCTTCTTCTGGAGAAATAGTGTGGCAATTTAGTTTATTATGAGAATTTCTGAATTCTAGAGGAGAAAACTGTGAACCCAACATGCGTTTATGTCATAACTATATTGATGAAATGTTTACATGACCTGCAACATTGAAGTCTGCACTATCTTCTTTGAAAAGTCTTAAATATCTTGCTGTTTGTAATGGGCAGAACAAGCCACAGGGTACTGTCTTTCTGTTCTTTGCTTTTGTAATGTTGTAATGGCTTTTGAAAAATACTTGTTTTTGTAAAACATTGTTCTTGTTAGGTTGTTATATTGCATAATGGAAATCCTTTTTTCTTCTGTGAAGGAGGAGCTCAGAGAACTACGTGAGGAGCCAACTGATCCTCAAGCTCAGCAAGAAATAATTAACAGCATTGAGGAAGTTTATTTTTCCAATGATTCCTTTGATATTGTGAAGTATGAGTTAGAGGTACGTTGCCTTCTTACAAGCAAGTACAGTAACATATAAAAAAGGGTCAAAAGTATGCTGATTTCAATAAGCTATTTTTCATTTTGTTTCTTATATCTTGCATTAATGCAAAATTGTACCCTCCCACTTTGTCATGCAGTTGTGTGAAGCTTTTAGCCTATACTACTGGTATGAAGTCTTTCTTTTTTATGTGGTAGGATTAATAACAGTTGTGCTAATAGGTGCTTCCTAATTTAAACTACTGTGAAAATGCCAAAATAGTTGCAGAAAAAAAATCCATTCTCACTGAATTTAATTTGTTGTTTATGTGCAGAGGCTTCCTCCAGTACTTAATCTTCAAGAACTGGAAGAGTACAGAGACAAATTAAAACAACAGCAAGCTGCTGTAAGTAAAGCTTTTTCCTCTGTACCCTCAGGCAATTTGTTGTATTGTCTCTTTAAGTATGGCCAGAAGTGTATTTGAAAAGGTTTAGTTTTCTTAAACACATTAGATAGTAAGCATTAATACAATATTATGTGCTCTATAGTGGAAATTAATATGAATAAATCATATAATAATGTGAAATCACAGAAGTAGATCTTGATGATAAGTATTGTAACAAGCAACAAATATACTATTTCTATAGAAAATTGGTTTTCTGAGTGTTCAGATTTTCATGTGTATTACAAGAAAAGTTACACTGAGCACAGTGCTGAATAGTGTGTTATTTGTTTTGAGTATCCTTTTTTAAAAACAGCATAAAACATAAAATGTTTTAAAAACTCTTTCCTTCGAGTTGCCATTTTATTTTTCATTTTCCAATTTGGTAATTGTCCACAAGAGTTTCTACTGAATACTGGTACAGAGTTACTATATAGTAAAATAAACAAAATATAACAATGAATAGTAGGTATAATTTGCTGGGGAGAAATTGGAGTTGCAGCCTCTGAGAGCTACTTGTTAAATTGCAGACTCTTTTAATTACCATTTATATATTAATTATTGCTTCATTGCTGTTTTAAAGCTGAATAATGTGGTACAGAAATGTATTTACTGTGGAAATTGGAGAGCATCTGCAGGTACAATAACTAATAATCCTAATTCATGTCTTTAAATGAATGAAAGGTACAGAAAGAGAATATTGCTTTGTTAACAATACACAGAGAACAAGTTTCTTCTGCCTAAGATTGGTTTTCCCAGAATAAGTATACGAAATTCAGGAAAGTATTAGTGAGAAGCTGAGCAAATGAATATTTCATGTTTCTCACCAAGAGGTATAATGAAAGAAGCTGGAAATGGGTGGTGGTTTTGTTGTGTTGTGTCAGGCTGTTAACTATAGCTGATATAGGAATTGAGAAGAGTAGTCTAGAGAGAATTCCAGCATTTTTCTTTACTATTAAGCACTCAAATGGGTGTGAATTATAGGTGATAGAGCTTTGATCTTCCTGACTGTTACCATCTACTTTATCACAGCTCATCTTGGTTATGCCTTTGGTTTTGGGGTCAGTATAGACTCCATATTTTCTTTAGTTTTTGCAAAATCATCAATATTGGAAAAGACCTCTAAGATCATTGTGTCCAACTATCAATTGCCAACTTTCCCATTACATTTTTCCGTTCTGTTGGGTGGATTCCAACTCACTCAAGACTTCTTCAATACGTGTATCATAACAGCTTCAAATTGTCTGTACAAGATAATTAGACAAATTAAATTAGAAGTCCTTTTAGTTTTATGTCTGTTTGGCTTAATTTTAATTGGTATCTTGATATCCTCAGCTGTTTTTTTTTTTCTTCAGGAGCTGTTACACCTGGTGTGATTAGGAAAGAGAAAATTGTTTCCAAGAAAATTGTTTGGTTCTCTCAAAGAACTTATTGATCACTGCAGCCACATTCATTGCTAGCAGTTAAATTCTGGATTCCAAAAGTTAAGAATTAAAAAATAAATCAAAATGCCAAAAGAAGTTGAACAATTTGGAAGTGAATGAAAGTAACCTGGGGTAATATTGCTCATTGAAAAGAGTGGAAAGATAACAGCCTCAGAGCTCAGAAAAGTAGTATCACTAAATGCAAGGAAATCACAGTGACAATGACAAAATGACAATGCTGAGGTTGTTACTAGTCAGGGGTAGCTGAAAACTTGCAAAAAAAAAAACAAAACCACCCAATGGAAAAACTGAAAATGAAACGCATCTTTTATTTATGTGTACTGCTTTTTGAATGAATCCAATTAACAGTGAAGAATGAAACCATGAGATTTGTACTGTGATAATGCATGACTAGCAGGTATATCCCAGTCCTAAAGTTTCTATAAGTACAGGACTACTTGGGAAGAACAGGTGGTAAAAGGAAGGTGAAAGTTTCCCAGGATATAGACTGTTCAGTTAAGAAAACTTCTTTAAAGCCCCAAGGTCATGTAGGCATGTGTAGCTTTTGGCCTGGTAACATCCTTTCCTGCCCCACCCTGCTTTGGAGTGGTTCTCTTGCTGTCCTGCAGAAGAAAGCTTTTGTACTTACAGAACAACTAAGAGGTTTTAAAAGAATTCTGTGATTCTGGACATCTTTTAATATGGAAGGAGGAAAGCAGAGATAGATGTATGTCCCTTGTCCAGGTTGCCAGCTGATGGTATTGGAGTGCTCTGAAGACCATTTGTGTGCAGATGCTCTCCAAGGGGATGGGAGCTGACTTGATGGAACCATTTTAAGTTTGTTAAAGGAATGCTGACTGAAGATCCCAGCTTCATGCTGAGTCTGGCTAAGCAGTCAAGTATATAAAAATCTCCTCATCTACCATTCCCAATAGTACATTGTGGGCTGGCTGACTGTCATAGCCAGTTTTGTTTTATTTTCATTTCTAGGAGTGTTATTCCCCAAGAAGAATATAGAGGAATACCAATAATTTCTTTGAAGTATTTGAAGCTGTTTTTTTCTTAAATGTTTGTAGTCCCTGATGAAAAACAAAACAAAACAAAATGCACTGTTCTCAAGCTTGTGTTATTATGACTGTTACTGTTGGATTTATTTTATTTTTCTTAAGTGTTTGTTTGCACACAAGAAACTGATGAAGATAGCAGTGCCCATTTTAAAATTCAGTTTAGACAGCAGCTCTCAGTAGCATTCCACTTACTGGTAGTTGAGAAAAATTGAGAAAATTTTAAAATAGCCTTTTTTAGTACAAAGAACATGGATATAGTGTGCACAGAGTGAATACTCATTTTGACACAGTATTGGTCTGAAAGGTAGGTGTTCTTAGGGCTTTCTTAGATCTCCATGGTAGATTGTTAACTTAAATTTGTACTGCAGCAGTAACATAAGCAAAAAGTAAACAGTTGTAGTGTCCATTATTATAGTGTATTGTAGTGTATATTATTTCTGTTTTCCATTGTAGCATGTTCTTTAACAAGGAGGGATCAAATTTAAAAATGTCTGCTAATTCCTAGATGGAGTTATGAACATTTTTCTTATCTAGTTTCTTAGGAAAGCTGATTCTCAGATTGTAATTTTCTAAGATTATTTTTATCTTGTTACATTTTATTAATCTGAAAGCTGCAGAACTAAATGATACAGCATCACAAACGTGTAGAACTTTTTTTAATATAGGAATGGCCTTCTTAATCAGAATTGCTATGTTTCACATATAATATGTGAATACCTTTCTTTCTAGGTATCTAAGAAAGTTGCAGACTTGATTCTTGAAAAACAGCCTGCATATGTTGAGGTAAGTCAACTAACAGTGACTTAAGAGTAAACCACTCCATTCTGTGTGGCTGTAATGCTGCTGTTATTTCACTGGGGATTAAATCTAGCAATTTGTTAGTAGAGATGCTAGAGCCTGTTTGGAAATAGATGTCTGTGTATGCTAAACCTATATTGTAGAGTGAAAAGAGCCAAGGGGCTACTGAGCTGGAGTTTGTTAGGATGATGAAGGTTTCAGCATATGACCATCTTAGGAAGGATTTCTAAAAACATGTTTTCATAGCCTTTACTAATACCTGTAATGGACTGGAACAGGTGCCTGTGTTTAGGAACAGTTTCAATTCTTTTTCTGTAAGAAGAAATAGCAATGACCTTTCATAAAAGAGCACTTAACCAGAAACCTGCCACTAATCTCAGGCAGTTGTGAGAGAAAACATCTAAGGGAAGACTGAGCTGGAAATAGAGCCTCAACATGTCAATGATCTCTGAGAACAAACCAAAGTAAAACTGCTTTAATAGCTTCCAGCAGAGTATTCACAGAATCACAATATTACCATGGTTGGTAAAGAGCTTTAAGATCATGGAGAAAGTGTGAGGAAGTCATGGTGTGCACCTCATTCCTAGTGTGAAGTAGTGGTCTGACATACATTACTGTGGGCTGAGACAGGCATGGCACAGACACAAGATTTGTGACTTTCCCTTCCCCTTAGAAGGAAAGGCATGCTTTAGGAACAACCAATGGGTGAAAGATTGTCTTTGAGAAGGGACAAATGTGTTCAGCCCTGAATGCTGGATGGACAATTCCATCTCTGGGGACCTTTGGGCTGCAATCTCTATCCGTGCCTCTCCATCCGTTCACATGCAAAGGACAGATTTTACAGAATCTTTCTAAGAGGCAGAACTGGAATGGAGTTGGTCCTTATTGTATGTATTTCCTTGTGTAAAAAGGAACAATGGCCTTTTGAAATTTGCAAAGTGCATTAGTGAGAAGTAGTTACTGAGAAAAGTAATTTATTTTGGTTTCTTAAGATCTTATGCCTAATGGCAACTAAGCTGTAATTGTTCCAAAAGGAGCATTGCTACCATAAGGGAGGAACTAGTTTTGGTGAAAGATACAGCTCAGTAGTGGGTCAGAATTGAATTACTTGTATGTTTATCTACTGACCAGAAGCTGAACTTAAACTGAATTAAAGTTTAATTTTTTTTCTTCCTGTCTTCATAATTATATTAGTTTTCAAAGTGAAAGTCTTCCTTCTTCCCATTCCCATGGAAAGCACTTGAAACATTTTTAAATGATAAGCAGTATTTTAAAGGAAAAGTGTTGCTTTTTTTTTTTTCTTTAGTGTGGGGAAAGCATTCACTTTTCCAAAGTGTTATTCCTAACAAAAGATATAATAGGCATGTTAATTTATGTATTTTAAAAAATATTTAGTTTGTGGTAGGCACTTCACAAAGTAAAAATCAATCTACATTCAGGTCACCTGTGCTGAAGAATTTTCATCTGAAATTCAACAGGATACAATTAATGTTCATTAGGAAGTAACATTTATTAAATTGGTGGAATACAAGTGCTTCTAAACAAGACAATGCTGTGCGAGCCATGTTTTTTTTAAATGTAATTTAAAATTTATGCTGTTGTCACTGAAACTTTGATTATTCTTCTGTGGTGCACTAATGGCATAGAGATTCTCAGGCTAAAATGTAGAGGGTCCCACTGTGATGAAAATCGATTTCAAGTATCTTTCTTCAAAAGAGATCTGCATTTTAAAAGGTAGTTTATATTAATGTTACTTTCCAGTGCTTAGCATATATAAAATTATGAAACAAATAATAAGTAAAGTAACTCTACAAAGTCATTATAACATCTCAAGAGAAACCTACTAATTGCTTGTCTTTCCTGTTGTTTAGCACATCTTTAATTTGTGTATTTATTTAACCTGTTGTCTTTCTGTAGGAACTTGAACGTGTTACATCGTTGCAGACTGGCCTTCAGTTAGCAGCTGTTATTTGTACTAATGGAAGAAGGTATCTTGCTTAAATAATGGCATAGATTGAAAGTGGGAAAAATGTATTTCAGAAGAAATCTGTAAACCCAGGCAGTTTGTTTGCAGATAGTATTTCCTCTTTCTGTGCTGAATGGAAGTAACAATAGTAGTTGAAGATACTGAAACAGATACCAGCTGCTTTCTCTCTTGAAGCAAGAACTTCTAAAAGTCCTCTTTTCATTTGGGAGCTCCCTTCAAAACAGGAACCTTTTGAGATACACCACTGATGCACAGACAAGTTCTGCAGAAGGGAAAATGCACCTTTGTAGTTGTCTGTGTTGGTATGATCTCACATTTTGCATTTCCATAACAGTGCTGCTGTTCTTGTTGCTCAGTGTGTATTTTGATGGACATTAGAGTTTATTAGCAATAAATTTTAGTTTACATATTGTCAAAGATTGTTACTTTTTAACTCTTGCAGACACTTGAATATAGCAAAGGAAGGCTTCACACAAACTAGTTTGGGGCTTCTAGCAAATCAAAGGAAACGACAGTTACTTATTGGACTACTAAAGTCTCTGAGAACAATAAAAACACTGGTAGGTACAGTAGGTTTTGTTCACCTGCAAAATATTTTATTCATTTTTCTGTACTTATCCCTGTATTTATTGGGGTTTTTTTGTTTGTTTGTTTGTTTAGCAAAGAACTGATGTGCGTTTGAGTGAGATGTTGGAGGTAAGTCCCTGCCAGATTGCTACAGTTTGAAGCTATTGTAAGTCTATTTTTGTCAGGCATCTTAATTTTGTCCCTTCTTTTCTTCCTCTTGCAAAGTTCTGATGTGATTAGACTTCCTGTAGGAAAATATATTGTCAGATAATAGTATGACTTTTACTATTACATTTGGGTCAAAATTGCTGTGGGTGTGTGCATGTGGATAAATTATATATTTCTGGTAAATGTCACAAGAAATATTTCATATCAAATTGGATAACCCCTGTGCCAGAGAGGGATTGTTTTCTGTCAAATACTCAGTTCTGCCTTTAGAACTGGGCACTGAGGCTTGAGTTAGTTCAGTAAGAGTGATATGGACTGCTGCTTCCCTCCCTACCCTCAACCTACAGTTCTACTCTGTCCTTAGCTTGATATTTGGAAGAAAAATGAGATTTAGCTGATTGGTTATACACTGTGCCTGGATAAAGTACTTCTGCTGGTATACTGCTTTACAAATGTATAAATAGGCCCCCTACTTAGTCTTTTATTTTTAAGTGTTGCAGCTTCTGTCCTTACTCATTGGACTTCATTTTTATTAGTCAGTTGTAGTCATGCCATGCAGGCCATGACAGTGAAAATTCTTGTGATACAGTATGTGTACTGCATGAAAATGTAGGTACTGCACAGAGCAAAAGTAAGATCTTGTCTTATGGTGATTAATTGTATGAAAGACAGCTTCAGGATTTTATTGGCAACTATATTTTAATAGTAATATAAATAGTAGTGTAACAATTTTAACTTGATAATTTGCCAGATATTTACAGGTAATACTGGATGGAATGTCATTATGATAATTCTTCATTATTAATTTGGAAATTTGAGTCTCAATAACTTTTAAGTTAACCCTGTCTCAGCACATTTTCTTACTCTTTACCAAGCAAGAGTGTATTAATTACAGGCTGCAGGAGCATTGCCCTCTGCTCAGCAAGCCCTGTACAATGATCAGCTTTTCATTTCTTTGCTGTATTTTATTGCACAGGAAGTTAGTTCTTCACTGTCTACTGGTAGGGGTTGTGTTGAGAGAGATACCTGGGCATTGCATTAACACACAGACCCTAATGCCTGGTTATCATAATTTACCAGGGATTTTTAAATGATGGTAAGGGCTAGAGGGGCCCTTTCTGGCTAAGTAGAGTTTCAGAACTATACTCAGTGTCTGCTTCAAAGAAAGTATCCCAGATAGCAGCCAATTCTTTATGCCAAAAAGTAGCTTGGAATATGCAGAAAAGCTATTAGTAGTCATTCACAAAAGAACATTTAGATAAGGGATCCCAATTTAAAAAAGAGCAGACACAAAGCTATAGTAGCTTACAGGGGTGAGCTGCATCTGGAGTATATTAGTAATATATGGCATGCAAGCAGGCTTTTATATTTGAGCTTTGTAAGACTTAATGGAGCACATACCAGGTTACCAATGGAGAAAGATGTAAAGAGCTGTAAATGCAGCAATCATTTTAGACCAATGTAGTGTTCTGTTTCCATCTAATGGATAATGTGGGGTTGTTTTGTGTGTGTGTTTTAGCTAAACTTGATCTGCATTAGAATGCTGCTGTTAAAATGAATTTCATTTCAGAAACTCCACTATGGTAATAGCCAAATATAAATTGCCTGTGTGTTTTTACTCTTCAATCAATGACTTTGACATTCCAGTAACAGCTTTGCATTTGAGTTCTCTGAAGCATGTAATATAGCTAATGTAATTAGGACAAAAAAAGGAAGCTCTTGTCTATTAAAGAAGGTTTTCCTTCTTCCAAGAGTCTTTCTGTTTTCATATCCAATAGAATTAAAAATAGTAGCAATACCAAGACAATGCTCCTGTTTTGTTGGCAAGAACTCGGGGTTTTACGTTTGTGTGTTGTATGTTTTGGTTTTGTCCTGGCATCTTCATCTACTTTCTGATTGGTCTGTCAACCTACTGATTCTTCTTCCAATAAATTAAAAGTGTTTTTCCCTATCCTTTTTCTAAAGTTTGTTCTTATTGTCTTGGTGCCTTGTGTGAGGCAGTTGTCTATAAATGAATTTCTAATTTCATATAGAATGTGTTAAATTAAATGGTATTTATTTGGGAGTAACGGAATGTCTTGCTTGTGTCTGTTTAGTTTTTTTTAGACTATGGCAATAGCCTGCCAGTGCCTGAATTCACCTTTTTTCTTGCTTATGAATATAACATATTGTAATAACAAAGGTTTGAAAGTTAACTGGGAAGATTTTAGTTGTTTTGTAATAAAAATTTGGTTTTGTGTGAAAGCATAAGGAAACAAGACAAGAATCATTTGTGTAAGGTAATGTAATACATAGTATTTTCAGATGTTGATAAGATGTTATCTAATTCTAAACTGCTTGCACATTAAGTATACAGTAGGGTCTCTCTCATTTCCTTTAACTTTACTGTTGTTGTGAGTGGCAAAATATTTTGTTCTTAAAGTTGAAGCATTCAATGGGTGTTGCAGTTTGCTTCAAAAGCCAGATTATCTTTCCATTGTGTTTTACCCAAAGGAAGAGGACTATCCAGGAGCTATTCAGCTGTGCTTGGAATGCCAGAAAGCTGCCAGCACTTTCAAACACTACAGTTGTATAAGGTAAGGTGATATTGTGCAGGTTTCAGCTTCTGTATGATTTTATTTATAAATGGTATGAAACAGCGTTCATTAATTCTCATTCTCTAAAGCAGCTTTGATTGAAATTTCATTTTCTGCTTAGAAAAGTAAAATGGAGGCATTTATAAAAGCATAAGCATCCTCAGTAGTTTCTCCCCTCTCTTACACCACTACTAAGCTTCACAATCATAATGCTCTGCAATCCATATGTCAACTTTGTCATTGTTTTGTAACTGTTATATTATTTTGGTAGGTAAATGCATCCACAATTGAATTATAACTGCACTACAACCTGCAGCCTAGAGATACTTGAGCTAATTTTTCAATAAGCATATTTATTTTCTGGAATTAATTTACATACAGAAAGATGGCTCATGGAGGTGAACTTACCCTGATTCTTGACAAAGAAATTAGGAAGTGCAGAGCTTCGTGCTGTCATGGAGTATATGTTTTTAGAACCAGAACTAGGGTGAATATCTACGGTTCCTGGCTTAGGAAGACTTGATGTTTCTGTTGCTTTTTAGAAATAAGAAAACCAAACAAAAGAATTGGATAAACATTATGTTCAAAGTCAAAATAGATATGACAATAAAGGAGTATAATGAAGTGCATTTTGATGTTTTGTCTATGAAGAAGATCATTAGAAGAATTAGACTTTCTTTCTGTGTTAGTTTTAATTAGAATCTTCAACAACATCAGAATTTTACCAGCAAATTGATCTCCTGATAGAATTCTCTTCAACTTAAAAGGGACAAAATCTGTGAAAACACATGCTTTGCCTCCCTCTGTCTACTAAATATATACTTCCTTGCAAATTCAGAGTTATTACCCATAATCTTCAATTTCTGCTGTATAGGTATAGTTGTTTCAGGTTCTGAAGACACACCAGAAAGTGTTTGAAGTTAGAAACTGTACCTGGAAATTGTACCCCTCTTTGTTTTGAAGCCAGATTACAAAGCTGCTTTTTGCTTTCTTTTTAGTTACTTAAAACTTCTGTGTGGAATAAATAGTACAGGCAGCATTTGCCTACATATTTTGAATTTTTAGTCCCTTCCTTATGTAGTAGCGAATGAAAGCTATTCTCTGTTTCTTTGAATGAGGAAAAATGGCTGTGATTTCCTTCTGTCCTTGACAATTTAGTCATTGAGAAGCAAAATGACTCCCAAACAGCTTTTGCTCTGCTTGACTATACTGTCTGCAGAAAGATGGGTCTTGCAGTCTTCCATACCCATATCTTGTCTATACTGTTCAGGGAGCTCCCCTTATTATTTATTGCTCTTTCAGATGCTCTGGTTTATTCTGGGTATCTCCTACCTTTTCTCCTTTTGAATAAATTAGTAGTATTTATTCAGCTTGAACAAGGAGTTTGGTTTCTAAGAGTCTTACAGTGCTCATCTGTAAAACCTTGCTCTTTTGAGATCAGGTTAAATTACAGTTTCTTTGGCTTAAATTCTGTTTTGTGTAAATGGCATGAAAGTTTCTGTTTAATGTTGAATCACTTCAAGCTTTTATTGGAGTGTCATAGCTACACTATGTCCAGTATAGCAGACTTGGGCACTTAAACTAACAGTTTAGTTTTTGCTGCGTGGAATATTTACCTGGAAAATCATACTATTTTCAAACTGACAGCATGCTGACAAGGTACATGACAAAGAGCTGGGAGGATTTACTTTGTTGTTGCATTCAGGAGGATATCATTGCATCCAAGTAGACCGTTTCTTGAAACAAAGGATGGCAAAAAAACCCCCAACCAACCAAACCACCAAAACCAACCAAACCAGCAGTGCTTCTTTACTCTTGAGGGTTTTGAGCTGTTTTAGTTTGCATTGTGAGAACAGAAGGATATTTTAGCTTCATATCCCAGACCCAGAGCATTCATTTTACTCTCTATGTACTGTTTTGGTTGCACAAGTCTGAGAGAATATGTATTGTATGGAATTATGCCTCACTAGTGGGGAGTTGGTGTAAACGAATAAGTAGAGCTTTTGCATTTCTTTTTGGGACTGCTGTAAAAAACAGTCAAGAAAACAGGGTAGCATTTTTAACATCTTTATAGGAGGTATCACCTCTGTGTTATACTATGAAATTTTCAGATTCCTTTTGATTGCTTGCTGTCCACATGACAAGAATCATTCTTCACATTTTTCTGGCGAGATTGTGGAAGGGATTGGGTGTAGCTCTTAAACAGAAAGGGATTTAAACCTCTCTATGAAGCATTTTTATTTATTTATTTTGGACTATACATAATTTGAAGAGTCAAGCACTCTTCTCTACTGATTTCTTTGATTTTAAGAGTGACTGGTTATCCTCTTTTGAAATAATAGGCTGGAAGTTTGTTATTTTTGTTCTCCATTATATTCTTCCTTGTGAATGTTTTCACTAAGTGATTAATTTTTGTTTAAAAATATAAAAAGTCTTTTGCCTTCTTCTTGTTGATCAGTTCTGATGTGATTAGACTTCCTGTAGGAAAACATATTGTCAGATAATAGTATGGCTTCATCTATTGCATTTGGGTCAAAATGTTACTTCTCGTATATTGCAGTAATGTGCCTTCTAAAAATGTGTTAATTCAGATTTCTGTGGCAAGGGATGCAAAAAAAAGAAAAAAAGATGGCTTCTAACATGTTTTAATGTATGAAACGAATGCTTCAAATTAAATCCTCAATTATGGTAAACTGGCTTTCATAATAATCATGTAGCCATTATGTCCAAGCACTGCTTTTATACCTCTGGCTTGCAAAATACATACAGATTTAGCTGGAGATTTCATTTTGAGGTTTTCACATAAATACTTGGCCAAAGTTACTTTTCTTAGGAAATGTTGTGATTGCACCTTCTTTTTCGAACTTAACATAAATGTGGTTCTGAGCAACAATTAAAAGTTCCTATACCATGGTTTGCCAAAGACTTGATAGTCCTGACCTTCCTGATAATGTTCTTTTGTAGACTAGAGTGCCAAATCAGAACATTTAGATCATGATTTTCTTGGGGCCTTGTATACTTGCCTAAATTCCAGCAGGCTGGGGTTGTCTTGGCTTTCTTAACACTTCTGCATCATAAACCTAGGTTAACGTGCTGCTCCAGCAGCTTTTTAAATTTGAAATATTAAGAATACTGTGAATGACAGCAGTAAGTGCCTTTCTGTAGTAACAATAGCATGGTGATGCCAGTCTGACACAGTGACAGCAGGTTAATGATTTATGATAATTTATTCCTGTGGCTCGGGAGCAGGTAAATGTTTTTTGGAAATATGAAACTTTGAGTGAAATGTTAATATGATGAGTAGTTTGATTTTAAACATTCTTTTTTCTTTCATTACTAGTGAGTTGAATTCAAAACTGCAAGACACCTTGGAGCAAATAGAGGTAAGAATACACTGATGCCTAGTGTGAGTATTTAAGCTCTAGGTATTAGATCTTTCTAATAAGATGACTAGCAATTACAGAACAATCACATTTCTTTCAAATACCATCTTTGGACTGCTACAGTCATTGCTGTTCACATAGCTTTTTGTGCTGCAGTCAACTTAAATGCCCTATAATACATTATCAAACTTATGTTCCCACTTTAGGTGGTAAAGCATTCAAATAAAATAAGCACATGACATTTGAAGTACTGGCTCAAAGGTGTGCTCTCTGCACGGTGAAGGTGTATTGTGGTTTTCAGCCCCATGAACTGATGCAGATTCTTTAGACTACTCATAAATAGTTAAGTAAAGTAGCAGTGTGCCAATAGGTTTATATAGCTACACAAGAAGTGACATTTTCACTGGAAATTTTAGAGGTCAGTTAACTGGAAACTGCTGGAAAGAGCCAGTGCTAAGCTGCAGGAAGTAAGACTTGAATAGCTGGGACAGATGTGACTAAGACAGATGATTAGCTTAAGATGGTAGATGGTATTGCAAAAGCAAATGAGTACAAAATGGTGTCTTGATGGAAATTAGTGGCAAAGAAAAGTTAATGAACAATAGGAAATCTTTTAACTGTTGTTATTCAATTGAGATCTGGAACTTGGCAAGCTTTTTGTAAGAAGTCTAGTATATATATGTAGTACAGGCAGTGCCTACACATGTAATGCATAGCAGCAAACTGAATTACCATCCCAGCAGCTCTCTACACTTCTGGTCACTTGCTCTTTAGAAAGTCAGATTGGTGCATGAATTATCATATCTTGTTATTTATTTCCCTGTACAATTGGAACTTATTAAATGGCCTTCATTTAGGCCTTTGTACATTTGTGTTCTCGTAAACTTTTCTTTGTTGTTTTACTCTTTCACTGATACATGGTTTATTCAGAGCATGGCTGCTTCAAATTACTGTTTTCTTCTCACTCTTGTAGAGGCCACTGATAAAACTCCTTAAAAAAAAAAGTTAAAGTAATTCAGCTTTCATTCCTGTTGCATTCATTGTGAGCAAACATTGAAGGTGCTTGAAATGAGGCATGCATCTTCCACTTGTACAGCCTTGTAAAGCAAATTCTGCTTTTACTAAAATCTGGTAAAATGTGCCATGCTGGCTGGTGATAGCAATTTACAGCTAGCCAAAAAATAATTTTCAAGATTTTTGTTAATTATTTATGAATCTATAAAAGCACCTTATTTCCCTCTTGTGAAAATATTTTTTTGTCTGCTAGAACTTATGATGTGATTTATTGCTTAGGGGTTGGAGGGCAGCAGTTGGACTTGATGATCTTAGAGGTCTTTTCCAACATTGATGATTCTATGATTCTAACTGTGTAAGTCATCCTGGGGTTCATAGAGTGTTCCTGTGAAATACATGCTGTAATTAATATGGAATCATAAGCTGCTAATTAATATTTTAATAATGCCTTTTCAATAATTGAATGACTATGCCCATGCCTACTATGGTACAGGTTAAATGCAAGGTGGCTGCAGTAGAAGGAACCATTGAAGAATGTAGCTGAAAAGATCATTCTGCTCAGTTTTTAAGAACTTTGTTCGTGGGCAGTTTGATATACCTGCTTCTCTCTTTGTACAGCTGTTCTGCATGAAATAAGAGAAGAAAAAAAAATTAAGTTAGTATATGGCTGAAATTCAAATTGTTGAATTCCTTTTAAAGTTCTGAGTCTTTAAGTTACTTACCCTTTTATGATTTTGCTTGGGGAAAAAATACAGTATCTGATTGTATTCTACTCTAATCTTCTCTGTTGTGTTGAAAGGATATATTGATCTGCTTAAAAAACCCTAACAAAATGAAACATACGCCCTCAAATCCAACAGCAACAAAAATAACCCACCAAATCTCTTGGATTAAAATCCATAAATACTTTGTGGCTAATGAAGTAATAACTGATAATTTTCCAGTGCAGTAAGTATGTACTTACTTCACGTAAAGAACCATCTCCTGTGGTGTCTATTTGCAAGAGCAAGACTACACTACAAAATCCTTAAATAATAAGAATTGACTTGGCTTTAGTGACTAGCAAGGTGAGAAAATACCTGCTCACTGTGTATTTTGTCATACCTTACTGATTCCTCTTTTCTCCCACTGTTGGTTAAAAATAACTAAAACGAGACTTTGTATCTCTGAATATATTACAGCATCTAAGTGAGAATTATGTTATTAAGCTACATGGTGAAATTCTTGGAAGCTTTATTAGTTAGTCATTAAGTGTATGATTCTATTTTTTTTTTTCATTCAGGATGCAACAGTTAACTTAGACAGAATTTCTAGTTATTGTGTGTGTGTGTGTGTGTGTGTTCTTTCTTCTCCTATGGTACTGATCATTGTGCTGGTGTAGTACTCCATGTCTGACTTACTTCACAATGAACTTTTAAGTAAGACTGTTAATTCCATTTAAAATATAGTGCTTTTCAGAAGGTTGAAAAGTCTGTATCCGAATTGCTTGAGCTCAAGTGCCTCTGGAGCATTTTCTTTGTTTCGTTTTTTCCACCAGATCTGGATTTTTCTTAGGAGTAGGAATAAAACAAGTTAGAAATCTCAGCTCTCCCATATTGTGGTGCTGGACCTTCTCAAAGTAAACATCACTTTGAATTTTACTTCAGTAAATTAGTGTGCTTTTATCTGTGCTGCTTCTTGGAAATGGTGAACCTGTTTGGCTGACAAAAATTTCAACCTGAAGTACTGCCAGCTGCAAGAAGTAACATTTCAGCACCTCAGAATAGTCCAGTAGTGTACAGTCTTGTACAAGTGTAATGATTAGATTGTTTAAATAAACATCTTTTCCTCACTTGCAGTTGTTTAAATAATGTATTACTTGGCCTGTTTTGCATTGCATGTTTAACATATTTTTTCCTTCATTTCTACAGGAACAATTGGATGTAGCGCTCTCCAAAATATGCAAGAATTTTGATATCAGTCATTATACAAAGGTTCAGCAGGCTTACAGGCTGCTTGGAAAAACACAGGTTAGTCCTCATCTTCTGAGAAAGTCACAAAGAATAGTGGTGTAAAAGTATGAAGCTTTTGAGAACTGTGGAATTTATTTTCCTAAAACTGGTTAATCTTGCTGAGTATACAAAGATTTTCATAATGCTCAGATAATTTAGCAGTGATTGCTACAGACAAACTGTTTATTACTGTAATATGTAGGTTTCTGGAAATGTTATAACTGTATCAGTTCCATATTTCAGATTTATTTTGAAAAGCTATTTACATTATTAATTGTATTTGGGCATGTGAGTACTGTTTTTTATAGCTACGTCCCTGTTACTGAGTTGTGCACTACCTGTACCTTGCATGTGTGTAGTCCCATTTTGTAGGAAAATGCAACAGGAATGAACATGTAAGGAGATTTTTTTGCAACAAAATATGATACAAGACATGGCACACCTATACTGTGGGCATGCCCTAAGAATTATATTTGTGCATGCTTAGAGCCTTTTGTAAGGCAAGAGGAGTAGATCTGAATGCTCTGACAGGATGTAGTCATCTTCTGTTGGTGCACTGCCTTGAGGCTTAGGATGTGTTTCCCTTGGGAGGTGGTGAGCCTGTTTCCTTTTAAAGCAGATGTGAAGTGTGGGATCTAGTACCAAGCTCCTCTGATGCAAAGGGTGGTAGGGAGAGGAGCAAGTCTGGGAAGGGCATTTTTTGTCAGTGATTGGTACTCATAACATAGTGAGGCTGAGCATAGTGATGCCAGTGCAGCAATGAGGTTTTCCTTACACCAGAAATTTTAGTAGCTAGAGATCATGTCAAAGTGCTTGTCCCCTTATGAAGGCAGGACAAGAAACCCATTTGTTCTTGATGCTTGGGATGTTTTAGTGTTGTTTCCCAGTATTCAGAAGCATGGCTGACACTATAAACCTCCTTTTGCATTTGTTATTATGTCTTTGGATTTGTTTCTTTCCAATTATAATCTTTCTGGCAAAGTAGGGTTGTTTTTCCTTGGGTTGACTGTGATGACTCTGCAATAGGACTTAATCAGTCACCTAAGTTGCCTCAAGGCTGCAACTTAAAATCAAGGGAGAAGATTTGTAGACTTTTCTTCTTTTGTTAGTGCATAATATGCAATTTCTTCATTTACTGAACACAAGTAGATTTAATGTATTAGCTTCTCTGAAGTCTAATGCAAACTTGTTGTTGGAGAGGAATGAAGTTTCTGAACAAAAGTGTTATTTTTACTGCACGATTTTGCCTATTTTGTTTTCATGATAGTGTGGCTTGTTTTTGACATTCTTATTGCTATTAAATTATGTATTTTTAACTTTTCCTGAATTGTGTCATTATTGAAATATCTCACATTTTCACCCATCCTTATTAAACAAAAAGACAAGAACCTTCAGTGTCTTCCACACTTTTCATGTTTTCATTTGTCATTCTGTTTTCTTTGACTAATTCAAGTTAAGACTAGCTGCAGAGAATTGGTTATGTGTGGGAGTACTGGAGCAGAATTGCTTGTTCATTTCTTCCAGATAACTGAGTTCTAGGCTCTTGTCAAATAGCAAGTAGTAAAACTGACCATTTTCAAATCTGAAGGATCTGAAAATGTCATTCTGGCATATCAAATATTTTTTTAATCCTTATTTACCTGCATACTGGTTATTAGCATAACTTGAAACAGTGAGAAAATTCAGTATTTGAAATGGACTAGTGTTATGTACAGTTTATTAATAAAAGATCAGAGAAGCAGCCTAACCTGGATGTCTGGCATGATTATGGGAAAACTCATCATCAGTGTTCAGTATGTGTACTGTCATTTATTTATTTATCTCTTGAAAACGTAAGTTTTGTTAAAAAAAAGTCATTCTTTTTTTATTGCAAAGAAGGTTTTTACAAGAAATGTATTTATGTGGTGTGCATGTCTTTCTGTGACACTTAATCTTACTTTATTTTCTTCAAGGAAGAACTTGCTTTGGTAGGTGGATGGGTTGAAGACTTGGTAATTGTGGTTTTAGTTTTATCAATGGCAAAGGAAATATTTTTGTTTTAGTTGGACATGTTTCCAGTGGGAAAAATAGTACTGATCTCAAGTAATTTATTTTGACATTCATCTGTGATTGGGAAGTGAATGAATGAGTACATTAGATAGATTATGTGCATGTCAAATTAATTTTTACTAGTGATAACATTAAAAAATGTAAACTGTACAGTGGATGGCAGGGGAAGCTGATTTTAGTGGTATTACTTAGACTTTTTCATTACCATATTTTAATGTTGCCAAGTCCTATGGTTAGGTATTTTTGAAACAATGATGATAACAATCTCCTGCATTCAGTACTATGAAAGGCTTACATTGAAAGACTATGGCATGGGACAAATTGAATTTAACTCTTATTTTATGTTATTCCTCTTCTTTCAGACAGCAATGGACCAGTTACATATGCACTTCACTCAAGCCATTCACAACACTGTGTTTCAAGTAGTCCTTGGATATGTGGAGCTGTGTGCAGGGAACACAGACACCAAGTTTCAGAAGTTGCAGTACAAAGACCTCTGCACAGTATGTAATTTTTACATATATGTGTATTTTTAACCTGATTTTTTCCACTGGTTTGGATGTACCTTGCATAAGAAGGGACTGGGTTCTTAATACAACCCTGCAGCTACTATAGTTTCTTAATACAGCTCATAGCCTAATTGGGACATTTGTTATTCACAACTTATGATTTTCATGGCATTAAATCTTAGCACTTTGGAGTTAGTGTACACACCATCTAAATAAATGTAAAGGAGTAAATTGTAGGACACCAGCAGGAGATCAAGATTTCAAAACTCCTTTGTGTTCAGTGTAGTATGCTAGTTACTGGGATCACTACTAGCTTTGAACTTTATTTGAGAGCATTTTGGTGGTGTTCACATTTTCTGTAATAGTGCAGTTCAGTAAGGATTCTCGTGATGTTATTAACTTAAATGGAGTCTTCCCATTACTCCTACCTAACTTTATATCAGATTCATTGCACTTTTGGTATGAAGGTAAGGGACAGCTGTAGTACTGAGATGTGTGAGCCTGATAGTAGGCAGGCCATGGACTGTGCATATCTGAGTATTTTCCTTAAATGCAGATTTTAGATGAGGTTTCTTGCATGTGTATGTTCGTTTATTTTTTTTAAATTAGATTAGAATGAATTACTGTATTTTAAATAGTCTTTGTAGTTCACTCTCTAATTCTTTCACTTGTGGTCTTACTGTTGTGCCTTGAGGAATTTTCTTAAACTTTGTTGTGAGGAGAGTGTGAAGTTCTTTAGGTGGTTGTAACATTAATTAAAAACTTAAAATTATGTTTCTGTCTTGAATTCAGTCACAGACTAATCCCTCATCATGTTTCGTCAGCTCAAGGATCCATTCCATCAGTTGCAATTTGTTGGATCAAAGTACAGTCACAAGGAGATTGCAGTTCATATTCTGATCCGCTTTCCTTTTTCACATCTTGGATCTCCTGGGATTGTGTAGCTTCAGCTAGTAAGCAACACATCTGCATGGAAGACCATTTTGTTGTCAAGAGCTGCCCCTTTGACATAAAAGGCTTAGATAATCTGAGAGCCTTCATTTGAGCAAAAGTGGATTATGAGAAATTAAATCATTGGGAGTAATTGGCATTAATGAATAGAATGAACAAGGTTCCAGATAGGTTCTTTTTGCACATCACTGAGATGATTTCTAGTTGAAGAAACCCAGCAAACCCTGATCTCTGTTCTCCTAACTTCTGCCCTTTTGTACTTCTTCTTTAAGTGTTTCCTAAAATCTTTCTGAATTAATTCATTTAGCTCATTTCCATTGTAGATGGGTAGCGGGGACTATGATGTGGGGTTATTTTTTTTTCATTGAATTTTTTTTTCTTGTTATTATTTCTTTTCTGTAAGTCAGATATTGAATTTTATAATAATTATTTATATAATATGTAAGTTATGTATCTGTGTACTCTGGGTCACTATTTTGTTGTTGAGCATTTCTTTTCTTAGCAATACACAATGCTCTAATTCTTACATCCGTTCTCCTTCTGAATGCTGCTGGAGCAGGGAAGAGCTTTGCTCAAGTTTTTATTTTCTTTATTTTAGCATAAATTGAAAGAAATTAAATTGTTAATTTCCTTTGTCTAAATGGAATTATCTTGGTATTTAGTGTATCAAGTATAGTGATCTGCAAAACCAAAGTTTAGATTTTATAGCTACTAAAAGCCCTGAAATACATTAAGAGGCAATACTGTCTGATGACTTGGAAGAGAAAATTGCTAAAACAGTTGTTGAAAGTGGCAAGGCAACTTATTTTTTAAATGACAAACTTATTACCCTATTGTGTTCCACTGTTAGCAACATTCTATAGTGTCTGAAAGTGTCTCAATAATGCAGTCAGTAATGTATATCAACCCTCCAATTACAATGTTTTAGAAAAAAAAAGTAGTATTCCCAACTGTTACTTTCTTATGCACCAAGAAACTTGACATTTTATTTTGTCTGTGTGTCTGGAATGCCTAATTTATATCCTTGAAGTGACAGTTCTTGTTTAATAGGGAACAGAACCAGAATAATGATTCATTTAAAAAAACAAAAGCAAAATGAAAAGACATAATGATTAATATGAGGCCTGAAGATACTTTTGCTGGTGACATCTATTAATGCTAATGAACAGGGTTTTTTGAGTCCTTAATCAGATGCAGAGTGTAGGAGAATATGGCTTGGGTGTTTACACTTAAAAAGCAGGATTAAACCAAAAATAAAAAGACTGATAATTTATAGTTTTTTGTTACCTGAAAGATGAAAAATAGGAGGGGTGCAAGTGATGCATCTGCTTTTGTGAAGAAATTTGTCCACTTTAATGTTTATTATCCAGAAAATGTAATGTTTAAGCTTATCAATGTTTCATTGCAATTCATTGCTGAGGGAGGATCCTCTGTGTTTAGAAAGCCACAATTACATTGGTGATGAGCATGCAGTTCAGAGGGAATTGATTGCTTTAAGGGTTTGCTCTCTACAATGTCACTGTTGCAGAAGCTGTTACTATTTTTGAAGGTTTTGTTATGCCTGTAATGCCAAAGCTTTTCTTATCATCTTGGATATACATTTTTTGAGTTATCATGTAGTACCCACAGGGTAAAAGCTTGCTAGCCTCCATGATGTCAGCTGTGGACACTGGTCTAGCAATGGCAAGGTATGAACTATTTTTTACAACATGTTAGTCTGCTGATTTCCAGAGAACCTTTAAATAATAATAATGTGATTGCAATTGTATTTAAGCTGAGAGACTATTTCTTCACATAAGTGAGACCAGGGTAACTTACCATTGCTGCTGAAGTATTTTGCAGTCTATTTTTTTTAATTGACAAGACCCCTTCTCAAACACATTTCTTTATTTTATAATCTCATCTTGGGTATTTCTACTGCATAGCTATCTTTCTGATAGACTTGATATTCTTTACCTGATGAGTATCTTAAATCCCAATGGCTCTTTGGAGCAGAGTGTACTGGGGAGGAAGGACAGCTGCCATCTAAGTTTGCTTGTTTATTTTTAAATGACTTTATACAGCCTTCAATATAAGGAGGCAGCAGGCAGGGTGGTTTCTATGTACTATTGCAGTACAACTACCTGTATCACAGAACCCATGCAGTGTCTGCATTTCACAGGGGTGGCTGCATCCCTCTTTGATGGTGAGATGTGCTGACCCTGAGACTGTATGGCTTTACTTCTGCATCTACCTTGCTGATCTGTAATTAGAAGAGGTGGTTAATATATAGGCCAGTTGGGGAAAAAAAAACAAAGTGCTGGCAAACAACTTTGCATTTGACTAAAATCAAGCATTTGTCAGCTCTAAAATGCTTTTGAAAAGGAAAAGGATATACACCAAGCACCTCAGTGTATAAGTAAGGAGACTTTTGTATGCTTTGCTTTGGCTCTGCAAAAACATGAATACAATTGTTAAGCTTCACAATATTATTTTGTTTTTCTATAGCACATTACATCAGACAGTTACATTCCATGCCTTGCTGATCTCTGCAAAGCCCTCTGGGAAGTCATGCTCAGTTACTACCGAACGATGCAGTGGCACGAGGATTATGACCAAGATGAGGCAGCAACTGTGTCATCTGGTAAGAAACTGTCCTGGAAACATAACTTCTGATATTTGGAAATTACTTCTCTTATGCTTAAATTGTTAATTTGTGTGCCATTACCTCTGTGGTCTCAACTCAGTGCCTTCAACATTATTGCTTCCAGTATACAGTAAGGACTAAAAGACTCACTGGATTTTAGTAGTCCTTAGTTCATTGTGTAATGAATATGCCTATGAGCCATTATCACAGTTATAAACAGTTTTATTTTTAAAATAGTGCTTACTGATGAGTTCTAAGTCAGGTGTGGGAAATGACAAAATCTGAAGATGTTTCCCTTTAATATGTGAAATGTCAGTTTTTTTGATCGATGTTGAAATTTTCTCTACATGTTCAGCTTAGTGGATTGGGATACTGGATTGTGTACTAGGAAAAGTGACTGAAAAAATAGAGAATCGATCTTTTGTGAATCTGTTGTTGTGGTTCTCAGGAAACCCAGTTTCTTGAATGTTGTATATCATCTATACTGGTGAATATGTCATAAGATATAATCACAATTTCCTTGATAGTCTTACAGAAAAGGGCAAAAAATTCATCTTAATGTATAATTTTGGTTTTCTGTTATTGTTCCAATTTGTGGGTTTTTTAGGACAGAAGGACAAAACCTTTGTCATTTGTCTGTGTCCTCCTAAGTACACTTTGCTGGATGTATTCCAAATTAATATAAAATGACTGAAGACAGACTTTGCTGCCTGTGTTTGGCAGAGGTCAGAGTGTGAAGTTTACAATATTAAGATTTGTTGATCCGATAAGTTTGCTCTTTTCTTGCTGAAAAAGAGGTTTCTGTCAAAGGACAAGATCTGAAGGATTGCTCCTAAACTAATTCCTTCTTGCCTGATCTGTGTAAAACTGTGAAAAAAGGTTGGTCTAAAGAACAGGTAGTCCTACAATGTCTTTGAAATCTTAACATTTCAAAAGTCAGACTTATTGGAGATTATAAGTCTTTAAAGAATTAATTTTATACTAGTCAACATTGTTTTCCTATTTTTATTTTGAGAAATTAATGGAAGTATTTTCTCCCCATATTGTGTGGAATTTAAAAAAAAAAATTAAAATTTTAAATTTTTTTTTAAAAAAGGATTTATTGAAATGTGGGTTTCAGATGAAAGTTTTTATGAGCATATCCAAATTAAAATTCAGAGTTGAAATATTTAATTTTGAGATCCATCAGATGAAGTAAGATTCCGAAGTTTTGAATTAATTGCCAATTCTCAATAGTATTTACTAAATTTTTCAGGTAAATTTTCAGATTTCTCAGTATTTCTCCAAAACTTGTAAACAGAGAGTAAATAGAGTTTTTATTACTTAAAATAACTTCAGGTAATTACATTTCCTTTACTTGTTTTCATTTTGTTGATGTCTTTGCATGTGTAAAATAAAGCAGGTATCATAAAGAGTTTATTGCATGGCAACAGGATGGCAGTAGACTGTCTGCTCAGCTCCACATGTAATTTTAAAAGTAGTTCCCCTTAATGGGCTTAGGATATCCCGAACAAAGAAAATTATTTGCACTGCAAAATTTTTTAAAGGAACCACTAACCCTAACAGAGTGGTTTCTTCAGTCACATGAGTAATTTTAAATTCATTGCTTCATAAATACATGCCAGAGTGTTTTGCTATGTTTACAACTAATCCACTCTATCTGCTGTCACTCAGTTTTTAAGTTTCTGGAGGCGCTGGGGCTTAGCTGTAATGTACAACTAGAAAATGTTTGAGCTACTGAATCACTTTTTCAAATAGCTCAGCAGTGATAAAGCACACAAGGGAATTTCACAAATATAATGTAATTTCGGAAGGACTATAAATATGTGCCAAATGTCCTTGTCTAGAAGTCATTGCTTATGCTGTAGTAAGGATTAAACCTTTACATGGAAGTCTTGTTCCATATTTATTGATTTAATAGCTGTGATATGTACTAAAGCGAAAGAGTGAAATACTTGTAGATGGGTGGGTATGTGAGAAGGCATCATGGAAGCAGTTCATAGAATCATAGAGTTGTCTGGGTTGGAAGGGACCTCAGAGATCATCAAGTCCAACCCTTGACCCACCCACTGCGGTTACCAGACCATGGCACTGAGTGCCACATCCAGTCTCTTTTTAAATATCTCCAGGGATGCAGAATCCACCACCTCACCGGGCAGCCCATTCCAATGCCTGATCACCCTCTCCGTAAAGAAATTCTTTCTAATATCCAACCTAAATCTCCCCTGGCACAACTTAAGACCGTGTCCTCTTGTCTTGCTGAGAGGTGTCTGGGAAAAGAGACCAACCCCCACCTGGCTCCAACCTCCTTTCAGGGAATTGTAGAGAGCGATGAGGTCTCCCCTGAGCCTCCTCTTCTCCAGGCTGAACAGCCCCAGCTCCCTCAGCCTCTCCTCATAGGATCTGTGCTCGAGTCCCTTCACCAGCCTGGTTGCCCTCCTTTGGACAGTTCAAGGGATTCTGCTGAAGTTGTTCTCTTGAGTAAACACAGCAGAGGGAGCAGTCTTAACTGTGTATGTCTTTGTGGCTTTTATCATTTTGTGAAGCCAAAATTCCCAGGGTTTTTCTGCGGTGCCAGTTAATGTCAGCAGTCTTGCAGAGTGTCTTGAATGGGTCTGGGGACTCTGGATCTCGGGGTACAAACCCAGCAGCAGAAGTGAGATGCTGGACCTGGCACTTTACTTAACAGTAAATTGTATCCAAAAGAAGAACTGCATGGATTGTGGAAAGAAGGTTGCACTTGATCTAGATCATGTGTCATGTATTTGTGATTATAAACACCTGTTACAGATGTTACAATGTACTTTGCATAACTTGTAAATAATTGGCCTTCTGGCAAAGAGATGTGTCTAAGGCTTTTTTAATTTTTTCCCCCAGAACTAGTTTGGAATTTGCAGCTGTTCTTTCAGTTATAGTGTATATTTGTCTTTGGGGATGACTTTGTTGAGGATCAATTAAAAAAAACAACCCTTCTGTGGAATGAACTAAATTGAAACAAATAATGATCTCTAGATATTAATGCATTAAAAGCATGTACTTTAGTACCTTTCATAAAACAGCAAATACTAAAGAGATTCACTTTGCTGAACTGTTATAACAGAGTAGAATTAAAAAAAATAAATGTATGGTATCCATAATTCTATGAATTACCAATATTAAAAATTAATTGCTCTAATATGCTGCTGGAAAACTAGAATCAAGTGTCCATATGTAGGAATTGTTTAAATCATAGGGAAGATAAAATTAGTGGAAAAATATTAGCTCCACAGCATTAAATGCTTTCTATGTTGCATTTATTGAATTGCTACTTATTCTGTGATTTTTCATATAGAGATACAACAAATTGCTGTGATAGGGACTTTCATTCCTGAAAATAAGCTGCTTACTGTTGGTCATTGTCAAAGCATTGTTTGTGTTTGTAGTATAGAATCAAAGAAAATATGAGTTTTAAAGGGACTTGCCTTTCATTTTGTCTGACATGCTCAAAGCAAAGTGAACTTCACAGTCACGTAAGTTTGTGCTAGGCCCTTTCTGGTTCAGCTGAATTTTCACATACCATAATATTTACTGTGATGTTGATGTAATTCACTGATTTGTTGTATTTCTGAAGTGCTGATTTAAAAGGGGACTGAAACTAAGCAATAAAATGATTGTTACAGCATTTTAAGTCCTGATTTCCCAAATCCTAGTGGTAAAAGCTGGGAGCAAATATAATAGCTGTAGTAGATTTAATGAAAGCAGTAAGACAGTTATATGTAAATCTAGTTTCAGCCATTGTCATTTCAAAACATTCAGTTTCTAATACTGTGTACAATTGTGCATGAGACCTGCTTGGTATTTAAAGAATGCAGCCAGAGAACAGTCATTTTTTTGTTGTTGTTTTTTTGGGCTTTGGTTGTTTTTTTCCCCCTATCTTGTTTTGCCTTTTAAACACAAACCTTTTGTTGTGACTCTATTTACAAGTTTTGGAGAAATACCGAGAAATCTGAAAATTTACCTGAAAAATTTAAATCAGGCATCAGGAAGAATAACTCCTGGATGCTTCTGATTCTTATTTGCATGTGAAATTATGAATATGTATGTGTTCTACTACCGTTCCAGAGTCTTCAAAGCAAAAAGTACAAATGTTTGTGAACCTTTTTCCAGCCCTCAGTTTTCAAGGAAATTATCCTAAATTCATGTTTGCATGTGTGAAATTAACTGCATTAAAAGGTGGAAACAAGGGCTCTTAGCATGACTTCCTGTAAACCAGGAGCACTGGGAGGTGGCCAGAGAGAATATTGAGTGGCTTTTTATTGAGCCATAACCTCCATATGACTGTTCAGCCATTCCTTCATCAGTGGCAGCTTGTGAGGACCAGCACTGTGGCTTAATCTTGAGAACAGGTCAGTGATACTGACTTCTTAAGGCTTGGCTTCACTCTGCAGAAGTGCAGAAGAGAGGAGGTTGCAGAAACTTCTAAAGAGTGTGCTGTGACTAAAGATGGTTTTGTTAACTCATGTAGTCAGAGAAACACTAAGTGGATTTATTCTATCTCTAGTTGGGTTTCTTTCTGTTTATATTTTGTACAGTCTTTCATGACAAAACACTTCTGAAAATGCATTTGTCAGAATTATTGCTTTCAGGAGAAGAGAAGCATATTTAGGTAGCTACTAAATTATAATTTATGTATGCAGTGGCTAATATTTGTTCCATTTTTTTTTTTTTCATAAGGAAAATTTTCTCTGACCCTGCAATAGTAGGTATAGTATAGAATTCTGTTTGAGTGCTGTTTTCACATAAGGCAGGCTTTTAACTTCTCATTTTGAGTAATTAGGGTAAATTCTTAGTCTACCTGCCAAAGAAGTCTCTGTGACTTTTAACAGGAAAGAATTGAACACAGCTCTGCAGCATTGGAAGAAATTAATATATGTTCCCTGATATAAGTCCAAATTCCAGAATATATTTTATTAGTTTTTTTAATTATGAAGAAGCCCTTCAATTGGAAGTACAAGCTTCTACATTCTGGCTGCATATAGTATTGTACTGCTTCTATATTCTTGAAGTCTAGCCTCATGGGCAGGCTAATTTTAAATTAACTGGCTTGAAGATTCTTCTTTGTGGTGTTCATGTGCTCCTTCTCATAATCCCTAGCTTGCAGATGAAGCCCCCCCTGTGCTTTATAAAGATCATAATTAAAAAACATGTCCAGACACACCAAATAGTTACACTTGAGAGAAACTAAGCAAGGCCAGCATCTTTCTCAGTAACCATATTGCCCACACTCCAAACTCCTCTCCCTTCATGGGCTGGCCTAGGACTGGGAGTATGAAAGGTAAGTGCTAATTAGGATTAATGAATGTTGCAGGCATAATGAATGTTGCAGACTCTTCTGCACACATCTGAAAAGGTTGATTAACATCTTGTATCCAGCCTCCCATTCCTTGCTGAGCTCATGAGGGAGGTGCTCACAGGGTTCATCTAGACTGCAAGGTCTGGATTTAAGGCAAAGCTTGACATAGAAGGAGCACTTAAGGTGTTGATAAAATTTCTTAGTGCTGGCAGATGGAGGGCAGATGTATGTTCTGTATGGTTCTGGACTGTTTTCCAGTAGACAGCAAAACTAGACATGAAAAATGGCTACTCTTTCTGAGGAAGGTGAAATTTATCCAGGAGGCAGTCTGGAAAAATGACTAAGGCAGAAGTTTCATTGTGAATAGAAAACTAGGATACATTTCAAGGCATTTGGAGATATCTACAATACCATTCTCCTTCAGTTTCAGATGGCAGCAACGTGATAGGAACTGAAGAGAACAGTTTTGACCGCAGCTATGTAAAAAAGAAATTAGAACATGGGCTGTCACGAATATGGCAGGTGTGGTTTTTTATATTTATTTTTCTTCTAACTATTTACCTCTTTTTTTTTTTTTTTTTTTTTTTTTTTTTTTTTTTTTTTTTTTTTTTTTTTTTTTTTTTAAGTTGTTGGGTTTTTAAAATTATTGTTGTTATTATTTTTAAATCTTTCACATGACTGAATTGTAATCAAGAGCTCTGTTTTTCGCAGTGACAATAAAGCCTCTGGAATTGACCTTGTATTATATTATGTTAAAGAAACTGATAGGAGAAATTCTCGTTTCAATGAGAAAACATGTTACAAGAAATGAAATTCGAAAAGACATTATAAGTGCAAATAAACCAAAAAATACTAATAAAACAGGTGTCTTAGCCTTCTCTTTTTTGTCTTTAGTGTATTAAGTATGCATAAGCTTGTTTGTGTTTTGTAGGATGTTCAACTGAAAGTGAAAACATATCTTCTGGGAACAGATCTGTCTAACTTCAAATATGACGACTTCATATTTGTACTTGATGTTATCAGCAGGTATGTGTCTTGTTGTAAGACCAACTAACAATGTGCATAAATTTGAACTCTGATAAGGCAGCACAGGCAGTTGAGGCTGATATTTGCATTCTGATGCTAACTTTGGTAATATGGACTGATATTCTGAAGAGCCCTTCTTTATGCTGGAGTTGTGAGGATGTAATTGGGAGAGGCAGCATAAATTGCTTTGCTGTTCAAGTCGTGCATAAGTATGATATGATTTCAGAATAGTTCACCTCTTAAGATTTGAAATGTGCAGATCTGACAGTTTTGATATTTGTGAAAGTTTTTTCAGGGACTGGCAGTCAAGAGCAGTACCATAGTGTGTTACTGCTAATCTGTATAGTATTACATCCTTCTGTTCTGGTAAGAAAATGAGTGATTCGGACTGTGAACTGTACAGCTTGCCCTGCTTAATGGAATTGCAAAAAGACATTTATTTTGCTTAAAGCTCTCTGTCTCTATGTGCATGGGACATTATGGTAGGATTTTGAGGGAAATAAGACGTGGACTTCTGTAGAATGAACAAAGTGTTTGCAGCTTAACATTGGTGCTCTGCTTTTGTGGAGATAGATGTATGCTCATAGTAATGATTGAGGCTTTTAATTCAGTTTCAAATAACATTATTAATGAATCAATACATATTTATTAACATTGTGTTATTGTTCTAGGCTGGTGCAAGTTGGAGAAGAATTTTGTGGAAGTAAGTCTGAAGTTTTGCAAGAATCTATCAGAAAACAAAGTGTGAACTATTTCAAAACGTACCACAGGTGAGACTACTGTACTTACAGTAGATTAATGGTATTTATTTTTATTGGATTCAACTTCAAATGCTTTCCAAGGGAATTCCACTATATAATGTTCCTTCAATGAGGTTGACAGAGAGTGGAGTACGTTTCATGGTGAGAATAGAACTCTGAGCCTTGAAGAAGGGGGAGAGATGGAGAAGCGTTTGCTTCTACTATGGTTGTGGAAGACTCCAGTTCTGCTGCCAGAAAGCCAGATAAGGTTGAAAAGCATTTTATGTAGAATTTCTGTAGTTTTTCAGGCTGCCTTTTAAGCTGTCTCTTGGGATCGTGAGGATGAATGCCTCTGAAGTGCAGACTTCCTAACAAAATTGTTGTTTCTTTTGCAGTGCCATTATGTAGCAAGGACTAATCGTGTGTGGATATGAAATGCTTTTCTTCAGTATGCCACTTTGTCCTACATAAAACTAGATGTTTAGATCTCAGGCCATCCTTTTCAGTCAAGTTTGCAGTTTTTCCACTGACATTATGTTGCTAATTATGTTTCAACAATATCTGAGGGCAGTCATGTGCTGTTGTGTGCAGGCAGCGTCTGGCCTAAAATCTGATATGTGGCTATGACAGCTTCAAGAGTGGTCTGTTTGTTTTAATTATCTTGGTTTCCCAACTGTTGTGGTTTGGGTGACTGGCAACTCTTTCATTCTAGTTATTTAGAATGGGTGTATAAAGCTAGGAAGAGATGAGAAGAAATACAGCAATCCTTGCTCTAAGAAACTTACTTTCCTAGTCTTGTTTTATTGTTCTCTGTTGTATGGGAGCTGTCATACAACCCATTTTGTCTGAGACTTTCTGCCTAAAATCTACAAAGTATGAAAATTATGACAGAAGAACATAAGATAGTGTCTAAATTCAGAAGCTGAGAATGTGGTTTGGATTTTATTTATTTATTTATTTATTTATTTTCCATTTGATAGTTTGTATCTAGGATTTGTTTCTAGACATTTGATGAAGATTTCAGTTCCAGTTGTCTGAAAAAGCTGAGCTTTAATCAAATGCACATTCTGTCTTGTGAGGAGATGAGCTGATTAAGAAGCCATGCCACTTGTCTTTTATTTCTTGAAAGCATTTTGAACCCTGAAGTGAATTTTGTAAACAGATTCGGAAACTGAGCTTGCAGCCTAGGTTCAGAAGAGCTGTTTTGGTCTACCTAACCATCTTTTATTATACTGACTTACCACAAAATGCCTTATTTTGTTAAATAAAGGTATTTTTGATGACTATGGTTTTGTTTTTGTTTAAAAGACCTATTTAACAGTTTTGGGAATTAGAGACTAATTTTCTGAATTATCTTTCTGTAAAATAAAGGTTAAGGAGCATTGATGGAATAAATATAGAAATAATAATATTTTTGAAATAGTATTTTTTATTAAGGTAATATTTTTTGTAATTCATGTAGGAAAGGAAAATGAAATAATTATTGATATGACTCATCAATATCAAATTATATGAATCTTTTAATACCTTTTACATACTTTACAGTGTTGGGGGTACTGTGAGGATTAATTGGTTGAATTTTTTTTTTTTTTTTTTTTTTTAACATCCTCAGAAGGAAAAACAAAAGCCCCTTTCTCCCAGCTGCAGCCCTCAGGTTGATTTGTATAAAAGCTTTAAGCATCTTGCCTTTTCAGATCAAGCTAATGTGTTTTTAACTTCATTTGTGTGTTTAATTGGAGGGGAAAAAAAAAAGCTAGTGCTTTTAAGGATTCATTACTACATTTAAACTACATAGAGCTAAAATGCTCAGGGTCCAGAAGTTATCAGTTCTTTGTGTGATTTGACATATGTGGCCTCCAGTGTTGTGTGATATTTTGGAGACTTTCCAACATAAAGAAATCATTCAAAGAACTGGTCATGTCATTCAAAAAGCTTAAATGAGCAGTGTGATCCTAGAGCATACGTGAACCTGATTTTGGGTTGCAGGTTGATTATTTTGAAACGTTAGAATGAGCTTCTGGTGGAGAACATCAGTAAGGCAATTTGTGGATTGCAGTTTACTTTCTGTTCTGTTATGTTAGTAAAAAGATAATATCTAATCACTGTGTCTGTTCAGAGAACACAGGCATCAGGCCTCCCATGTGTGCCAGGCACTGAACTTGCATGCTGGTGAAAATGAAGAGCATTTGTTAAGTCCTTTGTCAGTGCCTTAATTTTGGCTTTGAAATGATACAGAGCCTGGTGTTGTGTGGCTTTTAAATGTTTGCATTTCTGTGACTCTTTCTCCTTAGTCTTTCTCAAAGAAGAGGATCTGTAACAGCTGATTCTCACAGAATCTCTCTGTTGTTGCAGTTGGCTTTGCTGCCAGAAGATTGCAAGCTACAGTGAATTTACATACACACAGCAAACTAGTGATAATTCAACACATTGTTTATCATGTTGAGCAAGAAAATGTAATTGGAGTGGTGTTTGTAGCTTGTAATTAAAATAGTGATATTTCTAGAATATTTTACTGCCTAATTAGAAATCCAATGCTTAATTTACCAACTGTTACTTGTTAAGCAAAACAATATACCATATACTATCTTACTAAGCTCTCCTTTCTGTCTTTTCCTTTATGACTTCCTGCTTCTGTGGCAAGATTTTATTTATTAGAGGTATTTCTGCTTATGGCAGAACAGATGTTTTTCTAATATTTAAAAACATAACAGAAACAGCACAGACACGTAATGGCTTGATTATATTTCCCTGGTGTGTTTTCTATAATATTAATACCAAGGTAAAGTTAAGCTATGAACAAAAATATAGCTTAGGACATTGTTAGCCGTTTAATTTTTCTCTTCTCTGAAAAGCTGAGACATCTGTAGCACATCAGTTCTTTCCACTTCTCTTTGCTTCCTGCTGGCTTCAGTGTGTTTAAAAGAAGCATCTGTCTTGTGTTGGGTTCACTGAAGCTGTTGTACTGCTCATAGTGTTTGTGTATATTATATTGCTTTCTACAGTTTCCATAGAGGAAAAAAAGATCTGGTATTACATTAATCATGGATGTTTCTTTAATGGTTTGGACAGAAAAAAAAAGGATTCAGAATTTCTGAGATTGATATTCTTTGAGAATTTATTGGAAGCATACACTGTGTTAAAGCCACAGCTTTTACATGGTCTGTCAGTTGAAAGAAAAAGTTAAATACCTGTTTGCAAGTGTGATTGTTTATATGATAGTTTTTGAAGATGTTTTTCACTGCAAAAGTTAAATAATCATCTGCTTCCTTATTTATGCTTGCTGCCAATTAAGAGTATTCGTTTGTTGTATTTCAGAACCCGTCTTGAAGAATTAAGAATGTTTTTGGAGAATGAGACCTGGGAACTTTGTCCTGTTAAGTCAAGCTTCAGTATTCTGCAGCTTCATGTACGTTCTATGAATAACACATAGAAATACATTAATACTTCAGTAGCTGAGAGTCCAGGTGTTCTGAGAAGCAGTAAGAGCCATGGGCTGCTGTGCAGATGTGAATTGGTGTAAGATTGCCAATTTCAAGGTTAAATTGTGCCAGCACGAAAGTCACATTTAAATAAGCAGCAAGCTGTGGCTAAAATTTTTGAAACCAGGTTAATTGTCCACAAGTTCGTGTTCCACTCTGTTTTTATGGAACTGGAGTCATGATAATCTGTGTTGTTGGTGATTAAAATTCTACTTTATTTCTGTTTACAGGAATTTAAGTTCATGGAGCAGTCACGTTCCCCATCTGTGTCACCTAGCAAGCAGCCTGCTTCAGCAGTTTCAGCAGCAGTAACGTTGTTTGAGCAGTACTGTAATGGAGGAAACCCATTTGAAATTCAGGCTGACAGCAAAGATGATGAGACAGAAGATGTGTTAGCATCCAATGGGGTATGGAGTGTTTCAGAAAAAAAACCACAAACCCCCACAAAAACAAAACAAAACAAACAAACAAAAAAACCCCACCAAATCCTGCTCTCAAATTTTTTTTGTGTATCAATGATGGCAAAATGTTAGGCATCCTGTTTAAAGTTCAGTTTGTTTTGCAGTGGATCAGTATTTTTAAGTGTTCCTGAAGGCTAGCAAGACATGTTCCACCTAAATTAGTGTTTTTCCAGGGGCTTAAGTTAGCTTTCTTTGTGGAAGTAATTTTTCTGGATTATGACTGGCTTTCTGTATTCTTAGGAAAGAATTATTAAAGTTATGCCTTCTTTTGTATTTGTTCACACTTATATTGATCTGCCAGGGATTATCTGATACTTGTTGAGCAGTTTTTAATTGTAATTTAAATAATCAAGACATTCACTCTATAGTGAGATCTACTATAAAACTAAAAAATAACTATTTTTTTTCCACATTCTATCAAAATCAAGCAGTGGTCAAATATGCTTTAATGTAAGCTTTGTACTGTTCTCTTAAATGCTACATGAGCATATTTTTGTTAATGCTTTTGCTCTTGTTTATCTGTTTGGCTTAGTTTTTTGTTTTCTTTTTTTGGGCCATCACACTAAAGGCTTTCTGGGTTTCAGCTTCATCTTTCTTGCTTTCCCTGCAGGAACTTCAGTTGCAAAGCACTTGATCTATGTTTCACACTCAGACTGTGATGCTGCAGTGTTTTTCCTTCTCTGGGTGATGCTGCAGTCTCATTCTTACTGTGTCACATGAAGACAAAATAGAGTTGATGGGTGTAAAATATTGTTACATTGTGCTTAAAGGAAACTGCAGGAGAGAAATTTCCCTGGCACTAGTTTTTTCCTGTCGAGTAATAGAGCAGAACTTGTGTCCTGCCTTTTCAGTAAACTGAGAAGGGCTGGAGGTTTATTATCACTGTTAGACTTATGTGTAGGCTCCAAATGAGTGTGTTAAGCACAGAAGAATCCACTGGAGGCCATGCAGAAAAGTGCAGAATTTCATTGTGCTTTGTACAAACGTACTCTGAAACAAAGCTTTTTGGGAACCTGGGCAGCCATTTGGTAGATATTTGCTAAAATGATCCTTAGCAAAATAAGGATTAGTGATTATGCCAATAGTACCTGTGAGGTTTTCAAAATGAAAGCTCCCTCTAGGCGAGAGTTAATTTCAGACTTTTGTGTATGTTTGACTAGTTTTGATTTTAAAAGATTTTTCTGAAGAAAAAGGACTATAAAATTAACTTGGGGTTTGGTGTCTTTTTGGGATTTTTCTTCCCCCCCCCCCAGAAGACAACTTTCTTCTGAAGTTTTAACTCTGTAACATATGTATAGAACCATCATGAGCTGCACTGTGGAGTGCAGAAATAAATCTGAAATGTTGCAGGATATTTTTTGCCACCATTTGCAAGTAAAATAATTAGAAAAGTGTGAAACAATTTTCCAAATTATATTAAACGGAGCTATTTATTTAATATATTTAATATTTAATATTTAAAGTATTCAATAAATTTAATATTTAATATATTAAACAGATTGAAGAACATCTGGAGAAAAAAAATCCAAACCCAAAACTGTTGTAATGTGATTTCAGTCTCCTCTCGTCCCTGGTGTGTTGTTGCTAGCACGTGAGTGCATGCATTGTCCCCATCCTTTTGTGCAGTGACTTGCAGGCAGAATGCTTACACTTGTAAAAGATGGGAGTTGTCTTCAGTTCTTGACTGTGAATATGATAATTATTTTTTCTTTCTGTCTGCATACCTGTATGAAATGTTTTTTGCACACACGTTAGAACAGTTCTGCTTCATTGTTTCCAGTTTCATTTTATCCTTCAAATTCTGTTTCTCCAAGCTCAAGTAAAATTTAAATGACCTAAGCTTCCTCTTTACTAATATTTTGCTTCTATAATTATGAAATAATTTGATGAAAAAATTGGGTAGCAAATGCTGGTGAACATGCTGTAGATATTGTTTTTGTTGGCTTTTGCCATACTGCTGCTAAGAAGACTCCTATCCGTAACGCTCTCTTTCTATCTTATTTTGTCCTCTTTTTCTCCAATGATCAACCTATTTAGTGATGTAATAGAGCTCAAAAGCAAAAAAAAAACCCAAAATTGTCATATTATGTGAGACCACTGGTGGTGCTATTACAGCCTCCCACTTCTGGTAGTGTTTAGACACCATGGGCTCATGAGGGGCACTTGGTCCAATGTGGTCCTACAAGTCTTACTGGAACAAGTTGTAACCTGAATGAGTTACAAAAATGTAAAGTGTGTGGGATGGTTTTCCTTTATTCATTCCAGAGTTCTCTTGAGAAAAAGGCAAAGAAGCCACTGCTACCCCATAATTGTGTTCTTTATTGTAATGGAGTAATATCATTACCCAGGAAGTTGCCTCTTATCTTTGTTCCCTTATTACCACAGGGAGTCAATGAATTCAACCATCTAATCTTCCTGGGTAAAAATGTCTTTTTATTCTGAATTTGTCTCTATCTGTTGCAAAAGGTATCTGCATGTAGAAATTGCTGCTTTCAGACTGGTTGCTCACTGCTGTCAGTCCCAGGCAGACCTGAAGCTACTTCAGGCAGTGAACATGAGTTTGTCAGGAAAGGAATCCCTCCAGCTTTGCATGTAGGTGGTGCTGTGGCTGCAAGCATCCTGCTGAAGATGGGGCTCTGGTAACTCCCTGCCAGGACACCATGTGCCTTCTCTGGCAGTTGTTCAGCAGTGTCAGGCTGTGGTCTCAGACACAGGTTAGAGGGGGCCGTGATGCCATGAATTGCCTGTAGGCTGGTGTGATACACTTGTAGCATCCCCATCCTGTGGTTTCCCTGTCTTTAATTTTGAAGTGTTCCATTTGGTAGGCTTGCACATTGTCAGGGGCTTTCAAGGCTGGCTGAACTGTCCTTTTTTTTCCAAGCTCTCTACCAATTTAGTGTTCTTTATTATTGAAGCCTTAATATATTTTAAATTAATAAAATCTTGTTTTCTGCCTGGTGAGGAGCTATAATGAATTTTGGCTTTCCTTTGGCATAAGTGGGACAGAATGTTCTACATAGAAAATTGAAATACCAGTGACATGATTTATTATGCATTTTTCTTGTGAAGTATGGGTTTGACTTAGTCATTCGTTTTATAAAACAGTTGTTTTGTTTTGTTTTTTTAACCTTAAATATTAAGAAGGTATTTGAAGAACTTAGGAATGATGTACAGAACTAGTTTTTTTGTTTTTTTTTTTTTAAACTAAGATACAGAGTTAAGTTTCATTTTTCTAAATGTAATTTAAAATTCATTATGGAGGAAGATGCTTTTGATTTTTCTTCCCTCCTTGTGGAAATCAGTTGTAAATTTTCCTTTATTTGACATTTTTCAGCAGTGCTATATAGAAACAGATTCATTCCATGTGAATTCATTCCATGTTTAATGCATTGGAAAATGGGAACTAACTGCTGTTAGTATTGATGTATGCTAAATAAATATGAAGAATATTACTGAGAATGCAGAGGAGGGTGTTCAGCAATGCTAAGTGGGCACTTACTTGGTTTTCATCAGTGTTATTTGGCTGCTAACTCCATCACTGGAAGGATTAAATCCTTTTCATAATCTTTGTGAGCCAGGGAAGTATTGTGCACATTTACACAGAGTTGAGGCACTTTTCAGTAGTTGTACAGGACATTTAATCTGGCTGGTGTTGAGACAAGGTTCCTTGTCATCCAAGTGAGTATATTTTCTAAGAGACCATTCTACCTTCTCTTTTTACATTTTTCCTCACCTTTCTCCATTACTTGGATGGTCTAAAGTGCTGACAAAGAAAAAAAAAAAAAAAAAAAGAGAGAGAGAGAGAGAAAAAGAGAAAGTTACACCTATTTTGGTTATTCTTTACACAGAAACAGGAATAACTTGCTTAAGGTAATGCAGGATAAAATTTCTACAGAGCTTTTATGTTTCAATTTCTTGACTGAACAGTTATGGGAAAGGCATGTTTTAGCATTTATAAGTGAAGTTACTCAGATGGGGAGGTAGCAAAATTTTGTTTCCAGAGCATGCAGCCCTGTTTCCTGATACTTCAAAAAATGGCACGACTAGAACATAAGCAACTGATTTACTTGTCAAATGATCATCGGGATGGTAAGAACTGTCAGGATTTCTTCTGAGGATTTTAAAGGCTTTTTTAGCTGCTGAATTGTTGCAGTTCTGTAGTACTGAAAACAGGGCACATGAAGCCAGTCACCTCAGCTCTGTATCTTGAGCTTCAGTGAGATACTTTGTCCCTTTTCCATAGCTCCCTCAGAAATCTTGGTTGTGATACAGTTAACTTAGTTTTGTAACACACTTCAGCCATCCTGAAACTTGCCACTGTCCTCCTAAGGGTTTATTTGGGCCTATTGCCTAGACACTTATGAACTGATTATTGCTATAAGATATCTGAAGTCCTTTTAGTGCTTAAAATTTTTACTACAAACTGTAGTTTCAAGTAGATTTATAAGGTCACTTCAGGTTGAGGTCACTATATAAATAGTTGTGAGATACTGCATGTTTCCAAACGCAGATATTTTTATCTCATGAGATAATCTTTCCAGCTCATTAGTAGCATTAGGTTGAGGAGACTTAATAAATAATTTTTCCATGAAAAAAGATAATTTCTCAAAATTCTCTTTAGCTGTGATGTTAAGAAAGCTAATGTGTCAGCTTTCTGGTTCATATATCAATATAAACTGTAGTTAACAATTTGTAGAAAATTTGTCATTTTACAATCAGTGGATTGACACTGGCATGTCTTTTGTTGTATATTAATGCATAAAAAGTGTTGATAATTCTCCATGCCAGCGTTCCAGCCAGATTAGTTAAACCATAACTCTCTTTGTCCTAAATTAAGGCTGAACTTGGCTTCTTTTTGAAATAAACTGAGCTTCTTTCCTTATAGTTTTCCTTTGTCTAAAATGCTTATGAGACAGAAATTTTGCAAGTGAATACTAACAGTCAGAACATTTCTTTTTAGTCTGTATCTCATACTATGTTCTTTTTTATGTCTGAGCTGCTTTTGCTTTGGATTTGTTCAAACTGTGGGCTTTCTGCTTCTTTAATGTACTGCTTTAATAGTTTTAGGCTTTAAAAACCTCTGTAGCTTGGAGATGGGGCCAGAAATTACCATGTGTCACCAAAAAAAAGTATTTCTTAGTGCATTTTTGGTGATTGAGAGACTGGCATTACCTGAATGTATCTTTCTTGGCTTTCCCCTCTGAAGAGGATATATCCTTTAAAACCCTGCCTTTTCTTAAGGATCCTGGCACCAGAATGCCTTTGCCTTTGTCATAGGTGTCCTTATTGACTCCTTGGATGAAATGTCAATGGAGCAGTGTACTCTTTAACTTAAAGTTAAAAGCAAAGCTATTGTAGTCTCTCTCTAAGTGCCAGTTTATTCTGGAGCTTGATGGATATGCTTAATGTTGTGATAGTTTGTAGGTGTTCAGGAGAGGGTTATATCACAGAGCATCGAGTATTTCTTTTCCTTTGATTTTTTCTGTGTTAAGAAATGCACCTTGTGAAAAATTTAATTTCATTATTTATGAAGAGTTTAAAGCACCTATATTACTATAGCCCAACTTAGAACATGTGAAAAAAGAATTACCATTAAATACTGCTTTTAATTGGCATGAAAACAGCTTGTAAATTTCAGATGTTTGTTTTTTTTAAATTAAATATCCTAATTGTACACTTTTAATATGCATGTGTGGTGTCATAATGAAAAAAAAAATATTATCTGTGCTTGTGAATAGGCTTTCTCCACATAACTCATAATTTACCAATAATAAGTACCAACCTGGAAATCCTAAATTTTATTATACATGTTGTAGCCTGTGTTGCTCGTTTTTCCCAGAGATTTCTTGTGAGGCTTGATTTGAAAATTATTCTCTTGCAATCTTTGAAATGCAATTCAACACTTTAAAAGAGTGAAATGGTTTCACACCTGAGTGTTTGGAAGCAGTGGTTGTCTATAACTACTTAAGCTGCTTCTTTTTCAAAAGATGCAATGGTTGATTTGCCTAAGTATTCACATTTTTCATACATTTTTTCTGGAATAGCTTGTAGCGTTTGTGACAAATGAAGTAAATGGTGCATGAGGCTTTGTTCCATCCAACAGGAATTGTTTCACGGATAGTTAGATATATATTTCAATCTATCAGAATATATGGTACCTTTAAGTAGATAAATGATGCTGCATGTTTCAAAACAAAACCAAGAACCAGCACATGCAAATAAATGTGAGTATGCCCCAAACATCTCAGGAAGTTTTCTGAGAAAGCAAGCGTAAAAAGAAAACAATTTTCATCCAGTCTTCCCTGCTAGAACCGTCAGAATATTATCATCAGTGTTTCTTGGAATAATATAGTGTGCTGTGGATTGAGGTATTTTTGTGAAGCAATAGTTTAGCCCTAATTCAGGATTGTGTGGTGCCAGATATTTTGGTTTATTGCCACCATATGGATACATGTTGAGGTTTTATTACTGGTTTTTTCAGGTTCTGTAGCAATTAATAAAAGCTTAGATACTTGATACTGCAATAAGGAAACAAAAAAAACTTATCAGTTGCTGGGAGAAAAAGGATGGGGCAAACTCTTAATCAACACTTGAGAACAGAAGTTTGTTTAGAAATGCACTTTAGAAATGTTTAGAAATGGCTTTGCATAATTTCCCTCCTGCATTTTTAATGAGCATTGTCATCAGCCTTTGAAGAAGCATACTTGTATGTATCCTGATCAAAGAAAAATTCAAGAAGTTACCAAAATACTGCCTTAAATGAGTGACAATATTATGAGGAAAATAATAACAGTAATTTTTTTTTTTTAACAGTATGAATCAGATGAACAAGAAAAAAGTGCATATCAAGAATATGATAGTGACAGTGATGTTCCTGAAGAGTTGAAAAGAGATTATGTGGATGAGCAAACAGGAGATCTCCCTGTGAAAAGGTAGGTAGACTGTGCAAGTCCTTGGTCTCATTTGCATGGTTTTCATCTCAGTACTCTAATTAGTTCATTCTCTGTTTAATCTATACTCTACAACAATGGCATGATAATAAAATAATTTTTATGGTATCTGCATGGTTAGAAAGGCTCAGCACTTTTCAGATCTCTGAAAGGGGGAATAACATTAAACTAATCATTATTGCAGAAAGATAGACTGGAAAGCAAGATTGTGAAGGAGGATAAAGGCACTCTGAAGCAAGTTGTGGAAAATTGGTTAGCAAGCATTAGAAGTTAAATGAATGTTCTGCATCTGCTGTTGTGCATATGTATAATATTTGTTGTGTCAAAAGAAATTATTTGCAGACAAAGGGCCTGGGCTTTTGCTTTTGCAGAACAAAAAACTTCTAGAGATGAAAAAAAATAAGCTTGGAGGCAGTCATTTTCAATTTTAAATTGTCTTTTTCTTTAAGATTGTGTACACATGCAAGAAAATACATACTATATTTTGACGAGTGTATATGCCTGCAGAACTTAGACTACAACTCAAACTCCTCTCTCCAACACAATTTTATGTAAATTAGGCCAGATCTCTAACTTTAAATGTTAGAGTTCTAAACCAGTTATGCTTTGGCATAAATAAAATACTGTGCAGGAAGACATAATGTCATGTCAAAGAAGCTTGGGGCATTTCTTTTCTGCTTAATTTTATTTGTATGTTCATGTATGTTTCATATTTGGTGCATCTTTGTTTTCTTTTCAAGCATTTCTCGAGAAACTTTGAGGAGCAGAAAGAGATCAGATTATAACCTCAATAAAGTGAATGCTCCTATCCTGACAAACACTACGCTGAACGTAATAAGGCTTGTTGGTACGTAGAACAATTCCAGTTCTTAATTAATTTTTGTTTTACTTTAATGCAAACCTGTGAGTTATGGCAAATATGTTAAATGAATTTTAAGACTTTTAAAAATATAACTCATTGGACTCTACTTCTACTCTTTGAAAATGGTAATAAAATAGAAAGAAAACACTGAGCCAAAAATTATTTTTATTAAATGGACATATGTGGTTATTTTTACTTTGAAAATTATTCTGCATGCATATATTGATTTTAACCAATAATGGTGAATTATTTTTCTAAAATCATGAGTGGATCAAAACAGTGGAGACAGAAAGGAAATAGATTACTATTTTACGTTGCTAATGTGTTTTGATGAATTAGATTCTTTGTTTTAAAGTAATAAAGTTGCAAAAATAAGAACTGAAGGACTGTGGGGGTTTTTTCCCTTTCATAACTCAAACTTTTGCACCCAGAAAATATATTTTTACTACATAGTAGACAGCTAGAAGAAAAGTGCCCTCCCAGACTGGTAATTTCAGAATTGGAATGCGTTGTAGCAATCCACAGAGAGTTTAGGGAATCCATCTTTGGAGGTGTTAAAGATGCTACTGGAGAAGACCCTGAGCAACATCATCTCTTTGGGTATCCTCTGAGCACTAGATGACTTCTAGGTTGCACTAGATGACTTCTGGAGGTCCTTTCTTGCCAAAGGTTTTCTATGAAAATACTCCCTTCTAGTTCTAGATGTAATGGGATTAATTTCTTGTGATCATAACTTTATTTATCTAGATAATAGTAAAATATCATTTTTCTGCTGATGACTTTCATTTTATTAAATTTATAGTGAATTGGAATTAACTACCTAAATTCATCAGATGAGGCAGAAGAGAGAGGAATTCTGAACATGTTATATTACTGGTTTGTCTTCAATGCTTATGTTCTTGTAAATGATTGTGGTACTGTTTTCTTGTTTGTTTTCCTCTTGGAACATCTAGACCTGGAATGTGAACTGGCATTATCTTGTCATAACTTTTCTGATACTGATCTATAAGTTAGGTTGGAAAGATTTTTTTGCTACTTTCCAGAGTAAGAATTTGCTCTAAGAAAAGTTAGCATTGAATCTAGAAATCACACAGGGCACTTTCATGCAAACTTCTTGGTCTTCCTTCAGCCTCTGCTCCTGCCCCCCTGCCCTAACACAGTGTAAGAGTAGATGGAGCTGTAGTTCTAGGTTTCCAGTTTTACATAAAGGTTCTTTATGTTTGCCAATTCTGGCCATAACTCCAAGTTTAAACTTTATTTGCAAAGCTCATACAGGGGCTTTTTCCTCCTTCTGGAATTACATTTAATTTTCTGCATATCTGCTGTTTGGGCTCTCTTATGTTGTTTCTGTATTGACTGATAATGGTGTTTTTTGGAGGAAGGAATTGGAAAGGGACCTCCTGCAGCCATTGCCACAAGAAGACATGTCATTTAGTACTGCCTCTAAATATGCTTGCTTTGAGATCCAGCTTAAGAATACTTGTGTTGTCTTCCCACCACTCTATCTAATAGGAAGTCTATTCCAGAAGCCATACAAACTTTATGGTTAAAAGGAAAAAAAAAACAAAACCAAACAATTTTCTGCCCACTTGATCTTGTGCCGAAATAAACTTCCAGGTTTACGGGATCATCTTGTTCTTTGATGCATACTGCTCTGCTTTTTTACAGAAAGCAATCCTATTTCTACTCAGTCTTTGATTTGTGAAACTGAATATTCCAAGCTTTGTCATATCCTGTCGTAACCACAGCAAAAAAGAAATCTTGCTTTTGAGCTGTCTTGATTGTCTACGATTTCTCATCTGTCATGCCCCCGTGATTCAGTTTGCTTTTTTAATGTTCTGTAGCTAGAAAACTCCTGATTTTTACCATCTTCAGAAAATATAGCTTTGGAAAGATACCTACCATTTGATTCATTTCGTTCTCTTAGATCAAAACTGCATATTATACCTCTGCCACAGAAGTTGAAAATGCTTTCATTTTCTGTCATGACCTTTGGCCTTAACTTACAAATATTTCAATTGCTTCTTTCAAAGATGGACATCAGGCCCATTTCTGTAACTTAGGGTTAATAGCTACAGAAACAAGAAATAAGATCCCACCATTTAGCCAGATTATCTGGTTTATTAGTTTTTCTTCCTTTCTTGCCTTCCTTCTTGTCTCCTGAATCATCCCTATAAAACCTGAGGGTAAGTACATTACTGCTGGGCAGATTTGGCTGGGCATGACACCAGGTTTTAGGAGATCTAGCTTTGATCCAGTCCCCCGGATTATCCCTGTGCAGACAGGAATGCTGTGGAGCATGCCTGTCTTTTACCAGCATCCTCTCCTAATGCACAGAAGTCTCCACTGTGTCTTGCAACTGTCCTAGATTTTTGACTAGGACTTGCCATGATACTTAACACTAATTTCAAGGAGTAAAATTGAGGTGATTGTCTAGGATTCATTATCAGTGGAAAATTAGAGAACTCTAGAAGATGATGAGAGTTTGTTTGCTGACCTGGATGTCTTTGCCTGCATATCATAGCATAAATGTTTTAGCATTTCTCTTCTGGAGCTGTTTGCCCACTGCACAGGAGATTTAGGCAACCCAGAGTGAGCTAAGGGTCTAGAAAGTACTTAAGCAGTTTTTGTCCCTGCTACATTTTGTCACTGATATTCCTACCTCCTGTATGTTGCATCAGCATGATCTTTGGCAAATCTAGATCAGCTCACTGACCTTAGTTAAAGACAAATCATTAAGGAAATTAGGTTTAAAAAGGGAAGCCTGGAGCAAAATGAAGATGTGGATTTGAATTGCCCCATCAAGCAAGAGAACTAGTTGCCTCATTTCATAGGAAGGGATGCTATGTAAGTAGTAGTATTCACTGAGGGGGTTTAACAGTCCTTATAACACATTTTGAATTATTTCTGTGTGCTCTATGCTTTGTATGGGGGCTGGATGAATAAAATAATGTGTAGCTTATTACATAAAAAATACTTAAACTACTAATACTATATACAAGTTTATTTTTTTTCCTATCAAACCATTGCCTACTGACTTAAAATGTAAAGGAAGAGTGAACCTGTGTTCAGTCAGTATGGGGTATTTTGACCTTGGCTCTATGCATCAAAGAATAACTAATGGTTATGGCATTCTAAATATTTCTTGGGTGATTTCTTATTTTAAAAGAATTCCCCATTAATGTGTTTTCTTAGGTTTTTTTTTTAAGGCCTTTTTTGGTTTTATTTTTGCTTTTGTTGTGAATGGATTTTGGGAAGAAACTCTTACATGTTTTTTGGTTTAAAAACCAGTAACTTAAGAATATTTTAATGGTGATGACAAATCTCTCAAAAGAAATGTTACAGCTGAAGTGATTGGTCACGGAGTGGTGAGTCTCATGGAACTGAAAAATACCCAAATCGTAGAGTCTTTCAAGATGATATAATTACCATAAGCTTTTCACTTTTTCCTTCAAAGTGTCTGAGCTCCTTATGTATGTCTTAGGAAGCTGCATATTATGAATTATGCGGCTCCCTAGGAATTGCTTTTACTAATGGGCATAGATATACTAAAACTTAAATATGTATTATTCAGAAGGTTGTATATTTATTTACCTTTTTGATTTTAGTGACCAGCTTTATATATATTAGTCTGACAGAGTGTACTCTCCACTCACTGTCTTTAAGTACAATTGAAATGCTGGAAGTTATACTTCAAAAGAAACATGACAAATGTTCTGCAAATTTATTTATTAACAGAGAGCCTTGGAAAGATTAGATACTCTGAGCTGAAACTGTAAGCAGTGTTCTCAAGTTATTTCTTGAAGTTAAGTTTCTAGCACTACATGGATTTTAGGCTGTTAGTGCTGTTTGAAAATGTTTTCCCTTTTCACTCAAAATAGGAACTTTAATGGAACTAGATAACAATGTATAAAAGTTAAAAGTTGGCATCCTTTTAGAAAGAGCAACTAGGAGGAAATGTTCTTGGAACACTTTGTGTGTCAAGATGCTGAGTGATGTAGTAATAGAGAAATGTTCTTGGCATCAGAATATTTTTATAGGGACAATACTTGGGCAGCGTACAGTGTATCACCCTTTGGAAAAACATAGGATACTGCCCAAGAGATTACCTTGAATGTTCATGCCAGCTTCACTGGTACTTGTAAATCTAACTGTCCAGAATATGACACATCACCCTTATATAGCATATGGGTTGCAGGCAGGTTTAAAAGTGTATTTATCACAGAGCAAATAGAAAAAGTCATCCTGTGGCAATACAGAATATTCAGATAGCACATACACAGGTGACAGCTGCTTTGATTAGGGTACCTCATTTCTGAAAATCTGAAATTTTTCACAGTGGGATGTGCTTGTTGTATTTCATTTTCCCTTTTGAAAGACAAACAGAATTTTTCAAGTCTGCTTTTCAGTTTTTTTTTCAGAATGCTGATCGACATCAGTAGTTAAGCACAGAATTAACAGCTGGGCAAAACTGCCAAATATTAAGTGTTGCAACCTGTGTTAGCTCTCCAAAAATAACTAAATATGTGCTGGAGTGTGTTAGTAAACTGGGGCACAAAGGCATAGTGTTCAAGCAGGGAGTCTAAGCTAGATAGGAACCTGGAAAGCAGCAATGTCAGGTTATTGCTTGATTCTTATCACGTATGCATGTATTTTTCAAAGTAATGTTACCATTAGTGCCCTGCACAAGTAATTGCTTAAAAAAAATTCAAGCAACTCCCCCTAATACTAGCAGCTAATTTTGGTTCTTTGTTACTGAGTTTCTCTGCATAAAACAGTGTTTTCTATATTGATTAGTAAATTATGTTGCTATGCACAGCATTAGCTTGAAAACGTGTTGCTGACTACAGGAAAATGAAATTATTTTAGCACCTCCATGTAATTTTTTCCAATTTGTCACATCAAAACACCTCTGGAATGTCACAGTCTGTAAAATGATCTGCTATATCTTACATGCTGGGTGAACTATATTTATGTTTTTGTTCAAAAGTTTCTGTTTCTATAATAACCTCAGGGTTATTATATATTCTTTATGGTTCTAATGTGCTAATAAAGCAAGCAGTGTTTCATTTTTGAGCTAGCTGGGAGGAAGTGTAAGTTGTCTGCAGTACTGGGGGTTTTTGTTCAGTATGTTTTAGTATGACTCCACGAAAAGGGCCATGCCCTGTGCTGGAAAATAAAATAACTAAAAATAAGAGGCCCTATGAACTAGACCTGTAGGGGAGAATTTCTTTCTGAGTCCAAATCCTCTGCTCAGTTTGATTCAGCTAACATATAGTTGAGGATCCTGAGGTTTAAAAAAAAATAAATTTTTATTTTCCCAAGTCAAATGCTTAGCAACAGAGAACAGGAAGGAAGACAAGGAATTATTCTTCTCCCCACATCTTAAAATTGTTTGGGTTTCTTACCCAAGTATAAAAATGAAGGAGGGTAGGAAATGCTATGTTGCTGATGTGAAACACATTATTCCTACAGTTATTGGATGAAATCTGATTTTGGGCATGTCATTTTAGACTGCCTTTTTTGTTGCTTTAAAAATATCCATATATGCATGTCTAAATACACACTACTGCATAAAATCTTCAGTGGCTCTGTATATCATTTGCTAGAGACTAATTTAAGGGTTTATTATTTTTTGGCTAAAGTAATCTGAAATCTGTAGAGAATCCAGCAAGCTGTTTATTTTGAATTTGGTACTAGAAGGCCAAGAATGGTTCAGACATTCTGAAATGGACTAAAATCTACATTTGGAGGAGTCTTGAGGCATTTATGTTGTCATCACATGTAAATTTTTTTTTTTTTTTGTTAAACATCTCAATCTCTAAAATATTACTGTGTTGTTGTTAATCAGTAATCCAGGCAAAACAAACTCCATAAAGCTGGTTTCGCATTTGTTGAACTCGGAGCTGTCTTTGTAGCACTTATATTGAGGAAACTGATCTTCTTTATTTAATTTTTAAGGGAAATACATGCAGATGATGAATATTCTGAAACCAATCGCATTTGATGTGATCCACTTCATGTCCCAGCTCTTTGATTACTATCTCTATGCAGTCTATACATTTTTTGGCCGAAATGACACGGTAGGTAGAAACATTTTTAATTTCTAAGTATCACTGTAGACACAGAATGAGAATAAATAGGAGATCTCTTCACTGAAAATACTGCCTAATATGTAATGCCCAGAAAAAGTAATGCCACCAGAATGGACTCAAATGCAGGAGTAAGAAAAGACTGATTAGATCATCCATAAAGGCAATAAGCACTGGGAGCATCATTATCACTGGGATATGAAGGCTATTATGTTTTGAGTAGATTCTGTACTCCTTTTTCACCAGTACTTTGAAAGGGAGGAAATACAACATGAAATTCCTAGAAGTAGTGGCAGAAAGTAGGGAGCAGAGAAGCAGTCTGAGGGAGGATGGTGGTGCTTTGGGGCCTAGAAAGAATGTGTTGATTTAATTTTCCTATATGTTTCTCAAACTTATATAAGGGTAGCAAAAGGAAGAGTAGAAGGGGGCCATGAAAATTAAGCACTAACTCAGGTTTAAGAGGTTTTGGTTTTAAATCTAGCTGTTTCAGATCTAGTATTCATCTGAAACTACTTGCATTAATGAAAACAGGTTTCTTTGGAGTGCTCTCGTCGTTGAAATAAATGCTTGCTGGCAGTGTCTGTACATAATATAGATCAACTTTAAACAGAATTGTCTTAGAGCCTTTATGAAAAGCTGCATGTAAAAACAATTTTCTCCTCTCTTGGCCCCTAAGTTACTCCACAAGTAATATTACTACAGGGTTCCAAATTCATCATCATCTGTTGGCAAAGTGTACAGGATCTTCAGACTTAACATATGGTTCTTAATGGTTTTGTGCTGTTCTCTTTGGCAGGACAAATGTATATGCAATTTATTTCTGTTTAGAAGATGGGTGGTGGGGTTTTTTGTTTGTTCGGTTTGTTGTGTTTTAAGATAATTGATTTCCATTGGCTTAGTCAGCTCTTCTGGTATTCATGTTGTGTTGGATTTATTTTTATTTTTTTGCATCTCCCATTTTGTGTTTTAAAGCTCACACTGAGTTCCTTACTCTCTGCTCCTAACAGTGATAGGCAGGTAAACATCATAGCAGATGGGTAGTAAATCTGTGACATTATCGTAGCGTGCCTGATTTTGTTTTGACACATGATTTTCCATGGGAAACATAATGCTTACAAAGGGTCTATGAATGTAATAAACCCTCTTGTAATGCTCCTTAAATGTCCTCTCTCCCTGTAGTGTTTATAAACTTTTAGTAAGTAGAGATGGTTGATGGTATGTGATTTAGACCACTGAAAGTGTTCCTATTATTTTTATTTACAAAATAGTATCAAATAAGATTCTTAAAACAATGTTGGTAACACAGCTTCCTTAAGTGGTTGAAATTGTTTTTGAATACTGTACTTATGTTCTGCATGTGTGTTAGTAAGCACATAAGGAGAGTGACTTAATTGTACAGAGTTCACTTCAGGATTTTCCTGTAAGGAGGGTATTTTCCCCATTTGTTCTTACCTTAATAGAGAAGAGAATAGTCAGTCTTGAATTTGCATTTCTTTTGGCCACATCTTCAAAAACTACTTTATGACACTAGACACTAAAAAAAAAAAAAAATAATTAAAAGTGTGTTTCATAAAAGGAGAAAAAGCTCTTTTCTTTTTCACCCTTTTTCACCTGGAAAATCAAAGGCAGTTCAGACCTGGTATATCTATAGGAATAAATACGAAGATAAATACAAATTATTTTAGTGTAAAAGCTAACTTAACCTGTAGATAAACAAAGGCATGAGCACTTTTATCAAACATGGACACTAGGATAGTGATATATTTCTCCTCGATTTCAGCAGTGTACTTTCAGTGAGAATTCAGCTCAGATGTAAATTTTTATTGAATATATGGGAGGATTTGGGCAGATGGACATTTTAAGTCAGAAACATTAGATGCAGTAAATGGGGACCTAAATTATACGTGAACTTGAACTCTTCCTTCCCTGATTTAATGCACTGAAAGGAAGTCTCATAATACAGTGTACAACAGTACTCTAAATATTGTTCAGTAAATTGCCTTTTGGTGGGAATCACATACCAGAACTGTATGAAAATATTTCCAGCTTCTTGATGTTATTGTATGCTTCTTAGATGCCCTATTTCCACTTCCTTTGTTGTGTTAGTTCTCTCTTTGTGTTGTGTTTTGTTGGGGTTTTGGGTTGGTTTGGATTTTTTTACTGGAAGTAGAAAACAAGTAACTAGGGGAGTTATGCATGTTGAATGAGACTCTGCTGGTATAATTCATTGCATTTCCCAGGAAATCAGTGTCGCAATATTGATTTATCCCAGCTGAACATCTGCTCCATAATACTTCAGAGCCATGAACATGAAGATGGCACATTTCTCAAATCGATCTTTATAAGCATTAAATAATAATGGCTGTTCTATAAAGATCAGTAGCTATTTTTTTATATATGCAATCTTGAATTTGATATAAGGAATTACAATAATTTTTACAGTTTGAGAGAGAAGTCAATACCATGTGGCCTGGGTGTGGTGTGCATGCAAGTCTCAGTAGGGGCATTGTGGTGCACCATTGTAGGCTCATCACCCAAATCAGAAAATTTAGTCATGCATCCAAATACAGTGTTGTGCCAGTAAAGGATACTGGTTGTTTATTGGTATGAACAGTAAGCTGTCATCTTCATGAAAGGTATTTGGTCATTCTTTGCACCAGTGCAGTGCTGAGTGCTGTGATCTCTGTTGATTTGATTTTCATTTTGTATGGTTGAGATTATGTGCTAAAACTTCACTTTAAGTAAGTTGTAGGTAGTGTTTACAAACTAGAATTTTGCTGTATCATAGTGATGTGTAAACTGAAGTGTTTTTCCTTGCCCAACTTAAAATATTGTGTATTTCTTTCAGTTTGAATCTACAGGGCTGGGCCTCAGTAGCAGCAGATTACGCACCACGCTGAACAGAATCCAGGAGAGTCTGATTGATATTGTAAGTACCTGGATTTTATTAATGCTCAGTGGAATGGAGGTTTGTGTAGGAAATTTAGGAATCATATTTCATCGGAGGTTTATGTTTTTTATCTCTCTTCATATCCAGTTTCTGTACTGATAAAGGCTTAATTTCAAGGTGTGTCATGATGCAGGTATCGTTATTGTATGAAACAACTTGTTTCTACGACAGAACAAAACTAGTTAAATAGCTGTTACTAGATACAACAGTAACACTGTATTTAAATCTTAAAAGGTATTACAGGAACTGTAATAAAGCAAAGACATTCCAGTATCTTTGTCTTCTTACTAAATAACTAAAATTATCTTTACTAATACATTTTGTAAAAAAGAAAAACCACCAGTGAAACAACACAACAAATTACTTGCTTTGCTTCAGTAAGAAAAAAGCCAAACAGTAACCCTGAAAATTGTTCAGTCCTTCACCTTACAAGGTAAATAGATTAAACATAATAAGTCTCCAAGTCATTTCTGAATTGTAGGGATCTTACCCTGACATTTTGTAGATTATATCCCATTGGCCACTTCATGAGTTATGAAATGGTGAAAATGTAAAATGTGAAAAAATATGGTGCTTTTGTGACACTGGTGGTGTATTACTGTCCTTCACATCACATTACAAAGAGTAAAGAGGAGACTACAGGTGGATTTTGTGGATTCAACCAAGCAAGAGTTTGTAAAATAAAAAAAATACTGCTAAGAGCTATGCAAAAATGGAAAGTTGTTTATCTTTTTTTTCCACCTAAATATAAAAACCCTTGGACCATTATAGAGAAATTTCTTAAAGAGTATCATAAATTGCTTGTATAGTAATTTATAACATGAACAGTGCAACAAGGGTTTGTTTTCTAAAGCTTCTGGTTTAAAAAGAAGTAGAAGACAGACATTCTTTCTGTCTGTCTTCTACGAGGATTTGGTACTGCACAGAGTTATTCTTTATGCCTTGAGTATTATATCAAATCCTAAACTGCTCTTTCAGAGAAGCTTCTTCAAAAGTTCTGGGGCTGTTTCTTATAGTGTCAGTAGAGGGAGCCCTAGATAACTGATAATCCTAGCCCTCTATAAAACAGGAAAAAACTAGTCCTATTGATACTCATCTCAAAGGCTATATATGGAAAATAAAAATTAATTCTAGGATGACCTTCCAAACAAATCAGTGAAGGATTATGGGAAAATGGCAATTTATGGAATTAATTTTGTCAATTTACTTTGTAGTCACAGTTCCTGACAGTGCTTTATAGTGTTGAATTTTTGTGTCAGTCAAAATAATTTTAAACAATATTTCTGTTATTTTTCCAATGTACTCCTAGGACTTGTTATTTTTCCTCAGTCACTTAATAATTCTGTTACAGATAATATTAATGTCAAATGAAATTAATACCTATGTTCCGGGAACGATTTGAAAGGAGGAAGTCTTAGCTAACTAGTGTTAACTTAAAGGCATTCCAGGAGATATATTAATATTAATCTTATGCACTTCTGTTGGTCTTATGCTATAAGTGGAAATATTTCACTTTTTGTTTCATAAGGAAGAAAAAGTCATCTGGCTGTTTTTATGGTTTGCTTATTTTCAAGAGTTTATGAAAGCTGAAATTTATCTTTACTGTGTCATAAATTGGGTATTTCTCTTGATTGTATGGACTGTTGTGGAGTGCTTTCAAAATTCTCTCGTTATTATTGTGAAATGGTTTCTGCAAATATTTCTGTTTGTATTGTGGGTTTCAGCCTCACAGTCTTTGGGGATTTGTGGGAGGGGGTGTTGCATTGTCTTCTGTTCATGGTTATTTTATTAAGGACCATCATTTCTGTCCCATTTCACTTCCTGATGGCAGCATCTTTTAATACTTTATTTTCACAAAGATAGTCTGAATCTGGTAGTTCTGAATCTGTGATAGAGCTGTGCCAGAATTATATGTAGATCAGAATATTTCCTCTAATCTGTCAGTGCCTGTGAAGGCTGAGCACTATGATCTGTGCCAAGATTCTGCAGTAATTCAGATAGGATCATTCCCAGCTTTCCTCTTTATCTTTGTCCAGTCCTTTTTGAGATACGGAGTGGGTGAAGGCTTGCTTATTCTATATTTATGGTCAGGGGAAGGCCTCTAAACTCTCCAACTATTCCTCTGTCTCTTCTACCTACATTCTTTAGTTTCTGTATGAATTTCTGTAGTTCCTGTTTGGGACTGAAATAGTGGTATCTAATTTACATCAGATATGTTTTAGGATGCTACTTTTTTTTTATTCAGCTGAATTTTAAGCTTCCTTAGTGCAGGAAAAAGCAAAGTGGAAGGGGGAAGTCCACTTCAAATGACCTGTTAATTAGGCCAAATACATTGTGCCTGTTTCTGAGCTGCCTATACCTCCTTGCAAACATTTCCCTTGAGTGGGCAATGTACAGATATCTACACACATTTGGACTTTTTGTTTGTCACTTCCAATGGGAATGTATTTTTGCAACAGTAATTATGTTCATATTAGTCCACTGAGACCACTAAATCCCCAGGTAGGTACAAGCCATCCATCAGACTGATGTGATCTATGATAACTGATGATGTAGAAGGGAAACTTCTAATTCCTTGTTCTGTCTCTCTAAGCAGCTTCCTTATCTGCACAGAGTGTAATTTAGTCATGGTACTGCCATTACATAGATGTTGTTTCTGAATGTCCTGTGTATGCAAATAGCTGTCTTGAGTGATACTGCTCCTTCCAAAAGTGGTATTTGGGGGGGCAAATAACCATTGAATACAATGCAATGTCATTGCAAATAGGCTTGCTTAGGTAATGTAGGATTTGAAATAGTTTGTTATCATTACTGTGCCTTACAGCAGTAGAAAATAGATCACTGTGGTAAAATATGTAAGCATTTCAATGCAATGTATAGAAGAGTAGAGGGAGGGAATCATTGGTATAAAGTAATGCTGGTTAATGTATTTTAGATTCTCTTTAGCTTTTTGACTCTTTCCCCATAACTTATATATCTTTTGGCAGAGAAAGTAGCTTAGAGACTGATGATGCAGAGATGGAAAATGTAGATTTTTGAGTTGTACAAATAAGGAGTAATGGGAGGAAGGATTTTTTTCTTCATGCCTACATTCCAACCCATTTTGGTTTTGACTCTTTCATCTTATGGAACAGTGTTACATTACACTAGTCCCAGTTCTAGAAACAAACAAATCAGTTTTACTCAAAATGTCACAGCACAGTTCTGCAATACTTAGTGTGCACGTGAGCCCTGTGATGTCCTGGTTTGGCATACAAATGGCAAACTCTGGAGAGTGTAGGCTGTGGAATTTTTTACTTGGCATGGCAGTGCCTAGTGCAGGATGCTGCTCCTAAAACACGTAGCTGAGGTCCCCACTGAAGTGGTAGCTGTAATCTGGGATTCCTGGTGAGGTTTTGTTTGGCCAAAGCTATTCCTGCAACTTTTACAATCCTTGCTTGGTGTCCTGCTTCTTCAAAGAAAAATACCCTGAAGAAACAAAACCAAACCAAACCAAGGAGTGGGTTTTTTTTTCCTCTCTTTGAAAAGATTTGTACAGCATACGTAATGACAGTGTTTAAAGGTGTTGTGTGAATTGCTTGTCAAGGGAAGATAAGTCTGTGTATACAAAATAAATTTCTGAAATGATGAGCACTTTGAAAATATGCTAGGACTTCTGCAGCTATTTGGCTTCATCGTGTTTTTAATTTAGACCTCTTCATGTTTGTTTACTGTATTGCCCAAGTAGACTGGAATGATTTACTGAAGTTTTCTAGCCTGTTTCTTTGAATAATTTTTTTTTTTTTTTTCTTTTTGGCAATTGCTTTGTTTCTTTTAGGGCTGTCACTGAGCTGTTGTGTTTTAGTCACTTCTGACTTCTTGCTGTGCACCCAAAACATGGGCTGATTCCTTGTCCCAGAGGAGTACAGGTATCTGCAGAATCACAGTTGGGCACCTGGAAACAGGCAGCAGCTCCTCCTGAAAATCTTTTCTTTTTGCATAAGAAAAATGTTGCAAAAGCTTACATGCTTTTGTAATGTAGTGATAGCTCAGATTCCCAAAGGTTTTGGCAGTGGTGGGCTGCTTTTCTGCAGAGACTCATTTGATAGTTAATTGTTAAAGCACAGTTAATGAGTACTTTTCTCAGTTGTCTATCAGTACAAAGTGATTCCTTGTGGAGTTAAGTTAGACAAAATAGTAAATAAACTTGCTATCTTTTGGTAATTTTTGAATGCAAAAAGTCTGCCATTAAACTTTTAACATGAAATTAACATGAAATGCAAATATTCCAGAAGTTTCCATGCAAAATTTATTGAAGTCTGTTACTGAAGTCAGAGGGACTGAACAAAGTAAGGTTTGGTACATGCTTGTTTTGTGACAAAGAGCATGGAAGATGCGCAGTCTTGGAATCACAAACCTGATGCCTACCACAAGGCACTGCTGATCAGCACAGCCCTGGGACCTGTGCCAAGTGTAAGCATTGCAAATGTTGGCAAGTGTGTGCTGCTGAAAAATCTACATTTTCCATCTTAGCACCAGCAGTCTCTAAGCTACTAAGAGACTTCCCCAAGCAGCAGCTCGTACTGCTGCTGTTAGAAACTCTGAAACAGCTAAAGCAGTCTTAAGCTTGCTTTAGCACTTCTGGATCCTGATATTTTCAGGCATTTAGAGCAAAGCAGCTATTATAAGTAATTGCTAGTTGTCAGTGTCAATTGTGTAGCATTAGAAAACTCGGTTGTTTTCAGTATGAGGGAGTTAGGCTGAGGCTAGAGAAAACTGAATAGATGAGACCTGCTGGAAGGTGTTTGCATGGAATGCTGGTTAACCTGCACTCTGTTGTTTGGTTTGGTTTTTTTGTTTGTTTGTTTTCTTTTTCCTGCTTGGCAAGAAAAGTATCCTGAAGTTCCTGTCAGTTCCAGGTGTACATCCAAATTATTTTATCAAGTATGTATTTTTCCCAGTTTACTTGCAAAGATGTTATGCAGGATGATGTATGTCTTAGCTATCTCAGAATTCTGCTCGATCAGCACGACCTGCTATTCTGATACAAAGGAAAGCTGAGCAAGTTTGTTCAGCTTTGGTATTAGTGCCTGCACACTTGGTACTTAGTGCTGCAGCATGTTCTCAGTGCAACTTGACATTCCTTGAAACTAAACCTTGGTCTGCCTGCTATTTAATTTCCTGGCTTCTGCTCTCTTCTTCCTTCTCCATCTCTTCCTCTGGAGATTGGGATTGTTTCACCCACCTTCAGTTTTACTGGATTTTACCTGTACACCATGGTTACTCAAAATGAAGGAGGTTGTCTGGCAAATCGTTTTAAAGTACTGGAAGGGTTTAGTTTAATGTGTCCAGCCCTTTGCAAAACATCTGATTTATTTAAATAGTCTGTAGTTTTTTTTCTTCTTCTTCCTGCCTGAATGTTTTGCCCCTTTATCAAATCACTTGCTGCTTTCAGTGATTTGATCATTTCTGTTAATGAGAGACAGATAAAAAACAACATGCATCTGATACCCTTTCTGAATGATCTTGGGCTTTTCTTGGAGACTGGCACAGTGGCTGTTTCCTTGGGCTTCTTTTTTTTTGCTATAAATGTGCTTTTGCACTGCCTGCTTTTAAGAACAAGTCAGGAGAATGGAAGGCTCATACTATGGCCAATATATTTAATCCAGAGCAGACTCTCTGGTTGAACTCAACATGTCTTTATGTAGCCAGTGTTATGGTATATACATTTTGTGTCTTCAGGCACAACATTATTTCAATATTTAAAAGCTTCACCTTCATGGGAAATAGGCAGGTAGAAAAAAAAAAAAAAAGTTGTTCAAAATGTATTTCAATATTGAAGAGACAGGCAACTTTGAAGTGCAATATGTAAAATTAAGTCTTTATAATATTTGTTTTTTACATCATTTGTAATTAGTCTTTGAAAGAAACAAAGTTGCTTGCATCTTTACCACTGACAAGCCTCCCACACCTCAGTGGCTCCTTGTCTCTCCTAATAGAGAAATGGTTGGTAGGCTGTGGGCTTGGGTTTTTTTATCACGTGTAAACATTTCAAAGCTTCTCAGTTTTTTGTTGGGTTTTTTTGTTTGTTTGTTCATTTATTTGAGAATGATATGAAGTGGGGAAAAAAACCCCCTAACTAAAAAAACAACAAAAACCAGAAGGTAGATAGGAGTGGATTTTGACAGTTGATCAATTATATCTTTGGCTCAGTTAGTATCATTAAAGAGCTGGCTGTTGTGCCTGGATGACCAGATGTTATTGCCTGTTTTCACCAGTGGACATGGTTGGTAGGTATCTTCAGACCTGCCTGAAAGAGGTGACATGAGTTTTAGCAAATATCCAGGCCTTTTAGCTTGCTTATCCATTCTGATAGACTCAGCAGAATGCAAACTTCACAGTATTCTGAAATGTTTCACCAGTTTAATTGCAGATTTATCTGGCTGAATGTGAACACAAATCAGAGCAGAGAAAATTAGTTTTTCAAATAACACAGTGATGTGGATAGCTTTATAATTGTTCCCATGCTCGGAGCAACTGTCTTGGATAGCATTTACTACAAGCCTCTTTTAGAAGTTTTAGCTTCTGCTCATTGATCTATTTCTGTGAGATCTTTTAGAAGTACAAGTGATGTGCTGCTGGTATTGCTCAGTCAGCAGTCTTTTTTTTAATGACAATTTTCTCTGGAGATTTCTCTTCAAGGCTCCCTGCATTATCCTCTTCCTGATTCTGTAACCCATTAGAGAAATGTTTTTTTAAATATCTGAAGATACTTTCCTCACCCCTGATACTTCTTTGTCCAGTTTGTGTTTTGTTCCATCTACTGTAGCCCATTTTTGTTTGATGTCTTCAGGAGAGACAGAACTGGGAGAGCCTTTCTGAGTGAGCAAATCCAGCTCCCTGTTGCCTTGGGCTGTCACATCACAGGACCCTACTGTCAACTGAAATTCGAGATAGTTAAAGTGGAGCTTCTGATCTATTTTTTTCCTCCACGCTTCATTTTTTACAGCTTGGACACTATTATCTTCCTGGTTATTTTGTATTCGCTGTGACACTGTCCTCTTGGCTTTATGTGATAAACACATTCTGGTGCTGCTTTGTCTTTAACAGCAAAGTTTGGATCTTGCTGCTCATTCTGTATCAATTAAATTCTTGCCAATCCTTAGATATTTTGACGTAATCAATTTTTGCCTGTACTGCCATTAATTGCTGCAGCATAACCACAGTGGGTCAGTCAGATATTTTGCTCCTGTATGTTTTCCCCTTACTTGATCATCTGGGCAGTACTGTTCTAAGATCTATAATGCATATTCTTCCTTGTCTCAATCCTGATCCTTAGAATCAGTTAGATGACTATTTATTTCTGGCAGTGTTTCCAGTGTTCACTGCTTTCCTTTCCTTCTTAGGCAAAAGTGTGTGAAAAACATGTATAGCAATTATACTGTTTTATGTCACTCCTCACAGCTGGTCTCTTCCATGAGGCCTAGAAGAAACTTGTGGTGACTGTTGTGGTCATCTTTAGTTTTTTGAGGTTTTTTTATTTCCTCTTGCTCCTGATTCTTTGGTTACTTCACTGTGATTTCCTCACAAATTTGAAAAAAGAAACCAACCCCAACAAAAAAACACCCAACAAAACTAACAAACAACCAAAAAAAAAAAACCCCCAACCAAACCAAACCCTTGCAAAGTTGCTTTATTTATTAACATGTTTTAGGCTTCATCTTTGTCCAGTTTTACAGCAATCTCAAAATTATGCTAATTCTTAAAAATCCAACATAAGTGTTATGTTTAAGCATTATCATTGTCATATTTGTTGTGTTCATATATTGCTTTACAGCAGACATGTGCACCTGCTTTTACTTTTGAATAAATTACTTTTACCACTACTTTGTCATTGTGTTACTGCCCAAATTTATTTTCATTCCACATAAAAACCTTGTTTGTTGTGGCCCTTGTCTGGCCACAAAGTTTCTGTCCCAGGGTCATGGAAGGCTTTTATTTAAGAAATCAGTGTTGTATTATGCCTACCTTCTTTACCTGTTTTGGGTTCTATATCATCTTTCTTTTGTAGCACTTCTATTATTTTTATAGCCTGTGTGTAAACAGTAAGCATGGTATGAGTAAGTAATACAGAGCCAGAACTAGGTTTAGGTTTACATGTCCTGATACGATTTTGGCAAATAGCTAAGCTTCAGATGAAGTTCACTGATTATGTACCCCCACCTCTTTTCTTCCCCTCCCCTTTTTCTTCCCCCTTTCCTCCTCTCTAGAAAACTCAATGTTTGTCTTTTGATTCAGGCTTCGTTTAAATTACACCTTAGGATTAGAAACTTTTTTTTTTATCTTATCTGCCACATGAAAGTACTCAGCTGGAGCTGTTCATGCTGTTTTCATGGGTTTTCAGTTGTTTAATTCTTTATTTTAGGAGGGCTCTGCTGATCCCGCAGGAACACTCACAGCTGCTGAAGAGAGAAAGGAGAAGGTGCCAAGCCCACATCTCAGTCATCTGGTAGTTCTGACATCTGGCAGTTCCCTGTATGGTTTGGCAGAGAGAGTGGTGGCCACAGAATCCTTGTAGGTTATTTACTGTACAGTGCATTTGTGGTCCCTGGAAGCTATAGATTGTTTAAGAGATTGTGGTTATGAGCCAAAACCTTCCTGAGCAATCAAAAATTCCTGATTCTCAATGTGATTTTAACTATGAGTGATAGAGGCAATTTCTAAATTAAAGGTAGTGGAAGATAACCATCTGGTCTAACCACCTGCAAACACCTGCAATGAAATGTTTTACAGCTGGTCCTGTAATTTATGACAGAACAAGACCAGATCACAGGAAAAATGTTTAATTATAAAGAGGAGTATTTAATCTGTATGCTTCATTTAAACCTTATGTTAAGTACTCAAATGCTGATAGCTGAGGCTCAGAACTGGCTCATGTTAGTTTGGCTTGGACTGCAATGTTCTCTGCAGTGAGTGGAAGTTTACCTGTGAAACAGAGGTTGTAACAAGAGAGTAATGCAAAACACTTGCAGTGTGGTTAGACTAATGTTGGTTCAGATGGGAGTATTAATGATAATAAACTTGTACTAAAAATGTATTTTCAGATGAGCTTATTTTCTTTTGCATCCCTTTATGTTTAGTTAGAAATATATTTCTTTGTTGTGTTGTTATTAACAAGTCTTACTCCTGAGAGAATTTGATCTCGTATTCTGTCTTTTACAGATGCACTACTGACCAAGTATTTGGGAATCTTGTTTGGGAATTCTGACATGGGTTCATTAATATTAATGTTAACTGCCCTGCACTATAGGAATTACAGGACACTTGCCCACTGATTTTACTGGACTTCTGAGGATTAAATTTTCCAATTTTCTACTTATCATTATTGCCATATATGTAAACTGTAGAGTAAACGTTGTACAGCAACATGCCAGATGTTGCATTGAGTTCACAGTGAATTTGCTTTGCTTTGTTTTGCTTTCAAAGGGTATTTCTGGCTGAGCAGTTTGAGTGTCTTCAGCCTCATCTTGATGCGGTGATGCCAGCTGCCAAGAAGCCTTTTCTTCAGCAGTTCTATTCTCAGGTCAGAGTTGTGTAATTCACAGCTGATTTGAAACTTGTGCAATATGGTACAAATACTTGTATATTATGGTTATGTATTGCCCTTGCTAGTCAGAAATTTACTGAATTGAATTTTACTTGTATTCTGTTTCAGACAGTGTCAACTGCCAGTGAACTACGTAAACCAGTTTATTGGATTGTTGCTGCTAAAGCAATTGATTATGAACAAATGCTGCTTCTCATGACTAATGTGAAATGGGATGTGAAGGAAATCATGTCACAACACAATATATACGTAGATGCTCTTTTAAAGGTAAGTACTTCTGGGAAATAGTGTGTAAGATTTTATATAAACATTATATTACTCTAATAATTCACGTAAACTCTTAAAGTGGCATGGTTAGACCGATGCAGCATCCTGAAAAATGGTAAGTTGTGATAAGGACATCTGTCCAGAATTCTCATTATTCTTGCTGCTAACAGATTTTTTCAGTGCTGTTTTTTTGAGTACATGATGGGTGAAAGTGACAACACAAGTTTATTGTGTTTCATGTATAAGTCTTGAACGGTAGACAAGTGTGGGGGGATAGACAAATGTTTAGTTAATGGAGTAACACTAAGGAAAATCCACTGGCCTGAGTCAGCAGCTTTTTAACAGACTATTTGCTATTCTACATAATTTTATTGGTTGTCTTTGGGATGTATCATAGGGGCTATAGGTCAAACCAGCATTGATAATGATCTTATACTATTCAGTTGAAGTTGCTATATTTAGAAGTTACCATTTGGAAAGGAAAGTAAAAGAGACATTATTCACCCAGCTCCTCAATGGCATTCAGTAGGAATGTTTATACAATTGCTGTGTCTTTTAGTATAAAGAACCAGTTCTTACAAGAATCTCTCTCATGCTTCTACATATGCTCAAATGAAGTTTCTAAAGGTCTTTAGAAGGATGTTCTTGCATTTTTCGAAGGATACTAATTCTTACAGGGAAAATTAACATTTTTTATTTTAAATATATGTGAAGTGTATGTATCACAGAAAAAGTTACGTGTCTGTATGGAATACCAGTTTTTATTAAACCTTTGTCCTCTGTAGCTGTTCTATACTTAATAAAAAAAACCAACAAACAAACAAAACCAAAAAAAAACGAAAGCAGAAGAAAAAACAAACGTGGCCAAAAAGGGAGAATCTGGGAGATGTATCCATTGCACTGAGTTTGACTGAATTTTTGTGATTACTCTTCTTTATGGTGCCATGGCTTTTTGAAATCAGTTTGTAGATACAACATTTGGTCTCTGCAGTAGAATTGTGGATGTGCGACGTCTGATGAATTTGCTTCAGGACAATCAGACTAATACCATTTTAAAACATTTTTGGCCTCTGCATGATATTTTTATTAATAGTTGCTACAGAACCTTAAATGCTTCTAAGCAGTCAGCGATTCCCTGTTTGCCTTGTGACTCCAGGAGTGCCAGGTGTAAGCAAAACATTTAGTATAATAACCAGCTATTTTTAGCCTTTGCATATGCATGCAAAATTCTCTACTTAGTGATTGTATGTATGGAAGCAGATAGACTGGGGTAAGAGGATTGTTCACAGATGTCATTCATATGGAGTGGTTGGCACCTTCCTCTTCAGAACAGTGTGTTACATGCCAGTTAAAGCATAGCACTGCAGTACCTCGCTCCCTCTTGAGAAAATCCTCAATCCTCTTTCTGAAAATTTGTGTTAAACACCAATTTTTTGTCAGATACTAAGTTAAGTTGGCAACTGAGATTTCCTTATGGGTGAACTTCATGAAGGGAGAAAAAAAAAATTAAAAAGACAGGGAAAAAAAGAACTAGATTAACAGCCTTGGAATGAAACCACATTGTCAGACAAGTCTGCTTTATATCTAAGTAATCTGATGCATTTTTGTTTGTTTGTTTAAATGATAGAGGTGTTACATTGGCAACAAAGTTCTGTTTTGTTTTATGTGAGTCACAAAATCATTGGCAATTATGTTCAGTTATGACTAGGTTGTCACTCATAGTAACAGCTCAAATCTATCTAGGCCACCGATGTTTTGGGTTGAAACAGGTGTTTTACCTCAACCTAAATTGTTATCTAGTGCTGCAATATGCTCCTGAACTGTTAAATTTGGATTCTTTTCAATGGGTGATTTTGGCTCCTTTTAACACCCTGGGGAACTGCCTAATGCAAAAAGTTGAGGAATGAAAGTGGTTATAATATTTCTGAGCTTCTCTTTGAAAACTGATAGGATGAGTATATTGAGAGATAAAGACACTGAATTTGCTTCAGTGGCTGTATACGGGCTTCCAAAAAGTTAGATTAGTTTAGGGAGTGAGGCAGTGAAAATGACATTTGAAGGATTAGCTACTTGGTTAATTTTCAGAAGTGTCAGTTTCACAGTGAACTGCACCTCTGGGGAACAGTATTTTCTTTTCTAAAAAAATAATTACTGAGGTAGTGTGAATGATATGCTATGCTTTCTGCTTTACACATTAAGCTTATTTCTGCAGTCTGTGCCTGTTAAGCTTCTCTTCTATGCTCTTTATTTTTCAGTATTCTCTTTCATGTGCATTTCTAATTCTATGTTGATGATGTTGCTAGGGATGTACAGAGTATAATTGCTTTCATGCCAGAGGAATAATAATCTTTCTTGTTTCATCAGGAATTTGAAGAATTTAACAGAAGGTTGACCGAGGTGTCTAAGAGAGTCCGGATTCCACTGCCAGTCTCCAACATCCTTTGGGAGCACTGCATACGTTTGGCCAACAGAACTCTTGTGGAAGGGTAAGTAGTTCAGGAAAATCTTGCTCTTGGGTAAATGTACCTGTAATTATAGTGGTTTTTTTAAGGAATTACTAGATCTAATTAATAGTGCACTGGTAAGCTTTTTGCTTTTAGGAAGCCTAAAAAATATCAAGGCTTAACATAGTCCTTGGTAGTTGTTTCACAGAGTCTGGAGCATTAAGCCTGAAGGGGGTGGTCTTGTACCTAGACACTGCTGAAGAAAGAAACATTGAGTGTTTTACTGAAGCATTCAAAACTGCTATGTGAAAATTACCACTTTTCAGCAAAACAAAAAAGTGTAGAAGGCAGTATCACTATGGTAATGACATCTGCCTTTGCCAGGAAGAAAGACAGAGTTGTTGACCCTGGCAGTTACCTCAGAGTAGCCATGAAGCAGGATTTTCCAAATTGATCAGGAACAGGGAGGTGTTTCAGTTGTCTTGGTCAATAGAGGCTCAAGCACTTGAGTCAGAAACTGACTAAAGTCAATATTGTAGCCTGAGTATTGTAGTCTTTTCATCCACTGCTTTTTTTTGTTGTTGTTGTTTGTTTGTTTGTTTGGGGGTTTTGGTTTTTTGTTTTTTGTTATTGTCCCCTTGCTGTGTATGCCTGGGCTCTCACCACAACTTCTACTGCATCATAGAATATGTGTTGTTTTTCACTCCTGTATGTTTCCATGTTCCTTTTCTGGCTATCTTTACCTTATGCTCTCCCTACCACCTATTTCACATCTTTCCATCTCACTCTTCTGCTATCTTCTCTAATTTAGGACCTCAACAACATCATTCTCCAAGTGTTAGCCATCTACTGAGGATTATCACCTTCCATTGCTTCCATCAAGCCATCATTTTTTAACCATCCTGTCACATTTTTGCATCTGTTGGAAGATGAATTTCATCTTCAGGGTGACTAAACCCAGCCATGACCTCCCTCTGACTTCCCAATACCTTCCTGTGATAACTGTCTTTTATTTTTTAAATTTTATTTTCCACTTACCATATCTCAAAGCAAACAAAGTGAAACAAAGCCATCTTCTTTCTCCTCTTCCTATCACTCTTTCCTTTCAAGTGGATAATGCTGCCAGTCACTATCAACCTTCTCTGCTTCAGTCCTTGTGCCTCTCTGGGCTTTTTTTATTCTTATGTAGAATGAGAGAGTAAATTTGGTTGGGAGGGACTTCACAATCTTACTTGTATTTTGTGACTTCAGTGTTCATGAACTACTTAATTCTTAGTTCTGAAGGTCATGACTCATACATCTTGCTTCATGCTGCAGTTCTGCTTCACATTTGTGATTTACAATTAAACATTCACCTTTATTTTCACCTAAACTTTTCACTGACTGGAAATAACTTGCTGATGTGATTTGTCCTGTACCTTGCTATACAGTGTATAGGGCACTTACTACCATCTCCTCACAAGTAGCTTCCTGTAGTTTCTCATTCTTGCCCAGTTCAATTTTTTAGTCTGTATCTTGTTGTTTCTTTTGCCACTGAAGAAAGGGAAGGAAGGTATTCTGAAGAGCTTATTCTTGGAATACCTTCATAACTTATTTCATTTCTGAATTGCATGAAGGTATGAAATTAAAACCTGTGATGGAAATGTTTCTCTCCAAGTCATCCAGTCAACTGAAATTCTTCTCATCAAGCTCTTCACTAGGTGAAGAATCTTCTCCAGTAGAGTCAGCCATATTCATCTTTAAAATTTGCCCTACCAAATTTCCAGTTCTGTGTTCTCTCCTGTTTTCCATTTGGCTTCTTCTACTGAGAATCCTTGTCCAGTATTCCTCGAGGTGGCTCAGGTCCTCTTCTTTTTCTGCTTCTGTTATTTCTGCATTCTGCAAATCCTTTCTGCATACTAAATGTAGGGGTGTGATTTCTTCTTATTCTTACCTGATCTTGCTGTGGATCCAGTTGCCAGGTTAAGTCTATGAAGACACTGCCCCAGACCAAAGCTTTGTTCCCTGCATGCAGCTGCAGTTGGCACTGCTAAGGGCACTGCAGTTTCACTGCCTTTGATATTGACAAATGCAATTTCTTATCCATCTGAAAAACTGCAAAGGTTGCTTTCCTCATTTGTTGGCTATCACCCCATTGTAATGCTTCCTTGGATTGCCCTGCTCTAACATCATCTACTGTCTCTTCTTATTTGAGCTCAAACCTGTCATCAGTTTTCAGTCAGTCTCACAGATACTAGATAGTGCTGCCACCCCTTATCCTCTGGTTGTTGTGGATGTTTTTTGGGCAAACATCTTTGTGGCAGCTCCTGGTGACCATTCCTAAAGCTGCCATGCTACCTTTCAGGCTTTAGTTCTCATGATCACTCAACTAAATCAAGTGTCTACTGCACTGATCAGCACTGATTGTGTTTCCTTTAACCCACTTCTTCTAAGTTGTTCAATGTGTAGGATTTTTAGTGGTGTCTTTTTTAGTATCATGGGGTACAGTGAGGTTCTGTTCTATGAGTTTTATTTATATAATACTAATGCAAATAAAACTCTGCATCAGACATCCTCTTCTTGTCTGCTTTTAACTTAAAACCATAGTTATGAACTTCTCAAGGCTCAAGGGACTAAGTTAAAAAGATTTTTTTTAGACAATTTTTTAATTTCCTTTGAAGCTGTACATTCTACTGTGCTGCTCTTTTTAGTTATGCCAACGTAAAGAAGTGCAGCAATGAAGGACGTGCCTTGATGCAGCTGGACTTTCAACAGTTTCTAATGAAACTAGAAAAGTTAACAGACATTAGGCCTATTCCAGATAAAGAATTTGTGGAGACCTACATTAAAGCATACTACCTAACAGAAAATGACATGGAACGCTGGATAAAAGAACATAGGGTAAGAGTTAAATTTGCATTATTTTATTGTCTATCAGGAAAATTCACCATGATGGTAGAATCATGCTAGCAACTGTAAGTGATCAATGCTTCTATGTGTTTAAAATTAATATATGCATATATATATGTTAATTTATTATAATAATTGTATGGGGAAGCAGCATAAATATAAATGTGTGTGTGCATGTATATGTTCTTTATTATCATATGAAATTAGTATGAGTTTGTACTGACTCAACATCTAGTGACTGTGAAGGATTAATGAGCCAGTCACATCTACCTACTGCTTCAAAATTGTAGAGAACTAGAGTGAAGTTGAAAATGTGTGCTGTTTGGAAAAGGTCGAAGTACACAACTCTGTCATCAAGAAGCACAGTTTGAAATCATACTGTGAGGTTTTAATTTGCCTTCAGGAGGAGATTGCTTAAAGTGAGTTGTAAAGCACAATGAAGGAGAGACATTGCTTCTCTTCCTTCATTCAGGAATATTGAATCAGGATCAACATTGCTGTCTAAGATAAGCCTTCATTTGCTTCATTTGAAAGCATTTAGCATGCTTTCATGATAGCATAACCTAACATACTATAGGACTATGTATTGGAGCTGCCCATTCCTGAAAGTGAAGAAGTCTTTAAATAATGGAGCACTTTGAAATCTTTATTTTGGGATTACTTTAAATCCCACTAGAAATAGTTGAAGGAGATATGGCTTTAGCATCATTTTCTGGTTTAGGCAGAGCCATAAGAAAGATTGGGAGCTGTTGTTTGGTCATCTATATAGAAAACCTCTAGTTTAAAACTTCTGATATAAGCTATATTTTTGATAGTGTTAGGTACAAAGGGTAGTATTGGCAAATGTGGTGTTTTGACAGGTGTTAAGAATTCTCAACATTTTTGCCATTTTTCTCTTCTTTTATCATGTACTCAAATCAACAGTTTGGACACTCTTTAGACAGAAGTATTTAGAAGCTTATTGGGTATGAGAACTTAAAATAATAAAATATCAACTTCTCCCACAATTTGTTTAGAAAAATGTTTTTTTGTTAAAAGTTTGTCCCATTTGCATATGTATTTCCCACCACACTACCTAAAGCATGGAAAATACCTTAAAAAGTTATTTATATTCAGAAGTATTCACAGAATTACTTTCTGTGAACTCAGTCCAACACTGCTGAAGTTGTAAGCATTTTCCATTATCATCTGCCATGTAGCAAAGTACAGTTTTGTCCTCAGCCTCAACTATGAAAACAATCCAGACCTGACTTAACTAGTGCTTTAAATCTCCCCTGTGGACTGAGTACATCTCTCAGTTGAGAAGTCCAGAGTCCATGTCTGTGTTTTCTAGCTCTCTGTTTCTTTGTCTCTTTCTTCTGCCATAACATCATCTACTTTTGTTTGCCAGGAATATTCTACTAAGCAGTTGACCAATCTGGTGAATGTTTGTCTGGGCTCCCACATCAACAAAAAGGCAAGACAGAAGCTGCTAGCTGCTATTGATGACATAGACAGGCCTAAAAGATAACTGGAGAGAGCTGCTTTCCTTGGGACTTGTACCTTTTTCTGTTCATGTGAAGCACGCAGACAAATCTCATGGACTAATGACAACATTCTTTTAAAAAAAACCCATTGTGCATGACCTTTCTTACCAGCATTGGCAAGGCTCTGACATGGTGTGATGTTCTAAAATATTTGACTTTTCTAACCTGTAGAATTTTTTTTCTGTTGTATTTCTTCTTTTTTTGTTGTCATCGTTGTTGTTACTTGCCCTTAATGAAGGGCCACTGATTGTGTATCATTGGTGAGTTGTATATTTTGCAAAACAGTACACTGTAAGTAAAATCAAAAGCAGAAAGAGACACATTGGCTTAATATATAGTTAATGATCTTTTTTATTAAAAAGAGCTACTTGAAAATATTATTTCTTTCTTCCCTACTTTCACCCTCAGAATTTGCGCTTTATTATGGACCAGTGTAAAATGGAAGGAAATGTACAATATTTGATGGATGTATTTTGCATGTGGATTAGGAGTGCAGATCAATTAAATACTCTGTTCAAGCCTCTCATCTTCATATGTATTTAAAAGCGTTGGTTTATTTCAGAATCAATTTAGTCATATCAAAGTTGTTGACTGCAGATTAATAGAAGGTAATAAATATTGTACACTAATATAATTGCTTTTTGAGACTTTTCTTTTTCCTAATTCAACAATACAAAGTGTCATTTACAATAGAACTTAGCACTCTTCTTCTCCTATCACTTCCCTTTTGTCCCTCCACCAGTCTTCCTTCTTCCAAAGAATAATGCTAAGGAATAGGAGTAGTGGAGTTTTTTTGGCTGAAGTTTTGGATTGATGATAATCTTACTCTTTCCTGCTCTTCAGGAAAGCATGCTAACACTGAAATAAGAAATAGGAAAAATAATCAATATAAGCTACAAATCACTGACGTACAACGTTACGTGTACAATGTGGTAGATTCTCAGTTTTGGGTTCATACTTGCCATTGTAATTTTAATTCAAACGTAGGAGAATCAGGATTTACTAAACTACAGCAAATCTGACTGTGACTGAAAATCAAAAAAACCCCAGAACCAAAACTATAGCAAACCTTTTTTGTTTGTTTGTTTTTGTTTCTTTGTCTCACCTTAGTTTACTCTATTAAAATGTATCAGTAAACAAAAGCCAGGTCTGCCAGCTTCTGTTTGAAATGTATCAAAAACCTGACCACCAAAACCTCATCAGATGGCTGGAGATGAAATGCTAATGAGAGTGGCTCCTGATAAGCTGTCAGACAGGTAATGCAAATTAGTATCAGATAATAAAAACTGAAGAATTCCAGAGTATCAAGGAAATCCTCCAAATCACAAGCCTCTGACAATAATTAATGCAAACAGACAGAAGCCATTTTTGGTATAAGACTCAGAGGGAAAAGGAGATGCTGCTTCTTTGATCATAACTTCAAACTACAGCTGAGGAGGAGCAGCTGAATCAGCCTCATCGAGGCTCAGCAGAGGAGACCAGGACCATCACCTGTGGCCATCAGCCGTCCCAGGCAGAGGGTGAAAAGAAACCTAATTACTCTTTTTCTTCTCTTTACGACCCTTTCCCCAGAGTCACTAATTTATCTAAACCCTTTCCTAGTACAAACCTCTCTTTTAAAGGTGGCGTAATTTTTTTTTCCTTTCCCTGGAATAAATCTTTGTAAGTTGCTTAAACTATAAAACCTGTTATTTTTGCAAATTCGTGCAACGCTTATGTGAGCAGAGGCTAATATCTCCTCACAACAAAATATAAAATCATAGGTACAGACCATAACACCCTCGTTAAAAAGGTGGCTCAAAAAAAGAAAAGTGTAGTTCATTTCGACAGTGTGGACTTCTGTATCATGGGATCTGCCCTGAGGTCAGATCATGAACAAGAAGAAATAGAAATGTCAGAGATGATTAGCGTAAAATCTCTTTCCATTTCCTTCTCCTGGATTAAATAAGAAATTTAAATATCTTTTACCAGAGCTTCGGTGAGCTAATTTGGTGAAATTAACATTGTTAATTTCTCCTGAACTTATGAGGTTGGTGTAATTTGGTTGCTTACCAAAAGGTAGGAGTATAAGCACTGATTGGAGTGTAAGGTCAAGGAAGGAGGTGAGCAATTGCATGAATCATAGACAGGAATAATTTTTTCTAGTGTATCGATAGCTTGAGTTGTTACTTTTAAGTAAGCCTCCAAATCAAAGAATATATAAGATGAAGTGTTAAACCTGTGCAACATCTGTTGAATCTTCATTTGTATTTGCCTCAGAAATGTTTATGATTTCCAGAGGAACCTCCCCTCACTGCCCAGGACTGATGCTAAGGAAGAAGCTACATAGTGTTTAATGGCCTACATAAACTCTTAGAAGTATGATTTAACTTTCAGGTTGTGCTGTGTGGAATCAGAAGTTGGACTTGACAGTCCTCATGGGTCCCTTTCAACCAAGGATATTCTGTATTACTTGGTAATGTGTGACTAATAAATCCAAGTTTTGGCTGAATTATGGATTTTTACCCTACTAAGTGTTTGGTAGTTTCCACCCTCCATATGAGGAATCTTTACAAGCCATTGGTTTTTGAGCTACTCTACATCTTTGCTCTCCTCTGGAATACTGCTTTTTCTACAACAGAGGACATGACTTTATCTACAACATCCTTTATGTTGTAGAGGAGTGTTTTGAAATACTCTAATAGGACAGGGGTTGTGGTTTTAAACTAAAAGAGAATAGACTTACACTAGGTAAAAGGAAGAAAAAATTTTACAGTGAGTGTGATGAAACACTGGAACAGGTTGACAAGAGAGGTGATAGAAGCCCTGTCTCTAGAAACACTCAGGGTCAGGTGGGATGGGGCTCCAAGAAACCTGATCTAGTTGAAGATGTCATCACTCTCTGCAAGGGGGTTGGATTAGGTGGCCTTGAAAGTCCCTTCCAACCCAAAGCATTCTATGATTCTATGAAAATGATTTCCTTCAGTCTCCAAGGAGGATGATGACTACTACAGAGGTGGTAAATGCATCTCTCAGTGATTCTTTAGCCTAATGAAGAATTTGAATTGTATTGCCCAGACAATGAACACTTCAGTGTTTGCCAAACTCAGCTGGAGCACAGATGATCAGTTTTCAATTCTGGCTGGGCAAAACCTGTCCCTGCCCTGGTCAGCATACAACTTGCCTTTTTTACAGTCAGCTTCTTGAAGTTACATCTAACATGCTGTTATCCTTTTTTTGGAGCAGCTACTGGGACAAAAATAAACAGAAGCATCTGACAATTGCTGTGATCCTGGTGTAAGATTCAAATCCTTGCTCTGGTGTAGGTTTAATTATTCAAAGCAGAATGGCATTGATGGGAAAGACCATCTTGGATCAGCAGTACTTCAGCTGATGGGATAGAGCACAGAGCACACTTGGAATTGTAAATTCAAGTGTTTGATCTGAGCAGTGACATGAATGTTCTATGCTTTCAGATTTCTAGGTAAATGACTTCTGCATTCTGTTATTCCCACGTGGGAGAGAGTCTTCCCATGTGTACAGTAAGTTATGGATGCCTCATCTGTGGAAGTGTTCAAGGAGAGATTGGATGGGATTTTGAGCTAGCTGGTCTAGTAAGAGGTATCCCTGCCCATGCAGGGGGCTTGGAACTAGATGATGTTTAAGGTCCCTTCCAACCCAAACCATTCTTTGACTGTGATTCTCTAATTCTGCTCTGCAATAGGAAAAACTGGGCCCTGGCCATACTTGCTTAGCAAAAACTCTACATTTGGAGTGTCCATTATAGTTTGTGCATATGGCATAAGGGAGAAAAAGGAATGAGTGATCCATGGCTGCCTCATAGCTGCCTGTGGAAGGTTTGTATCCCCTTTTCATTTTCACAGATGTCAAGGACAAAGGTGTGTGTTGTGATACTGAATGGGAAGCTGTGTCTGTAGGTTATGCTCTTTATTTGTCCTCATGCCACAGCACACAAATTACACAGATCCCCTCCTCTTGCAATGAAAGTCATGTATTTGGGGTCTTTCTCCTTTAAAATCTTGCTCATAGTTAGTAGTTATGAAATTTCTGTATAGCAAACTACTTTGGTAACTCAAGCTTTGAATAAAGCCCACGTTTAAAAACAAGCAATGATTGCAAAAGCAGATAGATAAGAAAACCCTTCACTCTGATTAAACTGATAAATAGTGCTCCTAAAAAAATCCTCAAAAGGCCAAATGTCAGCAGGCACCTGCTATATTATAAATGATGCAAACAGAAATGGACAAAAAAATGCAGATTTATTGTGTGGGGGTGATGGTATCTATTTTATTTATAACCACTTCTTGAAAGAGCATAGCATGAAGACTAAACATTGCACCAGACACTGGGATTATGGTTCAAGTATGAAAATAGTGCAAATTGCAAACAGCAAAGTTCCTGTTCTTGCTGCCCATTTAAGGATGTTTGTGAGTGTCTTGGTTTTGCAATGACAGAGCTGGTTTTTGTCACAGATGGGTACTTGGTTTTTAAGAATCTTGTGCACTTCCATGAGATCCCAAAATGTGATGTGGAGCAGCATCTTTATAGCAAAGACTTCACATATTTGTGAGTTTTTTTAAGAAGGCATTAAATCAATAATGTGCCATATGATAAAGCACATTATCATATGAGAAATTAATGAGGTGAATAATCTCTTGGTTTTTGTGGTGGATCCATTGCTCAGTTTTAATTTGATGAGTATGTTGTCCAGTCCCAGAGAATGTGTATATATATATATGTATAAAATAAACTAAAAATAGTTGGATGTGATCTAAACTTGAATCTACTTGGCTGTCCTGCTAAAGAAAGTCCTCCCAATATCCCTCAGCCTTGCTGCATTGGTATGAGACTTGATCTGAAGACACATGTGAAAGAAAAAGCACTTGGAGCAAAGATTTCTTGATCTATGAGTTATATTCGTAGATTATCTTACACAGATTTCAGTATTGTCAGATTTAAGACTGGCAAATTGTCTAAATATGTGTTTATCGTTGAAAAAACAAAATACATGAGCAAGCTGAAGATCTAGGAGAAGAGACAATGAAGTGTCTCTTGTCACTGAGCACAAAATGAATGGATGCTCAGATGTGCAAAATGACTGAAGACTTCTGAAGATACTTTTCATGAGTAAATCCAAGATTCATACTTGTATGTGTTTTCTCCCCTATATCTCTAGTAATTTGTATTTATAAGCATCACTGCTCATAAATAGAAAGCCATCTCATTGTGTGTAATTTGGTAGAGAATAAAATAGAAATGTCATCTCAACTTTAAAACGAAAAGGATTCTGGTACAGGAAAGAAATTTTCCTGTGGCTACTGCCTGAGAGCTAAAGGAATGTCATCCTTTAATGAATGTACCTTTAATGTAAGGAATGTCATGTACCATAAAACTTCTTTTTGAAATTCATCCTTCCATTATAGTGTAAGTTTATACACACAGAGAGAACTTTGTGTACAATGTAACTCAACAGCTGAGGACCAGGAAAAAGAATGTTAAAATTCTCAACAAAAACCACATTCTTTATGTCTTTTCCACCACTTACATTAACAGCTGACCCTTGAAGCCTGGGTAGGTGGTGTGGAGGTGTTTTCCTTGTGTGAGTAACTGGTGTCCATTGAGGACAGGAGCACAACCTGAATTTAGAGCTCTGAATACATCTGAGTTGTCATACTGCTCCCACTGCCACTGATTTTCTCCGCTGCTGACGTGTGCTGTGTAGGAAGCATTATAAAGGAGCCTGCTGAAGAGGAGCTACAGCCCAGCCCAAAACACTGTAAGCATCAGTTTGGACACTGTTGGTAAGCACGATGCTCCTGCCCGTAAGCAAAGCTCATGGATAGTCAATGCTTGCTGCCCAGGGGGAAACTTCCTCCAAATGCATGAAACCTTGTGGGGTGGAAGGCAGGGAGAATCAGATTGAAAGGAGGTGGTATGTGAGTGTGGTGAACTCTCATCTGGTTCTGGGACAGCTGGCTGTTCTCTTGACACCCAAAACCTCAATAAACATGGGAATTCTGATTGCCTGATGCAGTTACTAGCACAGTACTAAGCACCTGTGGGTTTCAGGACCATTTATTTCTTGAAGTGTACAGAAAAGTCATCGATGTAAATGAGTTTGACCAGGGGCTGCTTCCTCACCCTGAGCTGCCAACATCTGTCTCCTACAGAGCAGTTTGAATACTTAAGCATTCAGATGAGCCAACCAGCTCATTCATTCATGGGTGGTTTCAACTAGATAAAATTGTTGCCATGAATAGTTATGCCTCATAGCTGTGATGCTTTGAGCCCTTCCTTCCCTCCAGGCTCTCACAGCCCAGATTTACTGCTGCTTTCTATTGCTCAAAATCTCTGTGGAAAGATGTGGGGCTCTGGGTCAGGTAGCTGTGGTCTTGCCTGTATGCAACAAGAGAGTTTGTGGCTGCCTTGGCTTGGTGGCAAGGGTTCCCTATGGGTGGCACGTTTGGTAACACTTCAGAGATGCTGCACAGCACAACAGCCAGGTCATGGACCCACCCTGAATTTTGATTTAGGTTCTGCTCCTGGTGTCAAGTGCAGGGAAGTTTGTTTTACTTTCTTGTACTTTACTCCCCTAGCTAGGAAAGGAATCATGTTGTCTACTGTGTTTTATGAAGTGCAATCAGGCCATGGTTGTGCGGGCCTGAGCTGTACTTTCTAGCAGGAAATCAGTGACCCAGGGAAGTTGAAACATCAAATCTCCATGGAGAAGAAAGCAAATAGGGAAACTGCCTTACCTGTGTCTCAAGCATTTTCAGTGCCAGTTCCTCTGAATTCAGACAGAAGCCAGTAAACTTCTGTATGTTAGTGCTTCTGGTGCTATGCTCCAGACCACACTATTACCTGTGTAGAGGAAACCCTGCTATGGACCCAAAAGCATGGACTGGACTGTGGACATGACATGATATAAGGTGTACTTATGGATTCCAGTAGTCTACTGCCAGAAATAATAACCATATGATTAGATGAGCAAAACTGTGGACAAAGTTAATGTGATATTTGTATTTTCTTTTAATGAAAGTATGAATAAATATTAAAAATACATACACAAATGCATTCTGATGGCTGTGCTTCTCTGCATCATCAATAAAAGCTCATGCCCTCCATATGAGTCATGGGAATGTCTAGATACTAGGAAGGTAAGTACTCTGCAGATACTTTGTAGGTGCAGACTGGGAGATGAACTTCCAAAGAGACACAGCTGTAAGGAGGGAAGATATTTGTAAATAAGATCTCATCTTTATTGTAATGTTCAACATGATTTCAAGGTAAGGGAAAATGTATTTTGGTGAGCTAATCAAGGCATTCTTTGTTTAGGGTTCAAGCCCTTATCCTCCTCTTCTACTTAAAAGGACTTCATTTTCCTCCCTGAACTTCCAGACTCCTGGATTCACACAGGGTCCCTTTCCACAGGAGGCTGCACTGGGGAAAGTCGACCCAGAGGAACTCACAGAAGTGCTTCTGGCTGAAATGTTCTTGGGAGAGCAGCCAAGGGTGTCACAAAGACACTAGGCTCCATGTGGAACATCTCAGCCTGGTCTTAACTATCTGCTGGCTTTATGAACCAAACATTTGCTCTTCTGCCAGCAGAAACTCTTACCTCTTGGAAGAAAGCATAAGAAACTTCAGGGTCCACCTTAACTTTATTTTCCTTGAAGGTTGTTATTATTTCCTTATCCTTGAAGGATAAGTATTTTTCTTAAAGCACTGAGTTATGATCTAAATGGCAGAATCAAAACACAAAGGAGCTAGAGCAGGAGGGGCAAGAATACTATGGGCAAGACTTAAGATCTTGCTTGTTCACAGAATCTAGAAAAAAAAGCCCTCTTGAGCATTTGTTTCCTTTACAAATAAATCTTTTTGTAAAGCTCAAATCTGAGACTGTTCGAAAGAAATTATTCAGGTAAAGATATAAGGGAGGAGCTCTGTCCAATGCCTGTCCATGCTTCTTAAAATCTGTTTCTTCAATAATGGATAATATCTCTAGAGATTTTAGGGATTTTTTGGTAGGAACTAGTTTTTTTTCATTAGCTTCACTTGCCTGAATCAGTGTTCAGATTCTAATTTGGTAGACCCTGTTTAATATTTTGGGTCATTAACTTTCATGTCTTTAGTTGAGACTCATTTCTGTATTAAATTTTGTGTTTCTGCATCTGAAAGGAGTGATTTGTATGAATAATTAAAACACATTTGTTAACCTCTAATGAAAAGTTAGTAAGGCTGGGAGTTGGACTGAGTTACATGTGTGAGAGATTTTAAAGCCTACTCTTTGTAGGAATGAAAAAAAAATACTGAAGTTGATTACATAATTCTTTCTGGAGGTCAGAATGTGCCTGAATCACAGCCTGAAAAATACAAGTACAGTCTTCTGTGGGGTTATGTTTCTGTTCTCACTATTTCATGAGGTCAGTGAAGGGTTTTCAAGCTGAATTCTCCTACACTGTGCCCTTGCATGCTTTCCTGAAAACAGGTTAGTGTTTGTACTTGCTCTGTTTACAAGCATTAATTTTTAAAGAAAAACAAGTAAAAAAATATCTTATGAATATGTTATTTACTTTTACAGTATCGAGTAGAATAGACTTTAAAGCATTATCTGCTTTTACATGAAGCTGACAGGTTAATTTTTGGCATTTTCTTTCTTTTTTATTCTACAGTACACCGCACGAACAAAAAAAAGGTATTAGTGGTCAGTGGCCACTTGTGGGGCAGCCCTCTTCATTGTCTTTACTTCCAGCTTACATGAGCATTGCTACAATACTTGGACACTCCAGTCAAGGACCAGAGCATCACTTTTGGCAAAAAATAGGGAATAAGTGGCTTAGATTGCCTCAATGGGGCAAATCTATGAATAAGATGGGTGGAGGGCTGTGTTTGGCAAATCTTGGTTGGTTTATATGTAGTGACAGCAGGGAGAGAGGAAGACCCCAGCTGCACTTCCCACCCCACTTCTCAGGCCAACTCAGGAGGCTGAGGCTGGTGGGCTGAGCCACCTGTGGGAGCAGCTTCTCACCCCTTCTCACCCCTTCTCACCCCTTTTCACCTCCTCTCACCCCTTCATTTGCTGCACAGGTCTGAAGAGACCGATGTGGTGATGGCCGAGGTGATGAGCTGTGACTCCATGGGATCTTTTTGACCTTTTGCATTGTGCCACATGTTGTTGCTGTGGTGGGCTTCCATAGGGCTGGAAGTGGTGTGGGTGGCCAGGGCAGGATTGAAGGGCACGGGGCAAAAAAAGCAGGCTGGGTGACAAAGACCTAGGACCTGGTGAGTAGCAGAGACCTGACTAGCAAGAGAAAAGAAGCTTCTTGTTTGTTTTATTACTTTTCTCACATTGTTGAAGCAGAAGAGCAGCCTTGGGGAACCACACTGAGAGCTGTTTTGCTCTCTCAAAGTCACAAACTCTGAGCCTCAGTGTCCTGGGAGAACATCCTTCCTAATAAATTCACCTGCCACTCTCTGCTGCCTGGCTTTTGTATCAGCAGAGTATAAATTAGGCCATTGCTCTGAAGCACCAACCTCTCTTTGCTAGTGACAGATGAGGGGATGCAAACGTAATCAAAAGTGCAAATTAATCCAATCTGGTTCATTTAATCTTGGTTCAAATGAAATGCTCCAGGGAGGCAATGGGCACTTGCTCTTCAGCATGTGCTGGAACTTGGTCTCTGGCTTACAGAAGTGTTTCCATGCCAGCCTTGCAGCAAGGCTGAGCAAGGGTATCAGCAGCTTTTAGGATGCAGACTGGCAGTGTAGCCACAGCCCAGAGTCCCCACCTTGCAGGGACAGTATTTCCAATATAAATTCCTGGACTGGAGAGGGGCAAAGGACTGGGGAACAAATTGTAAAATATCCAACAATTACCATTTCAAAATCAAAACCTTATTATATTGACTGAATGGTTTTGTGGTGATGAGGATCAGTGCAGTGAGGGACCAGAGAAAGGGAAAATAATGTATGTGTTTGACAGGATCTCCCATGATCTACCCCAGTACATGGAGAAGGGGAAGCCAGCTGAACAAAGTGTCCTCTTTCTCACTTGCTATGGAGAGGGAACAATAACCCTTCTGGGTTCCTTTCCTCCACTCCATTAAATCAGCTGAATACCTAGTTTTTGGTATTCATCTTGAATCATTATTTCATATTCAAACCTATATAAATGGAAATGAAGAATACGCTGAACAGTTTCTTCTGGAAGTTACAGAAAACATTGTGTTTATATAAGCAACCATTCTTCACTGTGCATTATAGGCCTGCCTGGGTGTCAGTGAAAAATCATTTGCAGAATGGGTGTACATGTATTGTCTGTTGTTTAGAATGCCTATTTTTGTGAAAATGATGCTAGTCCAAATAATTAGGTGTAATGGAGAGAAAGTATTAGAGAATCTACAGAGTGCTACGAAAAGGCTGAATTTGCTCTGGAAGAAGGCTTAGGATTTCATTACTCACATTGCAGTCTCCAAGAGCAAGGTAACCTGAAAAGAAAAGGCACTGCTTCGACAAATCACTTTTATTTTGCTTCTTACAATAACTCACAGGCAAAAGACAGATTGGTTTTTCGATGCATTGTGTCAGATAATTCTCTCTTCTTACTCAGCCACCCTCCCCCAACATTAACTTGACTGTAATGGCAATTTGATTGTACATGTAGACATCCCTCTTGTAAAGGGAAACAGTTGTTTCTCTACAGCACCACAGTCTATGTTTCCCCTTTGAAACAAAAGGTCCCAAAGGGTTCTGTGTGTTCCAGAGGAGGAGGTGGGATCAGGCAGATGTCATTGTCCTTGCAACTGGCAGCCATCAGGACATCACCAGTGTCACCTCGTGATTTGATCTCATGCCCTTAACTGGAGGAGTCAAGGAATGTCTAAGGGATCTGGAAATGGGATGTTTTTATGAACACTGGGGCATTTAGTCCCACAGAAATGCACAGTGCTGGCCAGGAGCTAAAGCCAGTAAGAACACTTGGAAGATAAATTCCCATTTTAAGGGATTCAAAGACTCACAATGGGAGAAGAGATCAGGGGAATTGGTGAAGGTCCTTGCTTCCTGAAGGTTCTGCTATGGTAGGGTATAGCTTCAGGGTCACTGTGCTGTTTTGACTCAGAAAGGAACATGACTTTCACCATTTCTCAATGTTAACTTTGGAGGTATGAAAAAATAAATCTGAAAATACAGAGGAGACCATCACTACTGAGATAAAAAGCAATGAGGTAGTGAAAGACCAGAACTGTGTCTCAAAATCACTGACAAAGCAGAGAAAGAGCCCAGACAGTTTCAGCCAATGCAAAGGCAGTGAGAAAAAAATAGGCTTTGCTGGGTAGGACTTGGGGAAAAAAATCCTTAACTTATTGACTTCCAGCCTTCTGTCAATATATGCCTTGAAAAGGTAAATCCAGCAACCAAATTCCCCTTACAGAAAAAAGACTCTGAAAGAAGCTTTTAAAATAAGGAAATGTTTTCCTCCATAGAGTAATATATTCAGGGTCAATCCTATATATGAACTCTGTCTTAATGACATCGTTTCTCCATCCTAATCCATTTATAAACTGAGTCAGTGAAGTATCAATTAACCTCAGATCATTAATTTTAAATACACTATCATTTTAAATTTTCTTCCCCCCTTTAACTTCTGTTATGGCCTATGGGGAGAAAAAAATAATCCTTGGGTCCTTGGCCTTCAATAAATCATTTCTTAATGTACCAATGTAAGCATTTAGCTTACTTTAATGCTTGGTCTTTGAGCTGCAGAAGACATTTCTATGCCTTTAATTCTGGTCTCCATCTTTTACTTCCCCAGCTGGAATGTTTTACCAGAAGAATTAGTCTCAGCTCTTTTTTGGGTTGAGAATGTGGATCTCCTTTTGAGAGAAGGAACAACTCAGGATCTGTAAAGAAAAATTCATGCTTTTGTTTCGTTAGATCATAATTTTGTTTTAATTTTATTATAGTTACTTTTAATGTGTTTTCCATATTTTTAGGTTTTATATTTAATTTTTACTTTCAGAGACTTTTTTATTTAATTGAAGGTTTAAAAGAGTAGGATATTCATTGCATTTATAATGTACCAAGAGATCCTCTGCCATGAGCTTTTTAGACATTTTGTAGTGTCTCTTGAACATAGGAGGGTCCATGTAAATGTAAGAAAAAATTTTTTCACTTTGAGAATGTCAGAGCACTGGAACAGGCTGCCCAGAGATGCTGTGGAGCCTTCCTGCCTGGAGACATTCAAAACCCTCCCAGATGCATCCCTGTCTGACCTCCTTCAGGTGATCCAGCCCTGGCAGGGGGATTGGACTAGATGATTTCTTGAGGTTCCTTCCAACCCCTGACATTCTGTGATTCTGTGTAACCTACAGGCACTATTTGTTATACAACATTTAGGTCCTCTCAGGGTTTTAATCTTTTTCATCTCAGTGACCAGCTCTGAGTTAAATCTTTCAGGAACTAGTAATGCTGAGTGGACCAGGGACCTCTTGTCAGCACCTTCTCCTTCCAGATTTAACCATTTTTTCTGACACGGTGGGCAATGTGTGGAAATTTTGATCATGGTTCAGTTTGCTCTAGGGTGAATCCACAAGGTTGACCTCACTGCTCTGCCAATTTATAGCCATAACCAACAGTACTTGTAATAGTTCCAGAGGGATTTCTGAGTATTATGGGAAATTACACAATTCTTTTTTTCAGGTAGGAGCTCTGTTTATTACCTGAAGGACACCCACCCCCTGGCTTGTTTGCTGCTTGGCTCACATTTGTCCATGACTCCACTATGAGCAGTTTCCCTGTGGAGCTCCTGAGGAAACATAGACTCTGAGAGCTTTGCCGGAATTGATTCTTCTGCTTTTGAAAGAAAAATAACATTGTCATGCCAGCTGACTTTACTCTTTTTCTTATCAGCTTTTTAAAAAGATGAAGTGTTTAAATCTCAAAAATTAACCACATCAAAAATAGGGAAAAAATTAAAGCCCCTAAGCCCCTGCCAAAGAGATAAAATCCACAGTTTAATTCTGAAATTTTACCTGCAATAAGTTTAATAATAAGTTTAATAAGTTTAATAAGTTTAATAGTACAAATCATCAAGGAAATTACATCTCATTTCACTGAAGAGTGTTATGGGAATCAGAACATATTCTATCTGGGTAGGTGAGGGTTAAAGTGATGAAAGTTTTCAGTAAACAAAATGAATCAATGATGCTTTCTTTCAAACCAGATAGGCCCAGTGACAGGTTGAAATATGACAGCAAATCTCTGCAGAAAAGGTATCTGGGCAGTTGTCTGGTAACTGTTGACAGGCTTATGCTTGTCGTATCCATAGAAAATGTAGGAGAATATACAACACAAGCAGAAGTTGGTTGTATTGCTCTGTAAGTGTACAACTCTAAACATGCTGTCCTGAGCCATTCTTCAGCCTGCCCTGATATTACTTCTCTAATCTGCTTTAGCTTATGCTCTTTTCTGGAATGTGCTTGCACGCTCTTCTCCTCTCTTCCCCTCACTCTCCGCTGCTTTCCTCACCAGCAAAAAACCTCCTGATACAGCCTGGCTTTTCTATTGCACTCAGGTCCTATGTACACAATGACTAATTCTTAACTCTGACTTTTATTCCAATGTGTGAAGAGCTCCTCTTGACCTCCTTCTGCCAATGAGCAACCTTTGGCTTTTCCAGAGACATTTGCTACATAAGGCAATGAATCATTCTCTGCAGTACAGTGGCATTTGAGAGCCTGAGACAACACAAAATTGATGCAATCTAATAACAGAACAACTATGCATAAGAGATACTGTATAATTGATCTGGATGGGAGATAAGCTGGGTAGGTGATTGGGTGGCCAGGAAGGAAGGATTTAGGAGTACATTTACATTCAAAATTTTTTTTGTAAAAAGACATTTCAAAATAAGAATTTGCTGTAGGTCTAAAGAAAATTTTTTAGAGTATGATAAAACAGATTATTAGACTAATTACAATCCTATATGTTCACAGTCCATATATTTAAGTAAAATTAATACTGGAAAGCCTTGGTGAGAGTTTAAAATGTTACAAAATAAAACCCACTTCCTAGCATATTTTTTATGCTCCTCCTTGAAATGCTCCTTGAGGTGCCAGGCCAACCATGTCAGTGTTTTGTCTGTGGAGGGGTGATGAGGTGCTGCCTGAACCCCTGCAGCCTTCAGTGGGAAAAGAAGGATGTCCAGTCTCTCCCCTCTTTGCCAGGTGAGTTGTGAAGGTCTCTTACTCCACTTTCTTAGGATCCCCTTGGGTTTATTTTGCTCAGGTTTTGCAGCACAGTTCGTTTCGCTGGCCACTGGTTCCTAGTTAAAATGGTTTTTAAAAAAATTCTCTTTTCTACCTCTAGAACTGGTTTTACCAGAACATAGCAAGTTTGCACTTCTCTCTACTGCACTGCTTTGACAGCTAAAATCAGCTCCAGCAAGACAGGGTTTCAGATTATGCACTTTCAGGGCAATATAAAACCTGTAAGTAATGGCAAAAATCATATTTACTGGCAAATATTACCTGGATTATTTTGTTCAGTCTTAGTGTAGTACCCTGTCTCTGTTGGAAGCTGTGCTGAAAGGCTTAGACAGAGCTAACTATGACCTTCAGGAAGACCATAATAAACAGGCTCACTTGTTTTTATAGCTGTCAAGCCTTTTTTAATTGTGCATGATACATTGAAGGATAATTAGTTGTCAAATGAAAAGGAAGGGCATGCTCTGGAGTCAGTGCAAACATCTTCATCCTCAATGCCAGACGTGGCAAGCAGTCCCTTTCAGCAGAAAAATCAGTCTGTTCCAGCAACGTGCATTCCAGATACTTGTGATTGTGCCTTTTCCCTTCAAAATCTGCCATAAAAATGCTCTTTCTCTTCCATGGACCCCTGGAGAGAGAAACCAATCCTGAGAGCTCAGGTGTGGCAAAGGCATGTAGCAGATTTGTGGGGTGATAAAGGCCCCCAAAATTTCCATTATAATAAAGTGTAACGTAGCTTCACACTGCTCATTGCTCAGATGAAAATATGGTTCCTTGTAAGACAAATATTCAAAAGTATAAAGTATTTCCAAACTGTTTTTTGATGCTTTGTACAAAAGCACTCCCAGCACATACTTTTACATAAAATTTGAGTTTCATATCGTGTCATTGTTTCATATTGTTTCCTTTATTATATTACTAAAGGAGTATATTTTTCCTCTGTTTCCATTTTACGAAAACAAAAATGTCTGATGTATAAAGGAGTAGATCCCATGTCCACCAGCAGGGAAGCAGCACTTGTGAAATTCATTTGCACCTAACTACAAAGTGTATGCTTCAAATCCTTTGACTTTGTGCTGTAAGAAATGGGACCATTCAAGCAATTAACTTCAGATATTTGTTTAGATACTTTGGTGAATCGGGCCATAGTTTAAGTGAGAAAATGTTAGCTAGTGATTGGTCTTCAAACCACTTCATTGCAAAACATATTGGCAATCTAAAACTACTCTATTAAACACAGGTAAACAAGGAAACTGCCATGAGTCAGGAGGCAAAACTGAGCTAGAGCACAGCCAGCAGCCTGGATCTTAGGCACTGCTTGGGCAGAGTGGCTTCCCTCGCCCTGTTTTTTGGATTTTATTTGTATGATGCCATGTAGTGCACCCAGGACCCCCTTTTAACCCTGCAGGGCAAAGCCAGGCAGGTTGGAATGTCTTGGAAAAATGCCAGACTCGGATGGCAAGCTCTGGGGCCAGCCTGTGCTCAGCCTGTGCTGTCCTTTGCTTCTTATTGCTGTGGACCTCTCCTGGAACTTTGTACCCAATCTCAGTTTTCCCATTCATGAAGGATAAATGCAAGATCATATCACATATATTAAAGGACTCAAATATCAATACACATACAGTCCTTCAGAGAGACAACTCGTGGAACAGAGAGCAGCTCCCTGGTCAGGTCAAGTTGTAAGTTAAGTGCAAGTCCACATTCTACCTGCTTCAATCCAAGGACTCAAATGTGCCCATGCTACTGCTGGTGCCTGGCTGTCAGGCAGGGTTCCCAATGCAGTATTAGGAGATAGTACACAGGGCTGAAGTCATCTTGTGTAAAATTAGGCATAAATAGATCTTATGAAGCCACAATGAGAGCAAGTAGCATCCTAGCCCTGTAATAGTAGCTTCTATTGAAGTACTTACCATTGGGAATGGACTCACACACTGCATTTTGATAACAATTTTCTAAGGCCATTTCCCAGGTATAGAAATGTAACCTTTTTCAATTTAGCTAGATGCTATAGACCTAATTTTTGCAAAACATGGCCATGTTTTAATCTCATTGTGCATATGCAGTGCATCCTTCTGCTCATTGCCATTCAGCCTGCCATTCACCAACACTGTCGAAAGCTTTTCATTTCACATCTCAAAGATGAAGTCTTAAAACTTTCCTTACCTTTCTTTATCACAAATCGTTTTATCACAACAAGAAGAATGAGTCCCAGAGGCCTCAGGGTATAATGATGGGTGAGATTAGCCCAACAACTAAAACACCTGCGTGTCCCTTCCATAAATGTGCACAGTTCCTCTGCCACAATTTGGATCATAATTTGGATAATGAACCTACTGTCATTTAACTGGAGTTTGTTTTGCTGCGTGATACATGGCAGCTCTTTATTTTCAAGGAGATTTTGGAATGCTGATTTCATGTAGGTGTCTCTAAAACCTGGCTGGACATGTTTTACTCAATTTTTCTCAAATAGCAGCTGTCAATCTGCAGATCAAAGAGACTTTAACTACATTTAGCAGAAAACTAAAGGTTAATAACATTACTCTGAACAATGTAAATATAGTAAAACCACCTTGTTCTGGAATACTAACTACTCTAGCACAAAAGTAAATCGAACTTGTCCAAAACAGTCAGACTCAGTCCATAATCCATATCCAGGAATTATTGAAGGCAAATGAATAAGCACCAGGTCCACAGCTTGAATAAGTCAATAGGAATTCTTTCTTTGGCTTTGAGGGGCTTTGAGTCCTGAGTCTTTGGTTTTAGTCTGCCCCTGCTAACTGATGTCAGTGATGCACAAACTGATGGCAGAGGTCCTGTTTCAAAACTGAGTATAAAACTCCTATCATCTCAATTGGAATAAATTATCCAAAGCTAGATGGATGGTGAGGATGTAAGTTCATGACCACAGCCTTTAACTTCAAGAGGTCTTCCAGCCAGGGGCAATTCACAGCCCTAAAGCATGAGGAAGTTTGTGGTTCTAGCTATGGGTTTACTGTTCACATGAATGCTTGAAGAAATTTGAGCTCTTAAAGTCCTTTACTGCCAAAAATGTAGCACATAGGCATGATTTATGTAGGAGCAGAGAGGTTTTCATGTTCTCACTTTGAACTGTATCATTTTTCTATAATTTACACTTTCTTTTCTTACTCATAGTAATAATACTAATATATTCCTTACCTGTTTCATATTTTAGTATGCCTGAAAAAATTCTCATTTATAGAATTACAAGATGTGTTTACTTAGAAAACTTCATTGCTCACAGTTTTGCAGATACTGACATATTGTAAATAGAAATGCTTCTGTCATTGTAGCAAGACTATTAATTTTTAAACCTACTGCAATAAAAATAATTGACATTTTAAATGAGCCATAGCATTATAGTTGCTATAAGTGTTAATGAAAAAATGAAGAAACTTCATGAGTAATAAAAGTCATAGCTTATACCAGACTGAATTTATGTATACTCTATAAACTCAGTTTTTTAATGGATCCACAGGTTTGGTCTGCTCTGTTTTACCATGCTTTTCCAAGTGTTAGCAATACTGCAGCACTGCTACTCTAAATGCTACTGCTGTCATTGTGGGGGCATAAATTAATTTTGCTCAGTCTTGAAGCCATTAGCAACTGCTTAACAAAATCAGAAATCAGTCTGGGTTTGTGCTGTTGGAGCTGAGGCTTTCCTTGGGATGAAAGCTGCCCAGAGATTTGGGTTGAGTTGGCAGCTTTGTGTGTCTTTGAAAACTCTTTTGTGCCACGAATATGAAATAGTGGGGACTGGAAGAAAAAAATATTGGCAATGTAGCAAAATTTGAACTCAAAACACTGTAAAAAGATCCTTGAGAGCACTGCCAGACACTGCATCCAGCAGATCTGCATAATTTTTTCAGCGTTCATGCTTGCCATATTTTGACCTGCAAAATCTATTTTACCTCTTCCAATTTCCCTTTAAGATATTGCTTGTTCAAACTTATGTCTCTTTTTAGTAGAATTTGTATGCCTATTTGTTGACAGGGAAGTGCAAGACCTTTGAGTGTATGAATTGTCAGAACAACAACGAATGTGCCACATTTTCCCCTGGAGGTCTCTACAGCAAGATCTCTACAGCCTTTGAAAAAAAGAAGTATTTATAGCATTGTCTCACCGTTTGTTGTTCTGATGCAGAAGAAAATGAATGTAACTCTGGGGTCTGTGTTGTGAAGAAAGTATTAGTTAAAAAAAATCATAGTTACTCCTCTGAATCTAAAATGGATTTTCTGGTTCTATTTTGTTGTGTTTTGTAAACATACTTCAAACACTCACATTCAATACACAAAGGTTATCTTTTATACCCCTGAAAAGCAGCTACTAACTTTTTTGTATATTGGCACTTGGAGTATTCTCTTAATTGGTTGCACTGTGGGTGAAACCCACATGGGTCCTTACAGAGTCTGTCACCTGCCTAATAACTCTTCTTCCATGAAACTCCCAACCAAACTTTTCTGCTTCTTAGTCTCTCTCCAACAAATGCCAAAGCCATGTTATGAAGGTGATTTTTTGGTATACAGCAAAGAGCCCACCAGTGGATTAGAAGCACCACGTTAAAGGAAGTGTGGAGCACTTCTCTTTGCTACCTTGCTACTGAAACAAAAGTTTTGTGCCAGACTTGTAACTGCAAGAGATCTAATATTTGTTATCTGTGATATTTTAAAATTTTCTTCCAGCTTACAAGACTGAAAAGTAAAGTTGGCAAAGGACAGTCTGTATTGAAAGTGAACTGCTACTAGCTCAAAAATGGAAATTTCTTGTTAAAAATAATTTTCTGTTTTATTGATAGTAAATGATGAGAGGAGAAGTGACTCAGCATTATAGATAGCTGTTAAGTCATGCTATGAGATAAAGAATATCCAGGGCATTCCATCATGAAGTAAGCTTCTTAGTGGTATTAAGAACTACTAATTTCACATGACTCTCACAAAACTGCTCTTGAGGTATTATATTAAAAAGTCTTCTAGGTAAGTATTTCACTGCTCTAAGTGGAAATATCCAAGGAGGGGAAGTGCCTTTTCCAAGAGCTATGAATGTTTTTGAAACCTCAGGGCTACCTTATGATTAAATATTGGGGAAAAAATACTTTTAGAAAACTTCTACATAAATCACCATGGTATGAAAGCTGGTGAGGACTTCTGGCTCTGAGGCCCTGAGTTAGCTCATTGCTCTCCATCTTACCCACTGCAGCACTGGATTCACTTTGGTTTTGCACATTGGTTTTATAGGTTACTGCTATATTTCTCTCACAGTAAAACACCTCAGCAGCGAACACCAACTTAGTGTGGAAAGTAGTGACTGCAGGTATGTCCAAGGGAATATCTGTCACAACATGCAGCCTGAAACTCCCTTCCAATGCACTTTGTAACCATGCTAACCTGTACTGAAAAGCATCAGCAATGGGGTTTGTCATGAAATCTGTTTATCCTTTCAACAAAGTTCTCCAGAAAACTGCCTGCCATGTTGGTTTGGTAAGGCAAATCCTCACTGCAGACATCAGTCAGTGTAGCTACGTGAGTTGGGATGGGATATTTGTAAAATGAGACCCACACAGGTCTCCTGGACAACACCCCTGGTACCAGCAGTTGCCATGGGTCACACAGAGTGTCTATAGAAATTGTACAACTTCTCTCTCTTCATCCTTCGCTGCTCCCAAGTCCTCTTTAAGGTCAAATCCGAATTGTCTTTGGTTTGAGTTCCAGAAGACCACCATGGTCTATAATCTGCCCACAATGCCAGCTGTCCTCCCCATATTGACCAATTTCCAAATGACCATCTTTGTGCTTTTTCCTATTCTGTGCCTCATGTCTGGGGAAAAATGATTTACTGATAACACTCTTCAACCAACCCCACTGCTCTTCTGCAAATCACTCCCTAAACTTCTTTCTTTTATCTTGACATCTTGAAACCCTGGATGGTTTCAAGGGGTCTTACATGCCAAGTGTCTTACATGCCAAGACTGACATCTGTCATGGTGACCAGGACTATCTGCCTGTTTCTGGCTGTCTGTATTTGTTTTGCTACAGTGTTGACTCCAATGAGCTCTGATGACACCTACACAGCAGCACAGAAGCTATAAAATGATGCACAGGTTAGAGGTAAGTACTTTGATGGGGAAACTGATTTTCCCAGATTTTTCTGGGAGGAGGTTCATTGGGAGCCATGATGACCAAGTTCACTCTAAGTTCTCTTGCTATGGCCTACTTACCATTTCTGACTATAGATCTCACTTTTGAGGACCTTATGCATTCATTTTTTGTAAGCAGACACTGCTACATTCTGACCTCTGCACCATGGACAGAATTGTGCCCTACAGTCCCCAAACCATAGATGATTATAGGGACAAATTGCAGGTGCCTCCTGTCAGGCAGTGCAGTAAAAGGTTGAGATCAACCTGTGTTATAAAACAGAAAATGAACTTACAAAAAGAAAAACATTAAGAAAACAATAAAATCGTGTGACTGAAAAGGCCTGAATCAGATGTTTCATCAGAGGAGTTTGTTACCAAGATCTCTGACTGGGACTGGCTGAGGGGATACAGGATCTACAGAAAACCAACACATTTCTGGAGGGGCAGCAGCCAGCCAGGATATCCCAGGGCATCCAGCTTAGCGTCAGATATGATTTGGTCAATGAACAATAGACTTGCTTTCTTTTTCTAGATATCAGTTTGGGGCTTTAATCAAATAGGAGTTTTCACAGAAAATACCAATCTATCTTTGAAATTGCTTTAGCAACGAGGCTTTTAATCCATCAGTATCTGTAAATTATTGTCAGCTTTGATGGCTGTTGGTTTTATGTGCCAATCATGGAAATGCAGTTTCATAATGTTGTGATTTTTAGCTGAACCAGATGCATACAATACCAAACATAGGATCCTGCATTTGCATGGCCAATTAAAAAGAAATGTATGCTACTATCACTTTTTGATTCTATGGCTGTTTTTTTTTTATTTAGAAACTTTTTTTTTTTAAATAGTATTTTACTATAGGAGAATAATTTAAAACACTTCACTGAGAATGCTGGATGTGATAAAGGACTTCCAGGACATATGGTGAGACCATTAAATGGTTCCTTGTTTAGTAATAGCTGTTAAAATGGGAAGCTTAACTTCATGCAGGTTTAAGTAGGGGCTCAGGCAGCTGATTTAACAGATTCCTCTAGGAACATGCCATTGAACGGGAAGTCAATTTATATTTTACTTCATTTTACTCTGTGTGTATCAGTGTGTGTACAGAAGTGCCAGAAGAAGCACAGGAAGGGCAAAAACCTCAAAATATGCAGCATAGATGCAATGATGGGAACCTGAAAGCAGATGGAAAACTGAAAGGGCGTGACTGACTATAACTTTTGGGGACAAGATGTGGATGAAGTAACATAGAATTAGGAGGAGAGAATCTGCCTTTCTGTGTCCATAGGAAGAGGGGTAGGGGCCCAATTAGTAAGCTTGGTTTGTTAAAATGAAGTTGTTTGAGAAACTAAAGATCTGTAGACTGTAATGAGATTGTATAGGAATTCTTAAACCATAGGACATAAACTGGGGCTGGTGCTTTCTAAAGGAAGTGATGGATTGAATACTCATCTCTCTCTAATTTTAGGAAAAAAGACCAAAGAGCTCTAACTTTAGCCATGCAAAGTCAGGTACCATGAGTATCCTTTAGAAGTACCTCTTCATTCTCTCTTCACTTACTGTGAACAAAATCTAGGCAGTTAACTTCAACTTGGTACAAAATAAAGTGAACAGAGAGCTAAAGTGAGGTGAAAAAGAGCATATATGCCTCTTTCATATCTAGAAGGATGCTGTTTTATTCACTCCAGGTAGGACTGGTGGATTATAGTTCTATGTAAATGACCCTCACATTGAATGCGTGTTTTTTTTCAAGTTTCCCTATTGTGTTTGAGATGTAAATAAATATAAAAAACCTATCAGACTAGACAGAGCCTGCTCTGCATTGCCACACTTCATTTAGTTTCTAAGGGACAAGCTTTAGGAAAAAAATGAGTAATCTGTAGGCTCTCTGTAGGCATGTTTCTGAAAACATGCTTAGGAAACTGAATCTTGAGGAGCTGGTGGCCGTCAGACTGTATACACTAGAAAATGACAAAGACAAAATAAGACAATGGCTTGCTGCTGTCTGTATGCTTCCTGTGATGCTCTGACAACTGTAGCAATTTTATGATGTTCTCACTTCAAGTGATGGAACTGATGAGAGGAAGGCAGATCTAGTGGAAAATTAGAAAATGCATTAGTTGGCCCTGAGACAGAGAGAACAGTGAAAGATTTCTTACAGCAAATTAGAACCACCTGTTATTTCTTTCCCCCTACATTTTAAATTCAATTATTCATTCCAGGTCTTTCAAAATACGGTGAGAAAATGAAATTAGCAAATATTGCTTTTTACATCAAATTTCAACCTTTCAGCCTATTTTAATATAAAAATATTTGCTGGAGCAAGCAGTTATGGAAGATAGTTGCATGATTTATTTTTCCTTATTGTTATATAGTGCTTCTGCTCTGCAGATATCAGATAGATGAAGCAAAGCGGTCTCTCGTTTCAGGTATTTTCTATTATTTTTTCTTTTGAATAGCTTGTCACAGTGAATGATGAAAAAAAATGTTTCATGGGTTAAGATCACTACAAAAAATCTCCATATTTTTATTGGAGTACCTCAAAATTTCCCAGAGGACAATTTCAGAAGTCCTTCCTCTGCCTGTTTAATAAATCTTTTTTCTGATAACCTTAGGGAATATTTTGCATGAACTGTAGGGACTGCAGCCCATGCCTGAAGCCTGCAACAAGTCAAATCCTAAAAGTTTTGCTGTGTACATCCTCAATTTAATGTCACTGGTAAAGTCAGGGAGAACGTAGGCTGTCCTTGGTTTCAGTAAATCTTCAGGACATGGGCAGTAACCATTTGCCTCTGAGAAGGGAAAATTATTGCATTCGTACATTTTACAGTATAATCACTGGATTTTGCAAAATAATAATTAGGGCCTCATTTCATTGAAACACTTGGGAAAGTTCTTAGTTAAACTTTAAGCAGGAAAAAAAAAACGTTTAATGGTCACTATATTGTTTAGCTGAACAAAACTATTTTATTTTAATTCCTTCTGAAGGGGCACATTCTTTCCATCACCAGATCACTTTTCAAACCTGTGAATTCAGGCATACTAAATGAAGAACCCAACAGTGTGAGCATTCAAAGGAGGACTTCAAGTTACTGGAGTTTTTTTATCAGCTACCTTTTCTTTATGTGAAAAAGCCTGAAGATTGCAGCTCTCTGTTTTTTCCTTATTCTCTGGTTGTGCCAAGGGAACAAGGTATAGCAGCTTGGGAAGCTGGAAGGTGTCTACTTGTGCTGTTTGTTGCTAGAGCCATCAATCTTGATCAGAGCTGGCAAACATATCAGGCCTTTGTACAACTGTCAGCAATAATATTCTTCACTGTTTGAGTAACAGAGCCATTTGGGAAAGTATCTTGGAGAAAAAATCAACAGCTTTTTCTCCTTGCCCCATTAATTAAAATGGCCACATTCTGCCTGTCAATATGTTCTTTGGAGGCAGTGGAAAAATGGGGAGATGGTTTTTGCCCAAGGATGTGTTGGATCCAAAAGTGACGTAGTCCTGCACTTGCACAGTGTTTCAGTCCGAAGGGTCTGTCCGCTTGGCTGGCTGCGGAGTCAGAAAACTGAAATATTTTTCCTACACCTTGTCATCACCTTTATCTATAAATGATCCAAACCCAGCAAACTTTCCCTATTCTTGGAAATCTTTGCGAAGCATATCAAATTTACAAAGCTTCAGGGAAAATTATAACTTGTCCTTAAAGTGCCCTTCTCTTCTCATTTGTCCTGTTGGTTATGGAATTTTTATTAAGGCAGTTTGTCCCTCTACTTCTCACATAAGCACCAGAAGATATATTACCCTGCAGTGTAAGCTATAAAATAATAGAAATGCAATGTACAATTAATAATAATATTAATTAAGCTAACACAAAAGGGAAATTTATCCCCTTTCATCAAAGTCCTCCCCACTGTGTCCCTTTGTCCCCACCCCCCTCCGGTGCCCCTGCTCCTGCACTCCTTTGGTCCTCCTGCTCCTCTACTCCATCACCTATAGGGAAATCTGTTGTTGTGACTAAGAACCAAGGGTGAAAATGGCTTTATTACCTGCAAGCAGATCACAAGGCAAAAGAAAAGAGCAGGGGATGCTGCTGCAGAAGCAGCTGAACCAGGACCACACTGCTCATGTCAGAAAAGTGGTGTCTGCTGTTTTAGTTACACTCACCACTACAAGGAATAAAATGGCAAAGCAAAAGCTTCATCGTAGCACTTAGAAAAATGTCATCATCATTATTTTTTCTAATACTTACACTAACACTTGTTGCTGAACCCAGTGAATTTTTGATGGCAAGAGTATTGCAAGGAGAGGGCATAGCTGCTTCATAAGACACTTGTATTTGCATCACTCTTAAGTTCCCTCAGTGTCTGGCCAAATGAAACCTCCAAAAGTGAATGTTTCTTTTTGTCTCACCATCTGCTTTTGCTCTGTTTTTCTTAAGGGATTACTTGTTCATTTGTCTTCAAAGCAATAGAAAAATTGTCAAGATTTTTCTCAAGAACAAATGAAGTCTTGAAGTAATCTTAAATATCCTCAGATATTTGTTTGGTTGGTTTTTTAATGGTGTAGAGATGCTGCTTCTCTTTGATAAAAAGAAAGTCAGACAATTATAAAACAGATTTAAAATTATTCTGCTGAAGACAGGGTCATGTATATTACTGCCCTTCATCAGCATGTGGGTGTTCTTGCCATGTCTGTAGCAGAAGCCTGTGCCAACACCATGATCACCTCCTCCACCTGTTTTTTCACTTGTACTAATGCATCTAACACCCTCTGTGTCACCGCCTCCAAAAACTCTGTCAGGTTTATGGAGATGTATTTGCCCAAGGTGTATCCAAGAGATGTCTGGAGATTTTAGGAAAAGTCACTGGGGTTCCGTGGGCATGTTACCCCTCATAGATGTCCTTTGTCTGGTGTCAGATGACAGGTGGTGTGTGTTTCTAGTCTTAAATAAAGCTACAAAAAGCTGCAACAGCAGGACAGGATTTGAAGTATTAAGAATTGTTTAGTGAATCCAGAGAGCCCATTACTTTTATTACTGTCTCCTTGAATCTTCAGATATAAGCACCTTTGCTGAGAGGGCACAATGGGCCTCTAGACCTCTCTAACTCCCTGTCAGTGACCACCTTGCTCTGGACAGGTTTGCAGCTCACAGAGTAAAACATCAAATCACTTTCTCCTCTTTGGTCAGCCCCATCTCTGAAGCTGGAGACAGCAGGACCAATGCAGAGGGTGCCAGGTCCTGCCTCCCTACTCATCTTCAAAGCAGCTGCCATAGCCTGTGGGTGAGTTGGGGCCATGGGCCATAGAGCATTTTTTATCTGTCTGTGATGCACAACACAGCCCCACTGCAAGAGTCAGGGCTCCAAGACTGAGAAAAGATAACTTACCTTGGTTTTCCTGCCCCTTCCTATCTGTCCCACTGAATTTTAGAGGCCCACACATTTGCCATAGGGAGTAGCTGGCACTACACACCCATGTTATGGGTCAGCTGCGATGGGAAAAGCTGCTGTCACTCAAACATGAACTCTCTTGTTTGTAAATCACAATGAGCAGGTCTGGGTTAATCCTGTTTCCAGAAAGTTGTTTTGATAGGTTATGCACCATCACACACAAGCAGCTTTGCCATATCCCCAGTGGGATGTGTTTCCAGCTCTGCACCCAGCTCTGAAACAGCTCCTGCCAGATGCCTGTGTTGGACTGTGTGTGGTGGTGCACATCAGCTCAGCCACCCTCAACTGATTGTGCTCCCTGATCAAACATACACTGGAATGAATCAGGATCTGCCTGCCTTGCTTCAGTTTAATGAAGTTTTGAGTTCCTGTGAAACGTGACTTTCACCTCAGGTGCAGTGCTGCTATCTAGGGCTTCTTTACTTCCCCCCAGCTGTACTCAACACATTTGGGTACAGCTGTAGAGCCCATATCCTAATCTAGCCATCTCCAGCATGTAGAATTTGTACTTAATGTGGGGGTGGGACAGGTGTTGGGAACAGGTGTCCAGGTGAGGAAACCAATCTCTGAAGGCTCTGGTTGATACGGGCAAAGGGGATGCAGTTGGGACACAACCCTCCTCTTCCTGTGTTTGAAATGGATTTCTTTTCTATGAGCAATATATCCCAGATTGTTTTACAAGACGTCTGCTTCCTCTTCTGCCGACTTGCCACTTTGAGGCTGTGCCCATGGAATGAAATACTTTAATTTTTATGTGTGTTATTACTTCCTTGCAAAAACTGCAATACAAGTTTTTGCCTCCCCTGCTCTCCTTTGTAGCACCTGAGACTTTTCCCTGACTGCAACCAGAAACCTGACAAAAGACAGCAAATCACCCAGGGTTCTGCAACTGAACAGAAGTTCTGGTGCCTGTTCACACCTGCCTGGGAGCAGCACAGGAACTGACAATGAATAAGATTGCCCCATAGGCAGCAACGCAGAGATTCAAATGTTGCCAGCCTGCTGAGTGGACTTCCTGGGCAGTAGGGCTTAGAGGACCACAGCTCTGACCCATTTTGTCCAGTTTAAGCACTCAGGAGCTTCTGGTGGAAATCCTGATTCTCACTTTAATTGAAGTTACAGTTCCTCTCCCTTGGCAGTGTCATTGGGGAATTACTATGCAGTTATCTCCTTTACCTTAAATCAAATTTATACTAGAGTTGGATGGGGGTTGTTTCCACTCCATTTGCAAAACATTTGTCCAAAATTACATAATATTTCAAATTATGTTATTATAAGATTATAGAATAATATACTGTCCAAACCTGCCCAAACCAGGACATATATGAACGTATAACATAGTATGTTATATTATGATATGTTCTGTTGTATTCTATTCTTTTATGGCTTTCTTGAGAAACCTTTGGTAGCAGAGGTACCCAACACACTAGTTTTAGGATTTGACCTATGGCACCAGTCACTCCTTCAAGGTCTGGGAATCCTAATCGCATTAGTCCAAAGTCACTAACAACTTCTGGAAAAAACCCAAAACCGCTTGTTCTTTCCCGTATAAAACCTACTCAAATTTTTTTTCTTTATTTACACAATAGAGTCATACAAGAATTTTAATTTGTTGTTTATTTTCATGGTAAGCACATTTTTACAGTGGATATCGTGTATTTTGTAACCAGGGATAAAATATTGTTTATTGGCTTCCTTACAAGATTTCTGGATTAAAAGTAGTTGCTACTGTTTATTTTCAACATGTTATGAGATTTTCTTTCCCCCAGTTACAATTGCAAACATTTGGAGCATGTAGCCAAAATAATTATTACATTATCCTTCTGGCATTGGATTAAAAGTTTTCCAGTTTGTTAAATTCATTAAAGATATGTTGATAGAACATGATTTTCTCTTACTGTATACCAAGCAAAGTATAGTGGCTTTTGCTTCTAAAAGTATTTCTTTTTTCTGTGTCATTAGTACATCAGGCCAAATGACTCAAGGAAAAGTTGAGTTACACATAGCTTCAGTTGCCTTGAACCTCATTTGACAGAAAATTCATAGAATACTCTTTTATTCTTAGTATCATATAAAACATTGACAATCATTTTTGGGCCTGAAGGGTATTCTCCCTAAATCAGAGACAGCAAAAGTGCTTGCATCTTAGCATGGAATCTGAAATTGATAGTGATTTGATTTAATGCTCACCAGGAAAAGGATATATTGCTGCTGGCTACGTGGGATTAATAGTAATTGTTACAGCCCTGCCAATAGTCTCTTTGGCTTCAGTTCTTGGAGGCTGACCTAATTTTGGTCCTATCAGTCTATTCTGAATCCTCAGAAAAGTTATAATATGGCTAGTACAGGGAGACATGTTACAGTTAATCTCTGAGTGTGTTTTGGATCTGCCTGGATTTAATACTGAAACAATTGAAAGTTGGAGACAATAGCAAACTGCAGGCAGTCAATTAATTAAGTTGATAATTAAGAGGGTCAGTCTATGTGACTGAGTCTCAGACTTTCAGACCTGATAGATTCTGACTGTTTCAATCATCAGCTGCAGTGAGGTAAAATTCCCATGCGTCAGTGTCTTTGAATCCTATTTTGCTGAGATTGGCAGCTGTAATTTTTTTAAACCATAAATCTGAAGACATAACAAAAAGATTTTTAACTAGAACAGCTCTGAAATTTCCATGTCATAACCAAATTCTGGAGACTGAGATCTTTTTGTAATAATTAGTAAAATATTTATGTTAGAAATCAAACTGGACAGTGCCCGAACTTCATGTTAGCATAGAATGAATTAAAAAAGAAAAAAAGAAAAAAAGAAAAAAAGAAAAAAAGAAAAAAGAAAAAAGAAAAAAAGAAAAAAAGAAAAAAAGAGAAAAAAAAAAGAGTCTTTGAGAAATAACAGGTAGCTCACATTTTATTTACAGAATGAAAAATGTGTTTCCTAGTCTTTTCTCTTCTGGTACAAATAACTCCCTGATGTTTATGTAACAGCTGTTCCCTTTCTCTTTGCTATGTGGCTTTTCAGTGCTGAGAGTCTGTGAAATCCCCCTTGTCTATGCAACCCCTAAGACTAGTGGATAAAAATATCTTCAAAAGCTGGACCTGAGGATTAGAGTATTAGACACCAAACAAAACAGCTCAGAAGTAGAGGTTTCAACCTACCCTGCATCTTTCTCCATGCTCATCTTCTGCCAGCCCATCTCCTCCTCTACTGGTGATACCAGCCCTTCTCTTGCTGCCATCCCTCTTGCCTTCACTGGTGTGAAGGGTGTTTTTGTTTTTCCTGCCATAACTGAAGAGGAATGTTCACCATTTCATCCTTTATGAGGAAGGAAATGAAACGCAAGAAGTGGATCCACATGGCATTTTCTGTGGAAGCAAAGCCAGTGCCAGGGTCTTCCTGTCCCCCCTTCTCTCCCATGTTGCAGTTTACCATCTTCTTGCTGCTATGTCCTCAACCAAACCAATCAAATGACTGCGATAGATGAAGGAAAAAAATGGGAAGCTTTTGGAGTGTAGCATTCATCTATTTATTTATTATCAGAGAAAGGAGTCAAAGTGATAAAATTCACTGTGAACTTACAGGAATGGCTGTTGAGCAGGTGGAGGAAAGACAAGAAACTCTTAAGGTACCTCCATAAAATACCATTATTCTGAATAGTATCAAGTGCTGGTCTTTTCTAGATAAGAAGTCTGGCCTAAGTGGGGGGTAAAATAGATTAATACGTATCAGAATTAAATAGCCAATATACCTGGAGCCCTTAGGCAAAAATATGATGCTGTTTAATTCACTGAAGACTATACTTCCCTGGCTGAGGAACTGTGGAGAAAAATGAAGGAGGAATTAATTAGGAAGTGAGAGAACACAAAAGTTCCCTTAAAGCAGAAGCAGGATTTGTTAATGAAGTGTTAACCTCTGCTGGCACTTGCATAAAACACATCATGTCAGGTGGAAAAACACCAAGCCACAGGGTTGGGTGGAGAGCAGCTGTGAGCAAGGCTCTCCTCCTTTCCATTGCAGGGTCATTGCAGGATCCTTGAAGACAAGGTGCAGAACAACTAAGAACACCCCAAAGCAAAAAAAAAACCCCAAAAAACCCAAAAAAACCCCAACCACAAAAGAAACAAAACAAAACCAATCCACCTAAGATAGTTATTTTCAGTTAAAAAGAGCTTCATTACATCAAAATGTAATTTCAGTCAACCCAAACCTCTTTTTTTGCTCAGGGGGTATTTGGCTGTGCAGCAGCCTAACTTCAAACAAGGAAGGGCCCTGACATCCATTACCATTTGGGTGCATGTAGAGAATACGTGGGGCCTCAGTGACATTTGTCCAAGTATTAAGAGACACACATCTATCACCCATCTGTCTGTAAATACACATGCACATGTAAAAAAAAAAAAAAAATTCTGATTTTTTGACTTAAATTCTCCTGCACTTTGCAGACTGAATCTCAGTGTTCCTTACTCAACGTATGAAGTGCTCTATGCCCAGGCACCAATCAGTCCTTCACTCACCTGCCCTGGGTAATTTCAGTGTTGCTGAGTGGTGTGGTTAGTGAAAACAGTGTCTGTGGGTAGACTCCTGAACTCTGCATAGTACAGGCTTTCCAGGTGGAGAGCTACCTCCTACCTGCACTCAGGTAGCAGCACTCCCAGCCATTGTATAGGATCTTTTGGCAATGAAAACACTTCAATAAGAAAAAATCATAAAATAAACTGACAGCCATAGCTTAAGACAGAACCTGAAGGATAGCTTTGACTGATGAAGGATGCTGTGATCTCCTGGCCATCACTAGGAAGACCAGAAATGAAGCAGTTAAATTGAGAGGCAGCACAAACAACTCTGCTAAAGAAGCTTGGACACATGGAAGTGTTTTCTCAGTTCTTTAGAAATATTTCTAACCAAGACAAAATAAGAACAGATCAACATGAGATTTGTCAACATCATTTTCATGTAGCCAAATTGTCTCTGGACAGCAGTGATGCTAGTGGGATTTGAAAGCTCTCAAGCCTGGCTTGTTGAATAGGAAACATATGCCGTTTGGAGCTCACATGTTTTCATGTTAAATAAATTCAAGCACCTTAACTCCTGTATGTCCAGTTACAGACAGGTTGAAAAATTACAACCCTCCAAATCCCTCTGCATCTATGGCATGGGCTGTGCATCATAAAGTGGTGTTGGTGCTCCTTTTGTTGGTTCCTTCCAAGTATTTTTGTTTCATTTTGGTTTTTATTTGTTGTTTTTGTTTTTTTGTTTGTATGTTTGTGTTTTTTTTTCTTATTCACTCTAGCCTGTGTTGTTTAGGCTTTGAGGGAACTATTTTGCCTTTCTCATTTTGCCCCATGTCTGCCTAAGACCAGGGCCACCACCAGGGAAGAAATAAGCACCAAAAAAAAAAAAATCCCCACACAAAATGCCTCTGAGGGCTATACCTGAAACAAGAATGCAGTCAACAGAAAGACACAGTTCCTTCACTGTCAGTGCCTTCCTTCAGTGTCAGGAGGAAAAAAAAAAATGAAGCTAATACTAATATGCTAATACTTGGCCAAGGAGCCCAAGAAATGAGGTGACCCTCCTTGTGTGCGTGGTCTCAGGAAATCCACACACTTTCACACTACAGTTTGACAGAGAAAGTTGTAACAGAGAATTAAGAAGATAATAGCTATTTTCCAAAATACAGAGATGAAGAAAGGAAAAATTATGCTGCTAGAAAAGATGTCCAAAACGTGACTCTGGTATGAGTTTTGCGTTTTGAGTTCTGTGCAAAACCACAACTGGAACACATATATTCCACGGCCATAGTCCACCATGGATCCTCTTTAACCCCAGTTTCTTCCTAGTACCAGTTGCAACTGTATACAACGCAATTGTATTTTCCTTATTGTAGTTTCCATCTTGGAAATTAGCACTTAATATTTCAGCTGCTTCTAATTTGACCACACTGAAACTTGGCATTGCTATTTACTCGGATACATTTCCCAAGGAGTCTAATGAGCTGTGTTTTTGAAAGGCAACAAAAATAGCCAGACTCTGTTGATTTCACATATATTTTCCAAGGTGCTATATCCAACACAGCCTGGCTTTGGGAAAATACAAATGTGCAGGAAAATTGCTCTTTGTCCTTCTGTGTTCTGGATCACACACAGCTGACACACCAATGGTGGAGAACTCCTCCAAACCCAAAGAAAGCTGATGGAGATTAACCAGGACCTTTACTTCTTTAGCTCTTGACAGCAAAGGACAAAACAGCACTTTTAGTCAGAAGTAGAATGTCCCCAGTTAAATCAGCCCGAGAAAAGCAAAAGGACAGAGGTTTTCCAGCACACAGAGTATGATTTTTTTTCCGAAGCTTTCACGAGAGGGAAGAGTTTGGGCTTTGAGGAGAAATAAATTGGCTACTAAGGGACAGCAGAAAACTGCTGTGGTCACACTAGATGTATGGGTCTATTACGAAACCTGCTATGGGAGATTATTTAGGAGTTATTTTAAGCTTAAACTTGAAAAAGTATCCTCTGTTTTGCTCCTACAGCACCGAGGGTCAGAGTCTTTCTTTGGAGATTATTGCTCTGACATAATATTAGTAACCTCTCTCACACTGTGCCACGTGGCATTGTGAAAATGTGAGATACTTTTCAAGACAAATAAGAGTACGGATATTTGACCTACTAGACCCGGTTTTACAAACTTGACCCCATCCTCAAATTAATTTAGGAAATTCATAGTAGATAAATACCTTGGAAGAGCTAAGCTTTCTCTGTTGCTGTAACGTGTAAAAGACTTCGTGCCCACTCTGTCTCTGCCACACAGATTGAACACAAACCACCCTTTACCTATGATCTTTTAATCCATACAAGTAAAATGTTTGGCATTTTTTTGTTTGTTTGTGTTGACATTAAAATTTTTTTCACACACAAGACTGAAAGTCACCAATATCTCAGAGCAGGGAATAACCTGAGGGTAATATCTAAAAACAGTAGAGAAATGTAAAAATTCTGCATAAAGCAGAATGGTTTTCCATTTGAAAATGGAGCAGTCATCTCTGGCTGATGCTTTCAAACTGCATGGACACATAGAGTTTGGCATTTCAAATCAGAACTATTAGCAACATCATGGAAAAATACCAGCAAGGATGAAGTCTGTTCTGATGGAAAATACTATGAATGCTTTGCTACTGGGAGAAAAAACAGCAACCCTTCAAAAGTCAAATAAGTGTTTGAGGCTTGGAGGGAGGGGAGTTCCCCTACTGAAAAATAGGACATTGTTAACAAGCATTTATTTGTTATCACAGAATTACCAAAGACAACAGTTAAGTCCATCTCTATCAGTTCTAAGTTTATTTGTCTAGCATCCTTAAAATATCTCCCAAGACAGATGCTCAGGACCCTTTGGGGACATCTTTCCCCAAGATGAAGAAACAATTTCTAATTCTAAGACAGACAAGGTGTAACTGCAAACTGAATCACTTTAGTCTTGTAATTTGTCCAAAGAATATGAACAACAACAACAACAAAAAACCCCAACAAAACAAAACAAAAGTTATTTTCCCCTTTAAGTGAGAGCAAGACATACTTGATGCCAAAAAAAGCATTTATCTGTGGGGTACATTTGCCAGCCTAAGGAACCTGATGCTACAGCCTCTCCAAAGCAGCTTTATAATTGGCAGAGCAGAATATCAAATGTAACTGTATTCAGGATGTGCCACTGAGATTTTGTTCCTTGGCTGAATGAAGATATCCTTAGGATACCTTTGAACACGACTGTGTCCCATGCATGTCTAATTGCCTAATGTTATTTTGTATATTGGTCAGTGGTGATGCTCCATCTAATGTGAAATAAGTTTTTAACAATGTACATTGTTCTGGACCTGGATGTATTTTTCTCTTCCAAGGTCTCCTCATGCCAGCTGACTTCTGCAGTTTAGCTGCATTGCTGAAGAAGCAGCTCTTTCTTGGGCAGACTGACAAACATCTCTGCCAAAATCATTCCTGCTGAAGAAATGGTAGTATTTAATGTTAGAGAACTGATCTGGGAAAGGGCCTCCAGGCTTTGTCCTTCTGAGGACTGCTTCACACTTGGTGTAGGGATGCCCTGCCTATGTCTATTTTGCCCTTGTGCCAACAAAGGTGTGTTCATCATGTCATAGTCACAAGGAGATTTTAACTTTCTTGGTGACTGCTACTCGTTGCACCCACAGTGACTTGGGTTTTTTTAGTTACCCAGATATGCAATTCTATAGCAGAAACTGAGAAAATTAACATCTGAAGGTGCCAGATGCAACTAGATAATTATGTATTGAATGGATTTGATATCCTCATCTTTACATATATATATATTTGTGTTTAGATGGGACTAATTCATGGGATAGGTTTTAGCCCTCTCAACTACTTGAGGCATCTAAAAAATACATGCAATTTAAGAAGGCCTTTCTGCTCCTCAGCCCTCCCTCAACCTAGTAGCCACTTTTCAGCAAACAATTTGCTGGAGCCTTACATAAACTGCAGGAGCAGAATCCTCTCCCTGGCCAGCAGCACTGGAAAAGGCATCACTTGAACCCCAGTCGGTCAATCTGGGCTGTAGGTGTAGAGCCTAGGTATGTATTTTGCATTATATTGTATATTTAAATATATGTGTGTGTGTAGTCATGACATCCCAGCATGCTAGCTGTACTTACAACTGTTAAACATTCTTCCACTAATGCTTCAAAATAATTTAAATATTTTGAAACATTCACTAACTAGAGGGAAGAAATGAATTAGCTCATGGCTGAGCACTATTGCAAAGAAGGAGATTTTGTACAAAATTCCCACCAGAGTGCAGGTGGACAGGTCAGTGACTTAGGAATACATGGTTTGGAGGGGGCAAGGGACAGCTTTTACCCACAGACTTCTGTGAGACCTTTGTTCAGGACACTTAGAGGTGGTTTACATGTGTCTACAATAAAATGAGCTGAAAGGTGGGGAGTTCTTACCAATAAAAACATGCCTGGTGGAAAAATCTAAATTTTGAATGTAGGAGCCTATATCTGTCAGCAGAAGCATCAGAGGCTACCACTTGGTTTGCAGTCTTTTTTCAGGACCACACAGTAAGTCTGTGGCAGGCACATGACCCAAATGTAGGTCTGCTGAGTCCATGCAGTCCAGAGGCTTAAACATTGTTTTGGGCTTGATTTTAATAGGTATTTCTTTGACCTTTAATGCTATTGTACTGCTAGCTCACAGCTGGGCTTGTCAGACATTAAAAATGTTCTTGATGGGGTGAGTGTTCTACAACTCTACAAAGCTTGATATTCACTTATATCTGATTACTTTAAAAGAAGACATTCCACTAGTTATTAAATAAGTCTGAATTTTCTTTAATTGCAAAAATAGAAGCCTCTCACAAAGCCAAAATTTCCTGAATGGACAGTTCTACACCAAAGAAATTGCATGGAAAACACCCTTGTGGAACACATAAAATAAAGTAAGAAATGGCTACTGGCTGGCACCCAGCTCACCATGGACCCCACCAGGCATTGCCTGATCCAAGGGCTGAAGCAGACCAAGCTTTCTAGGGTCTCTGAAACCTCTCTCCTGGTCTCTGTCTTCCTGTATCTCCTGCAACACAAGTTGTCTAACTTTTGCTTTGTTTCCTCAAACATTGCTCTCTGAGCAATCTCCTCAGTTCTTTGAGATCTGAAAAAAAACAACAGCAGTTCCCACATGTTTGCAGCCCCTGGGGGTGACAGGGATACTGCAGGGGCAGTACCAAGCATCTTCTCTCTGACCCATGTGTTGCCATTAACACTGATAAACTAGGAGCTGTGAGGGGTGGAATCCTGGTTCCCACAAAGCTCAAGCAGCTGTTGCTTTGGATTTCATTAAGGTCAAGATCTCACTCACAGCTTCAATCAATATTACTTTGTGAGAAGGTTTTTTTACATGTAGTGAATTATTTACAGGAAAGTTCAGCTTATGTGCAGCACACAAGGCAACACAACAGAACAACTGGTCCACAATCAGAAATATACATCTCCCGGTGTAGAAAATAATAAAGACATTTTTATGGCATAAAAATACATTACACAGTAAATGTTAAAGTACACAATGAATTTCCTGTCTTATATAAAAACAAAGGGATAATTCAATTACAACTGTGTTTTCACTCCCATCAGTCATAAACCATGAATCCGTGGCTTATGACTGGCCCTCAGGTTTGCCAACATGGGAAGTCTTCCTACATTTTTAAGCCTTTTCTATTTTGTGAGTCATGCATTTCAAGCATAATCAAATAAAAACTGGCTGCATGAAACTTTCCTGTCACAAATAAACAGCAATATTTTATCTACACATGAATTAAAAAAAAAAAAAAAAAAGGAAACCTTTTTATATATACACAGAACTGCTTAAAATATGTCCAGGTTCTATTGTATATGTTTTGTTTACTGAAAAGCTATTAGCTATTGCTAATTTTAAAAGATCATATAAGATAAGCATAAAATATATTTGCTATGTTTCTTTGTCAGGATTGTGTTAATTTCTTTTGCTGAAGTGTGTTGCTGGCAACTGATGCACCATTCTGTGCTCAGGAGTGTTACTGCTTGTGCAATGTGATACAAATGGCTAAAATGCAGGGACCTTCATCCATTGTATCTTGATGTATAAGAAAAACTGATACCAAGTTGCTTCTACATGGGGTATAGGTAGAACTATTCTCTGGCTTTTGGTGGGTTTTTTTTGTTTTGGTTTGGTTTTTTGTTTGTGGGTTTTTTTGTTTGTTTGGTTTGGGTTTTTGCTTGGTTTTTTTTCATTTTCCCAAACTTGACAAGTCATGACAAACAGCTCATTGTGTATGTGGCAGTAGCTGTGTACGTGATGGCACAGCTGGAGTGATCTGCTGTCCTTCCACATTCTCACTTACTCTGACCTCCCAAGGAGTCTGCCACAAAGAAGAAATTTTAAAGCACAGGAATAAAATGAAAAATCCTTGCACTCCCTCCTTTTGAAAATAAGGGCTGGATTTTCATCTACTTTGTGCCAGATATGCTTGCACTGAAATTCTTGTGAAGGGTCTGAATCACTCTCTGTCTGAATCATCTCCCTTCTGCTGCTGGAGAGCCTGTTGTGATCATGGAGGCCAAGTCCCTGGAGTTAAATTTTTAAAAGAGCTCATAAAATAAAAAAAAGCCTGTAGTATAATATAATTCAATAAGCAAAACCTTCTCTTCAACTACTTCCTGATCATTTGTTGTATGTTTGAACTTAACAAGCCTCTCCACCCAATCCACAGCAAGCAGAATATGAGCTCTGACAGTTTATAGAGAAGCAGTCATTATAGGCAGCTATTCTGTATAACTTTCTTTATTGATCTTGTCTCACAGATTGTTTAAATTGCTCAGAACTCTGTCCCAGACTCTCCTCAGAAGGGACATTACTGTGAGGGTATTTATCCATAAAGGGCTTGTTCATGAAAGATGTGCTCACCCATCTGTGCAGGCACACACACACACACACACTGGGAGAAGTTCATCTCCTTGCAGCAGCTAATGGGAAGAGCCCCACATCTCCTCAGGTAGCAGTCACCCCCCAGAAGCACCAAATCATGCAATGCATGAAAGCTGATCAGCCTTGTGCATCCACCTGCATTGAAATATATTGACTTTGTTCCCTCAAAATGAAAGAAATACCTGGGAGATAAGGAAAGATAGTAAAATACAAGGGGTTTCCATCTGACAGGTTTTTTTATGTGGTCAGCATGGACTGGAAGGGCCTTTTTCATTCTTTTTACTCTGATCATCTGGAATCTGCTGTGTGCAGATTCCAGATAAAATATATTTGCTATGTTTCTTTGTCAGGATTGTGTTAATTTCTTTTGCTGAAGTGTGTTGCTGGCAACTGATGCACTTACATTTTTACATTTAATGTAGATTGTTTTACATTTAATGTAAAAAAAATATTTATCTCTTTACCTCTGAACAAAACAATGAAACATATATATTAACAGCCAAGCAATTTATGAAGTTTGCCCAATCCATGTAACACATATAAGGTGCTAATAGAGATCAAGCATTTCACTACAAAAAACATGGAAATGCAAAAATAGTATCCAGTTACCTTAAACAGTCTACATGTAGCATTATACTGATGAATGGAGATCTGTCATGTTAAATGTGAAGGTGAGACTGTATTTCACTAAGGATTTTCAGTGCTTCTAGATATTTAGAAACCTCTAAAATCAGAGCTGTCTGGTCTCAGGTCAGTCTTTACAACAGTAGGCCTTATGTGGTGATATAAATGAGGTTACCTGTTGGAGAGCAGACAGGCATCTGGGAAAGTGATTATTTCTGCTCACCTCCTGACCAGCCCCTTTCATCATCTCACCCTTGTTTTAGCAAGCTGAGAAACACAGTGAAGCCCATTTCTCTTGGCCCAGTTAATTCTCATCATGAGCCCACGGTGCAGGAGCAGACAGCTGGGTGACCCTGGTTACTTGTGCTCCATGTGGGGTCTCCAGAAAGCATTAAGGGAGTTAAGGGAGGCATCTCTGCCCCCCTGTCTCCCACTCGTGACTTACAGTTTGTGCATTTTGGAGGAACCACATGTCACTCTCTACCTGAACACATTTCTTATAATAATTAATTGAATATATATTAATATATATATATAATTTATACATACATCATTGGTATGTACTCCCTAGAATTTCCAACCATTTGCTTTTGTGTGCCTTGTATCTGACATTTGACTTCTCAAGAACTTTTTAGATACTTTTTCAGATAACAGGATTACATTCTGTCAAAAAAGAAAGGTAGTGTTATTTTGTTTCTAAAGACACTTGACCTGTCTGCTCAAACTTTTATCCCTAATTTAGTTTTAAATCTGCACCTACCATTTCTAATGTGTTTTTTTTTAAAAAAAAATAACAAAACAACAAAAACCAATGTGGGCCAAGCACCTGAATTCTCTGCACTGCTTTGGATTCAAATACACACTTCTCAATCCAACTTGTGGCAAGTAAATACTGTGTGAACAGCAAGTCAGTGTAAGGTGTGAACTCAAAAGGAGAAATGTTCCTCCCGCAAGTTTGTAGAACTTATAGATAGGGATGTTAACACTTCTTGTGGTGGTGATACTGGGGTGGAGACATGCAGGGCAGATGAGGGAAGGAACAGTATTTCCTTAGCTGTATTTATCCAAACTACCACCACCAGCACTTGCAAAAGGAGAGGTTGCATCTACTGACACTTCTGCACATCACGCATCACATCGAGTAACCGCCTGTGGTCAGTTTTCCAAGTTGCATTTGGTCACAGTCAGAGAAAAGGAATGAGATTCTTAAAATCAATGCAGATGTTTGATATCCTTTAAAAACTGACCGAAGATAGTTGTAGAGGGCATTGTTTGGGTTTGGTTTGGTTGCTTGGTTTTTTTCCCCATTTTTTTCTGTTAAAAGCAGATTTCTGAGATCCTGAAACTGCATTATGAAAAAAATGGCATATAATGAGAATTAAGTACATTCCTGCCCCAGCAGAGCACAGTGCCCACCTCTGATGCTATAAATCACAGAAAATGTCTTGACTGAAGTGTGACAAGTTATTTAGGTGGTCCCTCTGCTAAGGCAGAGGAATGAGGCCTAAATGACCCCTGACACTGAGCTGATTTGTGTTTCATGAGTTGCACATATAAGACCCTGGTTAGTCATTTTATCCCTATGATTCCTTTTTCTGTAGCAGCATGAGATGCTCAGTAGTGAATGAAAATTCAATGAAATTCTCAGCATTTCAGTAGAGGGTTAAACCAGCTGCTATTTATTAGGCTGAGAAGAACATACTGATTGATACTTGAGATGCTATGAAATACTGTCTTTTATGTTGTTGTTGATGGTCTGAGTAGCCAGTAAAGGGGTGTGTATAAGTACAGATTTGTGACTCCTCCAGAAGCACCTGCAAAATTCTGTTTCACACAGAAACATCTCCTGGTCATGAAAAGGATACTTCAAAATTAAACCTTACAAGTACCTTAATCACTACATCATCTAGTAGAACTGAAGGTGTCAAAGCAGTATAACTTTGGCATCATCCCAAGCCTCAAGGCTGGCAAGAGACTTAAATTTCACTGGACAGTTGACTAAGAGTTGACCCTGTTCCTCCAGCACAGGTAGTATTTCAAGCTGGACATCACATTTCCCTCACTGCAGGCCAATGACATTTGCTATGTAGGACTCATGCTTTCATTTTGTCAAGTCCCTCTAAGCAGGTGTTCACAGAGCAAGTACAAAGATGCCCTGCAACGACCCAGCTGCCCCAGGAACTCAAAATGTAGTTTGGTTCTAACATTAGCTGAAAAGTTTGATTTTTTTTTTTTTTTCCTGTGTGGCTGGCACAGTGTCCAAATTGCATGTGATTTATCTCAGGTCTTCCCAGGTGCCAGGGGGCAGAGAGGGCATGTTTCACACATTACAGAGTCTCTTTGGCTTGGGATCAGTTGCTGTTTCAATTCAAATTACTTTTGTGTTACAAATGCTCGTGGTTATGAGCAGTACCCAACTAACTATACATATTGAGTTTCATGAAGACACACTTGACTTTCAAAAATCCAAGCACTGGAAATGCAGTTATCTTCACATTGTTAGACTTTAGGATTTGCATCTTTCACTCAGGTTTTGTTTATTAGGTTTGGCAAAGGACAGAGGAAGATTCAGGAAAAGAGGACAGAAATTCACCAGGTTAACATGGTTGGTTTTATCACAAACCAGAATTATGTTGCTTCACTATAAACACATAAGTAACAGGCAGACTTTTAATTAAGGTAGCATTATTGCTAAGGATTTTAATAGACAAAAATCATCTATTCTACCTTTGTTGTTTTATTTCAGCCAAAACATATTTGTTAAGAAAATCAACCAAAGACCAAGTCTTACTTCTGTTACATCAGGTCTATTAACTTGTGTTATATTTCTGTACCTAGTAAAGAATAACAAACACCGTTTTCCTGATAGATTTGGTTTCCCAAGCAAAGCAACCACACACACCCTTCTGTCAGACCAAATGTTTACTAAACTGGGGTTTAGTGTTGGATATCATGTATGAGAGGAAATAGATACTGCTGAGGTGATTAATGTAAGGTTGTTTTTCTCTTAACATACACCTTGTTATGATTCAAGTCTCAGCTTCTTTCCTACTTTTTCCTACGCTGATACATTAGTTATGCCTTTCTTCTGTTCCTTTGAAATGTCTTAGAGACAAAACACCCTACTGTCAACAAGACGGTGTAATTATTGAGGTGGTATCAGCATTCCCAGTGCTACTGTCACTAGTGGTGGTACTATTTATAAAGCTGAGAAGTGGAATTTACCTTATGTGTGTAACGACAACAACTCAAACCATCTTGAAATGAAGAAAAATAGGATTTTCCATTGGAAAATATTTTGATTATAAATTCTTAAGTGCCTCTAAAACACAGCATTTCCTTCAAAGCCCAAGGGTGATGCCAACCCTGAACTCAGTATACATGTTCTACCGAATTTTTAGTGGCTGCAAATCATCATCATTCCACTGAAACCAAAGGTGCCACAAGGGCTGACATAAGCATACAGTGTTTCTGCCACCTGAAGCTTACAGTGAGACCCCAACCCCCAGATCCAGAATTTGGCTTTTCAGAGCATTCTACTGAACACAGCAAATAAACATCACAGAATCATAGAATTAGCCGGGTTGGAAGGGACCTCAGAGATCATCAAGTCCAACCCTTGACCCACTACCGCTGTAGTTACAGACCATGGCACTGAGTGCCACATCCAGTCTCTTTTTAAATGTCTCCAGGGATGCAGAATCCACCACCTCACCGGGCAGCCCATTCCAATGTCTGATCACCCTCTCCGTAAAGAAATTCTTTCTAATATCCAACCTAAACCTCTCCTGGCACAACTTAAGACTGTGTCCTCTTGTCTTGTTGATAGTCGTCTGGGAAAAGAGACCAACCCCCACCTGGCTACACCCTCCTTTCAGGTAGTTGTAGAGAGCAATGAGGTCTCCCTTGAGCCTCCTCTTCTCCAGGCTGAACAGCCCCAGCTCCCTCAGCCTCTCCTCATAGGATCTGTGCTCGAGTCCCTTCACCAGCCTGGTTGCCCTCCTTTGGACCTGCTCCAGGACCTCAATATCCTTCCTGAACTGAGGGGCCCAGAACTGGACACAGTACTCGAGGTGTGGATATCATTAGTGAAGAATGAAATCAACCACTATAATATCAAAGCATCTCCATTTTGTACAGCCACATGAACACAATAGACTGTAAAACAACTTGTGCTTACATGTTGTAAAGATGTGCATTATTAAAACCAACATGTTCATTATTAAACTTCCCTTTTTAAGCACACTTCTTTTACAGCCAACTTGTTTGTGTCTTCAAAAAGGATGCCTTCTGAAGCTCTCCAGGGAAGTGTGGTGTGCCCCAAAGCTATTCAGAAATGCAGCATTCATAGCACAGCCACCTGACAGTCTTTAATGACTAAATCTTCTCTTTGTTCCCTGGCAAAAGTAGAAAGAGCAATATGCAAAATACTTTTCTCTGAAAAAATAACTGCCTTCATATTCCTCAAAGCCTGCTAAAAAAGTATGTGGTGTAAACAAATACTTATTTTCTTGCAAATGTTCCACTGGATTAACCATGCGATGATCTGCGCTGTTGGACAGTTTGTTCTATTCCCCAGACCTCTGTTTGTTCTATGGTTGCAGTGCCAGCAGGTCAGTGCTGGCCTCATGTATGGATACTGGGGATTTATTGCCCTCTCACAGAACTGGGTTTATGCCTATCCCCTCACAACCTCATTCCTGGAAGGTATTTTTGCAGGGAGATAGTAACTCGTGCAGGTAGACTTGTACAGCAGAACTCCTTTAAAACGTACAAATGAAGAGGAAAGCTCAGGGTCCAGTGAATTCAGTGAAGGAAAAAAAATGAATCTGACTGAACACAACAGTAAAACGTGGTTTCAAATTGCTCAGGATGAAATTTCCTCCTCTTCTTGAGGTCTACACCAAACTGTATTGAATAACTCATTCCTGAACACTGAAGAGGGTTCTTTACTGCTCACCTAAATCAACAAGGATTTGTCTGATAATTTCAATAGAATCTGAAATAGATCATCAAGGACTAGTTTATGGTATCTTTCTATGGGACTATCTAAATTTTATTTTAGTTTGTGGCATACAGACTGCCTTGCAGCCCCTCCTCAATGCACCTGCAGAATTGTAATTTTGCTCAAGGGCCTTATTTCCGTTTTTCTCTTCTCCTTTACTATTTGAAAAGACCTGGATTTAAAACTTTTCTCACCCAAGGTACTTTAAGTACCTTAATCTGTGCTAAAGAGAAAACATCATTATGGATGAAACAGCAAGCAAATGAAGGAAAAGCATCAATATTTTTACACCACCAGCAGAAGTTGCACATGAATGCATCTGTAGTATAAGGGATGACATTCTGTCTCTTCCCATTCACCTGACATGTAGGGCAGCATTTTTACACCTCCCAGGTCAGGGTTGGAATTTAGACATCCTAGGTGAGCAAGTGTCACCAGTGGCACTTGCAGCTACCTCTTCTTCTCACCATGTCTTCCTGCTTGGGGGGGAAGCATCAGATGTCAGTGTACTAGCATCTGGGACTGATAACTCTTCAGCTTTCTTTAGTGTTAAAGATTGTGATGAATATCTTAAAGTTGTTAGCATTTGAAATAACCCATGTGTATCTCTGCCAAAGGTAAAGGTGAGGGAAATACCTAGGACAGTTTTTAAGAGAGATGCAAGAAGGAGTGACATTCATCAGACATTTTATGCATAAAGACCATAGGAGTAGCAGCCTTGCAAAGCCTTGGCATTGGCCTTGCTGCTTGCAGATTCTTTACAATTAGCTTCATGTGGAAATTCATCTATTTTGTTACTTTTGTTATTTGCAACTTTTGAAGTGACAGTACTGTAACTTCTAACCACAAATCAGTTTCTCCCTGACCTGATTTCTGCTTCGGTAAGAACATGGAGACTCTAATGATGCTTTTAATGGGTGATTAAAGGTACTTATTACTTACAAAACTGTACATTCATCATATTTTCCTGATGACAGACTCACATATGAAATTATCAACATCAACAGCTAGGGACTCAGAGCAGTAACCATATTCTAAGAATAGTTGCTACTTATGCATGAGTTTCTCATTTCTTACCTGGTATGCTTTACTGATGTGATCATAATTTTATTTCAGAGGCAAGCATTCATCTAGCATTCATCTCAGAATGGTTATTAATGAAAATCATAATTTCCAGACAAATTTCACAGTTTACTCAGAGTGAAAGAATTGTGGCTTAATGATGAGTTTCTGGGCAGAGTGACGAGGTGACAATTCTTCTGATAAATAAATATTTTTGAACTACCAATATGGTTAAACAAAAACTATTTTGAGATGCTTTCAGGAACTATGTGATGCAGCCTAAAGAGCCAATCTCTTTCTCTGAGGGTGTTGTGATCTCATTATGCAATGGCTATTTTATTTTCACTTGTCTTATGCACTTACTGATGGGTAATATTTTGGGGTATTCTTTGGGGATGGTAACGTTTTTGTTTATCCCTTGCAGATCATCAAGATTTGAATACTTCAGGGTAGCTCTTTTTCTGTTCATCTGTTTGATTTGTCTCACAATGTGCAAAATTTTTAAGAAGTCATCAAGCTCATTAAAAGGGGAAAAGTAAAGATCTCCAAGCCAGTTACGCCTTGTGAAAGTTGATAGTTCAAAATCTAGTGTTAAAGAAAAGTAATGAAAGCAAAAATTGCTGAAAATTTCCAGTTGCCACAAACTGTTCTTTTCTTTCCTGTTTGCCACGGGCTACCTGGCACTGCTACTACTGTCAGATGGTCACTTCATATGGCTGGTATCAGGAGATGTGGAAATGACATAGACTGGTGGGCAGGTCCAAGTTCACTCTCTGCTGCAAAGCATGTGGAGAAACACCATTCCCAGGTCTGTGTCAGATTCCCTCTACACCATAACTCTCAGAGTCTGATGTGGTTTGAATACTGTGTATCCTTTCAGCTCCTCTCTCAGTGGCTTGGATTTCCACAGTCCTACCCCTCTCCCCACTTTGTTCACAAGCAGAGTGTGAAATGATGTTTGTAATGGCTGGTGATGAGCTAGGCAGATGTCTCTCCAGATTTTAATGCAACGAGTTCAGAGTCCTCTGTGTATCTTCCATTTAACTGTTCATTGTTGGAATCATGATGGTACAGGTAAACAGGGACCTCTGTGATTGATGTTGCAGTGTAGGAGGTAGATCGCGTGGAACAGTGCTCGCGGCGCCTTTGGCCCCACTGGGTCTTATACTGTGTCCATTGCCTCTTCAAAGCTCCTTGTACCTGTTGAAGAAAAATGGGGTTAGGATGGGGCATAATCTAAACCCTTGTAATTGTAGCATTTTGTTTAATTTGATTCTGGGAAAGGACAGGAAGGGACGGGAAGGGACGGGAAGGGATGGAAAGGAAAGGAAAGGAAAGGAAAGGAAAGGAAAGGAAAGGAAAGGAAAGGAAAGGAAAGGAAAGGAAAGGAAAGGAAANAAGAATCAAATTCCATCAAGCTCAGTCTGCCTCTCTCCTCTTCCTTCCAACTCCAGAAGCAGAAGCAGTTACTCATCCCTTGGCCTTACCTCCCTCCCTGTTTACCCTATGGCAGCAATTACCAAGTGCTTATGCAGCTGTTGCTGCTTCTGCAGAGGGTATGGGTTAGCTGTTCCCATGAGAGGTAAATGTGGAACAGAGTGCTGCACAGGGACACAGTAGGATGCTATGGCAGAAGAGGGAAGAGGAAGGAAGAATGGGGATTAAAACCCATCAGATGCTCCTGGTATGGCTGGTATATGCATTGTGATCCTGGAAGAAACTAAACCTTGAGTAAAATGGGCCATGAATGGCAACACGTGCAGAGCATTGCCAGGGATAATTTTGTAGAGGGAAAGAAATGGAGGATTAGTGGAAATAAATAGAGATTTTGTTCTGGTAATTTAAAAACAAGTTTTGTGCTAGCAAAGAAACCCCAAACCAAACCAAAACCCCAACCATTTGGTCATAGCCCTCAGCATGGCAGAGATTTTCAACCTTTTGTCATTCATCTAGGAAAAAAAATATTTGATTCAACATCCACATTAAGAGTGATGTTACATATGATGCTAGGATATGACTTAAGCTGTTGAGTCCTGCCAGAATTTAGGAAGCCCTTCCCCAGCTGCACATTCAGGCATGTAGGTACTTGTTCCTAAAGGAAGCATTGAGACATGAGCAGGGAATGGGGGAAGTCTTGGGTCTGTTCATCCAAGTAAGTGATTCCAACCAGCAAAATGTGAGAATAGGAGCAGTTTGCCATAAAAATTGCCTGCTGTAATTGACCCCCCTTTCAGAAGAAGGCAGGCACAGGGGAGGCACTGTGCTGACAGCAGTGTCCCAGAGTTTCAGTGCTCCTGCTGAGATGGACATTGTGTGTCCTTTTTGCTCCAAGGGTTGGCTGAAGTCACTCTCTAGGCTCTGTGCAGAATAGTATCTTTGATTCATGTAGATGAATTTATATTACTTTAATATTTCCAAATATCCAGACCTCTAATAACTGTGAATATGTATATAGTAAAATGTTATCTACTCACCACCCACAGCTGTCAGCAAGAAAATTCTCTTATATCACATAAAGACAAGGATTCATAAAGAATTGCTATGAATCTGAGATGCTTACTGAGTGTACAGCAGGATTGTACTGCATGCCAAGAATGGATATTTCAGTTGCTTTGGCTTTTTATTTTTAATCCAAGACACAAGCCAAGGTATGAGGATTGATGCTATAAATCCTGACTCATGCAAGTAGTTGCACTGACTTTGGTATGACTACTTTCTTTCTTGAGTAAACAATCATTTTCTGGACTGGTCCTTTAAAGCTAAGTGAAAAATCATATCCATGCCCAGTTTCCAAGAGTATCTCTTTTTCTGCTATTTTTTTTGCTCAATGCAAAGTCATTAACAGTTCTTTTCACCTGAAGAAATGTATTCCCTTTCACTTTCTAATACATACAGAAAAGAGAAAAAATGGCTGATTGCAGGTAAATTAGATAACAAGCATGGAAAAGGTATATGGTTACAACCAGACTTTAATTACTGGGGCTGTAAGCAAACCTTCCTATGCCAATATTGAGACCTATAGTGAAATGGCTGCATGCAGGGATGCTTTATATCACACCTGATTCTTCAAAATTTGTTACTGAGAAAGAATTACTGTGTGGAAGAGCAACACAGTTGTAGCATGATAAGGAAATACTTCAAGTGAGGTAAACCCTATAAAGATTTTAGTCACATTAAAATTGCCTTTTGATGTTACTGTGCTCCTTATGACTACTTTAGTTCAGTCACCCTAGAAACTGTGGGGAGAGACTGGAAGAAGAAAACTTCAGAAGGATTAAGTCAGTGACTTTCCCTAATATCAGGCTGGGGCAGTGTCTCCTGTAACCTACAGACCAGACACAATAAGGGTAATGCAGAAACCCTGGGTGTGCACAGCAGCTCTGCCCATCCACAGCCACCTCTCCAGTGCTGCCACTGCAGCCATTAGTCACTCAGGCCACTGTGCACCTCTGGCCATCACCTCTGCCCTGAAGTGTTGTGTTTGATTTCACAGCAGTTTGTCCATTCAGATCAACCTCTGGATCTTTGGTGAAGGTGGCAAGAATGTGCTCTTACAGCCTTCTTGTTGCCTTTCTATCCCCTCCTTCCCTTGCTCCCTGTACAGGCCCCAAGATCTTGATGGCTCTTGCAAGGGGAGAAGAGCAGCTGTGAAGGTGCTGAGCTCCTGCTGAGATGCAAGCTGATAATGGATAGTACAAACTATTTCACTGGAGTAAAACAACATGTCAATCTAGATATCTGCTGGGATTCCAAGGACCTCAGATGATCATAAGTCAGTGCCAACTAAAGCGTTGGTTCAGGTGTGCATTTTAAATGTAAGCAGCATTACTGAAAACCACATGCACAGCTGTAGTGCATGAATTACCAAAGCTCCTGGGGATGAGAAGGGGCAAGGGAATGCCTGCCATGCTTTCCACTGTGGTAGCAGAGAGAAGAAAGTAAAGAAATTAAGAGTCTGAGATTATTTGCTCTACTCTTCATGACTTAAAAGGCTTTTCTGTTCTCTATTAGCCATTCATGCCTCTTTGGCACACAAGATATGTGGCTGGGGTATTTTTCCAAGCAGACTTTCCATTTTGTTGGCCAGCCTTGCAGTCTAGAAGGAATCTCAGGACTGGAAATATGGTCTGGTGAGCAGACTATTGCAGAGACCTTGTATCGTCTGCACAACACTGCTGGCTTTGGACAGGAAAACTACAATGCTGCTGGACACTGAGATTGTGTAAGAAAATGCACAAGAAGATCTGTCATTTTAAAAGTCCAGAACAAATCCATTGTGTTTGTGTTCTTCCACATGAATTGGTAGAGCTTCCTATTACTATTTTTACATTTCTTTCAATAGATTGACTTATGGTAGTAAAGTGAGGTTGGTGAGATAGTAGACAATGAAAGCAATATAAATCATTGTCAGGTGGTACTGAGTTTATTATTTTTTGCCCTGGCTAAACTTCATGTGTTTCAGCCTTGAAGTTAAATATCCCAGTAGGAAAAAGTAAATCCCAAAGTACCCAGGCTCCTGTGGTACTATAATTAATGTCCTTACCCCACACTGAATTTTCTCATGAGAAATAATTTTTAGCTCTATGTCAGCCCATAGATAGAGCAGCTTGGAAACAATCTCCTTGTCACGGTTTAACACTGGGCCAGGACACTCTTACCATGACTGAAGAGCAAACTGTGGCTTTGGTCTAAGTCATCTTGCACACAGCAAGATGGGGGGAAATGATCTCAGCTTACTTCTCTTGGGAAGCCCAGACCTGCACTGCCTTTGGAAGGACCTAATGCCACCTTGCCATTAGTCTGTCACTGTTCCTCTGTAGGTTCTGTGCCTTATATATCTGTGCCTTCTGTAAGTGCAGGAACAAATGGGATTTGGAAGAAAGGGGTCATAAGCTTTTCACCCTCCCTTCTGGCACAGGCCACAGCACAGTTACATACAGTAGTGTGTAAACTTACTTGATACGTATTGGTAACATGCTGATGCAAATAGCACCAAACTGTCTCTAGTTTGCATTAGAGAGGTGTCATCTTTGACTCTCTGCCCAAATTAAAGGGAAATTCTAAACCCCAAATTCCTTATTGTCCATTAAATAAATTTCCTATAAGAATATAATGAGAGCACTTCTCAGCATCCCTGCCACTGACTACGTTAGACAATCTGCAAGCCTGGAAAAGTTACAACAACTTTGAAAATGGGTGTAATGGCAAAAAGTAGCCAAGCACCAACAAAAATCACTCTCGGTATGTCTGGGAAACCTGAATCCCCATGGCTGTTTGTTCTTACTGCTTGACACAGATTAATGTTTCTGATCAGCCACTCCATCAAGATGTCATTAATGTTACATGCAGTCTGGAGCTACCCAGAGGTAGTTAAGCCACCCATGTGATTACTTATAGATTACTTATAGGAGCAATAGAGTACAAAACTAGAAGCCACATTTCAATTTCACATCTATTTTTATCTCCTTTTGGGCATTATCTTTTATAGATACGTCCCCTTAGTGATGGCTTGCTGAGTATTTAGTTATCAGAAGTGCTTTTCACAAGGAAAGAGGTCTTTTTACCATGGGCTGCCAGATTTGTCAAAAAGACTTTTGGAGGTGACTAGGAGTCTGGTGACCATTTCTATTACCAAGGATTTGGATCCAGACTGTGGGTCTTCAGTCCACGTAAGGAATTAGAGGCTGCTATTGCTTCTTCCTGAAAGTATCTCAGTAAGAAGGCCACAAAGTGCAAGAATCTCTGAGGCTGGAAGTCTGAACGTCATTTATGATATCTTGCATTTTCTTAATCCAAGTACATTTATTCTGAATTAAATTTAATGTAATACAATACTTAATGAACAAGAAAGAGCTGGATGGATTTTTTTAGACTGATTTTCATTCCCAGAACGTGGCTTTTAGTTTCCCACCTTGCAAACTAGAGGTTAGTTCATATGACTGATAAACTCATTCATACCCTGCAACCAAATTTTGAATTAAATGATTCATATAGTCTGCCATGATGTTGGCAAACAGGTGCTCCAGATATATTCATTACTGAATACCTTGAAAATTGCATTCCTGGAGCTGTAAAGGTGGATATGCTTTTCTGACATTGTGGCATTGCCAAAAGGACTTTGGAATCAGAGCTATCTGATGAAACATACCTAAGAAACAAACAGACTTTAAGATACCTCCTGTTTTCAATGCATTTTCTTGTTGCTCAATTTTAGCACTGCTACAGCTTTTACTCTAGGCACAAATTCATGTGTTCTCATTAGAGTTGGAGAATTATGGAGTAATCAAGTTTTTAACTAGTGCTATAAAACACGAAGGAAACTTTTTTTGCAAACTCTAATCTGAAAAATTGTAAGGTGATGCTGAGGAGAATGAAAAGGCAATGTTCAAGGACAGGATTTTGGGGTAACACATTGTTTGGAGGCAATAAAATAAATTGCTTCAAGTTGCTATCAAAACATCAGGGTGGTCAAATCATTACTGGGAAATTGCTACTTTCTAATAATATACAGGGATAACCAGGAAAGTGAATATCTCTTTTATAATGACATACTGACTGTTAGCATAAAAGAAGCTTGCTCTGTATCTAATTCCTCTGCTCTGGATTAAAAATTACCTTTTTAAAAGACCTTCTAGCTTTTCTAAGATACGTGGTGTTTTTTTTCTCTACAGTTGAATGCTCCTGATGTGTTGAAAATGAATTTTTCAGTGAACCAGCTTTGGAAAATGTCTTGCTGAAGGAACTTCAATGGTTCTCAATGTAATTTTAACCAGGATTTAAAAAAAAAAAATTATTTAAAAATGCAGTGAAGCAGACCTAAAACCAGCTGTAGATATATAAAATATTGATCTAAGAGATCAGCAGACGTCTTTGCCTCTAGGTTTTGTTGCTTTTTTTTGGTTGGTTTTGTTTGTTTTTTGTTTTATTTTGGTGGTGTGGTTTGTTTTTTTTTTTCCCTTTTTTTTCTTGATTACTGTGTGAAAAACACTGAGCTTGAGAAGGCCCTCATTAATCCTCAAAAGACTGAAAGCAATCACATCCCTGCAGGCTCCTCTGCCCTGACAGTGCTACTGGGCATGCCATCTGCCACAACTCCAGAGCTGAACACAGCACACAGCTCTTCAGGACAAACTCCTCAAAGATCTCCACTGCTTCCTATGGGGCATTGTGGTCCTTCCTACTTTTCTAGGGCAGGAAGGGAAGTAGAGCATTTTCCTCTTTTATTTAGACCCCTGTCTCAACATTGTGGATGGCAGAGGGGAGAGTCCCATGCCTGTACCTCATTTGGTGCCATCTGCTTTGTCATGGTAACACTCCTGCATCACCTGGGCGGAGGTATTCAGCACACTCCAGATGGAGCTTTCAAAAACTTACACTGCTGTTTGTACTTAGGCAGTAAGAAGTGACTTTGTGTGGTTACAGAGTCTGTAGTGCAATAAGGTCCATTTCTGTCTTAATGAACAACGCAGTAATTATTTTTCAAGTCCTGTTCATTTGCAGTGTTTCACATGCTTACCTCACCATTGAAGAAGCAGAATATAGTTGCTACAAGTAAACCCTAAGAGAAAGAAAAAGAAAAGAGTTTAGAGATCAGAATATATAAATTTCTTTTGATGGTGTTTGGGAATTTGGATGTGGTGGATACAAGACAAAAACATTAGTCCACTTCCTCTGCATCACAGACACTTCACCTAACTCCCTCCCTGCCCCTTTCACAGTTACACTATTACCTTGATTTTTGTCTTTTCAACATGTTTTACCATTTTCTTCTATACTAATAGCATTTATAGATTATCAATTTTGGCTGTAAAGCTATTATTGTACAAGAGGCCCAGAGAAGGAAAATTAATGGGTATATAAGGTAGATACAGATATTTTGCTTACAGTGGACTATCACACTGCTGCTGACTTTTCTGAAGAGCTGGTAGAGGAATTGTGTCCTACACAATTTGTCAGGGGGCAGCTACCCAGTTAAAAGTATCATCCAAGGAGAATTCAGCTGCCCCAGGGAGGCTTTAAAGTGAACGGTATGACAGGATTAAGTGAACCTGTACTTGGGACACCATGATGGATGGAGAGGATGTGCAAAGAGGTATAAGTGGTCAGAAAAAGGAAAAAAAGACCTACACACACAGGACCTGCCATTTGGAGTCATGTAGTGACTGATCCATGTTCTAAAACACTTGCTCTTATTAAAATAGCATTACACAGCACCACTGGGAGCCACATCCCTTCATTTAAAATTGCTTAATTACTTTACTTATTTGTGACTTATAAACTGAAAGTATGGCAGTTTGTGAAGTTGATGGGGAAAAGGCAACTCAGTAGCTTGTACTCCAAGGGATTGCTTTGAAGAGATTTGCAGCTGTATCTTTTTCATAAACCCTGATTCAACAGATTACCAGTTAAATTGTAGCTAACACTGCAAAATGTCTTGGACTCTTAAGTGTGTATTTTGGTCCACAAATGTACAGTAAGAAACAAATGTTTTAAAAAATCCTTATGTATTAGGAATACACAGGCTTGTTTGAAAAGATGCTGACCACTGGAATTTTGGCAATTACTTTACTGCAATAAATTTTCTCTAATGTGCAATGTGTAATTTGACATGGCTTCAAATAGGAACACAGAAAAGCATGTGAGAGGAGGAGGAAGGGTAGACACAGTGAGAAAAAGTTTCTTTTCATGTTTTGGAAAAACAGTGAATATTCTCAGAAACTCAAATCCCAGTGTACAATATGCAGTGCCAAATAGTTGGTGCATAAGCTCTGGCCTGAGAAACACCACAAAGTCAACAAAGGCCTTATGCCTCTAAAGCAGGACTTTGTCAGATCACAGAGTCTAAAATAAAAAAAATTATGCAAGGGGAGAAAATGCATCACTTCCTTGTACCCTATATTGTTTATTCTCCTGTGCTGCACATGCTACATTAATTTGCACAGTCTTGCAAAACATCTGCTGCTGAACTGCATGGTATGTGGTTACAGAAGGGGTCTCATTATTTTTCCCAAGTGTGTTTTTATTAACTGCAGTCAGCAATTATGGCAAATGAGACAGAAGTGGATCTTCTCTGGGAGTAGAGATACTTGATGGACAAACCTTGTGAGGCATGGCAGATACAAAAGTCAGGATAAGAGAAAGAAATGGAGAAAAATTTCTGACTTTCTTCTTCCGTGAGAGGGCATGGGTGGAAACTGAGAACTGAAGTTCACCTAAAGGCAGAAATCTGAACCTGTACTATTGAAGTGAAGACATTGTCCCTTTCAGTTCCCTTATGGAATTTGAATTCCTCTGCTACATCCTGCAATTGCTCTACTTGCTTTTGTTGGAGAGTGTAGTTCCCTTCAAATAATGTTTTATCCAGACAACATCTGACAGAAAAGCTAATGAAGAAGCCATGGTGATGCCTCATATCCCTGCAGCTGCTTTGCTGGTCTGGAATAAGCAAAGACCAGATCTGCATCCTTGTTAGGAAAAAGTTCTTTACCATAAAAGCAGTGGAAAAATGGAACAGGTTTCTCAGGCAGGTAGTTGAGGCCTCATCCCAGGTGATATTCAAGGGGAGGCTTGGCAAAGCTTTCAGCAACCTGATGTATTTGAGGAATGTCCCTGCTTACTGCAGAGGGATTGAACTAGATGACCCTTAGAGGTCACTTCTAACCCAAATTATTCCATGATTCTGTGATTCTGTTATCTTGAGACCATGGATGTTGTACATCTGGATCTTGAGTCTCATTGCTCTTCTCCCACCAGCAATGCCTCTCTGGATTCCGCCATCTAGATTTCTATTTATACTATTTCTATTTATGTTTCTTCCATTTTATACATGAAGTTTTGCCTATAGTTCAGAGTACTATTGTTATCTTCAGATACAAAAAAAAATCTGCAGATTTTAAACCTTAAGAAAGACCGAATCTTTCACATGCTTTCAGCATCTTCCAACAGGCTTTTGAAAGTCTGGTCCTCTGCAGAAAACCTGCAACTCACTGGTTGTGCTGGAATGCAAATGTCTGCATTTATGAGCTGTATAATAAATTATCTGTGTGTTCAGCAATACACCTACAGCATCCCACGCAGTGCATCAATTATGCCACTCAAGGGATGAAATATCTCTTTTTTTGTTTTTTGGCTGTTGCAGTCTTCATTTCAGTCCAGTCTGGAGACAGAAGAGATGACACTGGTGATGGTGAGGGCAGATACCAATCTCTTACAGGATCCATGGGAGGCTGGGTGGCTGGGCTGGAAAACTACATACAGTCATATTTGCAGCACAAAATCCAGTCTTAATTATTTTTTTGGTCATTTACCCATCCACTCTACAGATTAGCAAGGCAGTAGCTGATCAATGTGGTGAAACAGACACAAGCTAATACAGGGGAGGTGGATGTACACTGCTTGTGAGTTGCTCACAGTTGCTCATAATTTAAAAAAACCCAAACACTTGTACTTAAAACAGTGAACATTGATGAGAGTACTGCAAAAAGATCAGGGTGGTCCAAAACCAGACTCGCTTCTGCTATTTGTAAGTGACTCCAGAGAGGAAACCTAAGCTTGTAACACCTTGACATGTTGTTTTTCAACTGGAAAATCATTCTCTGGGAACATTTAACAGTTTATTGGGGAAACAAATTCTCTCTCATTCATCATCGTCAGTCCTCTGATATTTACACTAGAATGCAGCATTTGTTTGCACCATTTCTGTGTACACAAAAGATGTAGCTAATATATCAAACCACTGTGTTCACTTAAAGCAGTGATGTGCCATTGAAAAACTGTCTCTCTTTCTGTTCTAGAAAAGGCATTAAAAATTAATCATTTAACCAGTGCAGAAATGGAGACTCTATTATCTTTTCCATAAAAAAAAAAAAATTAAAAAAAAAATAAAAATTGAACCCATGATGCCTGCTTCTCTATGACTGGCATGCCACAGGATGCAGAAACTCACAGACTGCTGTTAGTTTATGGGGAGGCAGGCTGCCCTGAAACTCATGAGAGTGCAACAGCTAGCAGGGAAATACAGCTGTTACATAAGAAAATACAGTACCTGCTAATTGCATAATCAGTCCTAGAAGAAAATGAGCACATGCATAGGCAGGCCTCACCCTGTGCCTGAGATAGTGTCTCCAGAATCACCCCTGCTGCTGAAACAGGACAAAACGTGTAGGCAGGGGGTCAACAGGTCAACAAGCCATGGAGAGACACCCATTCCTGGGACAGGAGGAATCCATCGGAGATGAAACTTGGCTTCCTTCTTCATCTAATCCCATCAATTGATACAAAAGTTTCATGACACTTTGTTGTTGCTTTTTTTTTTATTGGTTCCCTTTTAATCTTGGTTTTCTGACTTTCTATTGCATAATGTTCATAAATAGGCTTGTTAATATTTTTTTAATGTGTTATTAATTGTTAGTATAAGTAGCGATCATTTTGTAACTGTCAAAACTGCATGGGATTTGGAAGATGTTTTCAGAATAAAATTATTATTGTAACACTCTATTTTATCCTTACTTGCTAAAATTGTAAGTAACCTGTCACCAGAAAGAGTATTTGGAGATACTCCATTGCAGCACTTGAGACTGGAGGAGTGACAACCCAGGTAACAGTAGAAGAAGGAGACTTTCATTTCTTTTAAGCAGAACTGTAATATAAGATGGCATACAGTACAAAAATAGATCTATATCTTTGGTTATTCTATCCACAGCCACAGTTTTGAAGGGACAAGGGCACTAAGCAGAAAATATAATCGAAGATGACAGGATGCATAGATCTTGGTAGCATTATTTATTACTTCATTTAAGGAACAAAGCACCACTGATATTTTTAAGCTGTTTTCCTACATTACATTAAAGTAATTTATGCACTTAGCTTCTGTATGAAAGGAAACAAGAAGTGGGTCACTGTACTCACCCCTGTTGACTGCTACTCACAAATGCATTGGAAGTCTGCCTTTCCTAGTCAATTATAGGACTGGATATATTACAGTCAGTAAAGCAGACAAGCAAGCATTTAAAATCACTTAAAAACCAGACTTACTGAATGATAGCATATATTCAAGGCATTTATGAAACCAAAATTTCAGCCTGTATTTTAATTTAATCTGCCTAAAAAAAAAAAATTTAGCTTCCCAGTAAAGCCTCATTATATCAGGCTCTTATTCTGTGCAATGGCATTCCCTCTGTACAAAAGTTTGCACACACAGCTAGTTTTAATGTTAACCTCACAGTATCAGTTTCAGAAAATTTGAGCACTTCAACAGAATGCTTTGAAGAACCCCCTGTAATTTCAGTTTTTCCTCCTTAGTTTAGAAATAGTGCCAGCTGAGAATTTTTGCTACATTTTTTATTGTTTCTTCTATCTTGGCACTGTTCAAGATAGCAATGCAGTGGTGCTACTTTTGCAAAGACAGGTTATCCAATAAAATGAGAGAGGCTGGAAAAGAAATGCAAAACCACAGTCATGCTCAGTTTCAGGGCAAAACACCTGGCAACAGTGTATTAGGCTAAACTAAAAATTAAAGTTGCTATATATTATATATTATATATATATATATACCTGGTAATGCATTAATATATGCATGATGTAATCATATATTTCTCCAGCAAGTCGGTTTTCCGGTCTCCAGGGAATAATAACAAACTGGATTCCTAGTAAGGGCACCAGGATTAAAGTGGCTCTGACAGCTTTCATGTACATGTTGGACTCAGCACGGTGGGTATCTCTTAGTTTTGTCACCAAAACTCGAACAATGTTAAGCAGAAAGAAAAAATTGACCTGCAAAAGCAAAGCCATTTTAGGTGAAAGCATTCAAGTTAAATAGGAGTTCAAGGTAAAAATACAGACCACAGAAATGGCAGAAACATGTAACTTTCTAGCTTTATCCTAGCTTATAATGAGCAGCTGCTTAGGAATCAGGCCTTGGAAAGTACTTCGAGTGTCTTCATAAAAGAACTGTTAAGCTGCTGGAAATGCTTCCTTTAGGAAGCCTGCATGCATGTTTCAAGCAGGCAGGGAGCAATTCTAGGAAGCAGCTGCTGTTTTGACACTGATGTGGGCAAATTTAGGATGTCAAGGGAAAAATTAATCTCATCTTCATGCCTGAAGTTTAAATGTAATGGATGAATTGGCCCCTAGGAGTAACCACATACCTCTTCTGAATCTGAAGATCACCTAGGTGTCTTGTTTCAAAAGATGTCTGCAGCTAGGTGAGATAAAACCTAGGACCTATAGGGGCACAGGATTTCTCTAAGATGGTCCATTTTACACAGGCCAATGCTTCAGGCTTGTGTATGAGCAGGGAGGAAAAACTGCTTCTGAGAAATACCCAAATCCTTGACTCCACCAGACTGCATGGACCCCATGGTGCACTACCCACTCCTAAAAATGAACACGTACTGGCCCAGGGCAGAACACCAAACATTTGAGAATTTTGCTCCTGGCACTTACATTCAGCTATGCCTCAACATACTGATACTGCTCTACTACTCCTAGGGCTTAAGTAGCTCAGCATCTCAGTCATTCCTGAAAATCTGATTCTGGCTATGTGGGACTGTCATACGGACGTGTGCTCTTGACCCTCCTTCCCAGAGAGCTCCTGGTGGGGCCTGCTGAGAAGTGACAAAGGAAAAGGAAGGGCAGATCCAGACTGATAATGAGTCCAGAGGGTACCCCAAGGACATCCAAGGTATCACAGGCCTTCTCTTTCTTCAAGTGTACCCAGATCACTCCTCACTCAGTTACAATGATATCAGGCAACTATGTTTCTGAACTTCATTGGCTTTTTTTCAGATGACTTTTGTTAAATCAGTATGTAAGCTGCGTAACTTACATGAATATTTAAATAGCCCAAATTCCATAGATATAAAATAAATTTCAGTTGAATCTCTCAGAATTATAAAACATGATTCAGTAAGCTTTAGTAAAGCATTTCATCACTTCTTAACTACTGAAAGACCTTTCAACTGTTTTGCATTTGTGCTCTACTGGAAAAAAGGAATAAAAAATTACTTCTGAGATCCCATTCAGCATTTAATCTAAACCTTGACCTCCATCCTCCTCTGACTTCACTCACTTAATCTTCACTTCTAGAATTTCTGGAAGTAACTGTAAAAACTAGGAAAAAAAAAGACTTTACAAAGGTAAAAATCTTTAAAGGTAAAAGTCTTCTGAGTCAGACTGTCTCTGTAAGATTTTTGTAGCAAATAATGCAGGGAATTGTACAGACTCTGACACCTTGACAAGAAAAAGAAGACTGAAAGCGGCATTAGCACAAGCCAGAAATCATAGTGCCTTCTTTTGAAAACAGTTACAGATTTCTTCTTTCCAAAACAAGGGTCCCTCCTTTTTCCTTTGTGGCCATGATGTACAGACTCAGAGCATGGTGATAAAAATAAAGGTTGAAAGGCCTCTCCTAGAAGATAGTTGGCATTACAACAGCAGAAGCACTGAAGGGTAAGCCTGTAAACTCACAATGGATATGGATTCTATAGGAAAGCAAACTACCCCTGTGGCAGGGAAGAATGGGATTTTTCACATTGCTGATGTGCAAGAATGCTTGTCAAGAAAAGACAGAAAGATTTTAAGGTTTTTCAGCTATCAGACAAAGGGTTTCTTTTTTCAGAAGTGTCCCCAGTATGCACTGCTCTACTGTTTGATCTTCATGTAATTGCTGCAGGTAGATCCATGCAGATGTTTACAAGCAAGAAGGACAAAAGCTGAAACAAGCACAAAAGCTGAAAGTGCATCTTGGGTGACACATTTAGATGAGCCTGGTGCTTGCTCTGAATAAAACCCTTTCCTGCATCTTTCAGGAAGGTCAGCATTTCCATGCTGACTGGCACCACTGACATATATCATGGTATGTGTAGACACATTTCTGAGCTGCACTTTGAATGTTGTTCTGCTACACCAACAGCCCAGTACAGTCCCTTCCCTGGGCTAGGGTAGCTCCCTAACTTTGGGCCATATCAGTTCTGTAACCAGTAAAACCTGTGCTGAAGGACCAGCTCACACCAGCTAAGGCATAGCTAAATGCCACATCAGTGCCATGCAAATGCAGCAATTCCATCACTAATAATTTATGCTGATAGAGGGTGGCCACTCTGATTTTCACAAGCAGTTAGTGATTCTGTATGCCCCAAAATCTGATTCTTTACTGGGATGTCCCTCTACGGGCCTTGTTTTTGAAAAGTAGAGAGAACCTGTAGAGAAAATCTCTAGCTACTGCTGAGTTTTGACCAAAATACTTTTAAAGTACAGAAACTTCTATTATGTACAGGTTAGCAGCATTTCTAAAAAAAATATTAAACTGTTGAGAGCAAATAAAATTCTTACCAATAAAGCTGCCATTACAGGTCCATGAACAATATAAAGCAAGTGCGTGTCAACGCTCATCCAGCAGCTGGAGGAGAAACACACCATTACATTTATTATTACCCCGCATAAGATGTAATACAATTAAATAATGATAAGTTCAAAAAGCAGCCATGCTACTCACTTGTCATTGAAGTATTTGGCTCTTGCAACAGCATGAATAGATGCTGGCACTAAAGGGAACCCTGAAATGATTAAATTGATATCTCAGTCTTGGTAATTTTTTTTTAGCTTCAGTTTCACCTGTCACACATACTAATCACCTCTTGTGCCCATAAAACACATGTATGTGAAATCACAGCTTCCAGGAAAGAACTGCAATCCCATTTCACTCAGAGGGCCTAGCATTACCTCTGTTGTGAGATGCAAGAGGCAATGAGGTTCAAGGCAGGCCAGCAGGAGCAGCAAAACCACAGGCCATGCTCTCGAGGGTCACCACAAGGCTCCTGCCAGGTCCCCTCCGATGCTGTGAGCTGTGCAGGGAAGGGTCTGAGCGGGCAGCATGGGAGGGAGGCAGGGACCAGTCCCTCTCAGGGGAGTGTTCCCTTGGGAAACCAGGGACACTAGATAAAGCCATGGAAATCACTGGAGCAGGAAAGAGGCACAGTAACTCTCCTGCCAGACTGTGGAGCAACAAAGAGCAGAGTGAGGAGCTGCTCTTTTGGAGCCTAAAGGGAGAGAAAATACTTGGAGTCATTTCACTTGGGGTGATGATGTACGGGATGGCAACAAAAAAAACCTTGGAACAGAAAGAAAAGAGCTTCCAATGCCAGGATGAGTTTATCCTCCTTTTGACTTGGAAATCGATCAAGTCTGGGCCAGTTTTGTTAAAAATAATCGACCGAAATGCGATTTTTAAGGGGCCTGTCCTAGTTGGAGAGGCCCAGGGCAACCCCTCCTGCTGCCCCCCGGGCCCGGGCGCTGCGGCTGTGGCGGTGACCGCAGGGGAGCGGTCATGTGACCCCGATGGACCAATCACAGCGCCGCTGCCCGTGGCGCCGGGTGTCAAAGGGCTGCCCCGGGTCTCGCTGCCGCGGGTGGGTTCTGCTCGTTTCCCACAGACCCTCTGCTCCGGCCCTCTCTTTTATCCCTGGAAAAGCACATCCTGCAACGTGACAGATCACCTTCTCCTGCCTCCCCCGGCAGGACAGGTGTGGCCGCTCCAAGGCTCATGGGGACGGCCACCGCGACCCTGGATGCAGAAACCGTGGGTCCTGTTATTTTCATATCTGTGTATATTTGTGTGTGGTTCACCATCATCATCATTATTATTACTACTTCATTAAGCCTGTTCTCGTTTTTTTACCGACCCACATTATGCCAAGGGACCTTTTACTTCTGCTAAATGCATTAGCCTAGAATATTTGTCTCACCAAACTCACAAGCAAATCTTAAGAATGTGACGGAAAGTTTTCATTAGAGGGTAAGAAGCTGGTGACTGTCCACAGCAAAAAGTTCCAGGTGCAGGTTGGCTGGAAGTTTCTCTTCCCTTGGAAAGGGCCAAAAGGAAGGCATGGAGTCAGTGAGGAGTGGAGCATCAAGGTCTGTTGTGTTTTGGTGCCACAACACCCATCACTCCAGGGATGATCCCACCTACACGGGGTGAGCATCCAGCAGCCACGGGTGGAAGTCTCACCCCAGCTGTCTCAGGAAAAGGTCGGACATGTCCCTTTAGGTGATGCCAGGTCTATTATGGCACAAACTGGAAACTATGCTTAATGGTATTTCCAGTTGTATTTGGAATGCAACGTTTCAGCAGCATCCAAATGAACGATTCCTTTTTCACTTCTATGTGGATGGAGCTTGCCTGGAGCAGTCAGGGTGGACTGCAGAGGGATGCACATATTTGATACTGTTTTCTTGCTCTGCATAAGGGTAATTTCCTGGCCCAGTGAAACAATAACAAATGAAAAACCACATTGGCAGCAGCAGTTCCCAGAGTAGGGGTCATATAAAGGCAACAGCCTGGAAATATATCTGTCCATGTCAGATTCCATTCAATTATCTTAAACCTTTTATAGAACTATTTTGTATTTGCTCAGATTTTTATTTTTCCTATGCAGCTATTTTACATCATTAGTGGTTTTTCCAAATAAAATAGTCTGCATCTTCTTGCATAGGGATTAGTTATAACAATGAATAATGACTATATTCATCTTGTGTTATACATTTACCTTGATCTTTTGAATTATAATTCGAGAGCACAACCTGCTCGGGCTGCTTTGCATTGCCCTTTAGAAAAATGTGTCTCCACTGATTAACATAGCTGAATGTTTAAAGTTAGGCTGTGTGACTACTGCTTCTGGAATCAGTGGTATTACACTGGTTTATTCAAACTTATTTGGGGGTGTCCTAGTTAGATCATTAGATCATAACTGTCCCTAATTAGATCATTTTTTTTTTTATAATTTCTCCCATAGTAATGATTGGCTCTAACCCGATGCTAGTGCTCTTCTTGGCAATATCATAGCTCTCACAAGCTTTCACTGCAGGCTAGCTGTCTCAGTTGCATTAAATTCCACTGCCTAAATTGAATGTCACCTGAAAAGAAAAATGTTTATGACCATTTTCCTCCTGCAGAATTGAATATGGGATGACAGTATTTTGGGAAGACTTAAAGACATGATTTAAAGTACTCTTCACATAAGGCTACTATTTCAAAAGCAATGCCCTATCAGACTCTACATATCCAGATATTCTGGATTATGAAAACTTTGTGATAGCACAGTTGCTTGCTCCAAGAAGGCTCAGCTATTTGGTTTCACAGAAAGTCCAGAAACCTTCAGGTAAGGGCTCTTCAGGAAGGCTATCTTCATTTAAGAGAGCTGATCTTCTACATACTTTTTATCAGATCATGAAAAGAAAAAAAAAAAAAAAAAAAGAAAAGAAAAAGAAAAAAAAAGAAACAAAAAGAAAAAAAAAGAAAAAAAAAAGAAAAAAAAAGAAAAAAAAGAAGAAAAGAAAAGAAAAGAAAAGAAAAGAAAAGAAAAGAAAAGAAAAGAAAAGAAAAGAAAAGAAAAGAAAAAAAGAAAACCTATATAAACTAGAAAATCATGCTAGTTTTCTAGGTATCTAATGATCTAATGTAGGTGTCCAATGAGCACTAACTCTTGTGCTATAACAGGAAATAAGTTAGCAGGCTCTTAAACAAAAATCCAAAGAGGGGAAGAACAACTTTCCACTTGGAAGTCGCTGCCTTTTTAGGACCTGATAATGGATGTCTAATTAGTGGTTGAAGTCGATGTTTGAAAATTCTTCAGAACGTTAAGAATTAGGTCATTTTTCTCCAATCTAATTAACTCCTAATATTCCTCTGTAAGTAGTAGGGCTATTTTTTATTTTCCTGCTGAAAACAAAATAATGTTGAACAAGTATAACATCTCTGAAGAGCATCTACTCCTAATATAGAGTAAATTTTATCTGCTTCAGACTGAGATTCCAAGAGATGAATGCAAGTGTCTAAGTGCAAATAAAGGTCCATCATTCACTGCATCAGTGACTTCAAGATACTGGGAGTGGCTCACCAGAAACTGGAATGAAGGCAAATTCATGGTTCCCAAACTGGGAAAAAGATCTTGATAATGATTTTCTGATGATACTGATGTGGATTGGATTTAAAATTGTGATTTAAATGTGAAAGACTGCTCCACTGTAATGTATTGGCTGTGTTACCTCAGCCCTGAGAGCAGAGCAGTTATCTACTCTTGTGTAGGTAAAATTGTGTCTTCTCCTTTAAAACAGTATCTGCTAAAGTATGTCTGATACTGGACTCAGTTTCAGACAAATTCTGTTTTTTCTTTCTATGTGCTATTCTTATCAGCTTGAGAGACACAAATACTCATTTTCCTTCCTTTCATTCCATTCCAGAGTAAATGTACTTTTATAGGTATTGTCACAGATAAAATTTTGCATATGAAGTGAAAAAAATAAACAAGTTTTGTTCACATGAGAGATGTACTTGGAGAGAAATCTATTTCTCCCCCAAGGCTTTGTTTAACAATACTTAAGAATTTCTTTCAGCAAATCCCAAGATGCAACAAATAATAGATGCTAACTGCTGCTGGTTTTTTTAAGTCTCTGGCCCCATTAATATAAACACACTCAAATTTAAGACCCAAGAACTCAATATGAAGCTATGATCTAGTGGTACAACTGCAACAGACTGGGTCTATAAGAGCTATAATGATTTAAATATCTGAAAGAATTTGACAACTTGCTACAAATTATGACATACATACCCCATCCCAAGAGGTAATACCAGTGCAAACGCTGCTCCTCAGCAAACACTGCGACCACAATCAGTGTATGAAGATAAATGCCTTCACAGAGCATCCAGAAGTAGTTGCAGCCCAGCATGTACTGGTGAAAGAATTGCAGCACTTTACAGCTTACCTGTTAGGCAAATGAGATAATGTCACATATTTTTCCATCATTTTTCATTTAAGCAGGAAAAGACAAATGTTGCTTTTAGGGTATAGGAAAGCAAAGTGGATCAAAAATCCCCAGCTCTTCCTGGGTTTGGCCAGCACCTATCAGTGACAGGGATGTAATGTAACTTCTGTAAATGATACTAACAGAACAAACTGCCCTCACAAAATAGAAAAAAATATATGGTAACCACACTCCAGAGAGCACCGTGTAACAAAAAATCCCCTTCAAAATCTGGTGCTCTTTAGATCTGAAATAAGAAACTTGCTTTAGATGTACAAGAAAGGCTATGAAGGCTACAGTAACTTAGAGCTCCATTTTAAGTGATTTTTTTCTTGCTTTTGATCACACTTTTCAAAGATTTGATCAGCTCTTCCTTCTAGCCCGGAGGCCTTCATCTTTAAACTGCACCCAGCTCTGAACTCACTCCTTTGGGAAGGGCATGTGCTGTTGGCAGTGGAGTTTTTTTTTGGGAGGGTACTGAGGCTTTACCTTTAAGCTTCACCTAAAGACAGCTTTACATAGAGCTGAACAGGGACAGTGAAGTTGGGAAGTGGCTTCAGCAAATTTCAGATGGGGTTGCAGACATGAATCTTGACAGAAGACTGTGGCTTTGAGACACAGAGAAGTACTGAGCAGACAGTGGAAGGACCAGTGTCCTGTCCACTGCCAGAGAGACAGAGTTGGTGTGAGTCAGTGCTGTTCCTCTTCTGAGAGGACCTCATGTCCACCCACCTCCTTGAAGAAGGCAGTAGATCCTCCACATGGTCTTCTGTGCCAGCAGCACCCAGGAGGACCATGAGGGGAGGGTGCTGCTGTGATGAATGGTTATTCAGCAATCGGAGGTCACAGCAGTGATGGCGAAGTGACAGTCATTGTCTGTGGCCACAGGAAAACTCCTTCCCCTTAACTTCTCCTCGAGTTTTCTAAGCTTTGTACCTGGGCTGAAAGTGATGCCTTTAGGATTTACTTAGGATTACTAAGTAATTGCTAAGTAATTCTAATTAAATTAGTTAGGATTTACTCTTTAAGGATATTTTGGCAGTTCAGCAGGTAGAGGGCTGCATATTCTGCATCCATCTGGGGGACTTATCCTGCCCCTCTGGACCAGAAAAAGTTGCCATGCAGTGCACCACTTTCTGCCAAATTCCCAAAATAATTGCCTGAACACCTGCATTTAGTTCTGTATTAAAAATTACCATGCAGCTTGCTGCTCATGAAAATATATAGGTTTATTGATAGCTTAGGATATAGGATTCAGATAGGACTACCTTGAAATAGTGAGTTCTGCAACACAATCCATTCTATGTCCTCAAACCCGTCATTTTAACTTGATGCCTTCACCATTTCTTATTGCCAAACTAAAACAGAGATGACTAGGGAGTATCCTTCCCTCTCTTTCCCAGCTCTTTGCACTGCTCATTGGGACTCTGAGCAGAAACTGAGTGAACACACCTTCTATTTGAACTAACTCTTTGCTGGAATGTTTATCTGTAGCTCAAGCAAACACACACACAGAAAACACTCTGCCAGAGAACTAAATACATTGACATCATTTACTTTATTTCCTCAACATTTCTTTCTTTCCTGTACCCTCCATGTGAACTATTGCTTGTGGCTTTAAAAATCAAATCATACAGCTATCTTTTAGAGTAATCCATGCAGACAGCTCATGACTCTTGAGGAATCTAGTGTAAGTACAGTTGGCAAACTATGAAGGGTGGGTATGATTACTATTTTGATCCGTATCGCATTAATGTGAGAATGAACCTGAAAAATCATAAAGAGTTTCAGCCAAACAATACATTGAGATTAATTATGTTAAATTTGAAACATAAGAAAACAGAAACACAGAAAATATCAGTTTGTACTTCGGATGAATTGGCAAAACAGCGCATTTTACCTGTGGTAAGAGATGTGGTGGATGTATTTAACTACAATAAAAGCAGTGTTTTTCTTACATCAGAGAACATACACAAAAGAACCTGTTACTGATGAGAACTGGATTCATGCATGGTACACATAAACCACAACAAATGTAACCAACATCAGCTGGGAAAACTGCGTAAGTAGTACGTTTTATGAAGAAACTGCAAGATGATACAGAAGAAAATCTTCTATCACCCCCAGGCTAAGTAAATGATTGTTAACTTTGAGATCAAAAAATGTATCTAGGGATTTTGTCTTCTGCTGAAGTCCAGTATGTCTTGTTGCAAATTCTTTGAGGCAGAAGCTCTGTCCTTCACAAAATCACGGAATTATCAAGGTTGAAAAAGACCTCTAAGGTCACCATGTCCAACTGTCAACATCCTTTCTCCCAAATAAAATAAATAAAATTAAATATAAACTAAACTAAACTATCTCTATCACCATACTCACTAGAGCATGTCCTGAAGTGCCTGAACTTCATGGTCCAGATCTGGACCTGGTTTTTACATGGTTTTTAAATACCTCCAGGTGACTCCACCACCTCCCTGGGCAACGCATTCCAGCACCTAACTACTCTCTCATTAAAGAATTTCTTTCTGATATCTAGTCTAAACCTCCCCTGATGCAGCTTCAGGCCTTTTCCTCTGGTCCTATCATTATTCACTTGAGAGAAGAGGCCAGACTCACCTCCCTACAACCTCCTTTCAGGTAGTTGTAGACAGCAACTTGTTGTATCTTGTGCAATATGTAGGCAGTCAAATCCAGAACTCAAAGAATTATCAGAGAACCTTTTCATTACAAAAGAGAGTAAAATGTCATGAGCTGTCCATCTGTGGGTGTTCAGGTGACCAAAGTGAGTGGGTTTTAATTCATGAGCAGGGCAGGCTGAGAGGAAATAGCTCATCCTTCCTAGTGCAGCCCTGTAACCACTGCCCAGGCTGGTGTGCCTGTCACCTAAACAAAGGAATAAACAAATGCTTCTCTTTTTGAGAGCCTGGAAACAGACAGCATTGCCTGAACAGACTAGTGGCTGTGTAGCAAGGGAAATGGTGCTACAGTTAACAAGAAAGCCCCCAAAGGCAGGTAAGCCCCTAAGAAAGAAGCTCCTTTGAACCTACTAGTTATCACTGCACTGATAAACACAAAAGCTGAGGAAAGAATATCTGCTCCTCATGAAAGCAACCTGAAATGGCTGTAAATTCTGGCAAACTGCTCGTGGACAAAAGAAGTCAATAGGAATACAATCAGTTATATTCTTTCCTCTTGCAAATCTTGCTAAGAGTCATGTAATTCTTGTGAACAGATCAGCTGCAGTATGTAATAGAAGCATTTCAGATGGATGCTGGAACTATTTCACAGAGAAGAAATAGTGTAATTCATTCTTGTTTTACAAGAAGGAGCTAGAGCTGATGTCTGTGATATTTTGCACGATACATTTGGATATTATAAATGCTCTTAATGTTCCAGTCCAGTCAAAGGAGTCCTAAAGGTCCATCTGCCTACGCAGGACCCTGCAATTGTGCAATAATGCAATTGTCCTGCCACCCTGCTTGGCTAATCCAACAGTCCCTCACCACATGTACTTGTTATTTTTATATTAAGGCTCTCCTTGGTTATCAGTTCATAGCTTACGGACAGAAAACATGAATTACCATCAATATCCATTAGGGCAAATCAAACCAAAACACTCAGACTACATAAAATCCAGAATCCTATCTTGAGCAATATTTATAAAATGTCACGTGAAACAAACTGCTAATTTGTTTTGAGGAGATAATTTTCCTAGTCATAGAGTCAGAATAAGAGGACTAATTCATAGGAAAGGAAAGTTGTACAGATTCCTGGGTGTCTTTGTTCCTGCAGTGCTTTCCTGGGTGAAGGGACTCAGGTTGCCAAGTGAGGGGGTCTGTGTTTCACGCCATTCCCTGCCAACCAGGAGATCCTACCCTATGGAAACCAGGGGACAGGGGGCTTGTTGGTGTGCATGATGTATTTTACCTCCCTGAGGACAGGGCCCTTTGTCCCCATCACAGGCATCAGAGGGCTCTCCTTGGGGAGAGTTTGAACTGTTTGCCACGGAGACCGGACATGATTTATCCAAATTCAGTTTGAAGCAATAAAATATATTCTCAGACATTCTTAACATTTTAAGTTTTAAGTTGAAGTTTTATTACTGGTCTTGCCTTACATCTTTCTTTGTTTGTTTGTTTTCTGGTTATTAGAACACTATTCTATGGAAATATTCTTAAACTCCAAGTATCTGTATGTTGCACAAATAAGCAATGAAAGGACCTTTCAGAGGAAGGCAGTGCTAAGTATTGTAGCTGTAAATCACTGGCTATCAGGATTCCATACCATAACATACCATTATACAATATATCTTCTATGAATCATCCATTAAATCGTGTTCCAGTCAGAAAACTGGCACATGGGGGCTCGAGCTAAGATTAATGTTTTAATATACTTTAAAACCATTTACAGAGCAAAATGTACACAGTTGCTCAGAGGGATCCTAGGTTTTGTGTTACAGGAAAGCAAACTATGAAATTAAACGATGAGGGGTACTTTTAAAACAGCATCTGAGTCCATGCCTATGCTATAAAGAAGAGGCCAGACCAAAACCAGGCATTTTGGATGGGAATTAATATGGCTACATCTGCACATCCTTGAGTGCTGGTTTCTGTAGCAATTGCTCTCCTAGGGCTGCAGCTTTGAACTCCACAGGGCTCCACAGAGTTCTGGTGGCCAGGCCAGTGGCCACCAGCTCCTTGGAAAGCACAAATACAAGCTGGGCAGAGAATGGACTGAGAACAGTCCTGAGGAGAAGGTCTTGGGGGTGTTGGTTGATAAGAAGTTCAATATGAGCCAGCAATGTGTGCTTGAATCACAGGAAAATAACTGTATCCTGGGCTGCATCAAAAGAAGTGTGGCCAGCAGGTGAAGGCAGGTGATTCCTCACCTCTACTCTGCTCTCATAAGACCCCACCTGGAGTACTGTGTCCAGTTTGGAGCCCCCAACACAGGAAGGACATGGAGCGGTTGGAGTGAGTCCAGAGAAGGGTCTGGAACACCAAAGAGAAGTCTTCCAGTACCTGAAGGGAGCCTATATGAAGGATGAGGAAAGACTTTTTACAAGTGTATGTGGTGACAAAACAAGGGGGTCACACCCTGCAAATCCTAAGTGTCATGCAGGGTGGCTTGCAGCCTGAGTCTGACTGATTGAGGAGGACAGAAATGTCATTAGAGAGGGGCACTGAGGAGAAGAAAACAGAGGCAGTCAGGATAAAAAAATATTTCAGGATACTTGTCCTGTTGTTCATTTGGACTGGGAACAGAGTGATCATGTCATCTGCTGCCATCTTCTACTATTGGTGAGAGTAACAATGCAAAGGGGTAAGACCTTTGGTGTTCCAGGAATTTTTCCTTCACTGTCACACCTGAGAAGGAGTGTAGAAACCTGAAAAGAATATTTGTCTCCAAACAGCTGCCCTGACAAAGAGGACACTGTGCTTGGGTGGAGGACTCATGTCCTTTTTGATAAGGGACAGGGGCAGGAGAGCTGCACCCTGCGGAGGCAGAGTGACATCTTGTGTGTGCCCCACATAGGGCCACTGAAGAGGGCACATATGCAGAAATAAAGGTTATTAAAGCTTTGTCATCCCATCTGGAGGGGCCCAAGTGAACACCTGGCTGTGTAAGATATGCCAAAGCCCTCCCTGAAATGGTGGGGTCAGGAGGCATAAAAGAGGCACAAGCAAAACGTTGGATGTGTGCCTGTCATCCAAGGACCACAACTTCCTAATCTAAGTTTCCTTTCTCTCTCTCTCCCTCTCTCTCTCTCTCTCTGTCTCTGTTTCTAACCTTATCTCAGCATATAAGGGTTAAGTTTTGTTAGTTGTAACATGTTGTTTTGACAGTTTCCTTAAGTTTTGCTAAATTATAATCCATTGCTTTGAAAGTACCATTTTTCTAAATTCTGCTGTTTGTAATCCATTGCTTTGTAAGTACCATAATTTCTAATTCTGCTTGTTGTAATCTGACATGCTTTATAATCTTACTCACTTTTAAGTAAAGTTGTGTTTTTATACAAACCTCCTGGGTAATATTCTTACTCCTAGAGTACTACACAGAGAATTCCCTAACTTAATCTTGACAAATGGGTTGTTAAAAGAGATTAAAATGAGGAGAAGATTGGTCCAGCTGCACCTAGGCTCCTCTCTGAAAGAGTTCAGAAAGCAAGGGGGTCCAGTCTGAATCTCCCTGGGTTGATCCCCACTCTGGGAACTCACCCTGCCCATTCTGTGGGATGTGGCATTTGGTTTGGCCCCCACATCTGAGGGGCCGTGCTCACTTTGTGAGATGTGACAGTGCTGCACCCACCTCGTGGGCCATGACAAGGAGTTACTGGACACAGGAGGATGGAAGCAAAGGTTACTCAAACATATATTCATGTAGTGCCTTGACTGTTTTTGCAGCCCTACCTGAACTCTGGACATGTTGTCACTCTGCAAGCCAGTATACATGGAGTATCTAACAGCCAAATGTGCTTATCCTTATGTTTGAGGTTTAAGATCTAGCCTTGCAAAGGCATTTCCTAGTGCCATAATTTAACTAGGTTTGACTAAGTACACTTTTACATACTGCTTTGATGACATGGATACAACCACCCCATGATTCAGTTAAATGCTCCAGGGATTTTCTACTGGCATGACTGGGATATGTGAACCTAAATATAGACACCTAAGCTCTCTATTCCATAGTCAAAACATAACAAGTCAATCCAGGTGATGGAGATCACAGTAAAAATGATCCTAAATGTAAAGTAAGTCAGATGGCCCTGAATGTGCCTTTGTCTGTTTTAAGCTATAAAAGACATAGGGAGCTGTACTATCTACTATACAAGTGCCCAAGTGTAAGACATACCTGAATTCAAATGCTTATGGGCATTTTAACCCTATATGGACCCCAGGCTCTGTTCCAGAAGGAGCTTAATCACATAACTGACCTCCTGGTTGATAGCTTATTCTGTCAACTGAAGTTAAGGCCATGTAAATAACTAGCCCAAACCTCTTATTTCTCCTGCTCAAAGTCATTGCTGTCTCTTCTTCCATACTCTAATCCCATGTATTTGGGTGTCATCTGTAAAGACCCTTTGATGCTCTTTCATTTATTTTGTTTCAGGCTACTTCTGTTTGGTCTTAAATACCTTTAAGAGGAGCAGAGTGGCTGGGTGGAAATGGTCTGTACAGCAATGGTCTGTACAGCAGTCACCAAAGGAAAATATAATAGCATGAATGGCATCCATCTCTTCTAAGCTGGACCTCTGCCTTCACAGCATAGATGCATAGACTGAAGTCGGCAGCACTGCCATCTCATCAGACAAATGAGGAAAATAGCTGTGGCAGGAAGAATACTGTGTTTGGAAACATTACAGTACTGTTCTTCAGAGGGGAATTCCTTTTGGAAATGCCCATCTTTTGAGGGACCTTCTTTCTGGCCAATTCACACTCAAATTTCTCACATTTTAGGCAGATCTCTTTTAAAGGCCTGCTCAGGAAAACTTGGAGAAGAACCTCAAGATGAATTTGAATTATCTCGAATTAGTAGTTCCTTCTACATCAGCAGAATTTCTGAACAGAATTGCTTTATATACCTTGAGAAATATCAGCTGCTTAATTGTGCTGTTCATGTGGGAGGCCTTTTACAGAAAGCACAGCAGTTCATTAGGCATGTCTGCAGAGCTAGCACAGAACCTGCCAACAAGGCAAATGTTAGCAAATGTTGATCTGACATTTAAGAAGTCACCCTTGACATTTTTCCACGGCTGCATTTTTAGGACCTAATCTAAACACCTTTCAGATCTGAGATGCATAGAAAGCAGTGCAACTGATGGAAATTTATCATAACCCTAGGTCCCACCCTACATTTTTAGGTCATCTTCATTTTCAACTACAAACCTCTCCCATTTGAGGAAAACCAAAGGGAAAAACGAATAAAAAGTCTCAGACATCTCAGTTCTGAGGGGAAAAGGATTCCTTGAGCAGCAGTTGTGAAGGCATGTAATGAATTTTAGCAAATAGGGACTGGATTAACTGGTTTTGCACATACAGCCAGGACAGTCAGCAGCAAGACGAGGGATGCTGTGAGTTTGTCATTTGGAAAACAGATGTCCTGAGAGTGCTCACTTCTCACAGCCACAATGGCTTCAGGGTCTGGAGACAATGCTGATACAGAACGATTAGGCAGAATGACAGGTTAATCAGACTTTTCACAGAAATGTTTAAATCTGTGTTTTGGCCTGTGTGCTGGGTATTCAGCCTCGCCGTACCTGAGAGTGCAGGTCTTCCTCACCCGAGCAGAAAAGATCTGGGAACAAAGCCCAGAACCTGATCCCTGCACCTCTGGAACAATGCATCCATCAGGAAAGAGTTCTTTCTAGAAACAGGTTTTGGGAGGACACAGCATGTCTGACATGAAATAACCTGGGAATGGACTACATGAGACCTTAGAGTACTAATGGATACTTCTTTAAAGAAGAGCAAGCAACTGAAATGTAGACAGAATAATTTCAGAGGAAAATAAGATGAAAGCAAAGAAAGAAAAGTGTCCCCCCAAAGATACTGATTCTTAGAGTCCTAAACCTCTTTTTTCCCCTCCTGATGGCAGCTTTTCATTTGATGGTGCCTTCCCATTGAGAATGCAACCATAATAACCCACTTGAGAAAGCTCAGGTCTTTCTTGGAGAGAGTGACTGACTGGCTTCTTTGCAGCTCTGATTCAGTTGTTGTGCATACTCATCATAGAAAATTGAATGCTGTGAATGTTCTTTAATCATCCATACTTCATATTCTGGGCATGGCACATCACATCAGACCAGTGAATCTGACACCACCAGGATTACATGGTGCTTTGTTTCCTCCATTACTTTGAGAGTTTTGAGAATATAAACAAGAATATAAAGACCATGGGAAAAATGATGGGAATTACTGCTCTGTTTCATGCCATTTAGACCCTGACAGACTTGTCTTAAAATGAATGCAAATGTTATTCCAGACTGGAAATTGGCAAGAATTCTTGAATACTGCCTGGTTCTGAATTCACAGCATTCCTTAGTCTGCAGTAATCTCATTGAATTTTGTGGGAGAGAGAAGACCTGATCTTTCCTAGGATGGAAGAAGAGATTCTGATTTACATCAGGATTACAGCAGTTATGCCAGTGCAACCCAGTCATTTCAGTGAGGGTAAAACTGGTGCAGCACAGTCCTGGCACTGCCCATGAGCCTACTGTTGGCAGAAACTTCATTTGCAAATAATTCATCAGTGTAAACCAAATTCATCCTCTTGAAGGTGAGCGTATGTTTCTGAACCGTGGTCAGTCATTCCCTGCCTCCAAGGAAGGTGACACTGCTCACAGGCATAGGACACTGATCCCATGCCAGCTGTGCCTGGGTCCTGGAGCTGGAGAGCAGATTAGTCCCTGTGCATCCTGCACAGTACTGATCCATTTTACTTGTCTGTCTGGTTTAGCAATGCTGGACAGGACTGGTGAGGGGAAGTCCAGACAGCAAATGCTGTTGGGAAGAAAAGAATTATATCTTTCATATAGAAAGATTAAAAGGTGAATTAAAAGATAAATTAAGAGAAAGGTTAAAAGGGTGAATTAAAGAGTTTGATTAAATCACCCACAGCAGGAACTCTTGCTCCCTGTTTTAATTTGGAGCTGAACAAAAAAATGCCAGAATTTCCTCACTGAACATGGTGTGGTGAGACACAAAACTGGTGGAAAACCTTTGACTTTAATAGAGCTTGGCATGGCCCTCTTTGATTTACACAAATGCAAGTAATACATTTTACTTTCTCCAGGTCAACCCTGCTGAGCCAGTTTGTCCTAGTAAAATCAATGCAAAAATAGAATTTGTGAATTCACATAATCTACACAATTTATAAGCTCACAAATACACACTGGGCCCAGTCTCACCAAGTGTCATTCCTATACCTGAGGCAGCAGAAAGGAAATGGTTTAAACAGCCAGTTGGATCTTTCTTTAGATGAAGGGCTCCAAGGCAAGATGATGACAGCTTTCCCAAGAAAAGAATATATAGAAGATACACTAGAAGACTCAGGAGACATGAAAGCAAAGCCATTGGCCAGTAAATCTGTCAGAAGGTCAGTCTTTGATTACTTTTTCATCGTCTAAGTCACCTCTTTGGGGCTAAACTCGCTGCAGAGATCCCTGTAAGTAATCCAGTGGACGGTAGCAAGAATCGAATTAATGTAACAAGAATGGAGCCTCCTGAAGCTCTACCCTGAACATAACACATGCAACAATTCAGAGGATCAAAGCATCCTTCTCCTTTGTGGAACTCTACCTTGGCTTCCAGAGGGAAATGAGAAAGACATGTTTTAACCCCTCCAGGCTCTGCCAGGCTACATCAGAAGGAACTGAAAGTAGTGAGAGACGAGAAGCTAACATTTATATGGCAAACCATTCTAAAATTAACACTGTCCCTGAAAAGCTGTGAATCTCCATTGTTTTTTTAGCTCTCATGCCCTCCCATTCCTTTGAAACAGGGTAAGTCACCAGTATTGGAACTCCATGAATTGCAGTTACTACTCTTCAAATAGTCTTCATCTTCCTACATAGCAGTGTTTTGTTTCTGTTTTACTGTGAGAGGCAGGAGAAGCTAATACAGTTGGGAGTCATGGTTTTCCCTTGAATTTTTCAGTGGTGAGATTATTTATAGTGTTCTAGAGTCCATAAGGACACGGGTTTTTTATGCTACTACTGCCATAACCTTGCCTTAAAGACTTTAATGCTGGTAGACACCAGTTTTTGTGCTCTCCTTCTCACTTTCTTTTGGTCTCACTAATAACACTGAGTGGGAAGCAGCTTAGTGGTTTCTCCTGAAGGCTTACTTCTTGCCAGAAGATGGGTTTTTGGCCGTACAGATAAACTGAGTGCCCTTTGTCATCCCACCTCATGCCCATAGGGACAGCAACTTTAGTGAAAGCCTTGTGGAGGGGAAGGGTTGACAGAGTGCATGCTGAACATCAACTAGAGTGGTAACCTAGTTCAGGATCTTGAAAGTATATTCAGAGGGCACACAAAGAGGCAAGAACAAGCTTCAGTCTATCATACTTGATGTCCAAGATACTTTCCACCTCAGCACAGCTGAGATATAGATACTGCCAAGGGAAAGGTCTCTGCCAGTCTCAGTCCAGCCCAGGGCTGACCTGCTGTTGCTCAGAAAATGAAATCATGGTGCTTGTAATTAAACGTGGATTGTTTTGGGTTTTCCCTTACCAGCTCTGCTGTTGTACTTGCTAAGTATTTATATATTAAGCCATAAATAAAAAAGAAACAGACAAGAAGTGTAAAAAATAAAGTTGCAGCTTTTCTAGAAGTTCTAATTACTGAGCCATTACTGATATGTGACAACACATTTATATTGGTGTCCATGGACATGACACCAAGCTGTATCTTCCTTTAACCTCATCAGCAGAGACTATTAAAATTACTAGTCTTATGGAATGCAAAAATATGACAAATTAAAGATCTGATGCGCAAGAATATTAATAGATTAGGCAACAAGAGTTTTATTTATATTTCCAGATTTTTTAATGGAGAACATGTGCTGTTCATAGAAAGCCCTTCTTTAGGTCAGTCTCATTTAAGAACAAGATAGAATATACCCTTCCTACATAATCTTTTCCAGTAATAGTGTAATTATTGTAGTCACTACTCAAATACACCATGCAATATATTAGTTCATGTTACATTTTTCAGTATATGTAAATAGATGTTCATACATGTGTCCTGTTTACTTTTGTTCAAGTGTCCCTGAACCTTTTCCATCTTCTTTTCTTCTTGTCTGGCTACCTGGGCTCACATCATTCTCTTCCATCTTTCCACATCCAGACAAATCCAAGAGAGAGAGAGAAAGAAAAAAAGAAAATTATATAACCAGAGAGCTGGAAAAAATCCAAGGTGAAAAATCAAATTAGAATATCTCAAAAAAATGCTTGACTTACCACTTTACATGAACAGAGTGATCACTGAAGAGTTTAACTCTGCAGCAAACTATACGTGAGTAAGGATGCCATAAGGTCTCTCCTCATGGAAATGATGCTTTGGATTGTCTCATATCTTTGTGTCTGGATCACAGGGAGAATATGTGTGTCTTGGTGTTAGGGATAAATTTCCCTTTGCTCCTCCTTGTCTTTGTTATTTATCAGAACCATCTTCTTTCAAAATTCTATGGCTTTGTTGGTATCTTCATAAATATCTATTCACTGTAAGGATTTTCCCATGGCACTGCATATTTAAAATCTATTGTGAAACTTCTGGCACGAAAAAAAGTAGAAGCCTTTGGAACACATTTATTATTTTGCAAAATATATACCACCAACTTAATCTCTGTATCTGTCCATTGCATAGGGGGTATCGCAGTTCTGTATATATTAGAGGCAGGACCTACATTGATTATAAACAGAAGGCAGCAGAGGTAGAAAAGAAACAAACTGTGTTAATTGTCATTCCAATGAAAATATTATCGGATTCTACCTGGTGGAAAAAGAAATATTTAACACAAATCTTTTAATTCTTCATATACTTAAATTAAACTACATGTAATTTCATCACCTGCTAGAAATTTGCTCCTTATATTGTTTATTTTAAAATAGAATGTGAGACAAGATCAAGCAGTAAGTGTACCCTCATCCTACACTTGAATGCAGAACAAAAATGGAAAACCTCAGGTCTAAAAACATGCTAATTGGGCTTTAAAGAACAAAAGTGCAAAATATGGGCTTTGATCTTTCAAGCTGAGGTCAAGATTGCTAACAGCTATATTCAGTAGTATCAGCAGAAGGACACAGCTTGGGTGGTTTCCATGAGTGTGTTCAGCACTAAGAATCCTCTTCAGATTCCATCTGGAGACATGAAAGCTGACTGCATACATGCACTGCTCTGGGTTTCTTGGGCTCAAAGTTAACCACTTGTGTAACTTCTATACTGTTTGTTGCCATAGCAACAGAGGTTGGAGTTTCCATTGCTTGATGCTCAGCATGCTGGTATGTGTCCTGTGCTATGTGGCTCTACCAAAGCCTTTGAGAGCTTTGCTATTGAGCTTACTAGGGTAAAGACTTCATTTCAGATAAAGATCCAGCCCAAAGGCATTAGATACAGCTTTTTAAATGAAACCTTAAAGCACAAGAGTCATGAGCTGCGGCCTCAAATTTTGGTTTAAAGCACTTCATCTCTGATAATTTATTTCTGTTGTCAGAAAGTATAATTTTTAACCCTGAGGTAATGAACTTACTTCAATTTAGGTGCCTGATATAATCTGCCAGCTCTTTATCTTTAAATATCAAGTGTATCTTCATTGAACCTCTAGTGCAGGCTATCTATGTATGATGCTATGCAGCAAGGAGAAACCAAATGTGTGCTTTTTAATTAAGAGGTCCCTGGGACTGATGAAGTTCTCTTTACTCTATATGTTTCCTGCTTTAATTAGCTTACTTAGCCAGTAAGCCTTAATTAGCTTACTTAACCAGCACACATTTGAGAGACACACACATGATCAGATAATACCAGGTGCTAATGTTTAATTGCCTTCACGAAATTAGAAGCAGATAAATATTTGAACCATAATTGATCTATCTTATTAGCAGGCAAGCTGATCAGTGTTGTGACATAACTCGAGAGATTCCTGTGCATTAATTTCACATCAGTCAGGGTGGGGGTAATGGCAGGGAGCATGATGCAGTTGCTCTGTTAGACAGCAAGATCAGAGCTGGGTGAATGAGATGGGTGATATTTTTTGGGAAGGCTCACGTAGCTAGTGCTGAGAGTAGTGTGGATCTGACACATATCTGTATGGACAAGCTGGTTGAGGAATTCTATGGCTTCTTGTACCAGATTCAAAGACTTGTATTGCTTGGTGAAAGATCTGAGCAAGGCTGAGTGAAAGTCTCAGAATCTGCACCCTCCAAGTATGTTGCAAGTTTTGTCATTAACAGGTGAATGTGTGTCTGACATGGAGTTCAGCACATAAGAAAAAAATAAATTCTTATGCAGTGTTATCCTTTGGCAGCTGAGGCTCCTGAAAAATATGCAGCACAGGTCATAAATTAGTGTTTTTCTTCTGATGTCACTTCAACAAGCTCTTTCTGGCAGCAGTCTCTCAAGAATGCCTTTTGGTGAGGCGTCATTGGAAAATACATGCTTTGCATTGCAGCAATAAACTCTGACAAATTTTTGGTTTTGTTTTTACCTGCATGCTTTTTAGACCATGTTGTAAAAAGCCATCTGACTGCATTCTCAGCCCTTGATGCCTTTCTTTATTTCATGGTAATTGCAATATTAAGTGGTGGAGCAGAACCCTGAGAATTACTAGATGAGCATGATACAAGTAAAAAACATCAGGGATACTGCTTTATAACTGTTCCCTGAAGACTCAATTTCTCAACTATTTAGATGAAAATTATTTGCTACTTTAGGAATTAGTGGTGAGAAAGGATGGGAACATTGTGCAGGAATCCCCTTAAATTGGAAGGAGATTTGGCTTGGTATCCTAAACAATTCTGAGTCCAGCTAAGATCCCAAACCAGAAGTTGTTTTCTTGCTCAGAAGGAGAAATCTGAATGACTGATCTGGGGGAGGAGCATTTCTTCTGTTGTGTGTAGCAGAATTTCACAGGATAAGTTCACAGAATTTTTGTGAATTACCAAAGAAAGGGAATCAGCATCCATCTCACTCAGTCGCTGGTTTTGGAAATCTTCTGTAATTTTCTCCTCTGGCCTCTCTTAGCTCTCTTTATGGTCCTCTGCCTGATCTCCTCATCATTCTTTTATGGTGTTTTGGAAGGCTACTTGTCACCCCCAAATCACATTTCTGTATGCTCCCTACTCTGCTTCATTAATCACTATGCAAGAAGGCATCACTAAGCCAGTTATCTGGGTCTAAGACTTCTGAGTTTTTTCTGTCACTCTGCCCCTATCAATGGTCTTCCACAGCTCACGCACTTCTTGTGTTTCTCCTTTGTTTCATTGTTTATCCTATATCTCCTACGTTTCCTTTGACAGAGATAGGTCATCCTATCTACTCACAAATTCCCCTTGTATTTTACTTCCAAGAAGCTATTAAAATTGGGGAACACTCCCAACAGACTTCCACCACCCATTATGCTTCTTCAGTTCCTTTTAAAACCTTTAACTCCCCTTAAAAACCCTAGCAGCAATTAGACTACAGGTACATTCACAACACAACATCTATTATTCTGGCAAATCTAGACTTATTATGCTCCCATCTCTTTCTTTATACATAAGTTGCAATGTGATGATGCATGTAATTTAGATGCTCTACTTTATGAATACTCTGTCTCCTGCTATAAGTTAGTATTGCTTAATGATGCTCATTGCTATTGATTCATTATTCCCTTCCAAAAGTATTGCAACATCTGTTACACCAGGTCAGTATCAATTTTGCTACACAAAACTGAAAGGAAAATGAATCTCTGCCAGGAAAATCTTAGCGATGGAAACAGCAACCTCTTCAAGATGTTCGTTGCTGCCTCTATATTTAAATGCTATTATATGACCCCCAAATCACCTCATGCTCTCTGATTGACTGTCTGATTGACAGTTTGCCTTCTATTGAAGGTCAAATATTCTATCGCTGTTGTAGCCAGATGATAGGAAACAACTGAAGGTACCCTGTCCCACACAGTTTTATTCTCATTTTCTTATGGTCATAGTTGGTTTCCACTACATCCTCCCATTCTGAAGCACTTTCTTTTAGTTCCTTTTTCTACTTCTTCCAGTAAGTAACATTTTGTTATGGATTAGTCATAGAAGACAAAGCGGAGGAGGAAAGAGAAGAAGAAGAAGAGAAGATGGTGTGTTACTGTCCAGAAGGCTGCTTGGAAGATGAGTCTTTCAGCATGGCCTGGGAATAGCCAGGATCAGTGTTGCCCATGATTCAGAACCAAGCTGAGTCAGACAGCCTGATCCTGCCTTGCTTTCTGCAGGGAATCAATTCTGTGCAGTGTAACCAGATCCTGCTTTTACTGTCCCAAAGAACTCTGAAGCCTGGATATAGGACTCCAAATCAGATTAAATTGCGCTCTTCACAATTTTCTCAAAAAACTGTGGCTGTCATTTGTTCTCTTTATCTTTACATAGATGGGAAGGCAATTCATCAGTTTATTGGAACTTCATATTTGATTAATGCACATTATCACAGTCACTCATCAAACTGCCTCTCTGGAAATAGCAGAATTCACAACCTGTATTTTATATCCACCCGTTTTGAGCTTGTAATCTTGCTGACTTTTGTCATATATGCAAAGTCCAACCATTTAATTTCTCTGTATTTCTTAGACTCACTTTTGGTGGTGGTGATATTGGGGGCTTGTTCTTTTACTACCTTTCCTGTCTGACAGGTGAAGCACAGACATCTAACCAAATCACCCTAAGATTTATGCCACTTCTCCATTTACTAATCATACCCTTTTCCAGGCTATATGGACACTCATCCATGGCATACCTTTCCAGGGACCAGCAGCAGATGAAATAATAAGGACCAGCAGCAGATGAAGTAACCAGGGAAAAGCTTTGCATAATGTTACTAAAAAAGTCACTATTAGAAGGTACACAACCTGACCATATCCATAGATAAGCAGTATGTATAGATCAAACTCTGAACCAGAAATAAGCTGAGGTGTCTCATGTAAGATTTAGATTAAATAATGCAGGGACTCTGAGGCTAGAACTGATCTAAGAACTAGCATAAGGTATCTGGGGTTTTGTGGAGCACCTGTGGGAGATTTTTAGAGCAAGGCAACCAACCCTTGTGCACAAGGCTTGGGAGCTCAGCAAGGGCGTCTTTTTATCCACAAATTTATGCACTTACTATGCATGCATAAGCTGAAATTTTGTGTTTGCTATGTGCTAATGTCTGATGAAGTCTACAAATCTTCATACATGTGTTTGCCCTATTGGCAATAGGACCCTGTGCTGAGACTTTTTACCAGGCTTATATAAAAAGGGCAAGCAGAAAAGTTGTTTCTTGCTGCAGTGACCCCTTCCAAGCTTTTCTTTGGTTACCACTCAGGGAAAGAGAGTGTCTGTAAGAAACACTTACTTGAAATAGAAGAAAATTGCCAAGGAAATCAACAGGGATGTTATAGACAAGGCATGGCCAACGATTGCCATATAATAAAGTATGAACGCCATCTGCAATTTAAAAAGCAGAATTTCGTCCTGTTTTTTTCAAAGGTTCTTCAATATACTTTAAATACCAGCAACCTATTAAACAGCATGACTCATGATCTAAAGATGAGATAAGTGTTTCTTACACGAGCTGATCTCTCTCTGCTGCACTGAAGGAACTGGCAAGATCCCTGCTCACACTATGAGTCACTGACTTTCCTGAGTGCTAGATCTTGCACAAGAGACATAATATATTTGGATTTCCAAAAAGTACATAACAAGTTTCCACACACAAGAAAATTATTAAAGAAAATAGGTTTGCTTCAGGGTTGGTAAAAAGATTTTCTGGTCTGAAAGCAGCTTAAATAACAGTAAGTAAGAGCTTAATGGTCACTTCTGGACATGAGTCACTGGTCAGGTTCCCTCAGGACTGGTATTGGGGCTGTTTTTTTGTTCAATATATTAATCTGTGACCTTACACAGAGAAATCTCTGTTTCCAGGTGATACTTAGGTCTTTCAGATAAAAGTGAGGGACTCCAGAAGGGCCTCATATAACCGGGGGGACAAGAAGATGTCACATAAGCTTAAATACAGAAAAAACTGCAGTGATTCATCTAGGGACAAATTATCTAAACCCTGCCTGCACAATGCTCAACTGAGAACTGGAAACCAAACTCAGGAAGGAGATTTTGGAGTCATCCAGGCCAGTTGTCTGAATAGATGCCTTACTGTGTAATGACAGCCAAAAAAGTCAACAAAATGTTAGATATCATCGGTAAAGGTGCTGAGGGTAGAACATCATTGTGCCTCTGTTTAAAATTTACATACATCACACATCTTAAATGCATATGTGTTTCTAATGTCCACATCCTATGGACATGGCAGAGCTAGGAAAGGTACAAAGAAGGCAACTAAAATAACTGAGATAGAGTAGCTGTGTTATGACAAGTGGGTACAAATGCTGGAATTCTCTCCTTTAGAAGGGAGAAATCACAGACAGCTTATGACTAAGGCCTACAGAGTCAGGAAAGCAGCAGATGACATGAAAATTATCCAAAGCTCCTACCACACTAGAACAGTACATCCTGAGACAAGTTCTGGTTCACAGTTGTGTTTCTATCGGGGCAACTAGATGGTCTTAGAATGCTGTGAAGCCAATATGCACAGAGATAATTGGGCTTTCATTTCTAGTGTCAGTGAAATCTAAGATAGGCCTATCCATATTTTGTATGCCAATACTGAAACAAAATTGCAGGATGGCACCTGGACTGCAGTGTGCTATGGTATTTAAATGTCATACTTTGGTCTCAGCCAAGCTCTTAAACATCCCGGCTGTCAAGACTGCAGGAGGCTAAATGTCATGCCAGCTTCACCATTGCCTTCTTGCCTGAAAGCACTGGTAAAAAAATAGGTCTCTGCTGGGTTTATTTTCTTTTCAGCTCTACATAATTCATTTTTTCTTTTGTTATGCATGAGGAATTTCCCCCCTTTTCAACAATTAGATTAATTTTTCTCTCTAGCCTTAAGTATCGAGTCATACATTTTTTGGTGTTTCCAAGTAATTTTAAATTGTAATTAAGCACATATGACTAAAATTCAGAAAATAAGACAACCTTACATCTTTTTCAGCCATTTTACACCTTTGGGATCAGCTCGTGCTTTCATTAACTTAGCGGTGGTGGCCTGATTCAGATTTCAACCAAAACCACATTTACACCATCTTGGCCATGCAGAACAGAGATGATCAGAGTCCCAATATCATTGACCAAGTTATGCAAATCTATGCATATTTTCAACCTACATCTCCTAGTCCCTCATGAGATCACAACATTGCTAGTGAGCATAAATGACAGCTTTTTCTGAGAAAACCATCAATCCCAGAGTGCAGAGAAGAGAGGAATTTTCTGTGCACAGAGTAGTGGGAGAGGTTTTCACCTGTGCATGTGACATTTCTTCTACTCCATAACATTTAGATTGATGTATTTTTTAAGCCTGAATTTAATTTACAGATGAACTGTTCAAAAATATGTTTTGTTGCTCCCTTCCCCTGAATCAGCTAGAAGCAGGAAAAGCTTCCAGATAGCTAGATGCAAGTCGAGAGGATCCTTTGTTATTAAAACTATCTACCTTTCAGTGGATAACTACTAAATCATTTTAACTGTATATCTGAGACTCAGAAATAGCATTTTTGATTACTCCATGTAAACTCACTATGGTAACTGCTAAAAACTTCCAAATACAGAAAAGACAGATCAAAATGTACTTGAACTATTACCTAACATGACATGGTCTGTCACTGTGTTTTTAAGAACTGGTTGAAATACTTTTTTAAAGTGATTTGTCTTACACATATAGCATATAGTAAATTCCAGCTAACTTCAAACAAATAATGAACTATTTTATTATTCTGTACTCATTGAAATGGCAATCTGTCATGTCCTTTCTAAAATATAGGACTTCTACATGGTAAGTCACCATATTTTTAGCTTATGCAAGGTTTTTTTTTTCATCCTGGGCTTGGAGAAATTCTGAAAGAAACATTTAAATATTTCATTTCAGGAAGGAGAATTCTTTATTTCAGGAAAGAGAATACTTTAATAGGAATATTTTCTACTCAGTTAACTATGTTATCCACGTACATAAAGTATAAAAATGAATTGTACTCTTGTTTTTGAAGGCTTGGATTAAAGGTCATAATCTGACTTGGCATTCCTGTAAAGACAGATTCTTTCTGTGTTTTCCATTATTTTTTCTTTCAGAAGAATCTCATACGTATAATTTTCCTTTGTGTTCTATATGCACTGGGCTTAAATGATGTCCAAAATTGTTCTCCTGGAAGGCATGGATAATTGGTAACAGAACTGCATTTTTTGCCTTCCTACATGGGTCAACATCTGGAAAAAAAATATTTTTATGGTGCTTCTATTTAATGCCTCTGTGAGCTCAGATTGTTACTATTATCTTGTCACTCAGGTGAGTCCTATTTTACCATGATGGTTCCTCATGATAGAATCCACCTCCTGCTTCACCCAATATACTTTTCCAAGGCCCTTCAGGCTGGACCATTACTAAATATAACCACACAATGATTTTTGGCTTAGTAAAAAAAAAAATCCTCCAACAAAAACCTCAGATCAAATCACTTTTTGACTCTTTTTCTTCCACAATTCCAAATAGTCACAAGTTATTCTGTTAAAAATCTGTAATCAGATTTTCCTGGAGCTCTACACATGTTTGAGAAATAGGTGTTTATTTTCATAAGCTTCCTTAACTTAATTTTTTTTCAGCTTTTCTCAGCTTTCTATCTCATTCTTTCTTTTGGTGCATTTATATTTAGTATTTAGTTCTCATTCATTCAGCTTAGCAGCTTGATTTTGGAAATATTGATGCAAATGCTTAATTCATTATTGTAAATAATCTCAATGACTTCGGTCAGATGTTAAAATTAAATGTGTTCAGACCAAATGGAGTGGGAGAGGGTGATATTCTTTGCTTAAGAAAAATATTTTAACTTACATCAACAGCTTGGAAAATACTTGTTAAAGAAAGCAAAACTGACATAGTAAAGATCATTTTGTAACTGCTGGACAACCAGAGAAAATCACAGGGATCAAAAAATGCATTTGAAAAAATAGTGCAAAACTTGTCACATGAATTGCTACTAAATTATTCAACCCATAACAAACTTTTATTTAGGTCTGAGAACTCATCAAATAATTGTAACCAGCTAAAATCACAAGGATAGTACTATAAATTCCTGTGCCACAAGTAAAACTAAAAATTAAAGACTATTCTGATCTCTCTCATGTATGTCTTACTGCTAGCCCAGACCATTCCCAATGACTGACAATTTGACTGTACCATACCTTCAGTTTTTCAGAGGTGAAAGAGTTGCACAGGGTATAGTTGGACCAAGTTCGGTTGCTCTCAGGATGGCGGAACCAGTTTCCAGTTTCATCACAATATTTTGAAGCCCTCTCTGATGATGAAATGCAGTAATAGTTATTTGATTGTATGCATATTACACATTTATAAAAATCTATTAACATTTTCTAATCCAAAGGATTTTCTACTTCTGCAATTAATATACATTTGTCTGTATAGACATTTATCTATTTTGGTTTTTCTCAGAGATTTAGCTGATATTGCATTTGTCATTTATCTATTTCCTTTTATCTTGAATGAATGCCTTAGAGTATATATACCTGGCCTTCAGTCAGATACAATTTTTATGTAATAATAATACCTCTAAAGAGGCTATTGGAAGTGGTTTTGGAAGAGAAGGTAACATCAGACCCTGACACCAAAGCTGAAGCAAGTGTGCAGTGTTTCAGGTATCAAGAGCAATAATTATTTTAAAATGCTGGGTAGAAAAAGGGCAGTGAGCAGTGCATAACCACAACACAGATGCAGATGGTGCACATGTTTACGGAGAGGGAAAAGTCCTTGTCACAGACTTCATCCCAGCCAAACCCAGCACATTCCTGCCCAGCCTCTTTGGCAGCTAAACCCTGCCAGAGGTGAGCAGGAGCACTGCTCTCTGTCTTCAGGATCTGCAAAGCACGCAGGCACTGGAAAAAGGGGTCTCAACACCTTTTTGGTGCAGGTTCCAAGTGTCCAGTTTAATTTAAAATGGATGCAGGGTTCTCTGTTTAAATAATCTGATGTGTGTTTGGCCTTTCCACGTGTGTTTCTGGTGCCAGTTCCTGCATTGCAGGTGGCTCTGGCATCCTTCCCCAATGCCACGCTGCACAGGTCACTCTCCAGGCTCGTGCTCCTTCACACGACTCCTTTTTACTGTGGCAGGGGGACAGGAGGGTTGGGGCAGCACTGTAGGAGGGATGCCTGGAGCCACTCCGCACTCACATTTCTGCAGCTCACTGGAAAGTTTGCCTGAGTAACAAAGGCAGGATAAGATCAGAAACTGAAGTTATTTGATCTTTTCCTAGATAGTGACATAGATGTTTATGAATTATCTCCCACTTGCCTATTCTAGCTTTATAATTTTATTTGCTGTATACACTGATTATCAGCATTTCCAGTCCTTCTTTTGTTGTGTTTGCATTTACTTTTCTTAATCACCTCTCACAATTAATGATTCTGTTAATTTGGAAAATTCATATGCCCTCTATACACCCTAAAGAAAGCAACTGATCATTAGGAGCTGGCTTCCTCTTACTAGAAATACTCTTTGTATAGTGACACTACAAAACAAAACAAAACAAAACCCAACAAAAAAACCCATATTTTCAAAATTACTGTCAGCTTCAAGAAATTCTATTTGGGGACTTGTTGAGAATCAATACATGCATCAACAACACCAAGAGGAACCGTATGTGTTATCTCAGCCTCCCATCACTGCAGCTAGGAGATAATCTCAGGCTGCCTGCACATTTTACTCCCTGCCAGATATTGTCTAGAGCTGGAAAAAGTTTTCAGTCACAGATAGAAGATTAATGGTTATGCTACGATGGAACACAGTGTACAAATATCACACCTACTACCCCACGCACTCTGCAAAGCACATGGCTTTTGTTGATATGCTATAGTGTATAATGGTGCTATCATCTATCATCTCTGTACTTCAGTGCCTAGGTAGACACTCTGCTGAAGTTTAATGTGGCCTCTGTACGTTAGAAACAAACCTGTTACCTCATACTTCTACTTGAAGCCAGACAAACACAACTGACCCTAGTTTGGCCACGAACCATGGATTTCTTGCTCTGATGTTGTCAGAAATGGGACTGAGGGAGCAGCCTCCCTGCTGTCCATCCCAGTAAACAGTAAGAGTTTTTGCATGTGATATTGTTTGTACTACCAATAATGCTATTATGAGTCTTATTTTCATAAAAACAAATCAGTCATTTATATGTAATAAATACCTTAATCCATTAACTGGAACAAACATCAAGGTTCTATCAATCAGATTTTTTATGATTAGAGCTACTCCATAGCTGGCATATAGTAAGAGAATCAACATAAATTTTTTATTTGTTGTCAAGTTATAAGCTTGAATAGAAAGAGTTTTCCTATGTTGCAGTGCCTGCTCAGCACATACCAGACACTGGATTATTCACCATTGTTTGGATAGATCTGTGAAGTGCTTAGCTTTGCAGAGGAAGGAATAGCTGATGTAGCACATTTGATTTACTCTAGAAGAAAACTTTTAAAAAATTAAAAAATCATCTGATATAATACAAAGATCCTAGAAAACTTCAGTTCCAGTGTCCTAGTAGGTGAAGCTTTATCACTATCATCAGAATACCTGAGTCAGCAGAGCTGAATTCAGTATAGTAGAGTAGTATTGTGCAATATGGGGATAAGAATTGATTTTTAAAATCAAGCTGTCAAGCTTGCTAAGAAGCAGGACAGAAATACACTGCAGGTTCAGTGTAAAAGAAGCAGCTGGACAAAGAGCTCAGATTTGTTTTAATTATCACTGTCTACATGATATCACTCCAGGACAGGAATATAGGACAAGCAGAAATTCAGAGCTGTCTTTTTTATCCAGAGCCAGGAAATTTCATTGTGGGAGCAAGGGAAGGTCTCTCCCAGGCCCAGCCCTCTGTGTGCTGCTCAGGGTGCTACAGTAGAGTCCCTGTCAAATGGGGATGCTGCTCCTTGCCCACTGTGAGCACGGGCACATTGCCCTGCTGAGGCACGGAGCCGGCTGCTTGGCAACCTACTCAGCTGAATGCTTTGTCCTCCTGGAGAAGGCTGTTTCTCTAAAGATATTTTGTAAGAAAGACAGATCAATTCTGAGATGGCAGTACAGCACAAGAAGCAAGTTGCAAGAACACAAACAGGGCAAATTCTGCTCCCTGTGCTGCTGTGACCCACGGTTCAGGGCCAGGGATGCTCACAAGGACAACATATTGATCACCCTCTGAGGTAATTGCTTATATATCTGGATCTGTTTCCAAATTACACTTCTAGAAACTTTTCTCTTGGAGACACATGAAGAGTTATGAGCAACTGGTTTACAAAATGGAACCAAAGACAAGAAACCCAAGCTAAATGCAGCCTTGGATGGTAAGTTGGGCCCGGCTCATTTTGAGGTCTAAGCACTGCTCTTTGCTGAAGAGGAAAGGGAGAAAAAGCCAAATGAAAAGGTATGGCTGCCACAGAATAACTTGAACATTCAGCTCTATTGCTACACGTGCACCAAATTAATCCTGACCAAACACACCCTCTCCGACACAATGCTGCCCCCAGGAAATCTGCCTTGCTAGAAGGCCATTACATCCACAGTATATTTTCTAGTTTTCTATTAGCAAGAATATTGCCAGTACGAATTACATTCCTATCAAGTCCAATTTCTAGCAATTTCAGTGCGACCTGGAACCATGTCAAATGGATTACACCAAGTATTAACATGGATAAAATATGAATATAAAATACAAGAGAAACTGCACGTTGCCTGAATAGGGGAGTATAAACTCAACCCCTCTCAGAGCATCACAGTCAGGAGTAGATGAGACAATGAATTTCCTGCTGTCATTGCAGTTAAAGCAGTAGGTCTCCGTGCGTTTTCCAGAGATCACATTGTGCAGGTCATTGTGAGAATGAGACTGGTACAAGATGCCTCAGTTGTTTATTGAAAAGGGCAAATCTGCCACAGCTTGTAGATATGGGTTTCAGTTTGTCTGTTAGCTTTAAGATCCTCATTTCCTTTCATAGCTTAGAGTTTCCCCAGGTGGGAAAAGAAGTGTGGGAAGCCCTGGCTAACGAAACAGACTAGATTATCACAGTGGTCCTTCCTGCTTTCAGAACATAGATTTTATATAGTATGAGCTAACGGAACAGACATTCTATATAGTATGAACAGGCACAAAGTGAAAGGACACTGAGCATATTTTTCATTTTGCTTTTGGGTTCTCTTCTTCAGAATATTATTTTATTGATTTGATTTCTAACATACTCTAGTAATTTCTTCTTGTCATTGGTGCTTAATATCATGGGGATTCAGAGCTGGTAACAGCACCCACAGGTGCAGATAGATGAGGATCTGATCCTGTTCTGACTAATAATGTTTCACTTTCCCAGTTATGAGTAACATAAGCACCAAAGCTCAAAAAGAAAGCTGTATGACATAATTTTTTTCCAGGACTCAAAGCTATGGATGACCTCAACAAAGTAACTTAGCTATCAGTGAGCTGATGGCTAAGTGGTTCTGCAGATGTCAATACAGCCCAAAACAGCACAGTGTGAAATACTGGTTTCAAAAGTCCATAGGGTTAATTGCATGCCTAAAATACATGCTGAGGTGGTTTAGTATCACGGACACTTAATGGGAAGGAAATCTGAGATGCACTGCTGTTTTTTTCTTGTAACATCCTTGTTCTTTGGGATGAATTTTCTGTTTCTCAGCAGAAAATCTAGATGTATTTTGTTCAACAGGCATAAGTTACCAAAGGAAATAATGACTTGTGAAACAAAACCTGACAGACTTCTCAGAAGAGCTGAACATGTGCTTTTGGCCACCACTAAGTGGCAGCTACTTCCATTAGCAGTTGAACCTCCAGTCCCAGTGTGACAATCAGCCACCTGTAAAGCAAAGGTTGGCTGCCCACTGCTTTGAAGCTGCAACTGTGACACATGCTGGGGAACTCAACAGCTGCTGTGTGGCTTTGACTCAGCCAGGACCTGCAAGGGAGCCAGGAAAACAGTGTCAACTGACCAGGATGCCAGAGAGGTGCTAACAAGGAAAAGAGAGATGTTCAGGGGAAAAAATACTGAGTCCAGGAACACAGGTATTGTTCCTAAGCAGGACAGCAGGGCAAATAGCAGAAAATTAATTATTGGAGGAGAACAGAGCACAGGATACTAAAAAATTCCCAGATCTGCAAGCTGGCAGAAATAACCACAGGATGTGCACACTGTGGGTCAGACTCTGCAGCATTCTCTGCATTAAGGAGTGATTTGCAATAGCCATATGAGCCACAGACCTTGGCATTAAGTGAGATGCTTGTCTGTGAATGGCTTCAAGTTACTTTGAACTGTGTTAGTTCAGAACAAGTCACTGGAGGTGAGTGGGCAAGTGGAAAATGTGAGATAAGTGGCTTGGGAGTGATCAGAAGAGTGGTTTTGTCATCAGCCCCATGCTCCAAGGGACAAGGACCTCGAGCCCTGCAGAGAATTCTGATAGGGTTGCTAACCACCCACTTTATCAGGCTGAACAGAGCATGCAATATATATAAACTAGGACTGTTAGTGCCACATTTTTCCATGGAAGCGCAAAATGTGGGCCAAGGAAGAAAGCCCAGACCCCATCCTGCTTCCATTGGAAAGGGGGAGGTTCCTCTATACAGGTTAGGATGCAGGTTTGAATGCTCTCAGACTGTAAATTTCCCAGTTGCTGGGTAAATTCTCTAATCAGGGATAGTTTGATTTGTAAAGAACAGAAATATTGATCAGTCTGGCTGCTACTGCAAATGGCATTCAGCAAAATGCATGCTGGATCTGATCCAGTTTACCTGGAAACTCTTTTGTCTCTAAATAAGCAACAATCTCAACAATACCAATAGTTTTAGCTAATGGTGCTGGGTAATTAATTTACAGCTAAACAACGGTATATTTCCTTACTTTCCAGCTGGCCACACAGATTTTGGTTTAGCCTTATATACCTCCCCTATAGTACACTGGCCTCTATAGGCTGTATGTCCTGACCATGGAACACACAACTGTGTCCTTCTTCAAACATCTAATTAAGTTCTAAAAATATATATTTATATCTTCATATCTATTTAGGCATAATTCCATTCTTGATTTTTCCTTTCATTTGTCCTTTTAAATGTTCTTGAATTACTTCTCTTAGTCTGCAAGGCTGCAAGTATTTGTATGAAGAATTCAATGAATAACTAAAACCAGGAGACTGAAAGAACATTCAACTGGCTCTTTTCTTCCATGACATAGTTTCTGTCATGCACATAGCTTTTTTCTTCATTGTAGAAACTTAAAATGAGGTGCTAAAAGTGTTTAATATTGCAACAGTTGTATTTTCCAGCTTCCATAAATCCATGGATTACATTTACATAAATACAGGTAAGATATTTTACAAATTAGAATATATAAACTACACAACCAAAAACTTCATGTACTTTAATTTTAGCCAAACTCGCTGTGATTCCACAGTGTTGCAAACATGCCACTGGAGACATCTTTCCACTTAATGGTATGAAAGTTTCAAAGACTTCCTTTGAAAGGTAAGATGATAAAAAGAAATCTGTACCAGTGGATCAAAGTCTGGAAAATAATCTGGACAATTCTGAGCAGCAATTCTTCCAGCAGGTGTGTCATCCCAGCACAACCAGCCATCCCAGGTTCGGTTGCAGAACAGACCTGGACATTAAGAGAAATGAAGTAGTTAGCTCACACAGTCATTCCTGAACCTGATCTCTTCTGCCCTCCCAAGGAATATTGCTGTCTGCAGACAACTGGGTTTTTGCAATAAAGCCCCTTCTTATTCCAACACTTTGACTGGAGTTCAGGTCCTGCAACGTACTTGGTGTTACTGACCTGATGTTACTGGTATCAGTTTTACTGAAAAGTGATGTTTTTAAGCCTGTTGAACTGAACTTTGAATGTGGACATCCTACAAACTCTCCTTCCTGATCTTCCTTCCACTTTTGGCTATGAATGGGGACCCTAAGGGAGCCCTCAGTTATCCAAAGACCTTATAGACATCTACTTTTCATTTTACCTTCTGCTGCTGTGCAGCAGGTCTGAAAACCAAGTCATTAAAATGTAAATGTAGGAAGGGTTTGCAGGAACATCCAGCTACAGGTCCATGGGAGGTTGCTGTGTTGCTCAGCACTAGAGATCAGTCAGATAACTACAGAGTAGTGAAGTGAGGTGCCAGACCAATCTGTACCAGGAAATGCTGCCTGCTGATGTTGTCTGGGTAGGTGTGCTGTGATCTTGTCCCCATCATGCCCCTTCTGGGAAGGTAGCAGTCCCAGCCCCAGACCATGCTGGGGAGTCAGAACAAAGCTCACAGTGATGACATACTGTGGTCCACAGAAACTGCACTGGAAGATTGCTTGCTGTAACATGTTTCCTACTCATTGGTGGATTTATTCGGGTAATACATTAAGAAAACCCCTACACTTGTTCATTATTTTCCACTGAAAACCAGCCTGTGTTGAGGAAAAGGTATTTATCATCATGTCCATCAGGTTCAGGGAAATACAGTAGAAGATACATCTTGCCTCTTTGGCTCTGGTCCAAACAGAGTTTCAGAATCTCTGCTATGACCAAGTGGGTTGTTTCTGAAAGAATCAAGGAACCTAATAGCCATCTAAAGTTTATATAATATGAGCAGCTAATTTCTTCTGGTACTTTTGAAATTATCCACAGATAGGCAGATACTGAAGCTTGCAAGCTGTAAGAAGTAATCTGAATTGTTCAAATTTGCACCAGTAGCTGTTTTAAAGTCAATTACTTAATTATCCAGACATTATCACCAGTTTGTTATCTGTCCTTCAGGCATTCTCATGTTCTCTAGTTTTGAGATATATCTGAAGGACTTCTAGGAATCATTTTGTAATGTCAAAGAAAAAGAAGAGTAGAAAATTTGTGCAACTTGAGCTTGTATCTGAAGGACACTTGCAGCCAAGAGACTTTGACCCTTGTCCTCTTCCAACTCTTTAAGAAGTGTAAATGTTGAAGGGCTGTTGGGGATCCTTTAATTCAGTTGCAAACACAAATTCAGTAGTGTTGGCACCATTCCTCAGTCACCCATTATGTTTGACCTGGGTTATAAAGGATGTAAGTGCATGGTGCTGTGAATGTAACAGTCAATGGCATCACTTCATTCCAGGTGCCAGTCAAAGGAATGCAGGACTGGCTGTGCTGTGGCTGATGGCTGAGAGTTTACTACTTGCTGCCTTCGTCATGAGGAATTAATATGTGTCATGAATGGAACTCATGCTGGGAAAACACTTTGGCCCTTTGCAGCTAATGACATGACAAGGTGCAGAAGAAAGGTGAATCCAGTGGAATATCAATGGATGCAAAAATTACATTTTTAAGGAGCTGGGGATTAAAAGAGTTATCTGAGCAGACAGACCCTCAATCCCAGAAACTGAAAGTTTGCTTATGTCTGAAACAGGATGTTTTCTATCCCAAAACCTTGTTTAAATACTTGTGAGTTTTCTCCACTATTAGCCTTGCCTTTTAAACAGATGGGAATTCCAAAACATTTCTGCATTAAGATCTCAGTATCTTAACATCGAACTATTTTTCAAGTCTTACAGAGTCTAGTAAAATCTTTCTGGTAAAGACCAGTAGAAATGTCTTTGTTCTCATTTTGCAAAAAATCCCACATCATCTGCACCTATCTATGAAGTTAATTCTTTCTACCATAATTTTAAAATATATTTTCTCTTTAAACTCTGTCTTCTCTATCTCTGTTCTTTACTTGAATAACACCCCACAATACCTCCAGTTTATTTTTTCTAATCTCCTTGTAACTTCTACCCTATTTTCTGTGAGAAAAAAATTAAAAGAAATGTCTTCTGTTCCAATGTAGCACCCTATTATGTAATTCCCTTTTTATTACCCTTCATGTGTGCCTCTGATTCAATAAAGACGCATCACTTAAAAACCTCTTTTTGCTAGTGTCACTGTTGAATATGGAATACCTGGAACATTTGTGTTGGTACAGAACATGGCAACTATCAGTCAATACACAAATGACAGAAAAATGGAATAGTGATCGAGGCAAACAGAATTGCATTTATATTTAAAGACCTCACAGTAACTGGATTCTAAGATCCAGGAGTCATTCCCTGGGCTTGACTTTGCACTTAAGAGGATGCTGAGTAACTGTGAATTTGATTCTGCTCACGGGAAGGAAACTGCACCCCAGGGAAGACTATGGGTTAGTACACAAAGAAAATGTTTCTTCATAGATACATAAGCGAGCATGGCAATATACAGATTTTTTTAAAAATCTTTTCCTCTAATGTAGGATCAGTATAATTTACAGTAGAAGAAAGACTTGGAACCATTCTCTGTACAGAAAGGAAAAATTGTTAGTACAAGTGAATAAACCAGGAGGATAAAATAAAAGATAAATCTCTGTTATGCATTATTCAAAGGCCTTTTACTTGCACATGCGTTTAGATTATGATGGGCCTTACATTGCTTGCAAATTAAATGCTGAATTTTTACAAGTTTACCTCACAACAAACACAGGATCTTAACCAAGCCATTTTTCTTGGCAAAAGGAAGGACCATTAAATATTTGATAAAGTCTTTTAAATCTTTTTATTTACATTAATGATCTACAAAAAATTTTGTATCTTCCCAAAATTGTTACATCTACTTCTACTCTCTTGTGCTGAATTCACTCCAGACTGCTCAAAGTACCTCAGTGCCACAGTCTCAAAACTGATTTTTTCATGTTTTATGCCACCTACTTTGGACTCCTTCAGCCATTAAGTCGAGAAATATAAGGCAGAGAGTTTAAACCTCACTACCTGGCCTTAGCTCCTAGTTAAGTACCTAAGCAATGTAACCCTAAAGTCTGAACAACCTTCTGATCAGTCTGAAGGGCAAATGGAATGAACCTTTTATCTGGAAAGTAAAAATCTCACATAGAGAGATCAGACACTTTTTTCTTTCCATCCTTCCCACTTTTCTGATGCAAAGTCTGTGAGCCAGGGCAGCAATAAGAATGTGGAGCTTTTGTTAATTCTATTCTGCAAGGATTAGTTCCTCTGCTTCCCCAGTAAAAGCAACGTCGCTGTGGCACTTTTCATTTTATGAATGACCCTGTACTTTTTCCCTATACTAAACCATAATAAAGCCTATGGTGATTCAAAACTTAGGACATGAGCTTTAGCAGATCCTTAAGCATGTATTTGTAGTTCAAACTGAAAGCATGACAGGTTTGAAAGTTCAAATACCAGCTTATTTCTTAAATTGTTGCTTCTTTATTTTTTTTTTTTTTCTTTTCCGTTTGCACAGCTAAAACCCTTGGTAAAACACAGCAAAACCCAGAAAAAAAAAAAGCTTTACTTAATTTTGATACTTCTGTGCGTTTATTCTTTTATACCTGAATATCATTTTAATTTTGGTCTAAGAACACTTTATCTCATTGTACTTAAACAAGTTCTTGAAATAAACAGGAGTGAATAAGAAGGAAGCTGTTTTCTGGCAGATACAACTTCATATAAATTTTATGTCTACATATACATACACACATAAACATAGAGCTATATGGACAGTGATGCCATTTGGAATATTTCATCTGGCAATCCAAGTGAAAAATTAAGCATCTAGAAAGCCAGAACAGGAAATACAAAAGCTAAGCCAAATATAACACAGATCCCTCATTTATGAAAGGATTAAAGGGAGAAGCTGGAGTCTATAAGGATCATTTAAAAACCAAACAAGCAACATCTTAAATCCAGCAAGAAGTATAGGAAAAGTGCAGATAAGGTTCTTCAGATGCCCTCATGACTGTCTTAGTGCTTTTTGTCCACTTGTTGCCACAGGTCTCACTGATTCATAGGAATTTTATTCTTATTTTTTCTTTATTATTTTTGATAATACCTTTGCTTTCGAGACAGCAAAAATGGTATTGTCAAACAAAGCTACTGAGGCTTCCATGGCAGCACCTCTGTTCTCAATAGCACAGACCAGTTGGAAACACACTCATTTTTAAAGAAAACATCACCAAGTTTTCTTCCCCTGAAACAAGGCATTTATTTCATTTTTGTTCTCTTCTGGGAACGAGATGATCTGTTCTTCACATCTGTTTGACCAAGGAAGATCAAAATAATTTCAAATTGACAGAGAACAGACACACTGGTGGTGCTGGCCATAAATACTGTTGCAGTTGCATTTGCTTTATCTGTACAGAAAAAAGTGCAACATAGACACGAAATAATTAGCAAATGCCAGCTACAGAGATAGAAACCACAGAAAGTATTCAGTGCTTTGGAACATCTTTCCCCTATTCTCTCTTCTTTTGTGTCTTCTTTTACACAACATTTTTTAAAAGAACAGACTGTTCTGGACAGACTACATCTTATACTGTGATATATCGGTCTGTGGTGAGGGATGATGATATTCAGAGTTAAGATTTTATTCAGAGACTGAAGTCACTTTAGTTTTAAAGGTTAATTTCATAGCTCCCAGTAAGAGACTAATCCAGTTCCTGAAGAAGTCATCTCTTGTTGGGTACAAGTCAATAAGAATACTTTTATACTTGGAGGCAGGGAGTGCCTGTGCTGGCAGACAGGATAAAATTCTTGGGTTGGATTGTGCACAAAATCATTTGAAGGCCTTAACCATGTAGCCAGGAGGACTGCCTACTGCCTCTGAGCAAGGCAACCAGGGCTCAGATTAAACTGCCCTGAAAAGATCTACTGCTCACATTTGAGCCAGGGATTCATTCAGAGAGATTAAAAATGTGGAAGAGACTGTGCCACTAAAGTTCAATGGAAATTACTTCAACAGTGGCAATCACTTAATGGTCCACGGTAAAAAAAGACTGAAATAATATTAGATTATACCTGAAACTTAAATTTTGTTTGTTTTCTTATTAGAATACACACAGACTCAGATTTTCAAAGTTAATTGCACAGAAATCTTCCCGGGTGCTTTTGATGCAATTAAATAATTTGTGTGTGAAATCGAGAGTTTATATTTAGGTATATTACTGATGTTCATCTGTGATGTGTCCTTTAAATGTAATCTTCCCTTTGACTGCTATTACTTATTTCTGTTTGCCTAGATTTGAAAAACTGGCCATAGAATTTTGAACCACAAATATTTCTTTCTGCCTTTACATCAGATGACCACTGCAGAGACTAATGCAAAATAAATTTGTGGCTTCTGGAGGCTGAGCATTTACACCTCTGTTTGCAATCCTGGTGTTGTCTACTGTGCGTAGGAGAATCTCATGTCCACCACCACCACTTTTGGACTTGGAGCCTAAAGCCTGACCTCCCCCAAGTCAGTTCAGTGGGCTGATGATCCAGCCACATATTCCTGGGGCTCAGTAGAACAAAAATCTTGGTACAGTTTGTGAGGTTGGATATTATTATTCCATTCTTCTTGTATTTACTGTAGAGGTCAGGAAAGGGTAAATGGGGCAGAAAGAAATGTCTGGGTCGTTATTCTCTTACCAGAGGAAGCAGATGCCTTGGCATGGCTACATGGGGCAAAAGTTTGGTGTGTAGCATGGGAGAGCCTGGGAATATCCCACAAATCCATGTGTGTGTATGTGTATGTGTATGTGTATGTGTGTGCTGTCACTGAACTAACGATTAGGAATCACCTCTGCTTCTGCATTTTCATAATTATATCCAGGTATTCTAGGAATTAAATTTTAAAACATGTCTTCATCACAAAAAAAGCACCAAGATTAAATATTTTTCACCTGCTTACTACCTATGGTATTGAGAAATTTTGAATGTTCATTCATCCATTACTGCATGTTAAAAACCCTTCCCATCCATCCATCAGTTACTTCAGATGGAAACATAGGTGATATTGATGCAATGAAGGAATGCCTTATTCATTTAGAAATATTCTTTATTAAAGAGAGAAATCAATAATTCACAACTTAATAATCAGGATGTGTTCATAGCCTGAAAGTTACTGGTATGATTTCTTCAGAAGAAAACTGCTTAAGTGATGTCCCATGCAGCAGTTTAGCAGCCGTACACATGATGTCACTCCTAGAAGTCCAAGTAAATGACGTCATACATACGACCATTTACAAAGAGGAAAAACAGGCTGCTGGGAATGCTGAGGTTCACTTTACTCCTAGAAATAATAAAGGAATCTAGAGAAAGCAATTCATCTTCATTATTAAACTATCAAAAAGAACAAATAGTGCCCTGGTATCTGTAAGATACACACCTGTGCAAGACTGTGCCCATTTCTGCAAGAGAGAATCCAGGTAAAATAACCATAAAGTTCCTTTTTCTTTTCCTTTCACAGAATATTGGACATGATGACAAGCATTCCCAAATATTTTTCTTCCACCACCAAGGAGCTTGAAGAACAGTAACTGTTGACTGAGCTTGAAGGACAGTAACTGTTGACTATATGTGACATTTAGGAAAACAAGGCATTTGTAGCTTTCTGTCCCTTTAAAGAAAAAAAAGAGAAAAAAAAAAAAAGAAAAAAAAGAAAAAAAAAAAAAAAAAAAAAAAAAAA